>CM062919.1:7696666-8318888 GCA_031878705.1 Tapirus indicus
CACCATAAGAACACATCATATTTGATACCAAGCTTTATTTTCTTTTGCAGTGTTGTCTTTCCCTATTTTGTTTTTGCAAATGATGGCTGCCTCCTTTCAAAAGCAGTTCTCAGCATGCGAGTGAGCCCTGGTGGCATCAAGGGACTCAATCAGACTCACCCTACTGTAAACATATGTGATACCTAGACATCAAGTGGGCCAAGGCCTGGGGGGTTGCAAGGCGCCGTCTATCCCCTCAACGTTCAAACACATACATCTGCAAGGAAACTGCGAATAGGACAGGACATGTGAATGCCTCAAACTGCCAAACTGACAGGCATGGGCAAAGACAAGGACCGTATTTGCCACTGCACTCCTGGTACAGACAACAGGTGGAAATTTCAGAGGGGTCACCAGTACAAGTTGATGCACACTTTATTTTCCAGGTTTGTAGATTGGCCTTAGTGGAGGGAGACAGAAGTGACACTCAGAACTTATGCTACTAATTGAGCCACCTCAAGCACGACATCCATTTGCATCTGCTTATCTAGATGATTTCTAAGCCCAGTCTGATCCCTGAAATCAGACTTTTATCATCTAAGAATGCTACTATCATCAACATTCTCATCCTGTTAAAAGACAGGAAGCAACGGCTGCAACCAGAACCTATGCAAACCACTGGCCCAAACGAATGCAGAGGCTGGAAGGGGCTACAAAGGGGATCTGCTCCAGTGGTTCCCGAATCTGCAGGAGCATCAGACTCACAGCTGTAACAGACATCCCTGAGTTTCATCTCAAAGCTAGTGAATCCAAACCTCAGCGGGGAGAGGGCAGGGGAAGAGACATCTGTGGTTTGTAAAGGCACTCTGTGTAATTCTGACGAAAAGCCAGCATGAGAAACGCTTGGTTGAAAAATGTGCAGCAACGTTTACATCCTTTAAAACATCTTCACCAGTTGATCATGCAGCTGATGCTCTAATGTTGCCATAAACAGAACACTCCCTCTTTCTTTAGGGAGCTAATTTTATTTTCACACAGCTCTCATTGTCAAGAATTTACCCTTAAATGAAACTGAAACTGGCCTCATTATTATTTTCTTTCTTATATCCTGACTCGAGTTACAAACACCTTCTCTTGATAGACCAGTTATTAATCTGCATATCTCTTTTCTCATGTAGTCCTTAGTTCTCAATTCTGTTCAAAAGATTTCTGAACCAGTCAGCATACACATCTCTGCTCTCATCTACCAGCCTCATAATCCTACTAGTTAGAGAAAGAACGGGGGGGTGGGGGGGTGGGGACAGGGAAGAAGAAGAGGAGGGTAAAAAAAGAAAAGAAAGAAAGGGAAGGGAGAGAGAGAAAGGAAGAAAGAGGGGAGGAAAGAAAAGAAAGTAATTTACTTGCCTGGCACAACTGGCTTACCAACTCTTTCAACGTAAGACCTTACACATTAATCCTAACAAATTCTCAAATGAATCACTTGATGAGAGTCCTCTATTTGAAGAATCAACCAAACCAGGATTCCATTTGTGCATTTTCAGTTTCCAGCACCTTTCCCACTCTCCAAGATTCTTCAAAAGTCACAGGAGGCATTTTGCCATTTTCTCTCCAAGTCCTTTTAAAACTTGGTGGTGTCATTTCTCTTAGAAATGAAAACTTGGAATCTAAGATAGACTGGACAATAAGATCATGAACATTAGCAAGAAGTGGACAGCATGGTGATGGAGGAAAGTCCCTAAAGAATTAACTGAGCCAGCTACAGTGGCTGAGGAATGCAGAGTCCTCCCGGAGATGCTTCTGCAAAACCATCCCAGCAGTTATTCTGAATTAAGAATCCATAAAAGCAACTGCTGGTATGAAGCACGAGGCTGTGATTAGCAATACAATTTAATGGGGAGGCAAGACATCTAGGCCATGAGAGAATCACGTCACCTGTTGGAAAGTATTTTGGCTTCTAAACCATTTTCAAAATAATAAAATGTTCCTACGTTGGCACTTCCCTCAGTCCAGGTGATGTCAGGCTTCTTTAAAACAAGCAAAGTTCTCTTTGGCCTTTGCAACTTGTGTGGCTAGTCTTGGGGGAAAAGATCTCAGGTGTAACATCCCAAGACAGAGATAAATGGACGCAGTGGCTCGGCTCTGACATTGGTATTTACAAATGGACAACTCCTGAGGCCGCAGTAGTCACACCTGAGTAATGGGCTCCTAAGCCCCTGTCCCTCCATGCAACTTCCTCTCTCTGGTTCAATTCAGGTACAATCACCTATGAAGCTGTGTCCTCTTGGCAAATTACTGCCCAGTGGGCTGATGACCAAGGATTGTACAAAACACTGAAGATAAGGGCTGTGTGTGTGCCTGATGCTGAAAGGGCACTCCATGAGTCACTACTACACTGGCGTCGTGTTCACCTACCTTCCAAACTCACAACCCCCATCACAAAACCTCTGCATTCAACCTCCTAGGACTAGAAACACACATTCTTTTAGATAACTTAGGAGGGTGCTCAAAAACACAGAAAATACTTAGTATTATTAACTTTTGATGCAATAAATGATGGCTATTTAATATTAAAAGTTCCCTGTTTTTTAACAGCATACAGTGACCTTTTTAACACAGAATTACCTATAGCATCAGCCAAAGACGATGGCCACATACCAAAGAAGTGGCACTATGTGTTCAAACGTGCTTCCCCTAAGCTAAATCAGATCTTTTCCTGAGCAAGTGAAGCATTTGCTGCAGGTGGGTTTTTGTTTTGTCTTTGGGCTCACTTGCCCTGGTTTCTTAAAGATTTATTATGGAGAAATATGGGAAAAAATACTGAGTTTGTTAAAAACTAGTTCAGTGACATTGACGGCTATAAAAACCTTGAAGGATTGTTCTTATAAAAAGGAAGCATTTGACTTCTAAATACTGGAAATGTCAGATGTTAAACATAATTAGAAGAGAAATCAGTAGTAAAACAGTGTTAAAAGCTGCAGGTTCTAGAATCAGATCACAGGGTTTTAACTCCCAATCCCATCACTTTCTAGGTGTGTGGCCTGGGGCAAACTGTCTGATTCCTCATTTGTAAAATAGAGACGGTAGCTACTGCACAGAGCTGTCATGAGGATTAAATGTGATAATGTGACTAAAAGTGCTCAGATAAGTTATTTACACATCACAAAGTATTAAAAATATTATTTTCCACTTTTTAATGAGGAAAATAGAAATGATGCCAATCACATAAATAGTCAAAGGGGCTAAAATAGAGACTTCTTAGCTGCCTGGCAATTGCTCTTTCCAGAATACACACTGAATCTCATTTTATAGTTTTAATTATATTTGCTTGGTTGTATAGCCTAAAAGATAATTTATCTCTGGGGCAAAAACCATCCACCTAGTCTAACTGGCAAAGTGGCTAACGGGTGCTTATAATAACCACAGAAAGGATGCTTTAACTACAAGAGTCCTCATTACAACTTAGTTTTATTTACAGGCTAGTTCCTGAACTACCTTGTCCTCTCTAAGCCCAGCTGAATTGTGAAATATCCCTGTAGCAGACGAATGTGTTTCCATGCCAGATGTTAATTGTCCTGCATCCTTTTTAGACAGAGAAGCACACTTAGGAAGCTCTTTCCAGAAATCCTTTCGTTGTGGCTTCTACCACATCCATCGCTGGAGCAGGGATGGAGCTGCTGTACCCATGCAGAGCAAAGGGAATGGAGTTGGAAGGTTTGTAGTTCAAACTCTTGATTCTGTCCCTTATTTGCTGGGTCCTTAGGCAAGTGATTTCTCTTCATTGTCAGCCAAGGAAACAGGCTTTCATATCATCAAACTTAAAGGGTGATTAGGAGAAGCAAACTAGATAAGGTATGCAAAGCTCTGAGGCCGGTGGCACAGGCCCTCAAAACTTGTCTCTGTTCCTTTTGTCTATTTAGCCACAGCAAAGGCTAGTCTAACCAATGTTTACCAGTAACCAAAATTTTAAAACATTCTACCCCAAATGCCCAGCAGCATGTAGACAAGTAATACCTGATCAGAAAAAAAGTCCAACATTAGGTATGTAAACTGCTAATATTTCCCCAGTAGGATGGTATTTAGGAAGAAACTGTTGCCTCACTCGGCAAGAATTTTTTCAGACCATTCATTACAAAGAATTGGAATTGAACTGAATGGTAAATAGATCTAAACAAAGAAAAACATCAATTAAGTATTATTTTCTTTTAGCCAAACTACCTTGCACTTAGAAATGATCAAATTGCAAACTGATGGCCATCTTAATGACAAAATATAGTTCCACATGTTGCTGAAAGATGTACCACCTTTGGGATCCTAGATTTCTTTCTGAAACCAAGTGGATCACTTGGGGCACAGAATGGGACAAGAAGGCTGGACAAGAGAGCCCTGTTCTGACTCCTCTGCTGTCCAGGTGAAAAGTGTAACAGAGTGAAAAGACCAATGACTTTGGGACATCAAGAATAAGGTTCAAAACCTAGGTTTCTGACTTAGCTGTGTGATTCTGGACTTATTCACCTCTCTGAGCCTGGGTTTCTCACTTGTAAACTGAGAATAATGCCTAATCGACATGGCTGATATGAGAAAAGGAATATGCAGACAGCAAGGTGACCTTAGGGTTGGCAAACAGCGTACGTTTTGTCAAGAAATGAGTCAGCATATTTTTCTAAGACTCCTTCAAATGTGGAAGAGTCCAGTAATCCAGAGAAGCAGAAAGTCTTAGCTTAACAAATGAGCCCAATGAGATAAAGGTCTGGCAGCAGGAGTTCTAGGGCTGGAGGCAAGGATATTCTTCCTCACGCCCCTCTGCAAATGAGTTATTTTGGGATTACTTGACACTGTTGAGCAGATCCATTGAGACTACATCAGAAAACAAAGGAAGTTATTACATAGGATTTTTTTAACAGTTTAGGAGAAAACCTTTCAAAAGAAAAAATATGTGTTAGAGTCCTTAAAGTCTAAAACTTATAGTTCTGTATGTGGAAAAAAATGTTAATGGGCAAATATGCTCTTTTAGCATTTCAAAAATACAAGGTAAAAACAAGGTAGTATTTCAAGTAATATTACAAAATTCTATGTTATTAAACACACCTAGTGACTTCAGGTCTTTAAAGGTGATAAAAATGATGGACACAAATTTTTGTTTCCCTTTTTTTGCATTAAAGGAAAATTAACATTTTGTAGAAGAAATAAATTAAGAGTTTAATAAAAAGTATAACCAAACACAGAAGAAATATCTCCCACTAAAGCAGTGATTCTTAACTTTAGCTGCATTAGGGTGACCAACTCACCATCATATGCCCAGGATGTTTATTTTTTAAAGAGATCCCTGGGACAGTTGGTCACCCTTACTGCACACCAGAATTACCTGGGGAGCGTGTGTGCGTGCGTGCGTGTGGGGGGGGTCAGGAGTTTTAAGTGTCCCAGGTGATTCTAATGTGCAGCCAATGTTGAGAACAGGAATGGCAAGAACAGTATCAACATCTTGTGCAATCCTTTAATATACCTAATTCACCCGTGCAGGTGAGGCAAAGCCACTGTCTTGGACTGAACCGGAGTGATTGGGCAAGGGGACTCTGGCTCCTGCCCTTGCTTAGCTGTTTGACCTTGTAAACATCATCACTGATGCTGTCTGTAAAGTGGGTAATGACAGTAACAACCGCGTAGATTCTGGGAAACAACGTCCCTGGACCAGTGCCTGGCGTGGTGTGAGAACAAGAGCAAACCCAGGACTTTCCCCTCACACCTGCCGCGGGCTGCTGTCTTTAAGGAGGGGAACAGGAGAGGAGAGAAATTAACGGGTGATTTTAGTGAAGCAGTTAAGTGCTACACCAGTGATCTATCAGGACATTCTCAGCGGCTGGCTGTATCTGTCCATCCTGGAGCACTGTGGCTCACGTGAGGTGGAAGGGGGGGTGCCTGCAGAAGCAGATTCATACGTTACCTCGATACTCCTTAAAGGACATCTTCAGTTATCTGCTTCTTGTAAGAAGATAACAGATCTGGAGAAGCTATGTGGCTTTTCTAAGGTCACAGAGTTGGTCAGCTGGTGTCTAATCTAAATTCGTTTTCTTCTACCCCGCTGTGAAGCTGTGAGCTGAAGTCACAGTCAGCATCTGCTGCCACCTGGGCACTATTCTTCCTGCCTGGAGCCGTTGAGCTGCAGACGGGAGTCAAAAAGATGGCAAGTCCCATGGGCTCTTCCTTCTCTTTTCAGGCACCGAGTCCCATCCGGTCTCAACTTCAGGCCCTGGTGTATGCTTCTACATTCAGAACCCGGGGAGGCAGCAAGGCACCACACACAGGGCCCTGCAACAGAAGCCAGACTTGGGTTTAAGTCCTAGGCCTGTGTCACCCTCCTTGGATTTTCCAGGCACTTTTCTTCTAGAAAATAAGAGGAATGAGGCCCCAAAGTGCTTCTCAAGCAGGGGTGTGTGGCAAAGTCACATAGGGAGCTTAAAAAGGAAAAAAACGTTTCCCAGGACTCAGGTGACCTAATGAATCAGATTGCCCTTCTCCTGGGGTGGGCTCAGGCACGTGGTTTAAAATCCTTCCCAGGTGATTCTGATACCTCCCCACCCCCACCCCAGGAGGAGAATGTCTGGATTAGATGGTCTCTAGCCACTTTCACTCCAAGGATGGATCCTGGAAACTGCAGTTGGCTGAGTTTGCATATGTGAACAAAGAAAATGCAGTCTATGCCAGGCACCTTGAGAACAATCAAGATGGGGGAAAATCTCACTGGTGAGGACCTTGCTTATCACAGTCAACAGCATAGCGCTTGGCCACAGAAGGCACTCGATACATACTGGCTGAATGAATGGGTCAATGAGTGAAAGAAACGCCAGCCTTCATGGGGACAATAATAAAAATGTTCTTTGTTCTTCCTCTTGCACGAAAACTGGCCCAGATCCCCTTACTTAAAAGCAAACAGATTAGGAAAGAGAGACTGTTTTCTTTTTAAACTGCTCTTATTGGTATTTAAAAATCTACATTAGTTTGGTATAACACATCAGCGAAGAGGCCCAATAAATGAAATAATGCCCTTTTGTTTTCAAAATGCACTTACAATGTCATCAGCATAACAAAACTGGATACATACAAGTGTTATTTTTCGAGGCTATATTAGATTCAAGATAAAAAATAATTCTAAAAAATTCACCATAGATTAAAGATAACATTGATATCATACAACTTTAAAAGCAGAACATTCTACTTAGAGACTATATGATATTGGTTTCTAAACAACTATTTGCTGGGCTTCCAGAACCCGTGGCCAGTGTCTCCTATTGAGTACGCACATTACAGGCTGGGCTGAACTCTGCATATGTGACTGCGAGAGAGAAAGAGATACATTCCTTCTCTCTCTCTGCTCTTCTATGGGAAAGTACTGCAAGCTCCTGGAGACTACGCTTTGTCTTATTTTGGGTGACTGAAGTTCTAAACTTATAGGATAATGTTTAAGGGTTCTAACACAACATTACAGTTTGGCTGTGTAGACTTTTATTTTTAAAAAGGACAAAGAGCTCAGTATTTCCATTTTTATTTTTTAACGTTAGGTTGGTTAACTGTTCATTACCCGGGTTTTTAAAGTCAGGGGTATTTTAATGGGATATATTAAATACTCAACGAACACAAAGGGACTCGTGTTTTCTTTCATTCTCTCCTTAGGCTTTCCCTTTCCGATTAAGAAATTTTCATTCTTTTGCAACCTGCGTTGTTTCCCAAGCCTTAAACTGCCCAGCAGCCCCAAGGCAACAAGATAAAAGGGCAGGCTGAGATAGGGAGGTCCCGCACAGAGTGACGTCAGCATCTGGAACAAGGCAAACCTTCACCGTCTCTCCTCCCCTTCTCCCTCCCCAGCGAAAGATGCACAGGTCCTCGACGGACAAGCCCACTGCTGGACACACGCCCCCAAACTCCCAAGGAAAGACAATGCCAGTCTGGTTTTCAAGTTTATTGTTGGCACACTCAGCAGGCACGGTACACATTATCCGAGGCGAGTCCACATCTAACAGCGCGGGTGCCGGGAAGGGACGGGCACAACGGCATGATGTCCTGGCCCCCGCGAGGGACTGCGGGGGGTTCTTCTAACTACTGAAAATCAAACCACGTCAACGCTTACCTCCGAGGCCCGCAGGAGGCTTTAAAAATGGCCTCCTGACGACACTTCCTGCTCGGAGCCGACCGGTAGAAATTCTCCCGGGAGACGCATCATTTAAAACGCCGGGGGCGGGCAGAGGGGGCCGGCTCGGCGGCTCCACACCGGCAGCTCCGCGGCCCCGAGGCCGCCGCCGAGGGTCCGGCCCGGCGCGCCCGGGGCGAGGCTGCGGGGTCGCGCAGCACAAAGGCGGGCTGGCGGGCGGGGGCCTGGACCTGCCCCGCCGCCCCCGGGGTCGGGCTCCCCCGCCCCTCCTTCCCCGCCGGCCCGCCGCCCCCAGCCCGCGGCCGGCTCGCGCCGGGGCCTCCTCGCCACGACGCCGGCCGGCGGCTCGGGCACGCGGGGCCGAGGGCCGTACACCCGGCCCGCCGCCCGCACGCCCGGCGCGGCCCCGTCAGGCCCCGAGAGGTCCCCGCCCGGCGCGGCCCCCGCGACACCCCCGCCCGGCCCGCCCGCCCCGCGCACGACGCCCCGGGCCCTCGCGCTCCCGCCCAGCACTCACCCGGCCCCGCGTCCCGGGAAGGGGCGCCCGCGCCGCCGCCGCAGGCCGCCGCCGCCGCCGCGCCCGCGGTAGGTCCCTACTCGGGGGGCGGAGCCCGGCCGCCGCGCGCCTGCGCAGGGAGGCCCGGCTGGAGCGCGGCCGGCGCCCGGGTCCCTAAGGCGGCGCCCTCCCTCGGGCTTCAGCGTGGCGCGGCGCCCGGGACCCAGCCGAGCCCGGGTCCTGGGTCCACAGCCCCTGCGCGCAACCTCCACGCTCAGCCTGGCTGCCCGCCGGCCCCTGCAGCCTCCCTGCAAAAGGAGGGCCCCTTCGGCTTCCGCTGTCGGCCCAGCGGACAGTTCGTGGGCGCCCGCCGGGTGCCCGTGCCGCGTCCAAGCGGAGGGCGCATCTGCTCCCTGCCCTCGTGGAGCTTGAATTCCAGTAGCGGGTGAGTGAAGGCGACAGAAAAGGAGCCCAGGTCTGCAGTCTCCAAGTTCTTCCTCTTTTGAGAGCCGCAGTGAATGAGAGATGGCCTTGAAGTCCGGGGTTCTGGTCCCGCCTCTGCTCTCTCCTTTACATCCTAGGGACGGGACATTGGGCGAGGAAGTCCCTTGTCCTCTCCGAGTTTCAGTGTTTTCATTACTAGAGGTGGGGATGATATGCCCTGAAGCCCAGAGCCTCGTCTATCATCTAAGTGGTTGTGAGGGTCGGACGAGATGATATGAGCTGTAATGCCAGCGTTTTTTCCTGCTTCCTGGACTCCAATACCACTTTCTGGGAACCTCACCCCCCCACCCCCCGTACTCACTTCGGACTTTCCAGAAGGAAGATGTATCTAGAATAGACTCTGAGGAAAGAAGGGGATCATACTGCTAGAGTCGCCATAATCAGTGACTCAGATGCTGTTCCCTACAAAGTAAAATTGCTCCCTAGTGCGGGCGGATTGTGGCAGGGTGGAGCGACACCGGCAAGCGCAGTTTCTCCAGGAGTAACAGCCGAAGGTTTATTTCACAGCTCCGGAAGGAGTAAGCCTGGTTTCCAACACCTTCCTGTTGGAGGCCAGAGGTCACGGTGCATGGATATGGGCCGGCTGCAGGGAGGAGATGCAGGGCTGACGCAATTCTTCAACATGGAGAAGTGGCGTTCAGGAAGACAGTGTCGGCCACAAGACCAGCAGCGGGGCAAAAATCACCACCACTGACATAGCAAGAGCTGGGCAGAGAGAAGGCTAACTCAGCGACGCATCACCACCAGCAGGTTCTTCCGCCTGCTCTGTGCTGCAGTATCGACTTCGTTGCTAACAAGGGAGCCTCTGGTCCTCTATCTCCCAGGGTTCAAAGAAGCTGGTGGACCTCTTCTCGGAAAAACAGAAAATTTTATGTAGGAAGAGTTCATATCAGAGAGAATAGAGCAGAGTTCAAAGTTTCTCTCAAGAGTGGGGTGGGCTTGGGAGGGGCATTGAGAATCTAAACTGGCCACTGCCCCGAAATCTCTAGTGGCAAAAGGAGCCAAATCAGGAAAAACTGTTAATGCTAAGTGTTGGAGAATCAGAAGTCTAGAGATTTTTAGAGATTTTTTCCATAGAATTTAGCTCAAATTGTTGCCTCTCCTTGTAACTTCCACTCATGCATCACAGTTCTGCCCTCTTGAGTCACGCAGAGCTGATGAAACAGTACCTCTGGGTTTCCTGGAAATTTGTCTGGCGTTAGAGCTGGTTATAAATCCCAGATTGGGAAGGAAGATGCTGTCAGCTTGCTCCCTAACCTGTCTGAACCTTAGTTTCTCATGTAAAATTCAGTGAATAGTCAGACCCACATCACAAGCTAGTTTGTCAGCATTAAACAAGAGAAGGCAGGTCAAGGCTTAGCATAGTCCCTAATGATTTGTATTTCTCAGGAGCCCGAATTCAGTGAGATAACGTGCTTCGTGGAGGACCTGGAAATGGGGTGTTTACAGACTGGAAAATGGCCAAGCAGGGATAGAAACGACTCCTGTAGAAACTCTAAAGTTGAAGTGTCCCCTAAAAATCTTTTGATGGAGGGAGAATTCACCCTGAAAAGTTATTTCTGGACAGTCAGCCAGTGCACATTTCCTGCAGTTACTGCTGCCCTTCATGTCTTCTTCCCCATCTCCAGCTTAGTTTGCCTACAACCTTTTTCAGTGGTCCATGGATCACCTCTGTTATAGGTTGGATTATGCCCCCTCGAAAGATATGTTAAAGCCCTATCCCCAGTGAATGTGAATGCAAATTCACACCTGTGAACGTGAGCTTATTTGGAAATAGGGTCTTTGTCGATGTAGTTAAGATGAGGTCATTAAGTGGGCTCTAATCCAATATGATGGGTGTCCTTGAAAGACGAGAAGAGATTCAGAGAGAATGCCATGGGAAGACAGACACAGTGAGAAAAGGGCCATGTGAAGACAGAGGCCAAGATTGGAGTTATGCTGCCCCAAGACAATGAATGAACACCTGGGGCTATCAGAAGCTGGAAGAGGCAAGAAAGGATCCCCTCCTAGAGGTTTCTGAAGGAGCATGGCCTTGCTGACACCTTGATTTCAGACTTCTAGCCTCCAGAACTGTGAGACAAGAAATTTGTTAGAACAGCCCTAAGAAACTAATATAAGCTCCTAGATGTGATTGCCCAACATAGGAGGGAAGACACGTGAACAAAATCAGTCATTGAGTATAAGGGCTGCAGCTGGCACTCATTTATTTACTTATTCATTCAGCAAACATTCATCAAGTGCCTATTCAGTGCAGGTACTGGCTAGGGGCTGAGGATAGAGTGAGGGACGAGATACAGCTCTGCCCTCGGGGAGCATTCATTTAGTTGGGGATTGGAGACCTCAAACAATTAAAGGAATATACAATTAATATTAGAGAGTGCTAGGGACCAGGGAGAAAATAAGAAGGGTCGTGTGGTGTGGAAGGGAGGGCAAAGCAAGAGAAAGGATGCTCTGAAAACCTCAGTGAAGGGGACTTTGAAGATGATCCAGGTCTCTATCAGCCAGGTCAGGAGCGAGTGTGTGTGTTGGGGGAGGGGGTGTCGTTGTTGTTAGTGCAGTAGAGTTGATTCAAACTCCTAGTGACCCTGTGCAGCCAGAGCGGAACCCTGCCCGGTCTTTTTGCGCCATCCTCTCACCTTCCAGCGCTGTATCAGACAATGCTCTGCTGCTATTCACAGGGTTTTCAGAGGCAATTTTTCTGGAAGTGGGTGGCCAGGGCCTTCTTCCTAGTCTATCTTAGTCTGGAAGTTCTGCTGAAAGCTGTCCACTGGGGGTGACCCTGCTGATATTTGAAATCTTGGTGGTATAGCTTTCAGCATCACAGCAACACACAGCCGCCACAGGGTGACAACTGACAGCTGGGTGGTGTGGTTCCCTGACCTGACAGAACAGGGCCACTGTGGTGAGAGTGCCCAATCTTGACCACTGGGGTGGCTGGGGTAGAGGCGGGAACTCAAAGACATGTAAATCTCAGGCACTTGAAAACGATGCATAAACAGGAAACCCAAAGAAGTGGCTTTTTTGTTAAAACGTTTCAAAAATTTCTAGTAACTTCTTTGAGCCTTAGTTGGCTCATCTGTGAAAGAGGGATAAAGGCCTCTGTGCCCAGGGACCCCAAGGTCGAATATGACAGCGCTGATACTCAAATTCAGGTCTCCTCCCAGCCGGGGTGTGCAGGGAGTGGAGCCTGCAGATGCGAATCCTGATCCCATTACTCATCTGTTCCAGCTGTGTGACCTTGGGCTAGTTACTGCCGGTCTCTGAGACGCTTTTCTCAACTGTAAAAAGGGAGTGACCGGAGCAATCTTTCCTGGAGGTTGTCCGAACAGAGGAGCGCGCCTGAGGCTAGGCTCAGGTCCCAGCCGCCCTGTACTTCCCAGCGCCGCTGCCTCCTTTCCCGGCATTCCAGGCTGCGCGCGCTCTACTCGGCCGCCTCTGGAACCGAGAGACAGCGCGGTGGAGCCGGCTGGGAGCGGCGAGCAGCGCACCGGGCATGCGCGGCCGGTAGAGCCGGGGGAGGCCGCGGGCCCCGCCCCCGAACGCCGCGCGCTGCAGTGCCACCGGCGGCCTGTGGCGTCGCTGCGCGGCCGGCCCTCCGGGCGCGTGTAGAGCTCTACCCGGCGCCGGCAAGGAGGGCGGGCGGACGGCCCTGCGCTAACCTGGCCGTCGGGGCTGCAGCCTGGGCGTCCCTAGCCCGCGCCCCGCCCTCTCCTCCACCCCGCTCTTGCGAGAATCGCGAAGTGCGGTTTTGCTTTCATGTCTCTTGTGTCGCGGGAGCGGGAGCGGCGGGAGCTGGACTTGCAGCTCAGGAGAGATAACCAAGGACTCAGCAGCGCTGGACGCCGGCCTCCACGTGCGCTCTCCCGACCAACGTTTGCATTTAACCAATGCAAATGGTGCCCTGGAGGATCCAGAACGGTGGGATCAAAGGCATTGCTGATGATTCGCAGCCCCCCATCCTTCACATTTTGTTAGACTTGCAATTAAGTGTGCGCCACCGCCCTTTGGCTGTAAGTCCCACCAGGACACGTGTCATGCTGTTTTGTTCGTGGTTGACGCTCCAGCATACAGCTCAGTGCCAGGCACAGAACAGGCCCGGCTTCCAGGACTAAGCTGGTCCGAGCCGCCAGCGTCTCTTGCCTAGACCAGGCAAAGCGTGATGGGGTCAGGGGCCGGTCCCCCACATCGGTACAGAAAGGGAGAGGAGCATT
This sequence comes from Tapirus indicus, assembly GCA_031878705.1. Taxonomy (NCBI): domain Eukaryota; kingdom Metazoa; phylum Chordata; class Mammalia; order Perissodactyla; family Tapiridae; genus Tapirus; species Tapirus indicus. Next base: position 7,709,997 of record CM062919.1, read on the forward strand.
TAGAAACGTTCGTAGCAATTGGACAGGGCAGCGGCGTCCGAGCGCGGGATCCGAGGAATAGGGTAGCGGAATCCTGGTGTACTCAAGCAGGGGTGGTCGCTAGTGGCTCTGGCTGCATTCTAGCCACGCACAGCAGACGCTTGTAGGTTCAAAAGGGATAGGGGTGGGAGAAGACCTGGTCTTTCTCTGTAGCTGGCTCTAGGCTGCTTTAGTAGCCTCCTATCTCACCTCCCTGTTTCCACTCGTCAGTGCCTCTCATCCATACTGCAGCATCCAGAGTGCTCTTTCCACAGGGCAAATGGGATCGAGTCACTCCCCGGCTGAAGAGTCCTTGCAGGCCCCTGCAGTCCACTCCTCCGACAGCATCTCTTACCCTCTCGTCCTCGCTCCTGTGCTCTCCGCCACTCTGGTTCCCTCTGCATCGCCTATGCGCCCGGCTTCTGTTCGAAGACCCTTGCACAGTGTTCCCTCTGCCTGGGACGTCTCTCATCTTTCTCGTTTCGACTCAAAAACCACCTTCTCAGAGGCCTTCCTAACCATTTCATCTCACATGGCTGTCACCTCCCCTCACCCTGTCCCACCCTGGTGTTTTATGGTCTTCATAATGAACTGAAATGATTGTTTATTTGGGTCTTTTCATTCTCCTCCACTACAAAATAAGTTATTGTCTGTCTTGTTCACCCTTATATTCCCAGCGCCTGAGGCAGAGCGCCTGGCACTTAATAGGCTCGATGTTAGTTGAGTTATCATTTATTAATTCAAGAAAAAAACCGTGGTTTGAGTGACCAGAGGATGAAGGCAGACTTGGAATCCCCAGTTCCGAATATTGACACTTAACTATTCATCCACTCTTTCATCTCTAAATTTTCTCATCTGGGAAAATTATAAGGAAAATAATAGCATCTGCTTCATATGAGAAGGAGATGAGTTAACTTTTGTAGAAGACTTAAAACGACGCTCATATTGAGATCGTCATTTAATTAGATGACTTAGCTATTGCATCATTTAGGATGGGCTTGGTTACACTGTAGTAATAACCCTCAAATCTCAGAGGCTTAAAAAGATCAAGGTTTATTTTTCCTCGCACTACACGTCTGTCATGGATTGACTGAGGACTCGGCTCCTTGACATTTTTAGTCCAGAAGCCAGGCTGACAAAGCAGCCATCAGCTAATGTGTTGCCAGTTGCCAAAGCAGGGAGAAGGAGAGCTTGGCTTAATTGAGCACTGACTCTGAAACTTCCAGCCAGAAGTGGCAAATGACTTCTATTCACATGTAATTGGCCAAGAAGTCACATGGCCACACCTAACTGCAAGAGACAGAGGAGTGCTATCCTACCATGTGCCTTGGAGAACTGGAAATATTTCCTAGACAATAACAGCTGTTATTATTGTTATTATCATTCATTCTTGCAGTCTCTCTTCTAGTACACCGTGAGGTCCATGTGCATCATGAATGACAAAACTCTGGGAAGGCTGAACTGACATAAATATTCAGCATGGATTTTTTTTTTCCTGTTCTTAGATATAGCTCAACACTCTTGCTATATGTCTAAGAAATGTGTTGGTGACAAGTCTGTTGGGGTCCCCTCATTCTCTCTCCACCAAATCTGGATGGTACTAGATACTGCTAGATGATGAGATCTGTGAGAACAAACATCATTTTTATTTTGCTCTCCTTTGTATACGGAGCTCATCGCATGATGGCTGGCATTTATTGAATCAATGACTATTTGGCAAGTGTATCTTATGTTGCTGGTATAGCAATTATAGCCCCCAGAATTTATCTTTCCAATTTATGCAGGAACCGTGTAAAGGACAATTTGGACCATTCATTTATTTAGCAAACAAGTTAAGCAGGATGGACACATAGTTACTTCAACAAATGGCACGAAAAATCCTCTTGAGGAGAGGTTGTGTTAAGGAAAATAAAATTCCAGACCTTGACATTGGGACCTCACTTTCCATACCTAAAGGAGAGATGACTCATGCAAAATGATGTAGCTCCCAGGAATTCGAGGTTCTGAAGACCTGAGAGAAAAAGTCAAAGAAGCTAGAAGAGGTGATAGCTGGAGAATTCATGAGATTCTAATAAAAACGGTGAGAGCACCTCCCTTGTAGAAGGAGATGCAATGGCCCGCGCTTTATATCTGGAGATTTTATAAGGGGTTGATGTAGGAAGAGAAAGATTACTTCTGTTTCTTCCACAGACTTCTCACTGAGTTGTTGCTTCTGCTGAATTATTTGAATTTGTAGATCATCCAACACATACTGTTCATTTTTCATATCATGTTGGCTCACGCTTTGCCCATTCCCATCCTTTACTGTCTCAAACTGGTATTAGGTTTTGCTGTGACAGGAAATCCAAAATAGCAGTTCACTTCCCTCTCAAGTAAATTAAGTCAGGGGTAAACAGTGGATGGCAGGTACTGTAGCCCATGATTATCAGGAACCCAAGCTCCTTCTACTTTGTTGCCCCACCTTCCTCAGCAAGTTATATTCACTTCCTGGTCCATAATGGCTGTTCAAGCTCCAGCCATTGGCTCTTCATCCTTTTATTCAAGCCAGCAGAAATGAGGAAAGGGGCAAAGAACTGCATGCCCCTTCCCTTAAGGACACTTTTGGATGTTACACATACTCTAGTTCTACTTACTTCCCATTGACTAGAACTTGGTGACATGATCACACCTAGCTAGAAGCAAGACTTGAAAATTTGGTCTTTCTTTCTGAACAGCAAGAAATTGGAGGAGGGCTATTACTAAGAAAAAGGGAACAGATTTGGGTGAACAACTAGAAAACTCTGCTACCACTGTAAACAAACTGATTGTAAGTGCTATTGGGCTATCCACGTTTTACAGAGTGCTCCTAAGAAAAGGAACTGGAAAAAGGTCACTGAGGCCACATGCCCAGCTAAAAGTAGGCTTCTTTTAAGGAAGAAGGGAAGAGCAGACATTGGGAGAAAACTGGCAGCTTCCAACATAACCACAAACACTAAGTTGTGTCTATCAGACTTTTCCTAAAGAGTCAAGGCACAGAGGGTGTTGACATGCAACAGAGAAAGACGTTTATTGTAGAGCCCATTCTTAAAAGTCTGTGACCACCCAACTCCTGGGACCTCACCACAGGACAGCTTTCACCTCAGGCGAGTGAAGGGTGATGTACCTTCTCTTCTTGCTCCCTTTAAAATAGACAGCTCTGAGAGCCCTGCATGCATGTCAGGGTTCGTGAGGGTCAGATGAGCACATTTGGAGTCAGGCACTCAGCTGGCTTGTCATTCACTCAGCCGAACATGGCTCCCCAGCAGGATGGTGACCAGCACGAAGTTTTGAACTATTTCTTCATAATTGTGTATTATTTGATGAATACCCATAATGACTAATAGACGAAATGAGGAGACAAAGAGCATGCTGATTTGAAATGCAAGAAAATAGGAGCAAAAGATTTATAATTTTTCAGCATTTTCAAACCTCAAGATGAGCTTTGCTAGAGACCTGAGCTGTAGGTAGATGCTCGAAATTCATAGGTAGTGTAATTCCTCAAGTAATTTAAAATAATGAAGAGAAAATTATATCCACTACTATAATTTTAGCCAGCCCTGGTGATCTAGTGGTTAAGAGTCTACACTCTCACTGCTGCAGCCTGGGGTTCATTTCTGGTCGGGGAACCACCCCACCCGTCTGTCGGTCATCACACTGTGGCGGCTGCGTGTTGCTATGATGCTGAAAGCTGTGCCGCTGGTATTTCAAATACCAGCAGTTTCACCCATGGTAGACAGGTTTCAGCAGAGCTTCCAGACCAAGACAGACTAGGAAGAAGGTCCTGGCCACCCACTTCCGAAAAAATTGGCCGTGAAAACCCTATGAATAGCAGTGGAGCCTTGTCTGATACAGCGCCGGAAGGTGAGAGGATGGTGCAAAAAGATAGGGCAGGGTTCTGCTCTGCTGTACACAGGGTCACTAGGAGTCGGAAGCTACTTGACAGCACTGACAACAAATGATAATTTTATCCAATTCAGCTTTACATTTATTGGAATTAAAGACTACCCACACTGGGAATGTGTTATTTGCAGAGAAGTGCTTGCAAATACCAGTCTGAAAATCTTTCTTATCATTTATAAATAAAAGTGTGAAAATTATAGGTAAGAAACCAGTCAATTTTAAGTGAAAAATGTAAGAATTCCGAATATCCAGTCATGAAAATTGTATTTCTAGTGCTGCAGAATATACTTTGCATTTTGATCTATATTTTTACAAATTTTATTCTCAAACCCAAACATGATATCTGATATTTAAAACATAGTGAATTATTTTACTTTTAATTCTATAGGATAAATTTCCAGAACTGGAATTGGTGAGTAGAAGGATACATATGTTTTTAATTTTAACAGAGTTTGCTAGATTAATTTCAAAAGAGTTGCAGTAATTCCAGTGCCATTGTCATGACCAATTTATAGAACCTCCGGTTTTCCCTCCCCTCACCCCCCAACCAGGACTGGGTGTAACATGTAACTCATTGTTACTTTAATTGGCATTTCCCTGATAATTGTAAAGTTGAGCTCTTTTTCATGTGTCTATGAGCATCAGGATTTCCCCTTTTATAAAATGGCTATTTTTAATCCTTTAACTATTTTTCAGTTGGATTATGTGTCCTTATCAATTTATGAGAGTTATTGAAGTAGTACATATAGGAATCTTCTATCTGACATGTGTGCTTCAAAGATTTTTTGCAGGCTATTCTTTGCTTTTTGACTTTGCTTATTGTCTTTTTTGTCATATTTTAAATATTTACATAGTCAAATATTTCTTCATTTCCTTTTGTTTTTTTTGAGTGTCATGTCTTGCTCAAGAAATGCCCCCAAACACACACACCACTGTCACAAACACCAAGGGCATACAAATATTTTCATAGTTTTTTCTAAATAGTTATTATATATTTTTATCTTTAAATATTTAATTCTCATGGAAATTGTTTTTTATGTAGGTGAAAGGAAGGATCTGTCTCTCCCTCCCCTGTTTGACAGGCAATTGTTGTTCCAGCAATCTTTATTTCAATAAACTACCCTCTTCCCACTGACTTGCAATGCCACCTTTATCACATCTTAAGTTTCCTATTTGTGACTTTCTAGTATGTTTTAGTTACAGTGGCTTTATGTTTAACAAATCTGGTGAGGCACGATTGCCTCCCCACCTGCTCCCCACTATTTTTTTTTCCACCAGTTTTTGTAGGTATTCTTTGACATTTATCCCCCATAGCAAACGTAATGTTTTTACTTATATGCCGATCCTAAGGGGTCTAGAACTGGACTGATTTGATCAAGCATCCTCTCCAATGACTGGGCAATAACCTCGTCATCATCATGGTGGCTTTCACTTCCCAGCACTCCTAGGACGTGACTGTCAGGCCCTTTGAGGCAAAGGGGACTGCTGGGGCAGGAGGGAGGACATGGGCAGGGGATCTGGTGTTCTGTTCTCTAAGAGGTGCGTGTCAGGAAGGGACGCACTCTGAAGGGTGCCTCACAAAGCTCCCGGTCAGTAGCAGTGGCCACAACTGCCAGAGAACAGAGCTCAGCCTTCAGTTTAAACTACAAGTCTCCATGGGCCCGCCCCCAGCTCTTTTATCCCTCAGCCAACTGCTGGGCTTAAGCGCCTGGGCTGGCGCTGCCCTCAAACTCCCTGGATTGAATCCCAGCTCCCTCTTTCAGAACATCTTTCTGAGCTCCTCTCTTATTGGATCTCCTCACCTTCAAAATTGATGCCCACTTCTCCTCTCCAGTGCTGCATCCTGGCCTGAGGCAGCAATGTCACTTGCCACGTGCTTGGGTTATTTCAATGGCCTTCTAACTGCTTTCCTTACTTCTGCTCTCATCCCTCTCCAGTTTATTCTCAGCTCAGCAGCCAGAGTGATCATTTTAAAACTTAAGTTGGATCGTGTCTGAATCTCTCCGGGGGCCTCCAATTCCACTCAAAGTCAAAGCCAGTCTTTTTAATGGCAACAAGGTTCTGCATGATCCAGCTCTTGTCACTATTCTCACTTCACTCCTGCTACTCTCCCTCTTAGCCATTCATTCATCCATCAAATTTGTACTGAGTGCCTACTACTATGAGTGCGAGGAACTGTTATAGACACTTGGGACACTTTGGTGGACAAAATAGACAACACTCTTTGCTCTCATGGAGTTTCCATTTCTGAGGAGTGGACTCAGGAATAGACATAGTCAGTCCATTAGGCATAATAAGTACATAATAGACGTAATAAGTGCTTTACCTAGAGTGTTTGAAGGAGGGTGACCAACCGTCCCTGTTTGCCTAGGACCAAGAGGTTTCTCAGGACACAGAACTTTCAGTGCTGAAACTGGGAAAGTCCTGAGTGAACTGGGATGAGTTGGTCACTATGGAAAATGTATAAGTGCTATAGAGGAAGAAAACGGAGAGAAGAGAAAGGGGGCATCTGGACTGTGTATGTGTGCAAATGTGATTGTGTGACAGAGAGAAGGAGGGAGTGGCTAGTCTCTTGTCTGTTCCATGAACTTGCTAGCCACGTGCCTGCCACAGGCCTTCCCTCTGCCTGGACTGCCCATGCCTCAGAAATCCACGTCTTAGCTCTTCACCTTCTTCAAGTTTCTATTCCAGTACACGTTCCAGCCAAGCCTTCCCTGAGTGCACTATTTAAAATTGCCAAAAGTCCAGTGTTCACTATCCCGCTTCCCTTCTTTATTTCTCCATAACATTTGATTTCCTTTAACAGACTTTATAATTTGTAATTTCTAGACTTTATAATTTGTCTGTTGTCCTTCTCCCACTCCTATAATGTGAGCTGGAGGAGGACATAGTTTTGTCCCTGCTATCATCTTAGTGCTTAGAACAATGTCTGGCACAGAAAGGAACTCAGTAAACATTGTCAGAATAGAGGAAAGGGTGAAATGAGGAACCTTGAGAAGGTTACTGTGCTTTCTGTGCTTCATTTTCATCTTCTACAAATTAGGGATTATAATGGCCAAAAACTGACAGGCTTGTTGAAAAGGTTTAATAAAGTGATACATCTAAAGTGCTTAAAGCAGTACTTGGCACATATTAGGATTCTTGAAATGTGGTTTATAATTGTTGTTTGCTCTTCCCGGTCTCATTCCCTTATATCCCTATAATATATGTAATGTGTACACACACAATCCACGATTCATACTTTTTATCTACTTTTATATGTACCCATGAACAATATATGGTATTATTTTATGTACTCTCAAAATTTACTGAGATAGTATTATACATTTGTTCTTGATATCCATTTATGTTGAAATATATAATCTAGCTCTTTCCAGGTAATGGCTATATATTTTTCTGTCACGGGAACATAGTGTTTTGCTAATAGAGACAGTGCTGAAGAGAACATCTTTGTGCACATCTCATTGCAAATGTGCAAGAGTTTCTCGAGGGGCTATCTAAAAACATAAGTGGAATGGCTGGGTTTGCTGGTTATTCTGTATTTGCTCTCTCTAATCCATTCTCCATCCTTATTTGGCTGCTCTATCCTGGGACACTTATCCCTGTGAACTGCACTACCCACTGCCTTCTCGTTGGGTTTGGCCAATGGCAGGCTCTGGCAGGAGATTAGAAGGCAAGAGAGGAGGAGTCTGGGTAATTTTCCCTCACTTCCTCTTTGTTTCAGCACCATATGTCTGGCAGTATGTCTATCTCTCTGTGACTGCAGCTCCCTCTGGGCAGCTCCCCCTCCCCTGTTCCAGCTCTGACTGGTCTCCATCACCTCTATTTCCTCTCCTTATCCAGTCAGCCCTAAGCAAGGTAACAGGTACCCAGTATTGCTGATTTCAGGGTATCTCGCCACCCATTGTTTCCTTCACCCTCCCTGTTCCTCTCTAAGGAATCTCCTCATTTGAACATTTGGAATAAATTCTGTTTCCTACAAGGACCAAACTGACAGAGTGGCTTCGTAAGTCATGCTCATTTTTAAAATTTAATGTTTGCTTTAAAAACTTACACACACACACACCTCATTTTGGAAAGTCAAATAGTATTAAAAAGTTTATGATGGAAAACAAGTCATCTTCCTTCTTCCTCATCTCCTTTCTCTATTCAACTGCTTTCATTTCTCTAGTGACTAATAATGTGGAACATCTTTTCATATGTTTACAGGCCATTTACATATCTTATTTTGTGAAGTGTTTAAGTCTTTTTATAATTTGTAGGAATTCTCTATATTTTCTAGATATGAAATATATATCAAATATCTGGGGCTTGCCTCTTATTTTCTTAATAGTCTCTTTTGAAGAGTAGAAAGTTTCAATTTTGATGAAATCTAGTTTATCACGTTTTTTTCCTTTATGGTTGTTTGCTTTTGGTGTCATAAAGAAATCATTGCCTACCCAAGGTTGAAAGGTATACTCCTGTTTTTTTCTATCAGTTCTATAGTTTTAGCTTTTGCATTTATATCTATGATCCATTTCTATGTTTTTGTTTTGTTTTATGTGGTGTGAAATTGAGTTAATTTTTTTGTCCATATGGATATCTAGTTTTTCCTGCACCATTTTTAGGAAGAAGTATCCTTTCTTCATTGAATAACTTTGGTGCTTTTGCCAAAAATCAGTTGCCCATAATGTGTGAAACTATTTGTGGATTCTGGACTTCATTCAGTTGATTTATTTATTCATCTTCATGTTAATACCATACTGCCCTAGTTACTGTAGGTTTTATATAATAAGTCTTGAAATGAAGTAGTGTAAATCCTTCAACTTTGTTCCTTGTTTTCAGGATTATTTTCACTAGACTTACCTCCTTTATAATTTCATATAAATTTTAAAACCACCTTTTCAATCTCTGGCTGGAATATTTAGATAAATATGGAGAGAAGTGACATGTTAATAATATAAAGTCTTCCAGTGCATGAATATGGCACCTCTCTCCATTTATTTAGGTCTTCTTTAATTTCTCTTGGCAATGATTGTACTTTTTAGTGTAGAGATAGTGTACATTTTTTTCATTTAGTTTATTCCTAAATGTATCAATGATATTCAAAATACAATTAAAAATTATTTTCCAAGTGATAGTTTCTTAGACATAGAAATACAATTATTTTTTGTATATTGACTTTCTATCCTTTGACTTTGCTAAATTTATTATTCTAATAGTTTTATAGAGTTTTTGGCATTTTTTTTACATACACAATCATGTCATCTTTGAATAAAGACAGTTTTACCTCCTCCTTTCCTACCTTTATGCCTTCTATTTGTTATTTTTTTCTTGCTTTATTGCACTAGCTAGGACCTCTAGTACAATGGTGAATTGAGGTGGTGAGAGCAAACATCTTTGCCTCTTCCTGATTTTAGAGTGAACATATTTGAGATAACACAAAGATCAGATTATCAAAGCAGACTCACACAAATCAGAGACGTTAGCCAGTATTAAGCTTTACCAATAATTTAAAGGATAGAAATAGTTAAATTACATGGATGAAGCAGGAACAGGTTCAGAACCGCTGACAGAGTTCTTCAGGTCCCTTCTTGCCACGTCAGATATGCTCTTGTGCTTTTTTAAGTGATGAGTACTGTTCACATTATTTACACCTAAGTGAGCCATTTAAGTCATGAAGCATCTCTATTTCATACTCAGATAGTTATATGACATTTTCCAGGGGCAACGCTCCATAAATCCATGGGCTTCAGGTTTGTTTACTACAAGCAAGCCTACCCATCCTTCAAACTGTTCCACAGGTAAGAATTCCCCTGCTCCAAATACCACTGGCTTCTTTGCCAGCAGATTTGTCATTTCATGTTTATAAGAAAGTTGAATCAAGTCACCTGTCTTCTGTTTTTTCCAGGGGCTTCTCCTTGGTAACAGGGAAGAATGGATTGCAGATGCCACTTAATCCTTTCCTTTCCAGTATTCAATATTTCACCATTAAGTATCAAGTTAGCTGAAGTTTTTTTGTAGATCCCCTAATCAGTGAGTAAATTTCCTTCTATTCCTTCTTTGCTAGTAGTTTTATTATGAATAGTGGTGAATTATTTTCAAATGCTTTTTCTGCATTTGTTGAGCTGATCAAATGATTTTTCTCGCTTAGTTTGTTAATGTGGCAAATTACATTGACTTTCAAATGTTAAACCAATATAGCATTCCCAGGACAAATTCTACTGGTCATGAGATACTTGCCTTTATATATATATTGCTGGATACACACGCCTACACACACATATACATATTTTTAATTGCTTATTTTCATTTTTTTAATTGTGGTAAAAGCACAAAACATAAAATTTATCATCTTAACCACATTTAAGTGTACAGTGGTGTAGTGTTAACTATTTGCACAATTTTGTGCAAAGATCTCTAGAACTTTTTCGTCTTGAAAAACTAAAACTCTATACTCACTGAACAACTCCCCATTTCCTTCTCCCCCTCAGCCCCTGGTAATCACATTCTACTTTCTGTTTCCATCAGTTTGACTACTTTAGATACCTCATACAAGTGGAATCATACTGTATCTGTGTTTTATGACTGGCTTATTTCGCTTAGCATAATGTCCTCAAGGTTTATATATGTTATATAGTATGACAGAATTTCCTTCCTTTTTAAGGCTGAATAATATTCCATTGTAGGGATAGACCACATTTTCTTTATCCACTCATCTGCTGATGAACATTTAGGTTGCTTTCATTTCTCGACTATTGTGAATAATGCTGGGATGAACATGGATGTGCAAATATCTTGTTGAAATCCTGTTTTCAATTCTTTTGGATATATACCAAGAAGTGGGGTTGCTGGATCATATGGTAACTCTACTTTTAATTTTTTGAGGAACATCCATACTGTTTTCCATAGCAGTTGAATCATTTTACATTCTCATCAACAGTGCACAGGGTTCCAATTTCTGCACATCTTCTCTAGCACTTGTTATTTTCTGTTTGTTTCTTGTAATGGGCATACTAATGGGTGTGAGGTTTTGATTTGCATCTCTCTGATGACTCGTGATGTTGAGCTCCTCTTCACATGCTTGTGGGCCTTTTGTATGTCTTCTTTGGAGAAATGTCTATTCAAGTTCTTTGCCCAATTTTTAAAATCAGGTTGTTTTTTCTTGTCTGTAGGTTGCCTTTTCACTCTATTGATTCTTTCCTTTGCCGCGCAGAAGTTTTTACGTTTGATGTAGTGCCATTTGTCTATTTTCACTTTTGTTGCCTGTGCTTTTGGTGTCATATCCAAGAAATTATTGCCAAATCCAATGTCCTGAAGCTTTTCACCTGTTTTGTTACGGGAGTTTTATAGGTTTAGGTCTGTAATCTATTTTGAGTTGATTTTTGCATGTCATCTAGGGTAAGGGTGCAACTTCATTCTTTTGCATAGGGATATCCAGTTTTCAAAACACCATTTGTGGAAGAAACTGTCCTTTCCCCAGTGTGGATAGTCTTGGCACCCTTGTCAAAGATCATTTGATCATATGTACAAGAATTTATTTCTGGGTTCTCTATTCTGTTCCATTGATCTGTTTTTATGCCAGTCCCACACCCATACAACCAGAGTCTTAATTACTGTTCCTTTATAGGATGTTTTGAAATCAGGAAGTGTGGGGCCTCCAACTTTGTTCTTTTTCAAGATAGTTTTAACTATTTGGGATCCCTTGCAATTCCATATGAATTTTATGATTTTTTTTTCTATTTCTGCAAAAAATGCCATTGGAATTTTGATAGGGATTGCATTGAATCTGTAGATAGCTTTGGGTGTATGGACATTTTAACAGTATTAAGTCTTTCAATCCATGAACACAGAATGTCTTTGCATTTATTTGTATCTTCTTTGATTTCTTTCAGCAATATTTTGTAGTTTTCAGTGTACAAGTCTTTCACCTCCTTGGTTAGGTTTTTTTCCTGTTTTATTCTTTTTGATACTGTCGTAAATGGGATTGTTTCCTTAATTTTCTTTTTGAATTTTTCATTGCTGGTGTACAGAAACACACCTGATTTTTGCGTATTGATTTCGTATCCTGCAACTTTGCTAAAATTGTTTATTCATTTTAACTTTCCTTTTGGTGGAATCTTTAGGGTTTTCTACGTATAAGATCATGTTGTCTGAGAACAGAGATAATGTACTTCTTCCCTTCCAGTTTGGATGATGTTCTGTCTAGGACTTCCAGTAGCATGTTGAATAATAGTGGCAAGGGTGGGCATCCTTGCCTTGTTCTTGATCTTAGAGGAAAAACTTTCAGTCCATCACAGTTGAGTATGATGTTAGTTGTGGGCTTTTCATGTACGGCTTCTAATATGTTGAGGCAGTTTCCTTCTATTCCCGGTTTGTTGAGTGTTTTTATCATGAAAAAGTGTTGAATTTTATCAAAAGCTTTTTCTGCATTAGTTGAGATGATCATATGGGTTTTGCCCTTCATTCTGTTAATGTGGTATATTCCATTATTTGATTTTCATATGTTGAACAATCCTTGCATTCCAAGTATAAATCCCACTTGCTCATGGTGTATAATCCTCTTAATGCACTGTCGAATTCAGTTTGCTAGTATTTTGTTGAAGATTTTTGCATCAATATTCATTAGAGAGATTAGTTTGTAGTTTTTTTCCTTGTTATGTCTTTATCTGGTTTTGATATCAGAGTAATGCTGGCCTCATAGATGAGTTTGGAAGTGTGCCCACCTCTTTAATTCTTTGGAAGAGTTTGAGGAAGAATGGTGTTAATTATTCTTTAAATGTTTGGAATTGTCCAGTGAAGACATCTGATTGTGGGCTTTTCTTTGTTGAGAGGTTTTTGATTACTGCTTCAATTTCCTTACTTGTTATAGGTCTGTTCAGATTTTTTTTATTTCTTCATGATTCAGTCTTGGTAGGTTGTATGTTTCTAGGAATTTATCCTTTTATTCTAGGTTATCCAATTTATTTGTGCATAATTATTCATAATAGTCTCCTAGAATCTTTTTCATTTCTGTGGCATCAGTTGTAATATCCTCTCTTTCATTTCTAATTTTAGTTATTTGAAACTTCTCTCTTTTTTCCTTAGTTAGTTTTACTAAGAGTTTGTCAAATTTTTCATTGACTTTTTTCTCTTTGTTTTTCTATTCTCTATTTCGTTTATCTCTCCCCTAATCTTTATTATTTCTTTTCTTCTGCTAACTTTTTTGGTGTTTTTTTTTTAAGACTTTAATTTTTAAGAGAAATTTTAGGCTTACAACAACATTGAGAGGAGGGTATGGAGATTTCCCGTATATCCCATATATCCCCTGCTCCCACACATGCATAGCCTCCCCCATTCCAACATCACTCACTAGAGTGGTACGTTTTTTACCGAGGATGAACCTCTGTTGACACATCATAATCACCTAAAGTCCCTAGTTTACCTTAGGGTTCACTCTTTGTGTTGTACATTCTATGGGTTTGGACAAATACATAATTATATTTATTCATGATTATAATATCATACAGAATATTTTCACTGCCCTAAAAATCCTCTGTGCTCGCCTATTCATCTTTTCCTCTTCTTCCACCAAACCACTGATCTTTTTACTGTCTCCGTAGTTTTGCCTTTTTCAGAATGTCATACAGTTGGAATCATAGAGTATGTAGCCTCTTCAGATTGACTTCTTTCACTTACTAATATGCATTTAAGGTTCCTCCATGTCTTTTCATGACTTGATAGCTCATTTCTTTTCAGTGCTGAATAATATTCCATTGTCTGGATGCACCAGAGTTTATTTATCCATTTACCTCCTGATGGACGTCTTGGTTGCTTCCAAGTTTTGGCAATTATAAATAAAACTGCTATAAAAATCCATGTGCAGATTTTCGTGTGGACATAAGTTTTTAAATCCCTGGGGTAAATACCAAGAAGTGTGATTGCTGGATCGTATGGTAAGAGTATATTTGGTTTTGTAAGAAACTGTCACACTGTCTACCAAAGTGGCTGTACCATTTTGCATTCCCATCAGCAATGTATGAGAGTTCCTGTTGCTCCACATCCTTGCCAGCATTTGATATTGTCAGTGTTTTGGATTTTGGCCATTCTAAGAGGTGTGTAGTGGTATCTCGTTGTTTTAATATGCTTTTCCCCATTGATATATGATTTGGAGCATCTGTTCGTATGCTTAGTTGTCATCTGTATATTTTCTTTGGTGACATGTCTGTTAATGTCTTTGGCCTATTTTTTAATCAGGTTGTTTGTTTTCTTATTGTTGAATTTCAAGTGTTCTTTATATATTTTGGATAACAGTCTTTTATCCGATGTCTTTTGCAAATAGTTTCTCCCAGTCTGTGGTTTATCTCCTCATTCTCTTGATATTATCTTTTGCTAACTTTTGGTTTAGTTCATTCTCTTTCTATCCTTGAGGTGTAAAGTTAGGTTGCCAATTTGAGATCTTTCTTCTTTTTTAATGTAATTGTTTATTGCTATAAACATCCCTTTTAGTACTGCTTCTGCTGCATCCCATATGTTTTGGTATGTTGTGTTTTGTTTTCATTTGTCTCCAGATATTCTCTAAATTTCCTTGTGGTTTCTTCTTTGACTTATGGTTTGTTTAAGAGTGAGTGGTTTAATTTCCACATACTTGTGGATTTTTCCGTTTTCCCTCTGCTATTAATTTTTAGTTTCATTCCATTGTGGTTGGAGAAGATACCCTGTATGATTTCAGTCTTCTTAAATTTGTTAAACTTGTTTTGTGTCCTAATTAATGTGGTCTATCTTGGAGAATGTTCCATGTGTGCTTGAGAAGAATGTGTATTCTATTGTAATTGGGTGGAGTGTTCTGTATATGTCTTTTGGGTCCAATTGGTCTATAGTGTTCTTCGAGTTCTCTGTTTCCTTATTGATATGCTGGTTGTTCTATCCATAACTGAAAATGCAGTATTAAAGTGTCATACTTTTACTGTGTTGCTGTCTATTTCTCCCTTCAGTTCTGTCAATGTTTGCTTCATATATCAGGGAGCTCTAATGTTAGAAGCATACACATTTATAATTGTAATATCTTCCTGGTGAATTGACCATTTTATCGTTATATAATTCCTTCTTTTTCTCTTGTGATAGTTTTTATCTTAAAATCTATTTTGTGTGATATAAGTATGGCTACCCCTGATTCCTTTAGATTCCCATTTGAATGAAATATCTCTTTCCAGCTTTTCACTTTTAGCCTATGTGTCCTTGGATCTAAAATGAGTTTCTTGTAGACAACATATAATTGGATCTTGTTTTTTATTCATTCAGTCAATCTACATCACTGATTGCTTTCTTAAAATTAAACTTTTTGTTTCAAAATAGCTTTCAATTTACAGAAAAGTTGCAAAGATAGTACAGAGAATTCCCCTATACTCCATTCCCAATTTCTCTTGTTGCCAAGGACTTCCATTATTTATATCTTACAAATATATTTGTTATAATTAATGAATCAATATTGCTCCATTGTTAATGGGCCTATACTCCATTTGGATTTTTTTAAGTTTTCACCTATTGTAATTTTTCTGTCCCAAGATTCCATCCAGGATTCCTCATTGCATTTATTTGTCATGCCTCATAGACTCCTTGTGACAGTTTCTCAGACCGTCTTTGTTTTTGATGACCCTTGACAGTTTTGAGGAGTACTAGTCAGATATTTTGTAGAATGTTCCTCACTTTGGGTTTGTCTGATATTTTCCTCATGATAGGACTGTGGTGATGGGTTTTGGGGAGGAAGACCACAGGGGTACAGTGCCATTCTCATCACATCATATCAAGGGCACATACTATCAATAGTATTTATCACTGACAGTGTTCAGCTTATTCATCTGGCTGAGGCAGTGTTTGTGAGGTTCTTCCACTGTAAAGTTACACATTTTTCTCCTCTTTCCATACTTTCCTCTTTGGAAGGAAGTTACCATTCACAGCGCACACTTAAAGAGTGGAGAATTATGGTTTACCTCCTCGAGGGTGGAGTATCTACATACAGTATTTGCAGTTCTTCTGTATGTGAGATTTGTCTATTGTCCCTCATTTATTTATATCAACGTGGACTCATGGATATTTATTTTATAGTTTGGGTTATAGCCTAATACTATGTTATTTATTTTGTTGCTTAAATGTTCACATTGGGAGCTCTTTCAGTTGGCTCCTGTGTCCTTTTGATGTACCCCCATCATGGTGCAGTTGTTTTTGAGGACTTCCTTCCTTTCTGGCACTACAAGATGCTACAGGCTCATCATATGTGTTCCCTGTCCCAGCCCTAGAATCACCCATTTCTCCAGGGAGCCCTGGTTCTGTTTATTGGAGAATAGTATTAGAAATCAAGATCTGGGGACTGGGTATGCTAATTGCTACTGGGGGGTCATTGCTTCTAGGTCCTCTAAATGAGCAGAGCTTGGAACTGTACGTGTATATACTAACACGTATATACACATATATCTGTAATTATTTCTATATTTATCTATATGTATATTAAGCAAAACATGAATTCACATTGATGTCTCCAGCTCTAAGGTGGTGTTACATGGCTCATTCTGGCCTTATCCTTTTGCTTACCAGTAATCTCCCACTCTAACCGCGGGAAGCTTGGCTCCCACCACCTACCGTCCATCTACTTATTTGTTCAATTCCAGTATGCGTGTATGCGTATGCATGTATACATGTACCTGCATGGGAAATAACTGTACTAGCTGGAGTACAGTGCTAATATACAGTTCTTTTTGTCTTCAGTCTTACAGTCTCCACTCGGTTCCCAAGTTACTTAGATCAGCATCTTTTTCCCCAACTGATTTGTCAATATTTTGTTAAAGATTTTTGTATCTATGCTTGTAAGGCATATTAATCTAGAATTTTCTTTCTTTGTATTGTCTGTGTTAGGTTTCTTGTTTATTTATTTATGATTGGGTTTATGCCACCCTTATGAAGAGAGTTGGAAAGTGTTCCTTCTTTTCTATTTTCTGAGAAAAGTTTATAAATTTAGTATTATTACTATTTAAACTTTTTGATAGGATCCATCATAGTCTAGAGTTTTTTTTGTGGGAAAGTTTCTAATTTCTTTTAATGTGAAGTGCTGTTCAGATTTTCTATTTCTTCTTGCATTAGTCTGGTATCTGTGGAGTTGCATTTTTCAACTTCACTGGAATAAATGTGCTTCTGATATTTCTTTAATATCCTTTCAGTGTCTGTAGGGTCTGTTGTGCTGTCCCTCCTTTTATTCCCTATTAGTAATTTGTGTTTTCTTTTGTTTATGTTTTTGATTACTTTAGCTAACTGTTTATTAATTTTCTTAACCTTTTTTAAAAACCAGCTTTTGTCTTTGTTGCTTTTCTTTGTTATTTTTTGTTTCCTTGATTTCTGCTCTTATCTTTATTATTTCTTTCTACTTACTTTGGGCTTAATTTATGCTTTCTTTATGGCTTAAAGTGGAAACAGATACTTGACTATGGATCTTTCTTTTCTAATGTAAGCATTTAAGGCTTTTAAGGTATAAATGCTTATATTAAATCATTATACTTAAAAGATAGCTATACCCCTCAAATTTTGGTATGTTGTGTTTCATTATCATTCATTTTGAAATATTTTTAGATTTTTCTTGTGTTTTCTTATTTGACCATGGTAATTTAGAAATGTGTTGCTCAATTTCCATTATTTGGAGATTTTTCTAGGTATCTTATTGTTATTAATTTCTAATTTAATTCTTTTTTTGGCTAAGAGAATATAACTTATATTTTTCCAGTCCTTTAAAATTTATTAAAACTTGTTTTAGGTCCCAGAAGATGGTCCTTGTTGGTGAAAGTTCTATGTGTACTAGAAAAAAAATCTGTATTTTATATTTGTTTTGTGAAGTAGTCTATAAATGACAATTAGGTCTAGTTGGTTGATGGTGTTGTTAAAATTTCTTATAGCTTTATTCATTTTTGCTTGCTGACTTTATCAGTTTCTGAGAGATGCATATTAAAATTTCCAACTATCATTGTGGTTTTGTCTTTTTTCCTTTTAGTGCTCTCAATTTTTACTACTGATATTTATTTATTTAACTAGCATTCTATTCATATTTCTTGGATTCAGTGTCTTATTTCTCTGATTATATTAACTATATTTCTCTTTGTAGTTTTCTTCAGCACCCCACATTATATCTCTCCCTTGTGGTTTTTCTTTTCCTTTTTCTGGTTTGTAGGTTTTGTTTAATGTCTTTCATTTTACAAGCTCTTCTCCAAGATCTTGACTGTTCATATTTAAGAATGAGGCACAAAAATGTTAGCTGGAACCTGTATGTGCATGGGTGGGGCTTCACTGTAGCATGATAGAGTGGGGATCTGGCTCTTTATGTGGTCCAGCACCTGTCAGTGTTTGCAGCAGAGTTACTCTGCTCTCTCAGTTTAGGGTTATGACTCTATCTGCTCCTCCTGGGAACCAAGTATTTAAGAGGGGTTGGAGTTCTATACATTTGGAATGAAAGTTTCACTTAAACTCTATTCTTCAGCACAGCACATACTTCTCATTTTCTGCAGTATCTTATATGCTTAATTCTAAATACTTTCTGGAGGTGTGTTCTCTGGATGGTCACCAGGGTGAGGAAGGGATAGTAGCCTCTGATTCCCAGGGGAGGGATGCTGATTATAACTGTTTCTTATAATGACCATCAGTGAGTCCTCTTTTCACCCCAGCCCCTTTACCAGCCTTTAAGGGTAACTAGTGACTCCAATTTTTGAGCCTTTCCAGATTTTTGTAATGGTAACCAGCATGTTTCCTGTTGAATTTCCTCCTGGCAGGCTTACATTTTAGCTTTCTCTATTTTGTTAACTCAGTTACTCTTTATCCATTTAATTTCCCTCATCCCAAATTTTGTGGGCACCTGTCTTCTGAAATATTTTCTTCCATTCCCTTTATCCTATGTTCTTACCTTTTCAATTCCTTTATTGTCAGTATAGTGGAGTTTCCAGCGGGATCAAAGATAAGTTCATATTTAGCCAAGTTTTAATTGGAAGTCTTATTCCAGTTGGTATGTATGTTTAGTATTTTACCAAATACTGTTAAATCGTTAAATTTCCAAAGTGCTGTTCTGATTCATGTTTGTTTTTTGTCACTCTCAGCCTATCGATAGTGATGCTATTGGCTAGGAATGGCTGTGGGCACTCACCAGGGCCCGTACTTGTGGCAAGCTCTCACAGACGCTTCTCTGACTGGAGCCAGTGTTGAGGCTGGACTGGCCCTTGTGGTTCTTATTATGGTAAGATGTACCTTAGCAACAGCCATCAGGAAACTGGAGGAAAGGAGGTTTATTATTCACAAGCCCTAGAGGGTACATGGCCCGCCCAGGACCACACAGGAAGGTTGCAAGGAGAGAGAGAGAACATGTGTGGGGCTGGGGTTCTGCTTTTATTGGGGGCAAGAGTGGGGTGCCTAGGATTTTGTGGGTTCAGTCTTTATTGGTGAATCTAAAATAAGAGTGGGAATTAAGTGCAGGAAGGGAAAAGCAGGGTCATTCAAGTGGTCAGTTATCTAGGTCACCCAGAGCAGAACTTCTTGGGTGGGGCGGCCTGACTCTTTATCTAAAAGTGTAGCGGACAATGTGTTTATTTAAGACGATGTCTTTGAAATGGATGCCTCGGCAATCAAAAGCTTAAAGTCAGGCATTTACATGACAGTTGAAAATGCTAATTGTCAGGTACCTACCCTACAATGTTCCAACCAGTAGTTGAGAGTTTTTATTTCTTTGCCTTCTCACCAGCTTCTGATATTATCTGAATCTTTCATTTTGACCAATCTGATGGGTGAAAAGTGCTATACAATTGTTATTTAACTAGCATGTCTCTGGCTACAGTTGTAGAAGTAGCTGTCAGGTAAGCATGAAGCCTGCATGCTGGGGAGGCTCCTACTGGGGAGCAATCTTGGGGAATTGCTCTTTGCTTCAGCAAATCTCTCAGTAAGCACAGAGGAATGGTTTAGGATTCATTTGCCTCATTTTCTTTCATCTAGTGGGCAGACAGGGAGCTCACTTGCCATTCTCATGGGGATTGCCCACTTTCCTGGCCTCTCTTTAATCATTCTGGCTGAAATCACCCTCTGTGTGAGGCCATTGTCCAGCGCTGTGGGGTTGGGGACCAGAGAAGCCATACTTACATCTGCTCTCCTCCATTAGCCTTCATGTCATTTGTCCTTAAAGACAGCTCCTTTCTGTGACTGTGTCTGTTGGCCTCCTTGTGTCAGTTTCATCACTGTCCAGTTATGATAGCAAAGCTGGATATCTTAACTTACAGGGCTAAGAGTTGTTTTTGTTTTTATGAATTGCTTGTTTATATCCTTTGCTCATACTTATCTTAGGTTGTTGAAATGCCTTTTGACTTTGTCTAACTTTCACAAACATTTTAGATTTTGGTGTAATGAATCTATCAATCTTTCCCTGTGTTCACTTACCCATTCAATAGGTAGTCACTTCTTCACTAGTGACTAGAATGGCCTGGAATAATGCCCTAAAGATAACAGTGCTCAAAAATAGACTGACAAAGTGTCTGTAATTCTAAAGCTTGCATTCTAGGGGCATCCTTCAACTCTCTGCTTGAACAGCTCCCCTGGGCAACCTTCTCTGACGGCACCCTCCCCAACACATCCGTTTCTGCCTACCAATACAGTGGTGGTACAGGGAGAGAATGACCAGATCTATGATTCTGCATTGCATGATTTTAATTACATGTGTATTTTGCCTACCAGGCTTTTAGCCCTCAATCACAGGGATTGTCTATTTTTCATCTTTATCCCCAAAATCTAGCATAGGCTAGTGCTCATATGTCAAAAATTGTTCTAGAAATTTTGTCATAAATTTATCCTCAATATGATTGCAAAAGGGCTTTACAAATAATAGGACATGAAACAAACAAAATTAAACTATATTTTGAATTTCTTTTTTTAATACTCAGTTACAGAGATACTATGGCATTTAATTACATATTTGCTTTCATTTAAGTTAGTACAGCTGTAAATCATGAATGTTCAAAAAAACGTAAATATGCTTAGCTAGAACAAATATTACTCAGGATGAAAAAATAGATAACAAACATAATACTAATCATATACAATAAAGACAACCTTATAAAAAATGTGTGTATGGGTACATACAGATGGCAATGGGCTAAATTTGAAAATGGGGTAAAATTTGATTCCTCTATCGTAATTAGAACAGAAAATTTAACTGATTTCAGCTGTGATGTGGTTACTCAAACACCACCCCCACACACCCTCACTCCCCTCCACCCCAATATACCCAAGAGGGAGAATTTTCCATTGTGTAAATTTGAAAAATTTAAAATTTTCTGGTTCAAAACTTTTTAAAGCCTTCTCAGATAAGCTTCATCAAAACATCTAACTTTGGCCTTATTCACAAGCACTCAGTGATAAGTGTTAAAATGGAAATATAACAACGTAATGGGAAACCGACTTAGATTATTTTATTGTATACTTGTTGTCTGTTTCTCCCACTGAATTCACTATAATTCCAACATTTACAAGAGTGCCTAGCAGCGAATTCATATGCAGTGCACAAATGAGTGCATAAGGTATTATTAAAGATGAGGAAGATATAAATTGATCCAGAATGGGAATTACTTAGTCAAAAAGAAATATCTTGAATGCATAGATGCTATAATCAGATAAAGCTAAAATTCCACTACTCTACTGAGGCTAGGTATCAAGTGACACTTTTGAACTAAAAATGAAATAATAATTGAAGAGGGATTAAAACTCTGGAATTTGGGCATGCCAAGCCCAAATCACTGAACTTTTAATTTCAGATCCAATAAGCAACTGGACACTGAATAGGAGAGTTGTGTATGAAGAACTTGCTTCCAGCCATGACTATGTCACTGTAAGATTTTGGCCAAGGAGACACAGTTTCCACAAATATAAAATGAGTTAAGAATACCTGCCCTGCCCTTTTTACAGAACTGTTGTAAAAATCAAGTACAATTAAAACTTATATATCCTTATTCTCTAGTAACCTATTACAAGGAAAATGTCCTTATTACAATCAACACCAAAAACCAGAATGTCACTGTGGCAGGCCTGGAGGTGGGCCATTTCGATCTCCTTTGAAAAGTGAACTTGCTGATCAATAAGTCATCTGACAGCCTCAGCTGTGGCATCTTCTGGATCTCTCATAGCATTTGAAGGTCATATTTGTCCTGGGCAGCCTCTGGCAATGACTTACAGTGGTGGTGTACTAAGACCTGGCCATTTCTGCCTGATATTGGACTCTCCTCCATGGGCAATCTTTGCTCTGGATCTTACCAATGGGCTGGCCAAAACTCTCTGAGAGCTGCGTCTCAGTCTGGTGCTTTTCCTACTCATTCCTCCTGCCTTCCCTCTCTCCTCTCAAAGGTGTCAGATCCACATCCCATCCTGAAGGCTCTCCCTGCCTACTCCTGTTCCTTCTCTCCTTTATCTTTCTCAGGCATTGCCTCCAATAAATGTTTTCACTTCTAACTCCTGTCTTGACATCTGAGTTCCAGAAGACCCAACTAACATGGTCCCTCAAACCCCAATCATCTAAAGCAATCCCTGTCAATGTTTTGAATTTTCTATTTCTTTCCAGGGATTTTCACATGTATAACTATTGTGGGCAATTTTTTTTAAGATGGTTGATTTCTACATCTTTTTCCTCTTAGCACCATATCATGCATTCATGAATAAGAGGTGATAAAGTATTTTAAAAACATGAACCTCATAAGATGCTAACCACCATCTGATGTTCATTTACTTGAACAAAAACAATGCTTGAGGAGACTCAGAAACATTTCATGAGACCATAGCATTGAATGGCACAGCCCCAGGAATAAGTGAATCAGAATTATCTGTAATCTTCCAATAGCTTTTTAGGGTGAGGGTCAGATTCTTCCCGCACACAAGTCTGTGCCCTCTCTGCAGAGTCTATTTCCATGCTGGCCTGGTTTTACCGAAGTCCAGTTGAGAGTGACCAGCAATCACCGTATCTTCAGTTCTGAGCAGTGTGCTCCTTAGTAGCTGAGCTCCAGTCTAAACACTCTTGTCTCTTGGTTCATATGTTCTCCTATGCAGATGTACTCTAAGATGAGGCTCAGTTGGGTATTAAGAATTCCAACTTTACAAGGAGTTTCTTCATCAAAAGCTCCTGATCTAACTTAGAAGCATTACTTCACATTGACCTTGTGAAAGGAGAGAGCCTGGGCAGTTGTTTGGCTAGTTAGTAGATGCTAAGAGCTCCTTTCAGAGTGCTCATGTCTGCCATTTTAGAGAAACACTCGGCATTGATTGTATTGTTTTCATTAATATCTCTTAGCTTCTAATTCTGTTTTGGCTTTACTTTTGCATTAAAGCTACAATTACATAAATACTCCATAAATTTCATGTCTAAGCTTTGCTAACATTTGAAGTCATTATGTACATTAATTTCAAACAGAACTTTTTTTTTTAAGTTACCCCACTATAAGAGTTTATTTATTTATATATTTTATTGTGGTAAATCTGTATTTTCAAATTGTTTTTCTCTCTGTCTCTTTTTTTTAAAATTTAGCTTTTCAATTTGATTGTAAAATTCCATAGAGAATGTACTTGGGAAGATACTCTTGGATGGAGCCAGGCAAAATGGGTAAAAATCTGGGCTCTCTTCTTATATTGAGTAAGATGAAGAACCTCCTTGAGCCTCTGTTTCCTCATCTGTATTGTAAAACAGGAATGAAATGAGATCCTTTTAGCCTTAAGAGGGGACGATATCATGACGTGTGCAACGTTCCTGCAAGATATTTGAGGACAGTTCTTTTCTTCCTTTGAATGGAAGTCTACAATAGGAATTTTAAAAATAAATTCTTTCACTCACACTTAAGCTTATTTCCTTACTATGAATCTGCTAATTCCATTTGTCTTAAAGTTGCTCTAAAGAGCTCATACTAGAGACTGGTCTGTTGGCTGTTTCACACCATAGTGAAAGCATTTCTGTTTTCTGTCTTTAGAGTGATACAAAACAAGTGCTCTTGTTTTCCACACCACATTCCTTCCCTATAATCAAGAGATTTGTTCCAGGATTACAAACAGAGCTAACATTCACCAACATCTTTAGCATAAGGAATCATGAAAACAATGTAAATTCGCAAGTTCAAACAGTCCTGAAATAAAAAAAAGGCAGCACTGGGTCCTCTAAAGAGCATAGATTTGGGAATTTCACCTAGACTTGTCAGGTGCTAGCTGCAAACATTTAAGCAATCGCTTCTTGTAACCTTTGCTGCTTGTCTGTAACACGAACATAATGACCATGTTTATAGTTTTTTCTTTAGAAGATATTTTTTAAAAGCTAGTTTTAATTTTTGCATCTTATAAAAAACCATCTCCTGTGGTTTGAGCTTTAAAAACTGTGATTGATTTTCCAATTTTCATTATAGAACACTTTTCTTTTCTATGAAGCCAAAGAAGTAATGTCTGAAAGCCGCAGAAAATAATCTTGAAATAAATCAAAAATGATAGAGGCATTTGATCCACTGAACTGAAGACAAACACAGGCCAGGCTACGAAGGTGAGACGTGTCTGTGGAGAGGGAGTGGCCGAGTCAGGTAGCACTGTTCCCTGTGGATCCCAGTTTTATCTTTCCCATCAACTAATGTAATAGGAAAATACTTGTAGTGTTCAATGATATCTTCCACCGAATCAAACTTCTGAAACACAGAAAAGAAAGTTAATGAAAATTTAGATATCTTTTCTGTCTGCAGATTCAAGTACAGCCTAAGATGCTTCCTTTTACTTAGGGAAGAGGTTAACTTATTTCAAATTTTTTGGATTGTAAAGATGTGTCAGAGAGTGATTTTTAAAAAAAGGGTGTGGCAAACAAGCTCTTGAAAGATGAGTGATGAGGCTGATGAGATAGCAAGGGAGAACATAGGGCTTGGGGAAACCAAAAGTGAATCCTCTGGCAGCTCTTTAATTTCCCACCCACGGAATGTTCATCAGCATCAGTTACACTGGTCAAACTCCACTCTATTGGGACTACATGTTCCTATCATAAGCAATTTAGATGAGTTAATTACACAGCAGTTGACCTGGAGAATCCGTGGTGCCTCCCTTACCTTGACCCAACTGTGACAGACCAAAATGTGGGAGATCAAGGCCTAACCTTCACTTGGTAAATTGGTGGGAAAGGCC
The DNA here is from genome assembly GCA_031878705.1 of Tapirus indicus. Classification (NCBI taxonomy): domain Eukaryota; kingdom Metazoa; phylum Chordata; class Mammalia; order Perissodactyla; family Tapiridae; genus Tapirus; species Tapirus indicus. The sequence continues at coordinate 7,735,083 of CM062919.1, forward strand.
TGCAGGGAACTCTCCCTCCTGTAAACCCCTCTTGTTCTAACGAATTCCAGTGTAATCAGAAAGAACAGTGATGACCATAGGGCTGCTGGTAGTTCTTAGCCAATTTAAGCTTCCTTCCCTGGGCTTCTTGTGAAGTAGTGAGGTGACGGCAGATCATTACACTTTCGTGTTTCTAGAGATGTGCAGATAAAGTGCTCTGACGATTTAATGGAAAGTGAGATGATTTCAAGTTTAGGGGAATCAGGAAATGCTTTGTCGAAGATACAAACTTGAAATGGGCTATATGTTCTGGGTGATTCTAGGTAAGTGGACAAGGAGGGTTTAATGATACTTAAAGCAGCAGAAGAAGCACGTACAAAGACAGGCGTTGAGAAGACTTGGGCATAGACGGTAATTCTGATGAGCTGAGTTTGGATGAGTTCTTGAAAGGGGATATTGGGAGATAATTAGGAAGAGCTTGCACAACCTGCCTTCTGCACCTTAAGACAACATTGATCCTCCTCGGGAACCCTGGGAAGTGAGCAGGGCAGGTAGAATGAACTTCCTTGAAGAGCTAAGGAAACTGCAGCTCAGAGGCATGGATTGACTTGCTCATAGGTCACAGGGCTGTAGGGCCAGGACCGGGAACGGAACCTGGTTTTTCTGGACACGTGTCTGTTCTTTCCTTTATACAACTTTGCCTATGGCTTGTGACCCCGGTGCTCCAAAAGGCCAGGTCAGAGATGACTTGGGCTGAAGGAAGGAGTCACAGGGGGACAACTTTGATTCTGCTTTCATTTTATATACTCCTCCCTCTGCCCAGTACGTCCTAGCACAGAAATGTTCGCAGGCCTTAGGGATACCCAACAAGGAAGGAGATAGTCAAAGTCCCTGTCCTCATGGAGATTACTTTCTGGTGGGGGTGGGCAGAAAATAATTTCCTACACAAATAGATAATTTCACATAGGATAATGTGCTGTGAAAATAATCAACTTTGGACTTGAGAAGCTCACCAGGCCACCTCAGGGCTTTCCCTTGGGGCAGCCTAAGGCTGCTGGGAGGGAACTTCTTTTTGCTCAGGGGAGCGCTAACTTGAAATGCTCGAAACCTGTAACTGCTGTGGCCATGTCCTCCTTCCTGCCACTTGTGGAGGGTGTGAAGAGCAAATAAGCATCACAATGGGGGAAGTATCTTGGGGAAAGAGACTGGAGTGATGCATCCTCTGACACTGACCAGTCCTGGAGCCACTCCATTCCTGTCCTTCCCATTGACTGAGTCAACAAACCTCCCTTCTTCCCACCTAAGCTCATTTGAGTTGGGTCTTGATTTTCACACTAAAAGAGTCCTAATTAAATCTGTAAGCTTCTTGCCCCTCGGAGACTTTTATTGGATCTGTGCAGAGTTTTCAATGAGATAAGCCTTCTGTCTGCCCCTAATAGGTATACAATGACTGTTAGTTCCTACCTGATGCTAAGGTAAGGTGGTTTCCCAGGTTTCCAGTGGGGAAAGTAATTATTCTGCTACAGAAGTTCTAAGTGACGGGTCTGTGAGATCAAGTGCCTGAGTTCTAAGCAGGGCTGTCCCAACCACTAGCTTTACGACCTTGGGCAAGTTTCTTACACTCTCTGTCTCAGTGATGGCAATATTAGGACCTACCTCTGAGGGCCATTGCGACAGTTAATTGAGTTGATGCATAGACAGCATTTAGAAGAGAGTTCAGTATACAGTGAGTGCTTAATAAGAGTCAGTCATTATTATGACCTTCTTCCTTCTAAGTTTGCCAAGAACGTGATGAAAGAGCAATGAAGTCACTGGAGAAGTTTATAGACTATCATCGTCAGCCTTTAGGATGAAAGGAAATTTTTATATTTCATTTCCAGTTATAAACTAAGGACAGAGTTTTCTTTCTCTTTCTTCATACTTGACACAACAAAAAGTGATTTGTGAAAAAAATTTTTCATGCAGAACTCTTCCACAAAATTGGTTAACCCACATCGCCCAGAGGAAATCCTCTTTCCTGGTATTAATCTTCAGAGGGAAAATGCTTACTTCATATTCTCATTCCTGTTTTCTTTAGGATGGTCCCGAAATAATGAATTCAATATTAATTGTTTTAATAATCTACTACATGGATGACATTTTGTATAAAATTGTGATCTTAACAAATAGTAGGAAGCAAGCAAAAGAGGAGCAATAAATCATACTGCCATTTCTTATTGACTTCTAGCGATAGGCTCACAACCCATATATTATCCTAAAGAGACTTCTAAAAAAGATAATAAGCTCTTATTTTTATATTAAATGATTTTTTTCAGGAGGACAGAATATGTCATCCTATTGTTAGATCTTCAAATTTGTTTAAACCTTTTGTATTTGCCCTATATACCAACAGTAGGTGATGTTTCACTGCCAGAAAGGTAAATAACTCTGTTTGGGTACACTCATAGGAGTGAAAGAAGAAAATAGAGAAAGAGAGAGAGAGCGAAGAGAGAGAAGCAGACGAGCGAGAAACCCGTGGGTTAATTGTTTGTCTCCCAGTCTTGGAAGTTTCATTTATCAAGTGAACATCTATCCTAATTTTCAGCAACTTATCACAAACATTTGCAGGACAAGGAAAGGTCTGATGATTGAAACTGCTCCCTTCTGTGAGCTTTCACAGAGATGTTGATGAGCGTGATTTCTAAAACTTAGGTGCAGGGTTGATATCTGGCAGCAGGTTATTTATGGCAGGTGCCTCTCTGGCTGGCCAGGGCTGGTGTTCCACCAGGTGCTGGATATTGACAATCTCACCCTGCTTATGTGCCTGCGCAGACAAGCACAGATGACCAGGGTAACCCCTGGATGGCAGGGACTCTACCTTACTCCACTCCATGTACCCAGAATGGAGCACTGAGTCTAGCCTAGCGTGGGCATAAAATTAATACTTGGCCAATAACTGAGCAAGTGGGTGTGGGGGCTGAATGGTGGTCCCCCAAAGTTATGTCATGTCCTAATCCCTGGAACCTGTGAACATTACCCTATATATGAAAACAGTGAATATGACTTTACATGACAAAAAAAATGGGATTAAGTTAAGGGTCTTGGGAGTAGGAGCTTATCCTAGGTTACGCCAAAAAGCAATCACGTGTATTCCTGTAAGACAGAAGCAGAGGGAAATTCATTCAGAGAAGAGAAGGAGGCAGTGTGACCAGAGGCAGAGATTAGAGCAATGTGGCCACAAGCCAAGGAAGCCAAGGATTGCCGACAGCCACCAGAAACTGTAAGAGGCAGGAAGCATGCTCCCCCAGAGCCTCCAGAAGGAGCGTGGCCCTGCCGATACCTTGATTTCGGATTTCTCGCCTCCAGAACTGTGGGAGGATATATTTCTGTTGTTCTAAGCTGCCAAGGTTGTGGTACTTTGTTACAGCAGCCACAGGAAACCAATACACTGGGAACTTTCTGAGTCTGAATTCAAACACGAGTTTCTAGCCATGTGGCTAACAGAATGACCCAAATTCCTAGTATGCAGCAAAATGGACTTTCCCGGCCTTCTTCGCAATGGACTATCCCAGGCTTCTTCGCAGGCTTACGTGGGTTTGCTCACCTTCTGTGCTCGTGACGTGCTGTGCCTTTCCCGGGGAGCTTGTCCGGGCTTCTCCTGTAACTCTCACGGCCCCCGTGTGAGCTTGTCCTCACCTATGCCCGGGTCACACAGACCTCATGCAAGGGCTTTCAGGAATCGTTTAAGATGGAAACCGATACTTATAAAGCACCCGCCTCTATGTGTCCTGCTCGCTATTTACATCGTCTCATCTCACACTCACACTAACTCCCTTGAGATAGGTATTGCTGCATTGTGTGTGTGGTTACAATTCTAAAGTTTGCAAGACAGCCAAAAAAGCCACACGAAATCAAAACTGTCCTTGAAAACCCTGCGTCTTGTGACATTTTCCCTGCAGAGTCGAATAAGTTGCTATTTATTCAAGCAGCAAATGAAGTAGCTGGTAGCTGGCTTGCGTTTAGCAGAGCCTTGCTGTATCGAATTCTTTTATCTTTTTTTTTAAAGATGGGAGATTCTTCCTCAGCAGGGCAAAGGGCTCACTCCGGATGGTCTCCCTCTTACACCAGGGCATGACTTATTCAGAGGAAAGGCAGGAAGGACCACGTGTAAACTGTCATCTTTCACCCCGCGCCCAGCACGCAGCAAACTCCGTGTGAGTGTCACCTGTTCCTCAACCAACGCTCCGGGCTGTTTTCAAGCGGGCTGGGGATTGTTTCGCATCTGGTCACGATGTTATCTGAGACTATAAGAGGAAGTCCATATTCTTGCAGACCACGTCGAACCCCAGCTTTGCCACATACTAGCTGTGACCGTGGGCCAGTTACTTAACATTTCTGTGCCTCAGTTTCACCACCGGTTAAATGAAGACACTTGTAGCACCTACCTCACAGGGTTGCTATGAGGATAGAATCGACCAAGTTAATTCACATTTGTTGATGGCACAGAATAGTGCCTGTGCAGAGTACATGTGTGAGTGTTAAATAAATATAGGAAAAGGAACCTCTTGCCTTCGGGATGCGTGGGAGGAGAGAATTTTGGACAACACATGTCTTCTTAAAGCAAGCATTTGAATCCCTGAGGGGTCCGTGGTGATGATAATTAGAGCTGCTCACCTGGAAGCTGAAGTCTCCTCTCTGGGCTCTGTCATAGATGCGAACCGTTTACCTGCTGAGGCAGTCGGGGAACCGGTGGAAACGCGATTAAACACTATTAGGATGTTATGACAGAGACACTGTTTCCTTTTTTATTAGCAGACCAAAGTATGGCATGCTGGGGAAAAAAGCTGTAACCTCTTCAGGGCTCAGTTTCCTCACTGGTAAAGGATGTTTAACGACGTGTCCTTCCCCAAGTTTTTGCGAGGACAAATGTGAGAGCAAATGAAACAGCGTCTCACAGAGGGCCCGGCACGTGTTAGGGAACATGATTTCCATTTTGTGTATTCTCTGAGGAAAAGGAATCCTTAATCCCAAGAACTTAAAAGTCATATAAAGCTTTTTTTTTTTTAAACGAGAAATTCTATAAGTTGGAAGCAGGTTTAGTAGGATAAAGGGAATTTGAGCTGGAAAGTCCATTAACAATAGGCATCTAGTTGAGGGGAACTATATCCTAGTTATTATGACTCAGTCATAATAATGAAAATAGAAGAACATTTACTGTGGGCTTGATTCTGAGTGTTTTCCATTCATTAACTCACTAATCCTCATCACTCAGGGGAAAATAGGCTGCTTCTCTCTTTAGTTTGGCCGTGACACTTTCATAATGTGGCTGTATTTAGCAGATTTAGGTATTAATCTACGTATTCACTCATGCTCTCCTTTAGGCCCAAACTTTCCCAGGCTGTAGCAAAGGCCAGTGGGCTGACCCCTTGGGAGCCTGGCCGGTGCTGACCACACCTCTCCAGCCACGCGTGAGTCTGAGAAAAGGGCTCTGGATCAGACGTTGGGTTTAAGCTGGAATCTTCACGCAGCTGCTGGTAGGATTTTCACTTATGTGTCTACTCGGAGCATTGTAGCAGCCCTGGCAATATTCCTTATTTTGATATCTATTGAAGAACAATAAATATTTGTGTGAAACTTCCAGTTTCATACTGTATTACTTTTCTTGGGCATCCGTAACAAAGTACCACAGAGTGGGTGCAGGGGGGTTAAACAACAGAAATTTATTTTCTCACAGTTCCTGAGGCTGGAAGTGCAAGATCAAGGTGTCAGCAGGATTGGTTTCTTCTCAGGCCTCTCTCCTTGGCTTGTAGATGGCCATCTTCTCGCTGTGACTTCACACCTGTGTGTGTCTGTGCCCTAATCTTTTCTTACAAGGACATCAGTTGTCTTGGATTAGGGCCACCCTATTGACCTCATTTTAACTTGATTGCCTCTTAAAGATCCTATCTCCAAAAACGGTCACATTTTGAGGTCCTGGGTGTTAGGTCTTCAACAAATGAATTTGGTGGGGGACACAATTCAGCCCATAATATACACCAACAGATGAAATTGAGGTCTGGAGATGCTAAACGAGAACCACTGAATTATAGAAGTCTAGACTTAAACATTTATATCTGAAGAATCTAAAGCCCAGAGAAGTTAAGTGACAGGCCTGAGCTCAGGTAGCTGGTAATGGTGACTTAGAACTTGAACCCTACTCTTTCTTTTCTTCCTCCCTCCCTCCTTCATTCTTTTCCTCCCACCCTCCTTCCCCCTTCCTCTCTTCCTTCCTTTCTTCCAAGAAGAGTTGAAAGAGCAGCCTCTCCCTGCCTTCTCACTTACTACCTGTGTGTCTTTAGCCATTTACTTAACTATCTGAGCATCAGTTTCCCTACATCTAAGATAGGAACAATTGCTACATCAGAGAGTTGTTGAGGATTAAAATGAGATAATGCAGGTAGACCAGGCCTAGCATAAACACATTCAATGAAAATCAGTCTCCTTTCTTTCTCTTTGATTTATTCATAGTTATTCATGAATGCTTTAATTGATGCATTCTTTCACCTAGCTGCCTATCAGTGGATCCGCACTGAAGATGGGCCTGTTCAGCGTAGCACTGAATGCTGTGATTGAGCTCACATTCCACTTGGGGACACACACCTACCGATCGCTAATGCTAACAGATGCTGTCAGAAATGCCTGCAGTGGGAGTTCAGCACTGGGGCAGGGAAGGAATGTGGTATTAACGTGGGGTCAGCGAAGGCTTCTTGGGAGGCTGAATTTAGATGTCTTGCAGAATGGGTTTTCTTTAACAGGCAAAGCAGGATAGGCTGTGCATGGAATGGTCAGTACTGGCTGCTGGCCCCGTGAGCTGAAGTGTAAGACATGTGCAGGGATGCTCGTGGACGAGGCTGGCAGGATTAGATCACATTCTCCACCTCCAGGGCAGCGCTCTTTTTTCCTATCCTGCAGTCATGGGGATATGGAGATGCCTGGGCTAGCATCCCCCAAACTCTCCCCTCATTTGTTGTCTTTAGCCTGGAAAAGGGAAGCCGTTAAGTTATACCCACCTCGTCTCCTCTGAGTCCTGTCCCCAGGGCAAACTGCTGATTCCTCTCCAGAAAGCGGATTTTCACATTGTAGACTTTGTTCCCATAAAACACCACCAAGACGTAGGGTTCTGCCCTGGATTTTGTGGAACAGTCTCGGACCAGGAAAGTACCGTCCTGAAGCAAAAGGAAGAATGATCGTCTTCTCAGGCATGCCAGCGTCCCACCCTCACAGTGTTGGCAACAGCAATGCGTGCCTGTGTGAGATTCCCAAATGGCTTTAGTTTTGTCAAACCAGTTCTTTATTCAATTTAATTCAGTAAATATTTAATGAGTGTCAGTATGTATAAGGCTTCTTGTTATTTTCTGAGAAGTGTACCAATCAGATCATGAGACCCTCTTCTTCCAGTTCTTCCAACATCCTCTACCCAGTGTCATGCCTACAACCTTGGCGTGACAATCATGGGTAAAAGCACCAACCTGACTTGTGGTTTTCTCTCTTGTTGCTCCTGCAGTCTCTGGCCCCTGCATCTTGGCTCCAGTCAAGCCACCGTGTCCCAAAGGTACCATCTTGCTTTTGGGCTCCCAGCTTTTGCACACGCCACCCTCCTCTGCATGGAGCAGCCCCCTTCCCCTTGCTGGGTGTACTTCCCTTCATCTGAATGTTCACATATTTCCTGTTCTGCCTGATGCTCAGGTATTATTCTAGAGAAAGTGGAAGCCATCACAGGCTTTGAGTGGGAGAGGCTTTTAGCATAATAATTGGGGCTTTTGTGTGAGGAGTGTCAATATAGGACTAGGGTCCCCCCAAAAGATGTGGGGCTTCAAAGTCATTGATATTAAAATGAATAGAGAGACTCTCTGAGGGAGAGAAAATACGGCCTGGGGTGAAGTGGAGGCAAGTGCAGGGCAAGGAAGAGGAGACAGAAAAAGAATTTAAGAAGACGTCTGAGAGAGAGAAGGAAACCCAGAAGCTTCAGTGTTACAGAAGCCAAGGGAGGAGAGTGAGGGTTTCCAAAAGAAGGTCAACAGTGTGAATGGTCTGAGGGCTGTGACTAGGCAGACTGCATGGAAACAGAAATAATCAGGCAACAACAACCAGCCAACCAACCAAACACAGAGATACAGAGAACAGACTGGTGGTGGGGGAGGGCGAAAGGGGTAAAGGAACACACGCGTATGGTGACAGATGGCAACTAGACTTTTGGTGGTGAACGTGATGTAGTCTACACAGAAGGTGAAATATAATGATGTACACCTGACATGTATACAATGTTGTAAATCAATGTTACCTCAATAAAAAAAAATATATAAAAAATTAAAAAGAAATAGGCAGGCACACCCTGGGGAATAGGATGAAGTTCTGGTCGTAAAAGGCTAAGGAATGGAGCAACCCCCTGAGCATAAACACACCTACAAGGTGTGGTTTTGTGCTTATGTCGTGTCATTTCAGATGAAAAAGATTGAAAAATCTGTAACTGTAATTGCATAGATTGTTGTATCGGTGGTTATAAATGATCCACATAGAATAGATAGTAAAATCTATAAAGAATAGATCTAATTAGATGTGTGCAGTACTTACTATCTGTTCTTTATATAGTTGGATATATAATAATTTATATTTATAATACTATATAATTAACTCTATATATAGACTATATTTAATACCTATATATAATTGTATATAACTAAGTATATATAATTATATACAACTAATTATATATATAATCATATACAACTAACATTTACAGATGTTATAGATAATAATGGTTATAATACTATATAATAATGCTATAAATATATTACAGTTATAAAACTATAGTCATGTTATGATGATGCTGGCAGCTCAGGCTTATTGAGAATTGCCCTCAGGATGGTGAGCACTTAACATACATTATTTCGTTTGATCTTTACGTAAAATTTGAGGAGGTATTTTATCCCCATTTTTCAGGTAAGGGAATTAGGATCTAAGAGCTTAAGTGAATCCCCTAATGCATCATAGCTAGTCAATGGAATGCCTAAAAGACAAGCCCAAATTCTTGCTCTTTAAATTTGCCAGCCTCTGAGTACATAAAATGGGATTGAGAAATTGTTCTGGAACTCTTTCTGCCTAAAACATTCAGCCGTAATTGAAGCCTTAAGACTCAAGCACAGAATATCGCCAAAGATCAGATAGGGAGAGGAGGCCAAGACGCGTGACCAATTTTGGGGTTTATCATCTTAAACTCTGCAATGAATTTGTCACAATCAATCTGGGCAATACTGTAATTTAAAATAAGTTATCTTTCATAAATGGGAAACACATTTTGACAAAACTAACTGAGACAAACAGAATAGGAAAATATGAAGTCATTCAACCGAGACTCTGTTTTCTCAATGATTTTTGGGGAGGAGGCAGAAACAGGCACACGGAAGGGGAGGGAAGGGAGCATTGACTGAGTGCCCCAACATTGCTGGAAGGGCATTATGTGACACATACATTGCTCTTCTAGCACCATCCACACGTCGGCTTCTGGAAGCACGTCTTTTAAGAGCAGTTTTTTGATTGAGAAATAGGCTCGGAGAGTGTGATGGCCCATTTGGTGCTGATTAGCTAAGAAGAGGAGTGAAGGTTGGCGCTGAGCCTGTGCCAGTCTAGCACCACTGCTCCAACATTCCACCCAGTGGAGGTCAGCACGGGGTTCCCCAGGGAGAGGGAAAAGAGACAAGGCACCTAACCGCCTATGGCCCCCCATTTAGAATGTAAAGAACTATCATGGCTACCAAAGGCAGCCATGATTTTCTGAAAAGAGCACTGATCTTGAATATAGGTTCTGCCACTTTTTCCACCTTGTGACCAAGAACCTGACTTAGCCTCAGTTTCCTCATCTAGAAAATGAGGTAGTTCTATTTCTTCCTATATGTTCCGGATACTTCGTTAGCAACTGTATTAATTTCCTATTGCTGCTATAACAAATTACCATGAATTTCGTGGATTAAAACACAAATGTATTCTCTTACAGTTCTGGAGGCCAAATTCTGATATGGGTCTTACGGGGCTAAAATCAAGGTATCAGCAGGGCTGGGCTCCTTCTGGAGGTTCTGGAGGAGAATCCGTTTCATTGCCTTTTCCAGCTCTGGAGGCCGCCTCTAGTCCTTGACTCATGGACCCCCATCTCTGACTCTGACATCCCTGCCTCCCTCTTATAAGGACCCTTGTGATTATACTGAACCCACCCAGGTAATGCAAGATAATCACCCCATTCCAAGATTCTTAATCACACTTGCAAAGTTCCTTTTTCCAGGTAAGGAGACATTCATAGTCACAGGTTCTGGGGACTAAGATGTGGGCATCTTGTGGGGTGGGGGTTATTATTCTGTTTGCCATAGCAACTTACATATATTTTATCTTATTTAATTTTATAACATCAATTCTGAGAGCTAGGTTCTATTAAAATTTATTGGATACCTATCATTATTGACCCATCCACTAATTAACTTATTCATTATGTATTTCCTCATTCAACCATGACCATTTTGGTGATTAGCTGAGGATAGGTTTTGATGTTGCATTGGTCTTGAGAGACTTCCTGTCACTTCTAAACAATCTAGTAGAGTTCCCTGCACAAAGTAGAGTAGTTGCTTAATAGCTGTTTCCTACTTGTGATCATGGTTACAACAGTCATTTGATCTGATCGCTAATATTCCAAGTCTTCTCCCCTTTTGGTCACATGGTAGGTTTGTACTTCCCCACCCCCTTTGAAGTTAAGTCTGGTTGTGTGACTTTCTTTGGCCAATGACATGTGAGCAGAGGTGAAGTGTTAAGAGCCAGTGTGTGACTGGTGTGAGCACACATTGACACGGAGCCTCGAGCAGTCTGGGTCTACCCACTGAAACCTGTCTTGAACATGGAGTGCAAGCAAGAAATAAAGTTTTGTTATGCTAAGCAACTGGGATCTTGGGGTTGTTTGTTACTATAGTATAACCTATCATATCCTGTTATAGCATTCATGGTCCCTGCTCCTTTCCTGAAGAGGTGAGGCATGGAGACCCAACTGGACCTTGGCCAGACCTTTAGTAAGGAGATGAAACTTGAAGAAAGCAGAAGGAAGACACCTTCTATGTGACCTCCATTTATACCCCAGCTTCCACATTTGATCTCCAAAAATACTAGTTCCGTAGGGCTGATTTTACTATTTTCATTTAAAAAATAAAGAAACCTACACTTAAAGATATATAGTGACTTGAGAAAGCTACACAGCTGATAAGTGACACACCAAGTCTCAAATCCAAAACTCTGTTTGAAATCCCCTTTTCAGTTACAACCTCCCCAGCACTGAGAAATACAGGGCAATGCAGGAACCACTACATCTGATCACACTGCTTGTTGTGTCCCGTGACCTCTGGGCAGGAAACCCTAAGATGACTACAGAAACAATGAGATGGGCTCTGTAGAAGGCATTACCTTGTTCTCCTTCATTAATGCCTCTTCTACTGCCTGGCGACTGTACTCTCCAATGTACCATTCGTTGTGCTGGACATCCTGCAGTACAGGTTAAATGATGAATATTTTAGGGTCAAAGGGAAGTACTAGTTATTAATTAATTAAAATTTACTTTTGTTCCACCAGTGCCAAATCACAGTTTGATTTATATTAGATATGCAGTACAAAAATTCCATCCCTGGATCTGAAGATGGACACAGAAAAATATAACTGCAGCTTAGGAATTATGAAATTGGCATTGGCATTCAATGACAGAGTCTGTCTGTCATTGAAAGTAACCGGAAATTTCTCTCCATCTATTGAGAAAGGCCCTCCGGCACCACGCTCACAATGGATAATAAACCCTCTATCTATCAATGCTTTCTGAATCTGCACCTGTGAAGCTTATTGAAGTGGAATGTATGTTGTTTGTGAAGCCTATGTGGCCCCACTCATCATGAAAACAGCAGGGGAGGGAAGACACGCACGGATTCAGAGCATCTTTGTGCCACTTGCCTAAAGTCACATGCGGTAGAACTGGGATTTGAACCTTTGTCTGTCTGACTTTCTCCCTGTGCCCGGGAAATAGATGAAGGACCAACAAAATACATCTATTATCCATCTGCATCCCTCCCTCTCTACACCTCCTCTGGGGCAGGACCATAACCTCAGCACGTTGTCTGGCGTATGATAAGTGCTCAGTAAATGGTGTTGGACTGTTCAAATGAAGTGAGTATATGATATGTACGTCTTTTGTTGGAAAAAGAATTGCAATATGTAAATCCTTATTAATCTTAAAGATTATTGAACAGCCAGTAAATATAAAACACAGTCCTAAATGTCTTCATTTTTTGGGTTAATAAAAAAAAAACACTTTGAGAATCTGGAAATATGCAAATTAAAGACTGGTGAAAGAGCAAAATAAAACTTTATATAGCAAAATGCTTTTTTTTTTTTGGCTGAGGAAGATTAGCCCTGAGCTAACATCTGTTGCCAATCCTCCTCTTTTTGCTGAGGAAGATTGGCCCTGGGCTAACATCTGTGCCCATCTTCCTCTACTTTATATGTGGGACACCTGCCACAGCATGGCTTGATGAGTGGTGCATAGGTCTGCGCCTGGGATCTGAACCTGGAAACCCCGGGCCGCGGAAGTAGAGCATGTGAACTTAACCGCTATGCCACCTGGCTGGCCCTGCAAAATGCTTTTTAAAATGTTAAATATGTAATATATAATAATAATGTAGCCAGAAGGGGAAAAAATTAAAGCTAATTGTGATGATCTCCTTTTAGGCATGTTCAATAAAGCTCTATTAGGTGCTAAGTTCATCTAGAAGGACGTTGCAGAGACGTGTTTGGCTTACCTTTTCATCAGATCTTGAGGGGAATGGTTTTCTCCAGCTTGTGTTTTTATAGTGTAGTGAATTTTCCAGAGGGCGGTAGCTGGCTGGAGACTGACATCTTTGGGCAGAATGGGACTGCATGCTTTCTTTATGATCTGGGAAAAGTAAATTCAGATTTGAATATGATTTTGTTACTATGTCAGATTGCCTCCCTCCCACAAGGAGCTGGAACCCATTACTCCTTCTTGTGTCTGTGGATACCTCGGTCTACACCACATCGTCTCGCTCGGGCCAGCAGTCTCCTCTGGATTGTTCTCTTGTTCAGCTTTTGCCCCTTCCTGTCTCTCTAGGGCATCCGAGGAATCTTTTAAAAATATAATTCTGACTTTGCTACTCCCCCTGGTAAAAATCCTTCCATGATTTCCTTTACCTCTGGAAGGTATTCTACTTCTGTCAGTAAGGCCCTGAATGATCTTTCTCTTCTTATTTCCCCATCCATCCATCCCTCCCTCATCATCCACTCTATTCTGGCCATCAAGAACTTTGTTCAGTTTCTTAAACAAGCCAAGCTTGTTCCCAACTCAGGAAACACCATTTTTTTTTTTTTTTTTATGAGGAAGACCAGCCCTGAGCTAACATCTGTAGCTAATCCTCCTCTTTTTGCTGAGGAAGACTGGCCCTGGGCTAACATCCGTGCCCATCTTCCTCCACTTTGTATGGGACCCCGCCACGGCATGGCTGACAAGCAGTGCATCGGCGGGCGCCCGGGATCCGAACTGGCGAACCCCGGGCTGCCAAGCGCGGACTAAACCGCTGCGCCACCGGGCCGGCCCCGGAAACACCATTTTTTAAAACTTGAATGAATAACATTTGTTTTTAATGGAGCATCACTTTTTTAACCCGAAAGAATGACTGACAGACAAACTATGGTTATTCAATCCTGGGCATCTGGCAGATGTTTTATTATAAATGAACAAAGTGAGCCTGTCACTGCGTGGAAGACGATGCAGTATTTGTTGACAATTATAAAATTAGACATTTCAAGTATAAATTGGAATTTGGAAAAACTTGTACCTGCCACTGTGACAGAACAGCATATCCACAGTGAGACTTTTCTGATGTGATTGGTGGTGTTACTTGCGAATGTGATTTTAGAAAATATTACAGAATGAAATATGTTACAAAGGGAAACAGCTGCTCAGCTCTGTGAATCATTATTTTCCAAGTGACCAATGCATGATGCTACAAAATCACGCCTGGGTAAAATGTTCTTTCAAAGAGCAAGATAGACCGATAGATGTTAAAGTAGCAGAATACAAAAAATTCACTGAAAGGGCTTTGATTTCACCTGGTTCCTGAGCTTTAAGATACTACCACTTGTCAAGTTTTGATGTGGTATTTTCTCTACAGACTTCAATGAAAATAACACATATCTATTGCATGTTATTCTAGTAAACACTAATAAAAGATGAATTTTAGGACATTAAGACCACAAGGAAGAAGTGAGGTGTTAGGAGGAACACTAAACAAAAATATTTATAAGTATGTTAATAATTTAAGGCAAGAATTAACTGTAAAAAAATCATAAAGCCTTGAGGGTATAAAAACAATGAGGAAATAAAGTGCTGGACATAATAACATATAAAATGGAAGAGAGGTGATTAGTGTGAAGAATTATAAGCTAGATAGTCTTAATTCAGTCTAAAAAGTATAACCAAAGTTATAGTCCTGGTTAGTAGCTTAAGAAGAACTTTGAAAGAATGGGACACTTTTGACACAGTACATTTTTGAGGCAAAATACGAAATAAAACATTAGCAAATATTTATGAGCCCTTTACCATAACATTTAGGTTACATGTGTATTTATTCTGCTTCTCATCATCAAAAAGCTGAATTTCTCTCTAGGTTTGGTAAGAAGAACAAAGGGTACTCCTAAAATAGTGAAAGTTCTGTGTTAATGGTTCCAAGGATTGTGGCTTTTAACATTGCGACTAAGAATGTGTGTTTTAGGGAATTACGTGTATCTAAATGTTTGTTGTGGAAAACTGTCAGATCACTTAATGTTTAAATTACATTCATCATATAAGTTAATTTCAGCCACCAATTTATGACCTTAAAAATAGGAAAAAGATGCCAAAGACATCTCTCCTTTAAAATTTTTATTTTATAAGTAAAAGAGCTTAACTTTCAAACGCAGTGCAGAATTCATACCATCAAAATGAAAGCATTCTAAGTTTTTTGTATTGCTTGGGAGGAGGCTACAAACTTCAGAGTTTTAAAATTCAAGCATGCTTTTATTTAAAATGCTAAAGGTAACCAATGGAAGAACAGAACTGGAATGTACAACTTCCAGAAAAGAGAGAGAAAGATGAACAATGAAGAGACAAATCCAATGCATGGCAGGAAAAGAAACAAAAGGTCAGTAAAAAGCAGAGCAATAGGAGGCACAAAATAATATAAAAATGGATTCAAAAATATTAGTAATCACAGTAAATATTAAAGGTGTAAACTTGGCATTTAAAAATCAGATGCAGATTGGTTTAAAAATTCTTATGTGCTAATTACACCTCTAAAATATAATGACACAGAGAGATCACTAGTGAGAGGATGGAGAATTGTATACCAGGCAAATCCTAACCAAGTGAAAGCTGAAAGAGCTCTCATAGAAAAAATGACTTAATAAACTTTATTTTAAATTATACTGAAGTAATACATAGAGACTTATTATTGAAATGGCCATACTATCTCTTCAACATGGATTGAAACAATAAGAACATATTTGAGAGAAGAAAATAATCATTATCAGCATTTCCTATCACTTAGTTTGTGTAGCGTACATAATAGTGTTCACTGGTTATGAATTTTTCATTGTATTGTGGCAACTGATTTATTATATTTCAACTCTGAGCGCCTTGCTTGAATATTTAAAAAGTCCTACTTGCAAAAGAGCATTTAGAAATAGTGATATACATTTGGAGTCTATTCAGAGAATGAGTTAAATAAAACAAAACAAACAAAAAAACAACTTGGCCACACAATTTTCCCCCAAAGGCTTGACTGGATCTTTGTTTAATGAATGAATGAAATTCTGAGCATATGATCCACTACAAGTATTTAATTGATTTTGTTCTAAAATAATGGCAGCTGATCTTTGGAAAGTTTTCTTTATATAAAACATTGCATTTGAGTTTTATAACCCCATGAGATAGGACTCTCCCACTTGGAGAATGAAGGGTCACATTAATGAAGAGATTGACACAGTAAGTGGAAGAACACTGGGGAGGACACTGTCTAGGTGGCCAACAAAATTTGAGGCAGGTTAGCCTAATAAAAACAGTAAGGGTTGTAAAATCATACTGATATCAATAATTACTAATATTTTAAAATTCTTATGTATATAAATCTTAATAAATGCTAGCCACTCAATAAATGCTACTGCTAATGTTGTTAGTATTATTAAAGAAACACAGCTCTAGACCTTTCTTTTGTAATTTATGATAAAAGCATTTTATTTCAAGTAGGTATCCATATATATTTATTAGCAAATTTTAATTTACCCTCACATACGAATTAAAAAATAATTTTAGGGGCTGGCCCCATGGCCTGGTGATTAAGTTCAGTGTGCTCTGCTTCAGCAGCCCAGTTTCAGTTCCTGGGTGAGGACCTACACCACTCATCAGTGGCCATGCAGTGACCCACATACAAAATAGAGGAAGACTGGCATCAGATGTTAGCTAGGGTGAATCTTCTTCAACAAAAATTAATAATAATTTTTTTTAAAAAGAGCTATATATTTTAAAGAATATTTATAAAATGCAAGTAGAAAAAGAAAACATTAGTGAACAAAAACTAAAAACAAACAAAAAAGAAAAGAAATCATCTGCAATCCCACTTAGCAATGTTGTTACTATTTTAGAGTATAACCAAACCTTTCTGGATCCTCTTCCAATATATCAAAATATTTTGTTGCCCTGAGATCCATCTGCCAGGTTCCTGATAGCTTAGCTTGAACTCATTTATCAGAGAATTGAGCAAAGTCTGTTTAACAGGTAGTAACAGAAGTATTGAGAATAACTGAACATTGCTCGGTTGTAAAATAAGGATGCTAATGTCTCCATCAACAGAGATGTAGATTTCACCATTCAACAAGAAGAGTACGGCACCTGAGGCCTGCAAATTGAATCCAGTCATCTTTAGAGCGCCCTCTAGACTGTGAACTCTGTGAGTGCCTGGACTGTGTGCTGTTTTCTGGACACCTAATTTCTGCCAAGCGCTGGTGATGCAGAGATG
This sequence comes from Tapirus indicus, assembly GCA_031878705.1. NCBI lineage: Eukaryota > Metazoa > Chordata > Mammalia > Perissodactyla > Tapiridae > Tapirus > Tapirus indicus. The sequence continues at coordinate 7,752,161 of CM062919.1, forward strand.
AATTTTTACCCAGTAGAATGAACATCGCTCAGTAAGTTGATGGAGGAGCATTGCAGGTGCTTCAGCTCTGGCTAGTTGAAGGATGGGGCTGTCTCTATTCTGTTCTTAGGCCCAGCCCAATTTTGGGTAAAAACCATGTGCTTGGTGGATATTTGTTGATGGAAAGAGGAATTAATGGTGTTTGAAGGTGCTGGAGGCCAAAATGTGTCCCTGTTTCTTTAAGCGACCTTGCTTCCTCTGAGACGAGTAGAGAACAATCTACAAGATCCAGGACAAATGATCTACTCCCAGCCCTGGTACACATGACTGGATGCATGTCTGTGAAGACCATCCACTTCACTGACACTGCTGCTCCATCCTTCAATTGCTCTTCACTTCTATTTGTCTTTCAAGACTCTGGATTCCTCTTTAAGCTATGATTCTGCTTCCCTATCCCTGCAATATATTCTCAAAACGCCATAGGCAATGCTCTTTCTGGGCCTGGTCAGCCCCTGGACCTTCCACCTAGACACCCCAAGTCTTTTCATCCTCATACACCGAGATCTGGCCTCCAGAATCACTGTTCTTCTCGTTTGATTTGTAGAGATTGAGCCCATCCCGTTAATCACAGCCCCCTCAGGCCACCTTCCTCTAAAGAAAAGGAGTCCACTCTTGGGAAACTTTTATTAGCAATGTATACATCAGGGGAAATGAGTTTTCCAGATTGATTTTCCAGTCTAAGGCCCAGAAGGTATAGGGCAGAAGAGAAATAAAGACATGATGGAGGTCAGGGAGGAAACTCTTGGTCTAATGGGATCAGTTGGGTAGGGAATCCCTGGAGAAGGCAAGGTAATGCAGAAAAGAAGGAAGGATATTAAAACGTGTCAGCTGCCTACTATGTGTCAAGCAGAGGAGTGTGTGTGTGTGTGTGTGTGTGTGTGTGTGTGTGTGTGTGTGTATGTATTAACCCTGTGAGTTAACATTACTATTTGAATTTTATGGATGGGGGAGAGTGAAGCTCCAAGAATTAACTTGCTCAAGCTGATCTTATCGTAGGGAGAGAGGCAGAATTAGGACTAAGGCCAGTAGAGCCCTCCGCCTTTCCACGCTATCCCACAGTGTCTGCTTCCTCCAGCCCTAAGCCCTCTCTAATGGCTTAACAGAGAGAGTGTGCAGGATTAGATCTTAACACAGAATCTCCATAGCATATGGAATGAAGAAAGAGACAAAAGAACAAATCAATTGGTAAGAGAGGTCAGTTTTATATTCACCACTTCATAGACTTTTCTTAAGATAAATCTATTTTACACCCAATGGATTGGCAAAAACTAAAAGTTTGTCAAAAACGACTGTTGGAGACGATGGAGAACAAGGGGGACTCAAGCTGTTGGTGAAACTAAACGATGTGTCTACTTTGGAAAATACATCTAGTACAATTGAAGAGAGGCACTTTCTAAAATCCAACAATTTCCCTTTTAGAAAGAGAAATTGTCATATTATTATATACATGGGAAGACATCTATAATGTTGTGCAAAACATAATGTTCATAAGAGGAAAAAACTGGGAACCACCTAAGTAATCATATTTAATTGTGGATGAAAATTGTTATATTAACACAATGGAATGCTATTTATCAATTAAAACAAGCTAATGACATTATACACATCAGCTCAGTGGTTCTGAGGTTCACAAAAGCTAAGTCACAGTGCGGGAATACTGCAGTCTGATGACTTACCTGTGTATTTTATAATTCTCACATAAAGTGTTCTTACCTCTGTTTTGCACACTGTGGTTGCTCATCATGAATGAAGAGCTAAAGGAAATGTTAGAATTGAAAGAATGTTAGTATTTCCCATGGTGGGTAAAATTCCACTCAGAGGTAAGGTCAATGACAGTGGCCTAAATCACATTTACAAAGCTCTTTATATTTTACTGGCTATTCTAGAAGAATTTCTGTTTTGTAAGGCAATAGGAGGCTGGTTCTTTCTCAAGATAACACAAACGTTAGATATGGAACAAATTGACTGACCCATATAAGTTCTTTCCATATCATTTCAATGAGCCCATATCATGATTCTTTACTTTTGAAAGCCACAAATTTACAATTGCCTTGTAACCACAGTCACTATAGAAAATGCTATGTGGCCTGTTGGGGCTCATGTTCAATAGATATTGTTTACTGATTGAAGGAGAGTATAGAAATTAGTTTATTCCTTCTTGAAATGTGAGCTAGGTGAAAAAACTGGATTATTATAAGGAAACTCATAAGGAAAAAGAGATTATAAAAAATATCATAAAGGACAATCAAAAAAAACAATACGTAAGTGAGGGAGGGGAAGGGCATGGGGGATGGAGGTCATGCCCTTGACATACAAGGCCTGGCAATGGCAGTGAGAGCTATTTATTGGGCACTTGCAACAGACCTGGCTCTGCTCTCAGCTCCCATTTAAAGATGAGTGACATCATCGCCCAATCACCATCGCCCATCACACGGTTTGCTGGTGATGAAGCCAGGCAGTCTGATTCCCGTGGACCCCTCCTGACCACTACTCTATTCAAACAGAGTACACTCCCTGTAGATATTTACTGAATAAATAAAAGATAGTGTCAACTGTGGGCAGCCACCAAGAAAAGTCAGGATTCATGGGCTGCGTTTTTAGAATCAAGTCATTATAGGCAGCATGGGCTACTGAGAAGTGCTTGGGCTTTGCAGTTGGACTTGACTCCAATGGTAAGGGACTCAGCCTCTCTGGGACTCATTTATTCCCTCTGGGGAATGGGTCAGAACTATCTTCTGGACTCAGTGCAGCTTTAAGCTGGGGTCTGAGGGATGAAAAAGAGTTTTCAAGTAGAGAGAGGGAAATATGGGGGAAGTGATATAGGCAGAGGAACAGCATGTGCAAATGTCCTATGTTAACTGACAATGGAGAGAGGGAAAGCAGGGAGAGTGTTATGAACCGAGGCTGGAGCTACTGGCCAGACTGGGGCCATGAGGGTCTTATAAGCACTAATTTTGGAGGCCCTGGATTTTGTTTTAAGGAAGCCACCACTAATTTACAGTGGCATTGGTCAATGAGTCTTGAGCCTTAGCTTCCTCGATTCTTCAGTTGGGATGACAGTTGTCACAATAACCTGATTAGGCAAATATTTAGTCAGATAATGCCATTTTCAACCCCTACCCATCTATACAGGGCTATTCAAAAGTAACCATAAGCTTCTGTGTGGTCATCAACTGAGACTAGTTAGAGATGGCCAACTTTTCTTCCCAGATTGATTAGCATTCATTCCAGTTAGTCCTATCTAGTTAATATTCAAGTCTTCAAATCTCCCAAACTTCTCGAACACTCAATCACTTATAAAGTGCAGGAAGAACAATGCTGTTCAATAACAACTGTGATTCACAGGTTTCCCTTGGGCCTCATCATGGGGCTTCTTTATCAAAGGTCAAAGATTTTCCATTTCTCAGGAAGACTTGGTGAGTCATTCCCAGACAACACATGGCCTGACCCCAAACTGGGACCCAACAAGGGATTCCTGGTTCCTTACCTGGCAATGGCAAGAGGAATCTCTGGAGTACTTTGATTTTGTGACAGGTGAAATGATTCAGACTTCATCTGGTGATAAGGAACTGCACAAAGGAGTCACATAATTTGGTCAGGTTGCAAAAGGAAAATGATTGGGGACCACTAGTGATCCACTGGAACTACTATAATTTTATCCAAGTCATCTCTTATTATTAGGACTGGGCTCTTAGTGGTCAGCAGAAACTATCACCCACATATTATGCAACAACCCTGGCTCCTGAGAGGGGCTTCTCCCTGAGGCTATAAAATTGCTTTGAATATTGAATAGTCAATAGTATTATCAACAATATTGAATCTGGAACTCACCATCGAACTTCCCAAAATACAGAATATTACGTTGGAAAGTATTTGGTATTGGAAGGGCTTGAAGTGGAAGTGGGCTGAAGTGGAATGCTGCATTCAAATGAAAATTTGTATAGAAACATAAAACGGTTAAACCTAAGAACTATTCTGAGCAATGTAGGGCGTGGGGATGCCCAATGCTGGCCCACGCACACCTGCATTCTCATCTCTCTCCTGTGACAGGCAGGCGAGTTCCCAGGATTCTGATGTAGACCATCAGTTCCCACCTGGTTACCACCAGGAATGCATTTTCTCAATTTTTCCCCTTTGATCTTCAAGTTTTGAAAAGTTCTGCCAACCATACAACCTGGAGTTATTTGGTAATTACATATGCCATTGGCGTTACCACTTTTTATTTCCTTTTCGTCATGGATGGATTTTAACCAGCCATCCAGAATTAACAAGGGCACATAATAACACTATGATATGAAATCCCATAAAACACTCTCCCAGTTGTGGTTGTAAGAAAGTTAAGGAAGCATATGCACACCGATGTGTCTTAATTTTTGTTACTCTTGTGTTCTGTCCAAGGTTGACCACAAACTGGACAGCTTTGATCGAAGGACTGTGCTTACTTGAAATGTGATTGGAGGCAGTGACTGGTCCACCAGTCACACATCCCATAAAATCGTTTTGTGTCATCAACAGCCACCCAGAGCATCTGCCGCTCATGAACTGAACAATGTCACATTGTTGTGTTGAAAATCACTGAAGCCCAAGGCAACATCTGAACATTTTAGTTAGGAGGTTGAGCTTTAGTGTGGAAAAGGGCAGTTTCTTTTAGGTTTTAAAATTACTTAGAATTGCCAACAGACCCCAACTCCTCCAGCAGGGACCCTTGAGAATCCACAAACCTAGTTAGGCCCCACTCAAGTCTAACTTCATCAATGTAAAGAAGAACAGACTTGGGACTCACAGAGGCAATGCAACTTGGCCAAAATCACACGGTGAGTTGGTAGCAGGCCTCAAATCCTAACCTGATGTTCCTTTGTGGGACTGTGCTGCCTGTGTCAACTCTTTGGGCCATAGCTCAGGCCCTTCAGCTCTGGACATAATTCATTATTCTAAGTGAATGGTGAACAGTATTTCAAAGGTGAGCATGAAGGTGTTACCTGCTTAGCATCCTGCCAGCTAGCGAGTGAGTGTTGGGTTGCATGCTTAGACAACAATGACACCAACAGTGTGCACGTGTGTGTGTGCATGCATGCTTGAGGGCACATGTGTGCGTGCCTGGGTGACATCAAAGATGGAGAGACCAGGAGCTTCTCTGGAGCGGTGGGCCGGCAACATCTTTCCAAAGTGGCAGGGGGTGACAGCATACCTCCTTGTCAGTAGTCTGTGGCTGTAAAAAGACCTCTAGCCCACCCCTAATTTAAAGCACGCTGTCTGGACCGGAGGACTCTTGAAGACTATGAGGTCCTGGATCCGTCTGGATCGTGTCATGCACACACACATGTGCCCATATATCTCATGCTCTGAAACTATCAGTCCTTTTAAAAAATGACTAACACTAGAAATCTGGAAACAGTACTTAACCTAATGATATTAGGGTAAGAAATTAAATGTAAACAGTTCACCTTTCTCTGTTCCAAGGACCTGTATTAAAAAAAAAAGATAACAATGAATGACTCTTGGTGACAGAGAATTTTACATTAAACTATGTGTATTTTTGGAGGAATTGGTTAGTAGAGTTTGGGCAAAATTTTTGCTAGTTTAGATTTTTAAAAAAATCTAAAATAATTCTCCAAAAGACTAAGCAAAAAATCCAAATTTGATACTCTTTGTGTGATGTAAGCGCAAGTATACGGTCTGCTGATGGGACTATAAATTGCTCTGACTCTGTTGGAAAGTAATCTAAGTGTAGCTATCAAGAGCCTTAGAAATATTTTTATTCTTTTCCCAGTAAGTCCATAGATGAGACTCTTCTAAGAAAGCAACCTGAACCGTGGACAAATTCCATGAACAAAGACGTCTAGTACATCATTACTTATAGTGTCAAAACACAGGAAACAATCCACATGCCCACCTAGTGAGAGTTGTTAAGTGACTTTTGGTGCTATATCCACTTACTGGGATATTATAAATGCATTGTAAGTATTGGCGTAGAGTATGGAATGAGACTATTCCATAAGTATGTCTCAGTGTTCCATTAAAAGTTCAGGAAAAAACTGGGCTCATGATATATTTATGTGCAGGTGTGTGTGTGTAGAAAAAAGGATTTGAAGAGATATAAAATATTAATAGAGATTGTGTTTAACTGATGAAGCTATGGTTAATTTTCTTTCCTTATACTTGTTCTGAAATCTTTATTTTAAAAAATGAGCATGAAAATATTCACATTATTTTTTTTAAATATAGGCATTTATCTTCCCAAACATTTCCTTTCTCTTTCTTAATAGTAGTAGATTCCTGACCATCTTTCATTATGAAAATCTATGTGCTTATTGGACTTGTATCCTTGGGCCCTACTCTACTTTTAAAGAAGCAAAATGCCTTACAAGAGGTACAGTATTTGCTGAAGTTAACTTTACTTAACTGCAAATAATTTTCTAAAGTCCATTTCATGCATTGCATCAGCTGGGCAGGACCTTGAGTATCATTTAGACAAGAGTTTCATAATGTGGGAGATGGAAGAGGTCCTTGGATGGCCTAGTGGGGTCCATGAACCTTCTGAAATTAAGAGCTATTTTTTTTCCTCTATAAATATGTGCATTTTTTTTTCTGGGGTGAGAAACGTTTATTATACCTCTCATCAAATTTTCAAAGAGGTCTGAGGTCCATGAAAAGGTAAAGCCAGTGGTCTGCAGATGAAGTCCAAAGAGATGGTGCGTTTAGCCACATTCCAACAGTTATCTGGCCCTGGAGCCCAGGTCTCCTGACTCACATTTGCTTCATAGATAAGAAACCTTTAGCAATAAATAGCTTCAAGAAGCATCGTGTGTCTTGTCTGAAGCTAGCCAAGCCCTTTTGTTTCAAAGACCTTGGCGTCCCCTAGGGTCAAAGAGTACAGACATTTCATCACGGACAGCAAATCAAGGCAAATCTATAGGCTAAGTAAAAAGAGGAAGAATCCATTCTAATGAGTGGTTTGAAAGTCTTCCCACTGAGTCTTTCCACTGACTCTTCCCCAGGACTTTGAACCTGGCAGTTCAAAGTGCTCAATCAGATGCAGCTGTGGTTCTCAGGCTTGTCAAAGGAAGGGAGAGCAGAGCTGTAAATACAGCAGAGAAGACATCCAGCTGGGAGAGTGGTTGTTTTATTTAATTGAGACTCAGCCAACTTTTCGCTTGAGGCCTCTGAATTTAAAAGCAAATGTAATTAGAAAAGTGGAGTGAAATCTCTCTAGTTTCTTCAACTTTTTTTTATTAGAAAACAAACATATTCAAGTTAAATAGTAACACCTTCTTTACTATTTTCCACTCTCCTTCCCTCCCACCCTCCCATTCTCCTTTCCTTTCTTCTTCTTCTTCTTCTTTTTTTTTTTTTTTTTTTTTTTTTTACTATTTTGGCTCAGAGGTGTCTCTGTATTTTCTAAGGCAGAGAGTCATAGGCATGGGGAGTAGACCTGGACTTTGGGGCTGGTCCTATCTTCTGCCAGCTGTGGGAACTCTGCAAGTCTTGCCACCTCTTTTTCTCTTAAGGTTTTGGGAGAATTAAATGAGACAATGAGTCTCTACTTTCCTTGAAAACTATAAAGTGCTACATGATTTTGAGTTGGGGTGGGTAGCACATCATTTCTGCTGCAATGGATTCTGGTCCACAAGATAAAATAGAGCAAGCACTTAACACACACAAGCATGGCATTTGCCCTGTGAGATGGGCTTTTGTGGTGGAGAAATGGCCTTGACTCTCAACCCAGATAAACAATGGGGAAATGTCTTGGCAAAAGATAAGAAGGAAGAATGTGTTTTTCCACTAGCCCTTATTGTTCTTTAGATGATATCAACTTCTAGCAGAATGCCAACCAAAGTTGCAAGGAAAACAAACAGTCCTGCATGATCCCTGCTGTCTAAGACTGACCCCCATTTCCTTCTTGCTTGTTCGTGATTGGGGGGCCTATTCTTTCAGACTGACAAATGAGTTATGGACTATAGGTCATCTTGAGTGGCAGCCATCTTCTACCTGGGACACACAAATCCAACCCACAGGAAGAAAGAGGTGGAATCCCTTTAGATGTGTGGGTTCCTCCAGCAGCAGAATACCAGCCCCAAGTTTCTCCTTCCTAGTGGCACCTGGAATGTCCAACAACTCCTGGAAAAGGGCGAGCAGGCTGAGGTCCTGAATGGAGCCAGGGCTGGCCCTCTCATTCAGCAGTCATGTGTTAGCCCCCTTGACACGAGTGTCTCATGGATTAGAGATAATAAATGTCTTGTTTGAGTGACAAGCTAGAAATGTGACTTTTGACTTTAGCATTCTCATAAGGCCAAAAAAGAAAGAAAGAAAGAAAAGAAGTCAACCCTGTAGTCTAGATAGAAGAGCATAGGTCAACTACTCAGACAAGAACCAAATCCCTAGGAGGCCAGTGGGAGTGAGGTGAGGCCACCCGTGTTGTTGGATGAGACTTTCCATCAGTCCTAGTGGATCTGCCATCTTCTTAAGAAATCTCCTCTTTGGGGGCTTGAGGAACTAAACACCAATGGGGGTTCTAAGATAGCTCCATCTTACCTGACTTTCATGCCATTTATTGAGCCTCTACTGCTCATCTGGTTATTTATGTGTTTACTTTGACCGACTTTGACTTTATCACAACAACTTCACAAAGTGGAGTGTACCCATCTCTATTTTATGGCCAGAAAAACAGAAGTGGGGGTGGGAGGACTTGCCAAAATTCACAAAAGTAGTAGGTGGCAGAGCAGGATTCAAACCCAGATCTGCGTGACTCTGTATCTCATATTTCTTCTACTTTGCAGTCCTATCTGTCTTGTGAAGAACAAATTGCAAGGTATAATACAATTTCCCACATTTTATTTCGGTAATGCTGGAGCCTGGAAGCCATCGGTGGAGACTTGATATCTTCTGTGGGATCTGGGCACGCTCTTCTCTTCACTGTACCAGTAAACACTGCACATGGCAGCAAAATCGGACCTTGGTTTAAAATCTCAATCTTAACTTGTTTTGCTTTAGTTTTCTCTCCTTTAAAATAGGGATAACACATCTTGAGCATAGCTATTCTGATAACTCAGTGTGATAAGGATGTGAAGCCAATAGTCTCTTGCCCATTGCAGACATTAATGCACAAAAATTCCCTTCTCTGTTTCCTAGGACACAACTGCTACTTACCTCACTTAAGTTCTTCAAGCTTATCTGTCTGAAAGGCAAAGAAATATGGTGTTACATAAAATACAGTTCATAGTGATCAAGATAAAAATCATTCTGAGCCCTTAAAAACCTTTGATTACATTTTCATTGCCAGATTAATAGCCCATAGTCCAGTGTGATATTTATTACTGTTCTATAAAACTAAAGCCGGGTTATTTTTCTCATAATGTCCTAAGCAAAAGAAGTTATGAGCCCATGTAAAAGGTGGTGACAGAAAGGACATGAATAAACTTGCTTCTCATTTTAGGAGAGTTTAAATAACATCATCATTTCTCCTGACACTTGGTTTTCCATGTCGAGTTTCGTTAGCACAGTCAGAACTGCTATTATTACCTTGATTTTAAAGCTCTTAGCTTTTTGTTTTGAGGAAGTGTAAAGAGTTTTAAATATGAAGTCGCCGGCTACAGTGGGATCCCAGGAAGGCGTGTGTGAGAGAAAGGATGCTGATCACGAGAAGATCTGAGACGAAAACACGAAACTGAACGAGAGGGAGAGGATTCAGCATGGAATCTGATAACATGGACATTGGACAGGACTCAGAATAAGGTCTAAGCCTTTCACTTATGCTGACAAGTCAATTCACCTCTCTAAACCTATTTTTCTCATCTGTAAAATGGCCACAAGGGTATTCATCTCAGAGGTTCTTGTGAGAATTGCTAGAGGTAAAAATGAAAACGTTGAGCATTCAGTGGACACCATGGTTAGAATGAGGTCAAAGACGAGGAGACTATGGAGGGAGAGGAGGTGACAGGCACATTCTGTCTATTTGGGTCTATTGGTGAAAAGACTGGAACTGAAGAAATGGCGGAAGATTAAGGCTGTGACACCAATCTCAGTTGAAGGCTGTTGACCTAGGTTATAAAGGTCTGTCTGTATCAGGAAAGATGATCCCAGAGCGTACAGTGCTCAGATGCCATATTCTGGTCTCAGACCTCCAAAATATAGGTAAGTGTACTGAGATTCCCACTTTTTTTTTTGCTGAGGCAGATTTGCCCTGAGCTAACACCTGTGCCAGTCTCCCTCTGTTTGTGGGACACCACCACAGCATGGCTGGTGAGTGGCGCAGGTCTGCACCTGGGGTCCAAACCCATGAACCCTGGTTGCTGGAGTGGAGCACGTGGAACTTGAACTACTTGTCCACGGGGCGGGCCTGAGATCCCACATTTTTTAACTTGTTTCATCAGCTCAACTGAGACAGTACATCTGCATCCTGCCTTCCCCTTTTAATGGGGCAAGTGAGAAGATAAAGGGATCTAATTAAAAGTAATAAAATAGAACAGACACTCACAGTATTAATTGGGGGTTAAATTGAGGCTAATCTCAGTGTTTTCAATGTTTAAGAGACTCTGGCATCTTAGGAATACTAACAGATGGGCCATGTGGCTTCAATTTAAAATGCATAATTGATTTTAGACGTGATTTTAAGTTACTAGAGTCAAGCCATGTTCGACTCTGTGTGTAAAGAGTTTGAACTGTAGAAGAAAACTTGAATCTTTCTATATTTATACATTTACCTTATTGGATTTACAAAAATTATTGAAGAACGTTTTGCTTGTTAAGAATTTAGACTTCCCCTGCCAGCATTAGGAATACTTAGAAATGAAGTAAGTTAACTGTATAAAGATTTTTCAAATGTTTAAGGAGATTTAACTGAGTTTTTAAATAAGGCTTATTGTCTGAGATTCCTTAACCTCCCTAACGTGACAAGCAGAGTGATTGTCTTTCTGTTTAGATAAAATCACTCGATTTATAAACAGAGCGATACACTTTACAGATGGAAATTGGAGGTTTCAGGAAAGCTACGCTTTGGAATTGGTAACTTTAAAAAATTGGGTTTTTAAGTGAGAACCCAAGTAATTGTAGGAAGTCCTTTCTGTGCACAACAAGCATCTTTGGGCATGGAGATGCCCATGTTGACAAGACCCCACAAGTCAGTTGCTCCCCTCACCTGTGAAACGAAGGCATCGGGCTTTGCGGGGGAGTCTCTTAAACGAGATTTCTGAAGACAGACTTACACAAAGTCACAAAATGGTAGGAAAGGGTGAGGACTCCAGCCTCCCCCCACAGCACCACACTGCCTCTCTGAGAGCATCTTTCCACTCATAAGTTTTCCCACGTTCTGTTTCTGGAGGTGGCCAATAAAACACAGTCATTGACTGCAGAGAATAAATTTTCCCACGTCCCTTCCCGTGCATAATAGGTACTCAGTGTGTATTTGAGGATAATACCTTTTACTATAAAAATAGCCCTGCTTGAGCCTCCCTTAGTTTTGGCTTAGTTTTAAACGAATCAGACTTGAATCCTTGCTCTGTCTTCTGTGAGCTCCATCACTCTCAATGAGTGAAATTCTTTCTCTGAAGCTTAGTTTTCCCACCTGTAAAATGGGTAAATCCAGATAGTAATGAAGAGGGTTGATTAAGGTTCTCATGAAATAATATATTGGAAAGCTGTTTGGGATAAAAGAAGACCTTCCATCTGCAGAACACTTCTACCAGTTTTGTTCAATTAAGCTTTTTGTTCTGAGATAATTGTAGTTCTCACGCAGTTGTAAGAAATAGTACAGGAGATCCTAAGTGCCCTTTAGCCAGTTTCCCCCAATGGTAACATCATGCAAAACTATAATAATAATACAGTTCACACATTAAAATCAATAGTTTCCATTCACAAATGCAAATTTGTATATCTTCATCATGATCCATACTTTCTCTCTTTTAAAGGAACATGGTTTCTCGATGTGTATATAGAATTTTTTTTTCACCTCCCAAACCATCAAAATATATATTTTTGCCACTGAGACTTCTTGAACTGATGTGGTGCCAGCATCCCTGGTTGAAAAGGGAAAACCATAGTTAGGCAAATGGGCGTTTTGTTAGTTAAATATCAGGCCCTTTATTTAAATTATATTTTGGCTGAACCCTGCACCTTGGGCCACTGAGTTTGCTGAAGCTTAAAGGAGATGTCGTGGCTCAAGGAGCTCTCTGCATTTCTGTGTCCTCGTGAGTCAATTGGGGATTGTAATACTGCTTTCCTCACAGAGCTGTTGTGGGACGAAATGAGTTAATGCACTCAAAAGGCTCCAAAGTGGGCCCAGTGTGTAGCTAAAGTGCAGCAAATGTCAGTCACTCTTATGATTACTCAGGATGATTTTATTTGGTGCATGTGACACAGCATTAAAATAACAATGGATAAACAATTGGAAAGTTACTCCTTTTTAAAATCTTTTTCATTATGTCAAGGAGAGAGTCTCAATGTGGCCGTTAGCACGTCCTTAACACCAGCTAACATTTCCTCTTCTTGCCTTAACAAAGAGCAAATTCCCCGGGCTCAAAGTTCCCTCTGAAACTATCTGTGTTGCAGTTACTTATGGCAATGATGTGTTTCCCTTTTAAATAAAGGTACTTAAGTAAAAAAATCAGCCGAGCAAAAAATATTATGTGGCTATTGTAAAAATCATAATAATGGTGCATAAACGGTTGAGAATGTCCAACGACATTCTCCGAACATCCAAGTTCTCTTCTAGTTTAGAGTTGTCAACGAATGATCTAAGTGGCATTTTCCCTAACTGAAGTGCTTTGATTCAGTGATTGTTTTGTGAAACCAAGACTTAGCTTTAAAATAGAGAATGGCAGAGCTGGCCGAGACAAATGGGGGCTGAAACACAATAGCGGGAACCACAGCCCCCGTCCAGGGTGAGCACAGCCAATTGTAAAGGGCTGCAGCTGTCGGCCGCCTTCAGTTGATGCAGTTGATTGCCACATGTAAATCACAGCCCCCCTTTAGGGAGGGCAATTCATCTCCCAGTGCCTACGGAGCAGCTGTTAGGAAAGGCGCAGGAACTATTCCACAGATCTCCAGCGTTCCTTCTGTGTTCAGAGAAAGTGAACCTAGCAACAGTCTTGTGTGGTTGTTTACGTTGACTTGGGTCATTAGTAATGGCCATCTCACTACCTATATGGGGGCTGACTAAAAATGAATTTGAAAGCTCTCTTCCTGAGCGAAACTCTTTCTTATTCATGGTGGCATTCCCAGGGTCTTGCACAGGCTTTGCATATGTTTGCCCCTCAATAGTCACATACCAACGCTATAACTTTGACCATGTCTCCTAACTTCTCTGAATCTTAGTGACCTTATGTACCCAATGGGTAGGGAAGTAGTTTTCCCAGGCACCTACTATGTGCCATCCACTGGGCTGGGCAGGTTAGCCTTCCAAGCCTTGGAAAACCATACTTTATGGGGCTGCTGGAAGGATTCAATGAGCTGAGATGTGATTACCCTCTGGAGGTGTCTGCGGTGAAGAGACGCAGCCCAGTTCTCATCACATCTGAAAATGATTAAACAAATGTCAATGCTAACTACAGAGACACCCAAGATATGAAATGCAAACTTCTAAAGATGCCAACACCACTAAGATTGCTGCACAAGAGACTGGTGTGATGCAGACTGCAGAGGGACTCAGCTGGAGATTAGGGGGCATTATTTTAGACATTAGAAGTTTGGGCATAGAGAGGTAAGGCCTAAGAACCTTCTAAGCTTTAGTAGCAGATGTATTCCTAAAACCTGGTTGCCTCTGGGTTCTTAGCCCTGGCTGCACATCAGATTCACCTGGGGGAGCTTTAAAAAATAGTGATGCCTGGGTCCCACCTCTCAGAGCAATTAAAACAGATACTGGGAAAGAGTACTTTTTAAAAAGGTTTCCTTCTTTTAATGTGAAGCCAGGATGAGAAACATTGCACTAGAATATATAGCATCTATTTCAAGAAAAAATAGGGTTATGGGTGCCTAATTCTGCTGGGGACAGATGGGAGATGCTGCTTAAGTGTTTTTCTTTCTTCTTTCCTGTGCTATGACAGATATTATCCTAGGCACTTGAGAAAAACTGCATACCTCCTGACTACAATTCTACCACATGGGGATGGTTACTTTCTTTTCACAAATAAGCAAAGCAGGACTCAGAACTGTTTAAGAGTTTCCCGAAATTATACAGCCAGAAGAGGCTCAACTGAGATGCAAACCCAGTTCCTCTGGGTCCCGGCATCCCGTTCTTTCCAGCAGGAAGAAACAGAATGAAGATAAAATCCTCTTTTCTCCATACTAAACAACCCCATCAACTTTGAAATTTTTTTCATCCTATTTTCTCTCTCCCTACTTCTCTGAGTTTTGACCAATTCTGAACATATTAGACTATTTGATCAGGAGTTTTAGGGATGTTACGTCTTCCATTTCCAGTTCTGATGACACCACTTTGTGGATTTGATGGTCTATTATTGTTATTGCCTCCCATTCTCTCACTATTTGAAAACAGAAATCAGAACAGAACACATTTGGTGACTCCTAGTCTGGCTAGGAGCCTTTGGAAGCTGCAGAGGGAAATAAAATATTTATCAAACATCTACTATGTGCCAGGCACGGTGCCAGGAGACATGCATACCACAATGACTGAGTCCCTCCTTTTGGGGTGGAAGAGACAGACTTGTATCCAAATATATTATTTTGGGTAGCAGAGGCACCAGTAGAAAAGAGCTCAGGGTAATAAGAGTGTTGATAAGTGTTGGTCACAAATATGTGCTAGGCTGGCACTGTTAAGCGCTTGACAGGAGTCATCTCATTTAATTCTCACATTAGCCCACAAGGTAGGTGGTAGGTGTCACTATTATCCTCACTCTGCCACTGAGAGAAGTCTTGGGCTCGGAGAAATAATTGGCCCTAAGGGAGAATTTTTCAACCTCTGCATGATTGACCTTTTAGGCCTCATTACTCTTTGTGGTGGGGGCTGTCCTGTGCCTTGTAGGATTTTAGCAGCATCCCTGGCCTCTGCCCATTAGGTGCCAGTAGAATACCCCCCACCCAAGTTGTCACAACCAAAAATGTCTCCAGACACTGCTAACTCCCCTGAGGACAAAGTCGCCCCCAGTTGAGAACCCGGCCCCAAATCTGCCAGTTCACAAGAAGGAGAACCTAAATTTCAAACCAGGCAGTTTGCATGGAGACTTGAGAATGTCTGTGACTTCCCACGCTGCTATGACCACTGAGAAGGGGATGGGGAGGAAATCGCATGGGGGAGCGGAGAGGGGACTGCTGCACGGAAGGCACATGTTTGTGTGGGGCTGTGAAGGATGAAAAGACAAAGAGACTTTCACCAGAAAATTAAGAGGGGGAAATGGCATTTTAGGTTCTTTAACATCCCCCATCAGAACCAGTGATGAATGGGTTTTCCATAAAAGCTCAAAACGTGCCTGAGTTTTGAATGTCTGTATCTGTGGGAAATGCTTACTGATGAAATAATGCCTGGTGCCCCAACCTGATGATTCAGGCTTGCGGTTCTAAAGCATCCTTCATTCCGAGCAGGAACAAGAGAGAAATGCTAATCTCTGTTCTGACTTCTAAAATAAGGTAGTTTTGGGAATTCAGATTCTCTTGGAGAAAAAATATGCCCATTCACGTTTGTCACATTTTGTGATTGGAACTGACTGCCAAATGCCCCGCACGTTTAGGGGTGGAGCTGTCATCTGCACTTAATACCAGAGGGTTGGTTTTTAATATTTATTTGTCAAAAAGGCAATCATGTATTTGACAAATGGGTTTTCATGTGCCGTTATGTTCCTGCAGCCCGGGTGATAGGAGGCTGGGGGGTGATATCAGTCCTGGAATAGTCGGAACCCCCTTTCAGTTTTTACATAAAAAGTCCCAATTCTGTTCTGGCATTTAACATTTTCTTTAATAGTTAATTCAGACCTCAAGTGAGCCATTCTTTCAATGACACATTTTATTACAAAGAAGCTGTATTTTCCATAAAGAATCCAACTACAGGTTTCTAAGACTGTTTTCCCTGGAGGTATAATTGGCTCCTCCCCACCCCATTAGGGAGCCGTTCAGAGCGGTGACTAGTTTGGCTGTCCTTGTTCCCTGCTCCACCTCCCGCCCCCCCACTGAAATGCTGGTCACTTCACCAGCACAAACCTCTCACCTGGGCTCTCTCTGGGCTTCAGGAAAGGTGTGCCTCTGAGGGAAGGCTGACCTGCTGCTCTCCGGCTCCGGGGGCAGGCGCTGGTACTTCTTTGGAAGAATGATGGGCGGCCTGTGGGAAGAGTCACAGTGGGATCTGAGGAGTTTTGCTGCACAGGTGGCTCCTCAGACCCGGAATTCACATAGCCCTGCCCTCAGTGTCCCCAGCTTTGGGTTGGAAACATTAGTTTCCGGTGGCTCGCTATTTTCCAGGGCAGCCCGATCCATTTCAGGTAGCTTTGAACATCAAAATAGTCATTCTTCTAATGAGCCTAAGTCTACCTTCCTGCAATGTGCTCTTTGGCTTGGTTCTGTTTTCTAAAGGGTGTGATGGATTTTTTAGAGGGTGTCCTAGGTTTCTCAATATGCCACCTGTTTGAGTTTTAGGAGGCCTGGAAAAAAACATGATAATAGCCTTCATTTATCCCAGACTGGAAGACCTGAGTTTTTTCAAATCCCCCAAAATAGGAAAATGTTTGAAAGTCAATGACTGCCTCAGTCACCCATTTATTCACCCATTCACTCACTCATTTATCAAGTGTATCAGGAACTGTTGGTAGATGTTGGAGATGCAGAGAGGAAAAACACCCAGTCCTTGGCCAGAGATGCTCCCCTCTGGGAGGGCAGAGAGAGGTGACGAGGAGATTAGCATCGAGGGTAATAAGTACTGTGATGCAGGTACTCACAGGGCCCAAGTAGAACAACAGAGGGGCCGACTCAGAGCCTAAGAAATCAAGTCTGCTGCTCTCACTTCCATGTCTGTGTATATATATACATATTATTATATCTGTGTATGTGCTACATATATAAATATACATACTTATATACTTATATATTGCAAGTCCCTGAAGTCATTTCCCAGTGCCAGTGCTGTCTGGCAGATTCCTGCACTAAAAGGAGGGAGAGAGACAGGAAGGGATGGGGAGGTAATCCTTTCATCAAGAAATGGTGAGCAAAGGCATATTGAACAGATCACCGCGAATGAATGAATGATTAAATGGGTGAATGAATGCTTGTTTAATCTTGTTCATTGGCCAGCTCATATTTGTGTTTCAGTGTCAAATGTTTGCGTTTCTCTTTTTCAAATTCTGGAACTTTTCAAACTCTGAAACTAATCATTTAAGTATACAGCAAAACAAGATTCTATTTTAAGTGTCTTACCGAGGTGGTGGTAAAGGAGTCTGCAAAAGGAAAGAGAATCAGAAATTGAATTTATTGTTCCTTGAGCAGAGCTAATGGTTAACAATTTTTTGGCTTAAAAATAGAAATGACAAATCTCAATCAAACTTCCAGGATATATTTTTTAAGTGATATCTAAGCCTTCACATTGTCAACATTTCTATGCTTCTAAAATAAAGAGTGGGTAACAAATGCATTTTAGTGGCTTTTCTTACCTTGTTTCCCTTTGTGCGTTTGTCTCCTAAAACATGAGAGGTATCAGCAATGAGTTTGTGGAAAATGTCATCAAGCTATTTATACATATATTTAAATCATTCCCATTTTAATAATCTTGATGATGTCAATTAACATTTGTTGAGATCTTATTAGGTAGCCAGCACCGTGCTAAATAATTTAGTTCTGTGATCTCATTCAACCTCACCTTCACTCTGGTGATGAAGAAACTGAGGCCTGGGGAGTTAAGTATCTCACCTCCAGTCACCTAGTTAGTACGTGGTAGAACAAAGATGGCATTGCAGCAGCGTGACTCCTGTGGTACCCTCTTAACCACTGATTCCTAGTTGGATTAACGTCCCTTTATATATAGTAATCTCATTAGTTCACGTTCCTGCCTACACCTTCGTAGGACATTTCTAAGCAGAGGGAAATAGCATCAGAGAATTTTCCAGATAGGAGGGCTTTCGAAGACCCCAAAATCCAACTCCTTTATTTTATGGTTGACAAAATAAAGGTCAAGCTAGGTAGGACAATTGCTCAAGACCACCTGACCCTAGAAAAGCCTGAATGAGGCCAGGAAAGGATTTTCTTGACTTTCTATGAAGTTTTATTTCCACAATGCCATTCGACTCAAAGACAATTATTGAGCTGCTACTCTGAGCTAAACATAATAGTAGCAGGCACTGGGGATAAAAAGACAAATATGACACAATCCTTCCCCTCAAGGTGGTCACTGTTTTGTTTGCAGGCCAAGTTCTGGGGATGTAATGAGGAAGGTGAGAGACACTGTCCCTGTCGCCATTGGGTTTATACCTAAAAGGGTAGACATGCATTGAAAATATTAAAAATGTGATGAGAATTTCAAAAAGAGAAGGGCATGGTATTAAAGGAACATATAGGAGACTTAATCTGGGGTGTCAGAAAAAGCCACCTTGAGAAAGCAATGTTTACTTATCTGTAAAAGTGGACGCAATGTAATGAATGTTGTTTATAGGGCTGTGGGAGGAGTCAATGAGACCGTCTCCTAGTACAGGAGATTTAATTCTCAACCAAGAGCCGGCTGGGTGGGTCGTTTCCTCATTTGTGAGACAATGAGGTTGGACTAAATCAATGGTTTTAACCAGGCTCTGAATAGGCCCCCTGGGCTCCTCCACTTTGATCTGCTTCCCACTGGGTCCCCTCTTAAGATTTCTTTTGATGAAAGGTCCAGCTGGCCAAAAACAACACAACACATACTGGTCTGCATGATTTTAAGGCCTAATCCAGGTTTAAAATAACTACTTCATTGAAGAAAATTACCATTCTCCCTATTTTGTTTTTGTTTTTGGAGAACACTTTTTAAATAGGCAGGATAGACTTCGCATGAATTCAGACACTGATGGCAAGCAGGAATCGTAGGTTTTCTTGTCATTGTAGTGATGTAAAATACGACCCAGGATGTATTTCAACAACAACCTAGTTAATGTTAGGTCTTTTGTTATTTCAATATTACCAAAAACATCAGACCACGTGATGCTTTCTTAAGGCACCAAATTAGAAAACATAAGATTATCTTCCCCTCATTTTCCCATGTGTTGGCTTCCCCTCCAGAGCTCCCTGATGAACTATCTTGTTGCACACGTTGGTGACTTTCCCTGTGGAGCTAGATGGCAGCTTTCCAAGAGGTAGCTTGTTTCATAGCTACCACTAAATCTACTGGGGATCAATTCAAATCACTGGAAAAAAATTCAAGAAAGAGACTGAGTATCTGGAATTCAGTAGGAACATTCCATTTATTGTTTCAGAGATAACTATCCTGTTTGCTTCAGTGACTGAGTTTAGAAAAGGACTCTATCTTCTTTTATTCATTGACTTATTATTGAGCACATAGTATGGGTCAGGTAGGGATTCATTTTTAATTTATTTATTGATACGGGTGTTGGAGAATATAACACTCCCCTCCTGCCCAAAAAAGTTGCTATTCCCACGTAACTTATAGTCCAGAGGCAGGAGATAGAAAACAAATAAACAAAAGTATATGATGACAGGTGATAAGTGCTACAGAGAAAAATGAAGCAGAGTGAGGGAGGTAGCAGGGGTATGGGGAGTGAGAGATGGAGGATGGGGCTACCATTTTTTAGGCAGATTCCAGAAGGCTTCTCTGGATAGGTGATGAGAGCAGAGGCCTGAGGAAAGTGAGGGAGCACACCATGTGAAAATCTGAGAAACAGTATTCCTGACAGAGGGAGCAGCAAGTGCAAAGGCCCTGAGGTGGGATGAGCACAAGGGGGAGGTACAGCTGGAGAGGTGGTGGTGGAGGTGGGGAATGCCCAGCTCACATGTGGTCTTGTAGGCTGTGGTAAGAACTTTGCCTTAGCCACCATGCATCTTTTTGATACACTGCCCATGAGTCCTGTGTCTTCATTATAATGTGAGGTTTTGCCTGGCATCATTTAATATTTTCCTTCACTTTAAAAATTTTGTGTATGATGTTACCAGCAACAGCAGCAAAATCTCTGAGGGTTTCAGCTATATCAAATATGCCTGCTAGCAATAATTTATACCATCAGGCTGCTCTTATCCCTTGCTTAGATAACTGAAATCCTGCAAACTAAGGGGTAGGAGTGAACTTCAGTGACTCCATGAGTGGGAAAACTGGATCAAACAGGCAAAGTAACGTGTCATACTGTCATACACCTTTGACGATAATTCAGATAAAATCCAACCAGCTTTTGGGGGGTGGGCAGAAGAGGCCTTGTTTAATAAAGTCATAACAACTCAGGTATTTGGCTTAATGGAAGAATATGAGATTTGGAGCTGTGTTTCTTGAGTCTGAATCTTGATTCTGGTACTTACTACAGGCAGGATAATAGCAGATGCTCAACAGATATTTATGAAATAAACACATGTGCTGAGGAATGGCTGAGTTTTCTCATCTGGAAAAATGAGAAATGGTTACTCATACTTCATGGGAATTCATGTGTGGAATAACCGAGTTAATGCACTTCAAGGACGTGGCTTTTTAGTGCACACCCACTGTTACTAGTATTATGACGTAATGGAAAATTAGAGGGAAAATGGCAATTTACCTTCCTGATGAGGTACACGTATATTCTCAAATGCTATCAAAAGTTCCCTATCTGTCACCCAAGAAGACCCAAACAGCTGTTCTTCGAGGTCCTTCCCGTCCCGAAATTCAAGAGAGCAGTTTTCACTGGGAGGAGGCTGGCATGCTCGCCATCTGGTGGCCATCTGTGTAATTAGCACCATCCGCCCGGAGAGGGTCCTTATCTTCAGTCTGCGACATGATAGATTTCACTTCGGCTGCAAAATTTATTGCTTCTTCAGAGGTAATGTGGCGAGGTGAGCACAGCATGGCTGTGGAATCTGTCGGACCCGGTTTGACTATTATTTCCATGACTTGGAGTGAAACCACGTTGCCAACCTCACAGGGGTCTTGGCGGAAGTATCGCGAGACCTGTTTGTGGCGGTTGGAGCAGCTTGCACCAGCTCGCAACAGCTGGTTGTTACATTTCAGGAATTTCACGACACGGTTGTTAGACACAGCCAGTATTAAAAAATAAAGTACATAAACATACACTTAAGTTATATCAAAAACAAAGGTAACACATGCTAAAAACTCATGATTTCCTAATTATTCCACTGCATTTTACTGTTATCTTTGCTGTCGAAGTTATCTATCTCTGTTGTGTCGATGGTGGAAATACCATGAAATGGGTTCTCCTCCCAACTCCATATTCACCAGTGATGTCGGTAGCTTGAAATCTGCCGTAGTGGGAGTGTTTACACCACGGAAACTGACACATGCCACAAATCCGCATTTGATTTATTGTTTTGCTGCTTGTCTAAACTTCAGAAAGTGATGGAGAAAATGTTAATAAAGCGAATTAAATTTACAAGTGTATTGTGTCTCTACATTGTGCCGTTACATTGTGAAAAGAGGAAAACTGAGGGCATATAATTCCAGTATTCGAAAACTATTACCGACTCAGATAAGAAGCTGTTCACGTCATTATATCGATTGCAGCCAGTTTGGCTATAGATACAAGAGTTTGGAAAAAATCAGCAAAACACTCTGTGGAAATCAATTGGCTATACGGAATTTATGATTAAGAGTGTTGTGTATTTTACTGTTATTTTAAAATTGTATGCTACACATCCTTTTATCAGTAAAATTTATAACTACACGTGTATGCATACATTTTTTCTTGAGATGCAACATTTTTCTTTAACATGTCTGTGGTGAGCATAATTACCTTTTAAAAATAGACTGTTTAGATTTACAACAAAATTGAGAGGAAGATACAGAGATTTCCCGTATATCCCCTGCCCCTACACATGCATAGCCTCCTCTATTACAACATCACTCATTAGAGTGGTACATTTCTTACCAAGGATGAACCTACAATGGCATCATAATCACCCAAAGTCCATAGTTATTTAAGATTCACTCTTGGTATTGTCCATTCTATGGGTTTGGACATGTTTATAATGACATATATCCACAATTATAATATCATGCAAAGTCTTTTCACTAAAAATCCTCTGTGCTCTGCCTATTCATCACTCTCTGCAACCACTGAAACTTTTACTGCCTCCATAGTTTTGCCTTTTCCAGAAGGTCATATAGTTGGAATCATACAGTAAGTACCCTTTTCAGATTGACTTCTTTCACTTAGTAATGTGCATTTAATAACCATAGCTCATTTCTTTTCAGCACTGAATAATATTTCACTGTCTGAATGTACCACAGTTTGTTTATTCATTCACCTACTGAAGGACATCTTGGTTGCTTTCAAGTTTTGGCAATTATGACTAAAGCTGCTCTACACATCTGTGTGCAGGTTTTGGTGTAGATAGATGTTTCAATTCTCTTGGGTAAATACCAAGGGGTCATATGGTAAGAGTATGTTTAGTTTTGTAATAAACTGCCAAATGTCTTCCAAAGTGGCCGTACCATTTTGCATTCCCACCAGCAACGTATGAGAGTTCCTATTGTGCCACATGCTCGTCAGCATTTGGTGGTGTCAGTGTCTGGATTTTGACCATTCTAATAGTTGTGTAGGGGTATCTCATTATTGTTTTAATTTGCATTTCCCCTATGATATATGATTTGGAGCATCTTTTCATATGCTTATTTGTCATCTATATATCTTCTTTGGTGAGGTGTGTCTATTGAGGTCTTTGGATAACAGTCCTTTATCAGTCTTTAGATAGCAGTCCTTTATCAGATGTATCGTTTGCAAATATTTTCTCCCAATCTGTGACTTGTCTTCTTATTCTCTTGATATAGTCTTTCACAGAGCAGTTTTTAATTTTAATGAAGTCCAGCTTATCAATGATTTTTTTTCATGGTTAATTTCTTTGGTGTTGTATCTAAAAAGGCATCACCATACCCAAGGTCATCTAGGTTTTCTCCTATGTTATCTTCTAGGAGTTTTATAGTTTTGATTTTTCATTTAGGTCTATGATCCATTTTGAGTTCATTTTTGTAAAGGGTTTAAGGTCTGTGTCTAGATTTATTTTTTTTGCATGTGGATGTCCAATTGTTCCAGCACTATTTGTTGAAAAGACTATCTTTGCTCCATTGTATTGTCTTTGCTTCTTTGTCAGAGATCAGTTGACTGTACGTGGGCTTTCTATCCTGTTCCATTGATCTATTTGTCTGTTCTTTTAGCAATACCACACTGTCTTGATTACTGTAGCTTTATAGTAAGCCTTGAAGTTGAGTAGCATCAGTCCTCCAACTTTGTTCTTATACATTTTTTTCTGAGATCCGGTCATTAAATATTTACTACTGCTTGTGATTGGCTTTGGTACTACTACTAATGAGCTGAGTGACTTAATGCAAATTGTTTGGCCTCTCTGAGCTTTGGTATCCTCATCTGTGATTTAAATGGTTGGAAAAGAAGATATGTAGAATCCAAGAATTTGTTTCTTGATAGAAGGGACAAGGACACAATAGAGTGGTCACAAACGGGATCTCTGAAGTCATTCTAGTTGGGTTCTTACCCCACCTCTATCACTTACTGAGTAATCTTGAGCAAATTATTTAAATGTTCTGGGCTTCAGTTTCCATGACTGTAAAATACAGATAATGAAGTATAGTTCCTTGGATGGTTAGGATTAAATAAAATAGCACTTGTTTTTTACTTAGCTACCGTTCAATTTGTGTTAAATGTATGCAATATACTTTATCTGTAAAACATGATCATGAAAAACAGCACTTTCAGAAATAGACCGTTAGTGTAATGTTCCATAATTAGAGAAATAGACTCTACACAAACTTGGATAAAACTTGGCCTCAGTCACAGTATCTATTATGTCTAAGAGTTTTATGATATATGAAAGTGAACCATTAGGATTTCATGTGCTAATGATTAATTATGGAAGAGTCCAAAGAAGCAGCTTATGATCCAAGTGGTTAATGTATATTTGACAAGGCCTGTTTGAGAAACCTCTCCAAGTCTGTTGAAACTTTCAGAAATTAATTCCAGCAACAAATTGCTGAAAGCATTCTTTGGGCTGAGAAGGGCAGATTAAGTTAGGCAAAGCCAAGGATGTGGGAGGGACCTACCTGCTTTAACAGTTCCTCAAATGAGGTCAGAAAGTACAATTTCTTAGGACATGTACCTCAACATGTACTTGAATGTGTACTTCAACAGCTGCATGTTGAGGTTAGCGATGGATGTGGGATAGAAGCATCTTTCCAAAACAAACCTGGGGAGATGTCTTTTCTGCTGACCTGGGTATCTTAGGGAATGGAGGATAGGTGGGCAGGCAGGTTGAAGTGAAGGACTAAGACTTCAGGGGGATGACACGGGCAATGGGTGGGTGGACTTGTATGTATGAACCATATCCATGGATTCAGAAAATGCTAGACCACTGTGTTCTACTATATTTCTACAGATGAGATATTAAGGCCCAGTGAGGAACTATCATTTGCCTAAATTTAGAAGCAGAGACAAAGATGGGGCCAGAAGTAACCTAGCCTTCTTGACTTGTCCCTCCAAAGGCTCCCACATAATGGGAATGCATGATTGAGGGTCACAGGCTTGTCTCCAGGTGGCCCTATGACACCTGGCAATGCTTATCTAAGACACTGTTCAAATAGGCTAAATTTTAGAGTTAATTTAATAAATATTTGCTATGCATCTACTATGTGCCCAGCACAGTGCTATGTGTTTGCTGTAGAGGAAACAATGTTTAATAAACTTTGGTCTTTGTGATTAAGGAGTCTAGATTATTTTCATATTCATCTATAACAGATTTATTTATATATGTATGCTAAACACCCAAGTAGATATAGCATGAGATGGTTTCAGCCTACAGAGAGAGTCAGGAAGATATTCCGGTGCTGGGAGAAAGGCAGAGGGTAAAGAAGGAGGAAAGAATTCTGGGAATCATTAGGGCAATGCAATACTCCTTTGTCGGGGGTGCACCATGTGTCAGTAACTGTGCCTGTAGGTTTTGTGTTGGTTATCACTCATAAAACAGACAAATATGATGTAGGTGCTATTTCCTCCATTTGATAGATGTGGAAACTTAAACTTGGAGAGGTTAAGTTCCTTGTAGATTTCATAGTCAGAAAGTTAAATGCTGGGATATGAACCTGGGGCTCCTTTCACCCCCGTCCAACATTCATGTGACCACATTTCAGCTGCTTCTGAGTATCAAAAATAACGTTTAACTTCCCCTGAGGCCATTGTCTCACACCTCAGTCCAATGCCCCTTGCTCTGTGAAGCCTTCCTGGGAGACACAATTTTTCCCTGGAGTTAAGTATGCACTTTTTTGAGTTCCCATAACACTTAGTACAGACCTGGCCAGACGGGGGGGCTCCTCATGGTCCAGGGTCTTATGTGACTCAGTGCCCTGGCACAAAGTGATTTCAGACAAAGTGACCTTCTACCCCAGCAGTTGTAACACAACATTGTAACTCCCTTGCCTTTAATTCCTCTGTTTGGGGCTACTTTACACTTCTCTATCAGAAAACATATTTGCTACATTGAGCAGTTATCAGACGTCTTTCCTTTTCTCTGAGCCTTATTATTTTCTCTGCGTGGTGGTGGGACAAAATACCGTCCTGTAGCCCCGTCAATGAGTGATTTTACAAAGTTCATAACATTAACTTTGAACTGAATGTTGTATCAAGGACTCTATTGTTTTTGAGCCGTGGGTTGTGTCTGAAACAAATTTAAATCTAAAATGGTAAGAGAATAATCTTAAATTTATTTCTGATTGACTCTGTGGCCTAGATAAAGCATAGTTATTTTTGTTAAGGATATGATGTATAGGATGCCAAATTCCATCCTTTTTGCCATGTTTTGTGTTGCTGTGGTCTGCCACTAGGGGACAGTATCATCCATCAATTCGTGTCTTGGGCACTAAACTTTGCCTAGTTGGGATGAGTGAGACATCAGCAGACAGGAGGGGGAGTTTGCAGAATGAATTTTAGATACTAGCAAATGCAGTAAAACCCTAGAAACGTTGCTGTAGTTGAGAAAACGCTGGGTTCTGGTCTAGGCTCTCTACTAGCTCTGTGGTCTTGAGCACACCACTTCTCTTGCTAAGCCTCTTTCCATAAAAAGAGAGAGCTGAACCAGATTAACTCGAAAATCATCTCTGATTCCAATTTCTTTGGCATCTAAGTTCATCTAAAAGAAAACTCGCAGAAAGGTCTTTGGATGGCATTATGTGGAATTCTATTTTGCTTCTTTTCAACCAAGCTCGTGTTTCTGGATATACATGTTCAGTCACCTGTGCATAATTCCCTCTTTCTTTTCTTGGATAGTTTATTATATTTCGCTATACATTCATTCTTGTGTATGGTATGCTCGTCACCCCAAAGGTAACTGGTTTAGATTTTGTGCTTGGTTCACATCTAAGGCAAAGAGATATTCATTCTGGCCTCCTTTATTCTTGGCATTAAGAAGCTAAGCCACACCACGTTTGAATATTACAGGTATCCTCATCTGAAAAGAAGACAGTTTCTTCTGGATCTGTGGTTAATGCTAATGGCTCATGGCAAACAACTTGTACTATGTATATACTTTGCCCCCAAATAAAACTGTTACTCATTTTTAGGAATGAAAAAAAACCTGGAGCTTCAGGGAAGATGGGTTCTTGAAATCTGACAGTTTCCAGACAATGTTAGAACATGATTGCAAGAAAAATGACATGAAATGTACATTAATATAAATCTATAACTGCTCAACTTGATGAAAAATATGACCATAAACTTCTGCCGTTACTGAACCACCCGATATGTTTTTTCTGTGACATTTTGTGAGAATGACTAAATTATCTTAGAATGTGTTTGCATCAAAAATACAGAATTTTGTAATAAACACATAAATCATTCAAGCTTTTTCCAGCAAGATGCCCGATCCTAAAAATGGGGGTATTCATATTAATTTCCCCCCTTTCAGCTTCCTTCTCTGTATAGTAACTTAGAGCTCTGGGTGGTAATGGAGAACCATCAATTATGGACGTGTAGGAAAAGAAGATGTAAAGAAAATAGCTCTTATTGAAGAAGTTTTCCACACAACCTCCCCGACTCCCTACAAGCCCCAACTTCTGCAAGCCTTGCTTTCACTGAGGTCCTCTCTGTGGTTATGGTTTACACTGGGGTCTACTTTTAAAAAACAATGATATTTTTGTAGCCATGGTACCCAGATATCAGCCAACATCCCCTGTAAAATTGACAGCACTAACTTATCTCTGAAAGATATGTTGTGCTCCCTGAGGAACTGGTTTGCTTTTTCATTGAGGGAAATTAATATCATATAAAGAAGCATGATCTCCTTTTTTGCTTAGATTACCAGGAAGCTCAGAGGAAAACTAGTAGTTTAAGTTTAATAGAATGTAGTGATGTGTGCCTGAGGATCCTGAATTTTATCTTTATGTTAGTGGTATAGTCTAGATTTTCCCTATGATTTTTATTTTCTTCTATTTTACTATGAAGTTTTTGTTAACTACTCCCAATATCTTTCTGAGCTGGGGCAAAGTACAGATAAATATATGGATAGATAGTTGTGACATTGTGATTTATAATAAGAAATATATATTTGGTCTTTGTCCCTATTTCTGACACAGATCTCCTAAATCCCTTGGAATTTCCTAAGTGATGAGAGCTATTTGTTATGTTAAGGAGGTGACTTGTGGTCCTCTCCTAAGGATGGGGGCTGGTTGCCAGTGGAGCCAACCATATGATGAGAGGGTGGGGAATTTCATACTTCCACTCCTCCCCCTCCCCCTCCTCCCCCACTCCCCCAGGGAGAGGACTGGGGCTTGAGACTGAGTTTAATCACCAGTGGCCAATGATTTAATTAACCATGCCTATGTAGTGAGGCCTCCATAGAAACCTAAAAGGACAGGGTTCAGAGAGCTTCTGGGTTGGTGAACGCATGGAGATTTAGGAAGCATGGAAGCTCTGTGCCCTTTCCCCATGCTTTGCCCTATATGTCTTTTCCATTTGGCTGTTCCTGAGTTATATCCTTTCATAATAAACTGTAATCTAATAAATAAAATGTTTCTCTGAGTTCTGTGAGCTGCTCTAGCAAATTAACTGAACCTAAGGAGGGGGTCGTTGGAACCTCCTATCTATAGCTGGTTGGTCAGAAGCACAGGGGACAACCTGGGTTTGTGACTGTGGTCTGAGGTGGGAGGAGAGCAGTCTTGTAGGACTGAGCCCTTAATTTGTAGTATCTGGTATTATCTCTGGGTAGATAGTGTCAGAATTGGGTTGAATTGTAGGACACCCAGCTGGTGTCTGAGAATTGCTTGGTGGTGTGGGGGGAACACCCCCACATATTAGAATTGGGATTAGAACCATCTTAATAGTCAAACAGACATAATGATATGTAGAATAATAGTCAAAGAAACTTCTGCCATCAAAGAAGTGAAGGTGAATTCTACACTGAACTATAAAGAAAAAGAGAGGAATTGTGAAGTCCATTTCTTTCTGTTTTCTCCCCAGGACTCATTTTCCAATGAATGCTTATGAAGTTTCTTTTCTGACCTAGAACATTTATACAGTCATGTGTTGCTTAATGATGGGGATACTTTCTGAGAAATGCATTGTTAGGTGATTTCGTCGTTGTGTGAACATCATAGCGTGTACTTACACAAACATGGATGGTATAGCTTACTACACACCTAGGCTATATGGTACTAACCTTCTGGGACCACTGTGGTATATGCGGTCCATTGTAGACCAAATTGTTGTTATGTGGAGCATGACTGCGTATCAAATGATTATGATGTGATCTGGGATCCCTCTGTGCTTCTGGTCCCTTTCTCTGTCAATCAAGAGGCATGAAAATACTTTCTCTACATAATTCACCTGGTGTCTCTTAGGAAGAAATACATCAGTTAATGGAGAAGAGCTCTGAATCAAGTGCTGTGTACATTGAAGGTATTGCCAATTTTAAGGACTAAAGAGGCACGATATGAAATCTCCCCTATTTGGAGGGGTTTAGGAGTGGTATAGAAGGAAGATAGGTAGGGATCTGTCAGGCTGTGCAGCATGGAGAGGAGAGATGGACTAGGGAACAGCTATTGTTTCCTGCCTCTGCTAATGCAACTGAATTGAAGTCATAAAAGCCCTGCCTAGTTCACATCTTAAAGAGGAAAGTAAGACTCAGGAAGTTTAGGTGCCTCACTTAAGGTCACACAGCCAGGGAGTGGCAGAGCCTGGGTTTTGGCTACTCTCGTTGCTCCTTCCACCGTGCTACCTGTTGTGAGTATCTTCTCTTTGTCGCTCTGGGTCCATCCTCCACCTTCTCCACCTTGCTTCACTCCACTCTCCATCCTGGGGGACCAACCAGAATCGACCACACATGGGCTGCCCTGCCCTCTGGTTTCTGGTTGAGTTCAGCCATTGGGAAGTCCCAGTAGGAGATGAGAGGGAGGTCAGTCATGTATTCCCTTGGCTTTTCTGCTGTGAGGTCCACTTGGGCTGGTGGTGTCCCTTGACCAGTGGTCATTGCTCCTCTCAAGAAAATGTGCTCCTTCTGGTTTTCTATAACTATCCCCTCATCCCTTTGGGCCTAGAGGTGGTGACAGCACCACTGCTGTTAGCCCCAGTTCCTGCACCATCCCTTGTTCTTCCCCTACACCCCACACACCTAGTAAATAGTTCCTTTGTAAATAAACTTCCTTAAATTATCCTGATTTGGGTGTGACATCTGCTTCCTGTTCAAACTCTAACTGTTACACTTTCACATTAAAGAAAATGTGATGTTAGTGTTGTGTTACAGAATATAGCATCAGACACATGAAAGATGAATTTGATATGTTTCAATTATTGGGGAATGTAAATCATGGGGTTGTCATCTTTTCCAATTGGGCATTGTAAGAGAAGATGGGGGCACAGGGGGAAATGATGAGAAGTGCTATAATGTATACAATCCAATTAAATTTCTTTGGCTGTCCGCCATTTGTGCTTCCAGCACTACTGAAATTGATTATTTCCTTTCAGCTTCCTACCTGTATCTTCATCTCCAAATTAAGTTGCTTTGCCTAAAGTTTTAAAATCTGTTTTCGTATTAATTAATCAATGTTTTAAAATTAGATTTCTGTCTTGTGATTTTACTGGGGATATGCTTAGGGAAATAACTTAGCTATATATTTAATGCAATCCATATGTTTCAAAACAATTCTTTTCTGAAATTACACAACACGGAATATGAGTTTTCACAATCAACTTCTTCATCAATAAGGTA
Organism: Tapirus indicus; assembly: GCA_031878705.1. NCBI lineage: Eukaryota > Metazoa > Chordata > Mammalia > Perissodactyla > Tapiridae > Tapirus > Tapirus indicus. The sequence continues at coordinate 7,782,509 of CM062919.1, forward strand.
TGGTGATAAAAAGGCATAAGATGTGTGGGAGTCTTTCCAAAATTAGTTATTTCATGAAGGATAATTCAATAGATCACCTTGTTTAAGAAAAATCTATAACCATGAACAAAAATGCAAGAGGATCTTGGAAGCAAAGAAATACATGTATATTTCAAACTTTTGACTTGACTTTACCTTTTACATGTGGGCTTCTGATGTCCTTGGAAATGGGTTGGTCCACCTGTAGAAGACAACGTGGCACCATTATCTCTTCAGCTGTGACTCTGATACCGTATAACGTCCTGACACTCTGTGTGGTTAGATTCCCAAGGATAAAGGCATAAGTCTCTGGACTCATCGTTCTTAGAGACGGTGATCTCTAAGAATGATTGGCAGTCAGTCGATACGTGTAAATATGTGTACTGCTGTGCCAGTGACGAGTGTAGTGGCCTCAGGTGTTATCTGGCATAAAATACTTGGGTTTGAGATCCAATTCTGCCTCTTGTGAAACTTTGGAAAGGCACTTACCATATTAGGAGCCTTAGATTTTTTATCTTTTTAATAGAGAAAATACTTAGTCAATTCACGTCGTTGAGTTATTACGAAGATCAATATACATGATCAAGTACGTGAAAGCGATCAAGCAGGTAGATCAGAGTGCGGCCTCGTGTGGATGCCTGTGTTGGGATTTCACCTTCATCATGTGCTGCACGAGAACGTGGCAAGTCACTTAACCTTCTGAGCCTCAGTTTCCTTATCTGTGAAATGCAGGTAACAAAAGTATTGATACCTCATGAGGGCAGGAGGGTTACATGAGACACACTGTGTAATGTGCCTAGAATAGGGTGTGGCACCAATCAAGTTTAATAATTGCTAGCTGTCATTATTAATATTATTAAAGGCATCGGTGAACTATTAAGGTCTATACTATTGCTAGACATGAGGGTGAAGAAGATGGTGAAGACATCATAAAGATGCCCAATGCCTTTGAAAGCCTTCGAGCCTAGGTCAGTATTGGAGTCTATGATGGTTAATTTTATGTGTCAACTTGACAGGGCCACAGGGTGCCTGGATATTTTGTTAAATGTTATTTCTGGGTGTGTCTGTGAAGGTGTTTCCAGAAGAGATTAGCATTTCAATCAGTAGACTGAGTAAAGCAGATTGCCCTTCCCAATGTGGGTGGGCATCATCCAATCCACTGAGGAAGAGAATAAAAAGGCGGAGGAAAGGAGAATTCCATCTCTCTGCCTGACCGCTTGAGCTGGGACGTTGGTCTTCTGCCCTCCACTGAGATTTACATCATCAGGTCTCTTGGTCCTCAGGCCTTTGGACTCAGACTGGAATTTACACCCTGGCGTTCCTGGATCTCTAGGTCTCAAATGGCAAATTGTGGGGCTGGGCCTCCATAATCACTATTTTATTTATATGTCTATGTCTATATGTCTCTACCTATCATCTCCTATGTGTCTGGAGAGCCCTGACTAATACAAGGTCTTAGTGTAACTCTTTATTGACACCAAGTTGAAGTGACCATGGTGGGTGAGGAGGAGGGTCATTGAGCCCCCTGTTTTGTCTCACCTTCTGATGCTCTTTTCCTCTGTGGAACATTGAACCATGGTATTTATGCCTAGAAAGGGCGTGGCTCTTCTGCTGGTCAAGAGTTGAGTGTGGTTTGGATTTTGTTGTTGCTATGACTTCCTGCATTGCACCATCAGCTTCCAATTCCTCCCAGGTTACCCTGTGGAGGCTGGGGTGCTGGAGGGTTTGTTCAATGATTTTGTTGCACCCTCAGTTTTCAGCCTTCCCCGTGTGTCTGCCCCACAAAGGGAGTCTCCCCCAACACTCTTGCCCACCTCCCAGTGCTAGCCTGGTCATGGGATCAGGAGAGGTTCTCTGTTGTCTCTGTCCTAGGTGGGCCCTAACTTGCTTAGGGTCTTAGGGAACGGGCATCCTTAGTATTCCTGCTCTTTTTCCCTTTGGTGGCCAAACTACATTCGATCCATTTGGATCCAACTGAATCTTTTGCATGCGAGAGTTTCTTTGCATTGCATCTCCCCCAGTGGTAAGTGCCTCTGATGGTATTAGTATAGAATCCTGGGCCCAGGAATACTTCCTGCCCCTCTTCCAGGGCTACTCTCATTTTCTATCAAATAAATATTTACCAGCATCTACTATGTACCTGCATCAATGCTAGATTATGAGGGAACAAAGAGAAGTAAGAGCTTGGATTCTAAAGGAGGACTCAGACATGCATACAGGTCTGAGTTTACAACATATTATAACACACCATAATACAGGTTTAATTATAACACAGGTTTCTCAACCTCAGCACCACTGAGAATTGGGGACACATAATTCTTTGCTGTGAGGGGCTGTCCTGTGAATTGCAGGATGCTTGGCAGCATCGCTGTTGTCCGCCCACTAGATGTCAGTAGCACTCCCCCGGTCCTGACAACCAACAATGTCTCCAGACATTTCCAAATGTCCCCTAGGGGGCAAAATGTTCCCGATGAGAACCACTGATTACAGTGCAATGAGTTATTGGTGTCAGACTGCTTTGCATTGCTTCCTCCAGAAGGCTTCTAGAAAGCCTCTGGCTGGGCCAAGTGAGGCAGCCTGGTGCTCTTTGCACCCTGTGCTCACCTCTAACTCAGCACTTCCTATTACTTCCAAACTGTCAGTTTGGGCTGCTGCCTCCTCCATTAGACGGTAGGCACTGGCTCATTTTTTATCCCCACTGTTGAGCACAGTGCTTGATACACAGTAAGTGCTCAATAAATGGAACGATTGGCAGTGGTTTAGTGGTCCAAGGCAGTTGTAACCAACCTAAGAAGTCTGATAAGAAGTGGCCTCTGCAAGGATTATCGAAGCTCCATTTCACAGGTAGTTTAATCTCGATATAAATAATAGCTAATAAGAACTCCTGAGAATTAACTCCTGAGAATGAGGTCATAATGAAAAATATAATTTGCTTATCATAAAAACTTGATTATTCAAACATTGATTATAAAAGCAAAACTTCCTGTCTGTTTGAATTGAGGCCAAGTCTTTATTGAATTTTTCAGACAACCTCCCTCCTGGCCAGAATTGTGTCATGTCTCCCATAGCTTTTTTCTCTCATGATTTCACCTGACTTAATATGTTGAGATTATAGTTCCACTTGTAAAGTGATCTAGCTAAAGGAAGGAATTTGTTTTGTAACAGAGCTACAAAAATAATATGAAGAGAATATAAAGGAACAAGAATGGAGGCTTAAATTCTGTCAGAGTTGTTTTAAAAAATCAAATGAGAATTATCTTTCTTAAAGAAATTCTTCTCAGGAAGGCTTACCTCCATGGAAAGAGGGATTATCAGTGATTTTCCTGGAAAGAAAAGCTCTACTTTTCAGATCAGCACTCTCTACTCCTTTATTTTTTATTTATTTATTTATTTTTGTGAGGAAGACCAGCCCTGAGCTAACATCCGTTGCCAGTCGTCCTCTTTTTGCTGAGGAATACTGGCCCTGAGCTAACATCTGTGCCCATCTTCCTCTACTTTATATGGGACGCCGCCACAGCATGGCTGACAAGCAATACGTCAGCGGGCGCCCGGGATCTGAACCCACGAACCCCGTCTGGGCTGCCAAGCGTGAACTAAACCACTGTGCCACCAGGCCAGCCCCTCAGCACTCTCTACTCCTTTATAACCAGACTAGAACTTGTGTCTTCAGCCACTGGTCCACTCATGCTAAAATTCCTACTGTTCCCTGAATATGCTTTATGCTCTAGTGATTAAATGTCCTCCTCCTCAAACAGCCCCTGTGGGGCAGCCTCAGTTGCAGATCTCAGAGATAGTAGCAAATATTCACATGAGAACTTGAAGGATAAACTGTAAAAGGGTTCCATGCGAACAGAAGTTGAACTGGGGAAAGACTGGGCCTCTTTTCCTATTAAACAGCTATTAATATTTCAAGATTCAGTTCAAATGACTGAGAGTTTGTTTGGTCATTTTCATTCATTTAATCAATATCTGTTGAGAACCTCTTAGATAAAGGCACTGTGCTAGGTGCTGGGGCTAAAAAGGTCCCTGTCCTCCAGGAGATATCATTTATTGGCTGATTGCTTTGTGCCAGGCCCTGTGCTCTGTATGTATTACCATAACAGCTATGAGATTTTATAGCTAAGACAATAAAGGCTCAGAGAGGGTAAGTAACTGGTCCAAAGGGACAGAACTCATAAAGTCGGAGTTATTAAAATGGGGATGATAATGCTCATCTTGCAATATTATTTTAAGGCTTAAATGTCATTCATTCATTCATTCATTCCCATCTCTACTCAGAAAGACCTTCCTGGACTGCCCTTACCTTGATTTAATTATTTTTTCAAAGTACATATCTATTGTCTATGTATCTATTATTTATTTATTCATTACTGATCTCCTCCCACTAGTATGTAAGTTTCATGAAAGCAGGGCCTTGGTTGTTCTCTGATGCATCCCAGAGTCCATAATTGTGTCTGGTCCATGGCAGGTACTCAACACATATTTCCTGAATGAATTTGTTGAGCGAGTGATTGAAGTGTTCAGCTTGCTGCCTGTGTAAAGATGAAGTGTTCAATATTTCATCCTCATCTTGCTCTCCCAATCTCTATTGGATGTGTTCTGTGTGAAGGACATTGCTTAGTAAAATTTGTAGTTTCCTTTTCTTGTCAATATTAACAGAAGCCCTCAATTTATCAAGTTAAATTGATAAACAATGTGAACAGATAATGCACAAGGAAGAATGTGGTATAAATATTCAAAAGCATGTTCACATTCACTAATAAATGTGGTACAAATTTAAAAAAAAACAGTGAAATCCCTTTTACAAATATGATTAATAAGGGCTGGCCCGGTGGCGTAGCGGTTAAGTTTGTGTGCCCTGCTTTGGCAGCCAGGGGTTCGCAGGTTTGAATCCTAGGCATGGACCTACACTCCGCTCATCAAGCCATGCTGTGGCAGCATTCCACATATAAAGTAGAGGAAGATGGGCACGGATGTTAGCTGAGGGCCAATCTTCCTCAGCAAAAAGAGGAGGATTGGCAACAGATGTTGGGTCAGGGCTAATCTTCCTCCAAAAAAAAAAAAATTGATTAATAAAGTAATAGCCAGTTTTGGTGAGTGTTCTATGAGGTGGACATTTGCATATAGGGCTTCTGGGAGGGTAAATCGAAATGATGTTTCAGAAAAGAAATTTCACAATATTTGCCAACTCAATGGCTAAGTAAAATAATTAAAAATCCCATAATGGGGTATGATACATCTATAAAGACTATGCTTATTAATGCTTGTTTATCACATGGAAAATTGTTTTACAGCCAGAACTTAAATTGAAAAGAAAACCAGGTATATACTATACAATAAGGAATCCTTTGCATGAAATATATCTGCATAGAAAATATAGACATGAAATGCACCAAAACATGACTGAGAACCTTGCAACCACAGGGGTGATGAATTTGTATTTTATGCATTTCTGCATTTAAAGAAACATTAGCAAAGTGTTATTAAAAATGAAATTCTATATGTGTTTTTAGAGCATTTGCATTTACAAGATATTTTCATAAGATTATCTTTTGTAGTCTCCGAACAGCCTTTTGAAGTTAGCATGGTAGGGATTTTTATTCCTGTTTTCTAGCTGAGGTTACAAAGATGCCCAGGGTGCTTGTGTGACTTTCTTATTACCACTGTTAGCTGTTGGCAATGCTAGGCCTAGAATCTGGGCAAAATGATATATTATCAAAAAGATTTGAGTTCAAATTCTGCTTCCGGAGAATGGGATGAGCATCAGATGAGATGCATGTGAAAGTCCTTAGCCTGATGCCTGGCTCAGAAAGTCTTCATCAAAGGTTCGTTCTCCTCCCTTCTAGCTGCTTGTTCCACAGGACCACCATCCCAGTGGTCACAGAGCCAGCTTCCCTACACCTCATTGAGCTTGACCCGCTCATTACCTAACGACATGCCTCGGGAATGCCCGATGGGGAAACTCCTGGCTGCTAGGAAGTGCCCTACACATGCTTGGTTCACATGGTCAAGCTTTTACTCACTTCTAGCCTCATTTGTGTGTTCCAGGTTTGCCCCTCCGTGGTGATAGAGGTCTTGGCGTCTAAGGAAAAGGGAGTGTCCATCACCCCCTTGAAATAGCGCGTATCTGTGAAAAGAGAAAAATTTAAAGCATGGACTGGCAGTCCATGGACTCAGCATGTTACAATTTACAAAATATTTGCACATCTACAAACTCATTGAATCATCACAATGTAGGTATGACACAAGCAGTTCTACTTCCACTTAACAGATGAGGAAACTGAGGCTCAAGGAGGGGAAATTATTCCTCTTGGTCCATACACAGAAATGCCAAAGTCTGAACTTGAACATCCTTCATTTCCTCAACTACCTGGGAAATTCTACTCATCCTTGAAGGCTTGGGCCTCATCACATCCTTTGAAAATCTTCCTGTATCCCACCCACCCACACCGCACCCCTGGCTCTCCTTTCTGCATTATACACTTAACCTATCCTATCACATTTGTTTGTTGGTCTGTCTGTTTTTGCCACTAGACTGTGACCTTCCTGAGAACATGGATTATGCTTTGTTCATCTTTCTGTCACTTGATCAATCCTAACACGGAACTGGCACAGAGAAGATACTCAGAGAATGCTTGTTGAGTGAATGAACAAAGGAATATCATCATTATTTCCAAAGTGATTCTCTCAGAGGAACTTCTATAGATTCACTCCAGTGGGTCAGGCCCTCAGAAATCACAAAGCCTCCCTCTTTTCCCTTGTAGCAGTGTGCCACCTCTAAGGTTCAGAGAATTGCTGAAGCTGCCCAATGCGCCCCAGTTAGAAAGAAGCAAAGGTGGTGGTGAAATTAGGTCTTCCTGATTCTTAAAAAGTTTGGCTTTGCTGCCATGCCTAGTGCTACTCATAGGCTGGCCACCTGCAAAAAGAATCAACCAAGTCTTCCTTTCACTCTAGTCCCCACTATGAGAACTCCATCTGAACATTTCGCATGTTGACAACCTCTCTGCCTGTCCACCCTCTACCACGCTCATCGGTTGTCTCTAGGACTCAAGAACATCGTGATAATAACAATTGAGAGTTCTAGAACTCTGACTCTGTGCCAAGTGCTCTGGTGAGAACTCAATGTGCATCTTATGTGTAATCTTCAAAAGAACTCTCTGGGGTAAGTTCTGTTACTATGAACCCTATTTTGAGATAGAGAAAATGATTTTTAGAATGTTGCTCAAGGTCACATAGCTAGTAAGTCATAGAGGCAGGGTTTTAACCTAGAGTTATTTAATTCAGAATCTGCAGCTTTAATTACTATGCAATATTGCATTTGCAGATTTTAGGCCGCAAATGTTACCTGCATATTCGGATTCCTTTATAGGTCTGGCTGGTAAAATTTTCATCGATTGCCACGCCTCTACCACATGACATTCAGGGTCTTCATAGTCATCCCAGTGGCCTTTTGCTCCATCCAGGACTTCAGCAAAGTTCTTTTCCTAAGCAGGAGGAAGCATTTGAGTGAGTCAAGGGAAGGTACAATGATGATAAAGGTTACAGGCTACAGTGCTAGCTAGGGGGTGATATGGATTCTCTTAGCTGGGGGTTAGAGATTTAAGAGTCTGGGGTCTGGGGCAGTTAAATTCTTGTGTTGACAGAATTCTAAAGATATCCCCAAATATTCCCATCCTTGGTTATTCAATTAAATAATAATCTAAGTGCTGCTGTGAAGGGATATTGCAGATGTCATTAACATGACTAATTAGCTGTCTTTAAAAGAGGGAGATTATCCTGGCTTACTGGGGTGGACCTAATATAATCACATGAGCCCTTAAAAGCAGAAAAGGGATCTATTTGTAGATGACATGATCTTATATATAGAAAATCCTAAGGGACCAATAAAAAATTATTAGAACTAATAAACGATTTAGCAAGGTGTCGGGATACATGAGCAGTATTTCTATAATTCAGTAATGAGCTTCGGGTTTGAACATTAGGAGTAGCAGGGTTGGGTACCAATCCACAATAGATATAATTGTCATCACAGAAGTTCTGGAATCTGCACCCATGCGTCGTGCTATGTTTAACCAGGGACCCTACTCTTGATGATCTCTCATACAGAGCCGCCAAAGGATCCTTTTTCCTTCCTGGGTCTCAAAATGCTCACCTCTTCCCTGGTTTATAGAAATGGTTTTTGTCTTCATTTGGGACTGAGAGAGAATCCAAGTGTCACCATGTAATTTAGTTAATAAGTACTGACATTTTGAAAGATCTAAGCAGAGTGTCATGTGATGCCAAGGGCTCAAAGGAGGAGATAGAGACATCTCCAAATGAGAGGTAGAGGTTGCCCTGAAACGATGACTTATTCTCCATCTGGTATTGTCTCCTTTGAACACTAGCCATGGGATGTGGGTGGCTTCATGGTTACACTGTTGGGGCTGGGAGGGGCTGACAATCGGAGAAGACTGTGAAACATACGTACTGGGAAACTCTTTAACGTCTTCAAGTTTCTGCTAGATTCCAAATGGCCATGGCTATGAATAACAAGTCCAGTTACAAGAGATTTTCATGCACATTTCCCAGTTGACTGCTACTGTCATAATAACTACTGTTAAAGAAAGTCGGAGATAAGGGAAGGCCACCAATCATGGTTTCCTCTCCTCCTCTTAAAGTCCCTCGAACATTTAAGTATTTATATGTGCTAGGTGCTTCATGTACTTTATTTCATTGTGTGAACAGAAAAATCTATGAGATGATTTTATTATAGTGGAGGGACCTGGAATTAGACAGGCTTGAATTTAAATTCTAGCTCTGCATTATTCTAGTTCTCTGATATATTTGGGCAAGTTGCTTAGTAGCCCCAAGCCTCTAAGTGTATGACTTTTTCTATCATCACTCCATCAAAGCAATTTGGTAAAGGTGAAGACTAGTCATGTGATGAGTCCAGTTTCCAGGTAAGCGATAGCACAGGGGGACTCACGAGCCCCTATCTGGAAGGCCATTTGGGCTCCACTTTGGCTCAAAGCAACTCTGCTCATTTGAAGCAAGGGAGCAGAATGCAATTTAGTAAGTCTGTGTTCTCCATGGGACAGCATAAAGAAGGAGGAGGGCCCCCTGAAGACATCAGTTTTGACTTTCAATGTGCTAGCCCTTGATTCCCGCCCAAGAGCTCCCTTGGGAAAGCAAGCCTTGAGCCTTACATGAACTGAGAAATCACAAGTTATGAAGGGCAAGTATATCAAATTCAAGGACCTCAGGTGCAAGGGACTAGGGACCAACACAGTCACCCAGGAGCAGGAAGAGGGTAGAAGGGGAGAGCTTGGTAACCCAAAGGGAAAAGGTTAAGTCACTGACCACAAAGTTGGAGTAGGACCATTTGCATGGTTGTATTGGTGCTGTGCCCCCAGCAACTGGGCATTAGAGCCGTGGAGCCCCGCCTCCTTGGTCTGTCTCAGGAGGTGAGCAGGGCTCAGACTGTGAGTTCCTGGTTAGGAAAGCAGGTGAGACTGGCCTGCTTGGAGGCAGCGTGAATCCAGGATGGAGTCACACATCCTAGATCTAAATTGTGGGTCCACTTTATGACCTTGGGGAGGTTACTTAACCTCCCTGACTCAGATGCTCCATCTGTAAAATGGAGATGGCTAAACCTACATTATTTGGTTGTAGTCAGAGATTAATTGAGCAAAATGTATATAAAGTTTCTACCCAGGTATCTGCCCATGACAGGAGCTCAGGACATGTTAGATCCCCTCCCCCTAGTTGATAATGCTGAGTATCAGTAGAGCTGAGTGCCCAGGGCACAGCAAAGCTGCTGGGAGGTGAACTCCAAGGGGTTTCAAAATCAACGTGGCAAAGGGGAGAAGGCGATTGGGCTGTTCTCCTCCAGAACTGCACACACAAGTGAGTTTTGAGTTGGAGCAGGGGCTTGGGACTCCTTGGGGATTTGACATATGGACATTTATTGCAAGGGCCCCATTTATATACTGTTATGGCAATCACCAAGACTCCCCAGGGAGTCCAGGAGGGATAGCAACCACCAACCCAGGTCAGAAGAGAATCTACACCACACCCTGAGAATCTTGCCCCCAGGACTGAATATAAATATTTGGTTTATTTCTTTCTAGAAGGAGAAAGAGACAGACTTTGGTTTTAAATACAATGAGTTACATCTGTTTATCTATTGGCCTATATGTTATCTATCTATCGTCAATCTCAGGGGTTCTTAAGTAAAAGCTCAATATTCTCTACCCATAAACCTCCTAATTTATAAACTATTTTGTAATTGATTGTGTGTGTGTCTCCTGGGGTGAGGATCCTAGCTTTAATTCGATTCTTAGAGAAGTCTTTCAAATAGTAAAGAACTAATGATTTTACAGGCAGATTCTATCTATCTATCTATCTATCTATCCATCCATCCATCCATCCATCCATCCATCTATCCTACTGTCTATCTGTCTATCTCTCTCTCTCTCTCTCTCTTTCTCTATCTATGGCTGGTCCATCTATCATCTATAGATATGTTAGTTAAAGCTTTAAATTATATGTATGTATGTAATTTAACAATAAAATTATTTACAGTATTAGATATTTGAGTTCATGTCATAAATGTTAAATTTTCTTTAGTCATTAAAATTCTTTGTAAATATTATTAATGGCTTCATAATAATATATCATAATATGTTCAACTATTTTTCTATTATTGAATATTTAGCATGATTCCAGTGTGTTGCCATTTAAAACATATTGTTATAAAATACGTATGAGTGTGTAATCCAAATTTTAGATTAGCTCCTTAGTTTAAATTCCCAACTATAGTATTATTGGGCCAAAGAAAATGGACATTTTAATTTTTTTAATTTAATATTATGAGATGGCTTTCCAGAAAGTTTGTTCCAATTTAAAATTTCGCCTTGAGTGCTAGGAAGTGCTTTTCTCATCACACACTTGCCAGCACCATGTGTTGGTATTTTCACTTTATTCAGTCTATACAATGGCGATGTGAGTTAATCTTTATCTCCATTTTATAGCTGAGGAATTGGGATACAGTTTTATACAAGAATTGAAATGCAGTTTTCTCTGCCAGGAAATTATGCCATTTGGAAAGGCTTTTTTTTTTTTTTCCCAGTTCACCAAGTAACTTGAAAAAAGCCACTTACTTTGTAAATATCAAAGACTGACAAATAGGTAAGGGAAGCAGCTGACTTACGCCATCGAGAAGAGGCTTGTGAATAGTCTGGTACTGGCCTGCCAACAAAAACAGACCAAAATGTTATTGCAAAACATTGAAAACACTGGGCCCTTGTTTTTCTCCAGAAATCCCGTGCTCATTTCAATTAACTTTTCTTGACTGTAATTGCTCAAAATGAAGTATTTCCACACTTCTATCTGCTGCTCTTGCAAAATAGGCCGATAGAAAAAGAGAAAAGAAAATCAAATTCAAACTAAGAAGGCTCGCTCTTTCTACGGCAGGTTAACATTCTCACCCAACGAGAAATGTAACGGTAGAAGACCGCCCCCACATCAATTGCACCCTAAATCATGACTCAGCAGCATCTCAGCCAAAGAGGTTTATTTTCCTCTTCCCCCTTATGGCACACACATTGCATTTGCAATCATCTGTCCATACATCTGTCTCCTTGAACAGACTGTAAGTATTTTGAGAGCAGGCAACATATCTACTCACTCATCTATCCCTAGCCCCAGGCACAGGGCCCAATATTGACTAAATAAATGGGTACTTGATAGGCATGGGTTGAATGAATATTGTTCAGTTGAAGGTTCTCAACACTCAACTCCCTCATTTGGATTTGTTTTGTGAAAGACTGCCTGAAGGTCATCTAGTGCACTCAGTGTTCTATGTTTTAAATTTTACCCTCAGATTGTGCAAAACCACCAAAGAACTGCTCACACGATCTGCAGGGGTTTTGCTTCTTCAGAGACTTAGTTTTCCTAAATTGCATTATAGTTTCATGCTGTTAGTCTGCATTGAGGAACATTATAAGTAGAAAATGTTCTTATCACATTCTCCTTTTTAGCATGTATATGAGAAGTTTCTAGCAGTTCTCAGGACCAGAAGCTGCGTGCTTCTTAGCAGTTGGTTTGTTTTGATTTAATGGAAAACACCAATCCTATAAGAGATCATATTTCCCTTCCTTCTTTGGCTGCTAAGAACCTCTGGGCAAACTTCTGGCCTGAGTCCAGGTGGTGTAGAGGACCATGGTATGATGGTTCTACATCTTGGTCCAGCCTCATCGTGTTCTTAAACTTGTCCTTTCACCCTGAATTCTCCTACCGTATCAAAATATGGAATAAATAGCTGTGAATTTGTGTCAGCATGCCCAAGTCTTTTGTAGAGTGTAATGTGTAAATTTATGCAAGTTTGGCTCAGTGGATACACACCTCTCTGGAATTTGCCTGGGACCAGTGCATGGGGAGGTGTTAACCCACCAAAGCTAATCTCCTTGAGATGATGAGCCAGGAGAATCCTGTCTGCACCTGCCACCAGCCCCAGCCCATCCTGGTAGCTAACACTACCCTGGGGGCACTAATGACACCTTCCTGTCCCAGCACAATTGCACTCCTTCTGAGATCCCTGGCAGAGAAACCCGCAAGTTTCTTTGCCTTTCAGAATAGCAATTTGCACTCTCTCATGAACTGAGTTAAATTAATAAGGTCACCCATTGCAGACCAGCTGGCCCAGAAGGGGCAAATGATCACAGAATTATTGGGGATCTGTTCTGGCCCTCCTGATCTCTGAAAGCAGCTCCACCATCTAATTCAGGATTCAATATAATTTCGTTTAAGGAGATTGGCCTCATTGAATGTGGTCATTTTACTGACATCCCCACAGAGAGCTGTGAGGTCTCTTCTTTCACCAAAGGCCATCATTTCAGCCTGAGACTCTGCTGCATTCTCCAGAAATGCCTCATGCCACTTCTGGGTCTTTGTGCTGATTCCACCTGGAGTCCCTGCCTCTTACCCCCCTATTTTGCTTTTCAAAATGCTCAGTGTCCTTTGAGATCCTCCTGGGGCTTCCCCCTCTGACCACTCCAGGTTGCTTTAATACCACTGAATTGTTAGAGCGCTCATTTTCTGTCTCACTCACCACGACACTTAAATACAAATAGGCAGCGTCTGATTACTTCTTTGTTGTGTGCATACACTGCCCATCTTTAGGGAAGATCTCTATCTCCCACAGTACCTATCTGTGTTATTAACAATGCAGAGTTGTGGAAATGTAATTTTAAAAGCATAGTTTTAAAACTGTAAATCAGTTCATGTCACTCATGGCCCACGAAGTACAGCCCAGATTCCCTTCTGTGGTCCCCAGAGCCGAGCACAGCCTGGCTCCTGCTCCCTCTCTAATCTCATCTCCTTACAGCTTCCTCCTCACCTCTGAACTCTGGCCACATCAGCCTCTTTTCAACTCTCTCCTTCTACCACAGAGATTTTGCATGCACTGTACTTCAGTCCAGAACATTCTTTCCTCAGCTCTGCCCATGCCTGGATCCTTTTCATCCATCAAATCATATCTTAAATGTCATCTCCCTTGGGGGACCATCCCTGACTACCAATCTCAGGTAAAAATTAAGGAGCATCTCTCTGGCCCTGGTCCTCACTACCTCAAGCTCCTGGCATGGCAGTAAGAATGCGGTGTGCTCACAAACCCCATTTCCTCTTCCCGTGGGCAGTCGGCTGGCAAACATTTCCCAGCATCCCTTGCACTGGACGGCTGTGGCCTGGCACTATGGCTGCTGGGACGAGGCAGGGGTGAGGGACTCCGCTCCAGGCCAGCCCGCTTGACCCTCCACACTCTCATTCTTGCCTCAGTGGCTGGCCAGAGACAGAGGACCCCAAGGCCCTCAGGGATAATGGAAGCCACTGGGTAAAAGGAGAGAGAATCCCAAATGAGTGTTTGGAAAAAGACCTCCTTCAGTCCACGTTGGATTGTGATGCGGGCAAGAAATAAACCTTTATTTCATTAAACTACTAACATTTGTAGTTTATGCATTATCGATGTTAGCCCTCCCTGATTGATATACCCTTTTTAGTTTCTCCGTAGCATGCAGGAACAAAGCAAGCCAATAAATATATTATATAGTTACAGACTGTGGTGCCTGCCTCCCCCAAGGCAGTGGTGAGATATCAGGCTCTTTTTCACTCCTGTAACCCAGTGCGTGGTAGGTGCACAATAAATGAATAGTCAGCAGTGAAATATAGGGAGGGGCATGGTGGAAACACCCCAGAAGCGGGAACCACCAGCAGAACTTCAAGTAGAACCTGATTCCTTCCCTGCTGAATGAAGTTGAGCTTGATGCGCCCTCTTGCTGGGCCCCCGATCCCCACCAGAGTGGCACCCCAAAGAGCTTCCAGGTCTTTGAGTCTCCCTGGAACTGAAGGATAGGGTGGCTTCTAAGAGAGAGCCATTTTCTAGAAAGAGGAAGGACTTTGCTCAGCAGCTTTTCACACCACCATCCTGGAAAAATTATGCCTGTGTTGTGTCTGTGGAGGGTCATTCATCATCCACTGAGAGCAGACAGCTCCAGAGAACAACTGGTTTCTGCGTGCCCCTCAAGGAAACGTGTTTTTGCAAAAGACAACATCCCCTTGAAAGTTATTTTGAAGAGGGAAGTGAAGATGGATATGTATCATGTGAAGCTCAGGGGGTTTCTTGACTGGCAGAAAGCAATTACTCCAGCCTTTGGCCATCAACTTGGACAGCTCTTCTCATGCCCACAGAGGTATGACAAAGGTGTGTGGCCACTGCCATCAAATTAGGGTCCCCTGACCATTTGCATCTTCGGTGCTTAAAAAAAAGGAAAGAAAGCAAAATCTGGACCCCAGCGCAAACCAACTACTTTCTACACAAGCTCCCATGGTGGCATCTGTTCACACTGAAGTCTGAGAACCGCTGACTTAGGACCTCCGGCTCCATTCCGATGGGAGGTGGATCACGTAAGTTAGATAAAGGTAGACAGAGACTCTCAGACTATTTTCACTTGTAAACACTTGTGTGAACTAAGCCCCTAGAGGCGCAAGGCCTTGTCTATGCCCCCTTTTAGTACCTTTATGGGGACAGGGTAGCTGGCGGAGCCCTAAGTGCCATTGCCCTGGGATTGTCCCATTCAAAGGAAATCATGGGCTGAAACAATTCCCAACAGGTCCCATGATTCTGGTGTGAGAAGTAAAAGCAGGATGTCTGTAGGGTTTAGAACTTTCTATTTCTATTTCTCTAGGAAGTAAGGTCAGTTAGCTGGCCTCTCAGATGATTTTCCAAGCCAGACAAGTTCCCCAAGCAAAACCAGTTTCCCTTATCATTTCAGTCACAAGGTTTCAGAGGGAGTGGGGAGGAGGGGAGAGGTATGGTGACAGTTAGGGTTGGCTCCAACTCCAGCAGCTGCCAGCTGGACTTACTCATAAAAATGAGGCAGAAAGCAAGAGGCCAGTGGATCCCAACTACCCAGCACTAAGTACTCCGTAGCAGAGGCAGCTGTGTGTCTCTCTATATCCATTTTCCCTTTCTTCTCAGTACTAGAACCCCTCATGGTTAGCTGGGTGCATGGCCACCTCGAGTAAACACCTCCTGCAAGCCCTAATCTTCCCTGCAGCTACACGTGGCCATAAGTCCAAGTTTTGTTAGATGGAGGGGGGGGGGAAGTCACCTCACAATTTCTAGGAAACTTTCTGAAGGGAAATTGTTGTGCACTGCTTCTTTCTTCTTTTTCCTCCCTTCCTCCCTCATGCTGCCTAGAGCACAGATAGAGCTATTTTAGGCAACAGGATTGAGGCCAATACAAGAAAGGGAGTGAGACAAGAGGAGCAGGGTCTCTGAGGACTTGGAGGAGCAGAGCTGCCAAACAGCCTTGGACCACTTACCTCTGAACTGGACTGACATAAGGAGAAAATAAACATCTGTCATATTGGAGCCCCCATGATTTCTTTTTCTAAGAGTTTTTCAGCCTTTTATGTTTTATTTCCTTGTGGGGGTCTGCTTTGGGGTTCACCAATGATGTAGCAGAGCCTCTGATCAAAGGCAGGAACACGTATTTCACGAAGCTGAATGAGAAGTTCTAGGTTCAAATCCTGACCATGTCACGTGCTGGCCATGTGATCTCAGACAAGCTCCTCACTTATAAGCCTTGGTTAACTAATGTTAACTTGCAGAAGGGGAATAACAGTATCAACCTCAAATACCCGTTGGAGGTTTAAAAAACGAACTCCCTGGCTCAGTGCCCCACTAACAAATTGCTGTATTCTGTGTTTCATGTTTTTTCAAGTTCAACTTTATGACCAAATCTTTTTCACTCAATCCAGATCTTTAGTACTCTCTGCTTTCTGATCTATATTCGGAACTTGTTCATTGTTTAGTGCTCATTTCAAAACAAAACCTTTGCCTTTTTCAACATTCAGCTCTGTTGACATGCACCTGCCATTCTTCACAAGAGTTCTTCAAGCTGGGGTCCCTTCCAGCTGTGAGGCTCAGGGGTTCAGTGACCGCCACCATCTGGTTGACCCCCTCACTTTAAAGATGAAAACACTGAGGGCAAAAGTGTTGGGCACACAACACCAGTGGGTGTATTGCGATGGATGAGTTCTACTTTACTGATTTCTTTTCAAGTTTTCCAAGTTCTCTTGGGTTTCGTTTACCTATACAGTGAGTGTAATAAAATCTATACAGTGAGTATAATAAAATCAGTACCCTACAGCTAAGTTAGACAAGTTTATAAAATGCCTGGCACAAGCTACTTAGTTTCTTTCCATTTTCTCTTATTCTCAGGTCCTAGGCATCACCTGTGTCACTGGAAAACCAGGATTCAAATTCTGGGCTCCACACTTCCAGCCCCAAATTCTTTCCTCTATGCTGAGTGGCCTTTCTCAATTTTTATCTTTTAGGAACTAGAATGTCTTTAGGGACAGAGGGCATCAATCTGACTTCATCTCAATATGATGAGAAATAGGATAATCCACACCCTTTCCTCTGGCAAGTTCCAAACTTTAGAACATCTTTAGTTTGGCATCAATCCTTGGCTGTAGGGAAAGGTAGAAATGAACTTCCTTACTTTCATTTTCACTATCTCTGAGTAAAGGATTAAGATGTCCAATGAGCCTTCACTATATGACTTATACTTAGGAAGAAGACAAAGAAGAGGGAGGAAAGGAAGGAAGTAGGAAGGGAAAGAGAGGGACAGACAGAGACAGAGACAGATACAGATTATATATATATATATATATATACACACACACACACACACACACACACACATCTATCTATGTATCTATATGTTTATGTATCTATCTATACATCCATATATCTATGTATCTCTCCCTCTATGTATGTATATATGTATGCATGTATCTATGTTTCTATGTATCTATGTATCTATCATCTACCAGCTCTGACATCTAGCTCTTCTGGCTGTTTCAGTTTTATTCCCTGAAACACAGTCTCCTGATCTGAAGATTATGAGCTGAAATTCTAAGTCACAAATAGTCCAAACACACAGAAATAGCTACATGGGAAACATTTATTGAGAGTTTGGAAACAGGCTTACTGTTCTCGCTGGCTGGCCCTTGGAAATTCCCTTCCCTTCTCTAGTTCTGAATCTCCTCATCTGTAATCTCAGACTAGCTCAGTCCCCAGGACCTTTCATTTCCGTTTTCTTTTTTTTAAAATCTGTGCCCAAAGCTGGTTACAGTCTGTTACACTAAGAACTACCACAAACTGGTTGAATGAATGAATGGATGAATGAATGAATAGTAATTGGTAAAGCAGCTGCCTCACATCCCATTTCTTGGGTGATCTCTAGAAATTAAAGTATTCAAATATCCTGAGACAGTTTTGTCCAGAGAATTGACAGCACCTTCTTGGTGGGACAATCTTGATAGTTTCCTTTTTTTTCTCTTTAGCCAGTGATTCTCGAAAGACCATCCTAGAACTACCTGAACTGGAATTATCTTGTTAAAGGTAAATCCTGGCTTGTACTTATGAGAACTGGGTGAATACCTTTTCCCAACAATTCAACTGTCAACTCTTCAATTTGTTTCTGGCCAATTTCCCAGCATCTTGGGGAGAACCAGCCTCTGCTGTTAATGCAGGTATGGCAATATCTAGAAATGGCCAGCAGGGGGCATTAGATATTCATCTATTCCTTACCTGCCTTTCCTGCCTCTGGTCCTAAAATCCTTATTAATTTTTCTTTCAAAAGTGGGAAAAACCAACCTTCAAGACCACTTTCCTTAGAAAACTAAAAAACAAAGACAAAACAAGTGTTCCTCGACAACATGAAATTTCTCATCTGTTTAATTGAAAACAGCCAATATATGTCTTAATTAGAGTTTTTATTGTGTATGGTGACTTAGGAGAGAAGAACCACTCTCTAAATAGGGCTATCTTCTCCAATTTCACTCTTTATTCAGTGGAAGGAATATTTATTCAATGGAAAAACAAGGAACTGATTTCTATATGTCAGCCTCACAGAAGGTGTTGGTATTGACAGATTGTCCAAGTTTGAACATGAGTCTGTCTTCTCCAGGCCTGGAGTATTGTTTTTTTTTTGATAAATTGTTCTTAGTATACAAAAATGCATGCTACTGTAGAAAAATTATACAGATAAGCAAAAAAGAAGAGAATAAAAATCACTATAATGTCCCCATACCAAGACAACCACTATAAATATTTGATTATAGCCAAGTCACTCATACATACACACACACACATGCACACACATGATATAGTCTGTGTATATATGATCACAGTGTGCACGCTGCTTTCTTGCTCATTCTTTCATATAATAGCATACTATAACATATCCGTGTCAGTGAATATGCTTCCACATCATCATTTTTAATGACTACATAGTATCCTCTTGTATGGATCCCTCACTGTATTTTCAACTAATTCCATGGTAAAAATTGCAAACACTTAAAAGTATCTGGGGACGTTATAAATATTACTGTGATGAGCAGTCTCTTATACAAATCGTCTTGCACATCCTTAATTATATCAGTTCTGTTATATTTTAAGAGACACTTGCAGTGGTTCAGAAGCACACACAGGCTGGGGTGCTGTGGTTTGCTGTTAGGTATTTTTTGCAGGGTATAGATTTGAGTGCGTATGGGGAGGCCTGGGCAGCTGTATCTCGGTCGACTTTTCGGGGGTTTTGATTTGTTTTCTTTCCCCCACTTTTGTCTCTGAAATGTTGTTAATGAAATGGAATACCCACCTGTCAGTTTTTTCTCTACCTTAACGCAGGAGGAGAGCAAGGTCGAAGGGAGGGGAGTCCAGGTTTCTACTTCACCAACTACCGCATCAGATTGGCAACTTCATTTCCAGGCATCGTCACCTTTAGAATTTTCTACAGTCCCTTCAGGACTCTAAGTGTGTGGTGGGAAGGGCTGATAGGTGGCAAGCAGGTGGAGGGGGGTGTATCTGAGACCAAAGACTCGAGTAGAATTTGGAAGCATCTATCTTGAGAGAACGCAATCTTTGTTCAGACCTGACTAGGAAGCTTAATAAACACATTCTGTAAGAGGGCTTAGAGTTGGGTGCTCGTTTCTTGTTTATATTCACACTTTCAATTTTGATTTTACTTTCCCCCAATTCCCCTCACTGCTGTGTGGGACATGCTGAGTGCAGGTTCTATGCTCCCACCTGTGCCGTTGTGAACCTTTTGAATTCATTTGCTGATTGCTTCACTCCCCATGATTCTATCGCTTCTTTGCACACTTCCTCTCATCTATTTCTTTTTTTCTGTCTCATTCTAGTCATCATTTCTAGCTACTAGCTTTCTAGGGAAAATTCTGTGGGACTTTCTTTGAAATAATGCTCCAAGATGAATAGTACAGACTTTTAGTCAAACTTTAACAGGCTCCTATTAAGTGCCTAGTACTAGAAACTAGGCTCTGAAAAAGAGATGCAAGAGAAGCGTAAAATGTGGTTTCTGATCCATTCATCCTCTCAACACATATTTTTGGGGGGAACCCATTACATAGAGTTTAGTTGAACGAACACTAGTGAGTAACCACAATACTGGCACTTAGGCAGACTTATACCCATTTAACAGATGAAGAAACTCAGGCCCAGAGGGATCTGCGCTTCCTCCTAGGCTACACAGCTAATAAGTGGAAAGCCAGGATTCCCACCTGGTCTGCCAGCTTCTGGAGCTTCTAGAAGTCACAGACCAGGCTGTACCCTGGGAGCAACCAGAGGGAAAGACCATAGGTTGCTAACGTCATTTTGAACAGGCCAATAGTTTTATTGAAGAAAAAACACAAAGGAACGGAAAGAAGAGTCTAAGGGACCCACACTGACATTCCCACTGCTTAGGTGACTGAGGGCCCACGACTCACCAGTGGCGCTGTTGACTCGAGGCCATGACCTAGGGCAGAAAAGAGAACAAGGTAAATGGCAGCTGCAGGCAGCTCCAGACCTCCCCCAGGGAGGGGGCAGTTGTCAAAGGCCATTGCACGGACCAACCTATGGAATGATTTTTTGATGTTTGTATTGTTCTAGACCTAAAGTAACATCTCATTATAGAGAATATAGAAAATAGAAGAATGCATGTAGGAGGAAATAACAATGAATGCCACAGGTATTATTTTGGCGAATCTCCTATACATTTGTGCATGGGTGTATGAGGATGTATGCACACATTTAAATATAGACATGTATAAAAATAACAAAAGAATGTATAGGATCCTGATGTTAAAAATACATTGTATATCTTTAACTGTTATTCAAAAACGTAATATTTATTGGCTGTATGATGTTTGGGGGGCGTTTAGGTTCTTAGATTTTACTATTGCCGATAATGCTGCGATGTGCATCCACGCTTGCATTTGTAATGTAACCGCTGAGTATTTCCATGGTGAGACTCCACCAAGTGCAGTGAAGGGGTCGGGTGATGTAGGTCTTCTAAGCTCCTGGTGGCACGTCCCTCAGTGGCCTTCCAGATGGGTTGTGTCAATTTATATTCTAACACACAGAGCGAGAAGTGACCATGGCGCCATATCTCGCCACCATTAAACCCACACTTTACAACAACTTTGCCTCCTTGGCATTTGATTCGTTATTTTACCTACATCACTTCCTTGATGACTAGTGAGATTGATTTTTTTTTTTTTCAAATGGCTTTGGGCCATTTGCCCTTCTTTTGTGGTAAGTTATCTGTATGCGTCTCTGTCCCTTTTCCAGCAAGGTCTTTGTAGAGCCAGGACATTCACCCTTGGACAGTGTGCTTCTGGAAGCACCTTCGCCTAGATTTCGGGCCATGATCTGAAAAGCCCTGGGGCGATGGAAAGCTCTGAAGGATGCTGCTCCTGCAAGCGGCTTGTTTGTGCCTTTGATAATCCCAGCCCTGGTGCACAGAGCTGTTCCTCTGGGGCTCTCAAAGTGCGTCACAGGAGCAATTAATTGAGCATCGCAACACAGCCGGGCGTAAATATTTATGAGGCCTCATTGGTGGCTGGGACACTGGGCACAGAATAGTTAACTAGGGAGATGATAGTAACCTGGAGACCACAGTCCACGAGTCCAGCTTCCAGCTCACCCTGTTGCCCTCTGCCCATTGTCATACTCAAAATTACCCTGTGGGGTAGCTATCATTGTCCCAAGGTACAGACAAGGAAACGGGGGATTCAGAGGGCGCCACAACTTGCCCCATGCCACAGAGTGAGGGAGAGCAGCCTAAGGGACCCCTGATTCCTCACCGCCTCCCCCGGCCCTTGCCTGTAGGCAGCAGTGAGTCATGCTCTGGAGGCATCATGAGCTGTGTCTCGCAACCCTTGTAGTGAGCTCTTGGTGCCCTTTCAAGTCGCCTGAGATTCTGCAGAAATTAACAGTAAATCAACCAGGAAGGAGCAGATCATTTATCTGGGGCCTGAGAGCACTCTCTTGATGCTTTCAACAATACGGCCTCTTCCCTGACATCCTGGTCTTTGATTAAGGCCTCGAAACGCTCCCAGGTTGCAACTCATGACACATGAAATGGAAATGGTACGTTTTTGTGACTGTGTACAGTGGGCTCGATGTAAGTGTGGCAAGCCAGGCCATGGGCAGGAGACAGCACACCCAGGGCAGGCAGGAGGCCAGCCTGAGCCCAGGGATTCTGACTACGAGGCACACTGCTCCCGGGATCCTAGAAAGAACTTTAGGTTTTAGATTAGGATTTGGTCCTTCTTCTGACCTTAGCCTCAACTGGTTTTTGGACTCAAAGACTGTTAATGCTAGAAAGCACGTTGGAGATCGCGTTGTTCAATTCGTTGTTCCAGTGTCAGACTCTTAGAGGCAGGACTGGGGTCTTTGAACACCCAAAAAGAGTGGGGCTGAAGGGAAAAGTGCCTGTTCGGGCCCTGAGGGAGGCTCCACTGTGGTTGGGGGGTTTTCCCACTTTGCAGATGCAAATAAAGCTTGGAAGAGTTAGGTGACTTGCCTACAGTAGCCCAGCAAGCCATTAGCAGAGCCCGGATTTGTCTGACTTGAAATCCCTTATTACTGACCAGCCGATAGCAGCAACTTACACCTCTGAGCTGTCTGAATCTGGGAGCTTCCTCCCAGTTGTCAAGGCTGTCTGAAAGTGGCTCATCTGATCCACCCTCCCTCCCGGTAGGGCCCCAAAGTGATGGTGCTCATTCATATGTCATATCCTCTGGGATTATGCACCCCAGGGCTCTCTGTGCGTCAATGCAAGCCAAATGAATTAGCAGAGGAAGCATCAGCAAAGCAGGGAATGGTGGTGTTATTCCAGCTGAGCCCACAAAGGTGGGAGGGAGAAGAGGAAGGCTGGAACTTGCCGTTCAGGGCCTGGGAAGCATGGGGTCTGGGGAGGCGTCCTGGACTCCACAGTTGTGTCTGGCTGGAGCGCGGGCATTTTCTCGACACCAGCAGCCGATGACCTATCTGAAAACGCTCCCGTGTTAACACTCTTTGCAGCTTGACAGGCCAGGGTGATTAATGAAAGATGCTGCTAGCAAACTTCGTGGAGATGTGATGTGTTCTCTCTGTGCTCAAGCAAGGCCCATGTGTTAGCAAGCTGCCTCTTGCCAGGGAATTACAAGGACGCACTCGGCTCCCTTTCATCCACAGCATCAATAACAGGGCCACGTGAGAACGGGCCACAGCTGGATGGTGTTAGAACTCAGCAGCCACCCCTCTGCTCTTCCCACCCCCTGCTCCCTTCCACATCTGGGGCTGAGTGTAGCAGGTCTTCCTCTATATTTCCAGCTTGTATAGGCAGGTGTCTGCATTGTGGCGGGGGAGTTCATGGAATATGAAATGAACAAGGCTGACCTCCAGAGGTTTGTGGCTTCCAATATTTAAGGCTCATTACAAATAAAGATTTTTAATTTCTGAATGATTTTTAATTTTTAATAGTTCTTAATAATTTAATATGTTTAATAATTTTTAATTTTTAAAGGGCATTAAATTAAACTCATTCTCCCCCCTTGCTGCCTGGGAGAACTGGATCTGATGAAGTAGGCAGAGTGCACCCGTGTTCTGCTTATCCATGGGAACAGAGTTTGGATGGTGTGTTACTCCAGTCCCATAGAGACAGGACTTGGTCCTGTCTCCAGGGTCAAGCTCCTGTCATGGAGTAATTCTCATCACACCCTCGAGTGTGGTGTGTGCGGTCCCCTCTGGGGCTCCCCAGGCACCCACTGCCGGTCCAGCACACGACAGCAAAACCCCTGGGTAATGGTTGGAGTAATTTCATTCTGCTAGCCCTCTCCTCGCCCAAACCTCCAAGATTAACTGGCTCAGCTCCACAGCTGAATTTAAGTTCTGTCCCTGAAATTAAAAGATTATTAGAATAAAATTCTCTAATTTTTGGAAGACAGTTGATATTTATTTTTTATTTATTTATTTATTTAATTTTTTATTTTTTTTGTGAGGAAGACCAGCCCTGAGCTAACATCCGTTGCTAATCCTCCTCTTTTTTGCTGAGGAAGACTGGCCCTGGGCTAACATCCGTGCGCATCTTCCTCCGCTTTATATGGGACGCTGCCACAGCATGGCTGACAAGCAGTGCGTCGGCGGGCGCCTGGGATCCGAACCGGCGAACCCCGGGCTGCCAAGCGCGGATGAAACCGCTATGCCACCGGGCGGCCCCCGACAGTTGATATTTTTAAGCATTACTAAATTAATTTCTAATGTAATCTAGAGAGAAATGAAGAAGGACCTAAAGTTCTAAATTCATTCTCTTCTTCCCTCTGTCTGAATGTCTGCACTGTTTCAGTACCTGTGCACCTTACATTAGTCATTTCACCCAAACTTTCTAGCAATTTTTGGTGGACAGTTTCTTTACCTCAATTTTAGGGCTATTATGGAATGTTAGCACCAAATGGGCCATGAACTAGCTCTTTCATTTTGCAGATGGATTGACTGAGGCCCAGGTTAGCCCCTTGGGGGGGTTGGTGGTGTCATATTTCACACCCAGCCTGTCCGATGGCAGGGCCTATCCTCCTTCCTCTCTGCCACTGGGAGCGAGGTGGAGGGTTTGCGTCAGGGAGCTGTTGAGGCTAAGGTTTGGACACGCATAGTGTGCTCAGAGAGCAGGGAAGCTGAAGGGATAAGCCAGAAGGACTGTGTCGACCTCCAGACAGTGTGGAGCTTGGCAAGGCAGTGGATAAAGGATGCTCAGAGCTGTACCTCAGAAGGGTAACGTGGGAGCACATGCGATGGATTGGAGAGGGAAGGACTGCGATATAAGTGTCTAAGTAAGAGGTAGTGAGGCCCTCAACAGTGAGTGTTTTCCTTGCTTCCTATGTGGCCACCAAATCCCCCCTCTGATCATCTGGCACCTATCCAATGGAATGCACACTCATATAACCAGAACAGAGTGCAGCTCAATTTCTCAAACTTCCTACACCAGGACCCCTGCTCCTAAAAGGGAGACCAGGTACCTAATACAGTGCCTGGAATATGGCTTGTACACAACCAGGTGTTGTTGAATGAGCATGCATGAGTGAATGGATGAGTGAATGAATGCCATGCACACATGCACAAGGAGGCATAGATAAGAGGGGCGTCCCACGAGTAGGACAACCCAGAGACACCTTGCAGACCAAGTCTGGGTCTATACATGGGCCCATCCTAGCCCAATAAGGCCCAGTAGAGTGTCCAGCAGAGTAGGAACCTGTTCCTCACATATGCACACACCCACGTAAATCCCCGCAGGACCAGGATCTACATTTTCATTACAGATCTGAGACTGGAGACCATCTCCCAACCCCATAGTACTTGGAAGCGGTTGAAATTCACACCAAGGTGAAATCAGGTCAAGGCTCATACTTAATACGTGAATAAATGGGTTCATTCGTTGTTAAAGGAATCCTTGATTAGTTTCAAGAATCTGCCTCTTTTTAATTTTATTTTTAAAAAAACAATATTTGGGGGTATGTAGCTCCCTGAAGGGGTCCTGGAGAAAGTGAGGAAAGTGTTTTGTACCATTCAGAACTGTAAAAAGCTCATACCTGCCAAGACCCTCTTGAGGGGCGGGCCCACTCCCACCTCCTCAGCATCCTGCCCTGCCCTTCCATCCCTCTTCTGAGTTCCTATGGCACTGGCTCCAATAACATACTTAGTATAAATAAAAGGCATCATATAATTTTTAATTTCTTATTTAAATCTCATATTGTTAAATCTTACTTGTGTTTTTAAATTTTCTTTCCCCAACTAGATTTTAAGTTCTTTGAGGACAGAAAGCATGTCTTGTAAGCTATAATTCCTTTCATATAATCTATCTATGTCCCTGACAAATATTAAAAGACGAGAACAAAAATATCCGGCATTTTGATGGGTTGTAGGGCAGACACGTGAGAACAGCAGAGCGGGATGATTATTGTGCTTAATTTAGCTCCAGGGGGCAGAGCAACTCCTGAGTCCCCAGTTCCCTCCACCCTCTCTCTGACTCTCCTCCATGTGCTCTGTCTTCTGTTTCTTCTTCCTTCCATCCTTCTCCCTCTGTTAAAAGTTCCTTTTATCACCTAGTTGAGTTTCTAGTATGTGCCAGGCACTGGGAATAGTACAAGCTAACAGCATCCTAATGTATCCTAGTGGGTCCTGACTTCATTCTCTCCCCTTTCTGCCCTCTTCCTCCCCTCCCTTCAGTAATGGTTATTGAGCATCTGCTATGTAGGAGCTCCTTGTGGACAACCACAGGAAAGCCGGCTGGACACCCCACTATATTCCATGCATCCTCTGTGAAAGCACTTTGGATCCTTCATAAAGCTCTCAGCTTGTGAGATTTTTCAGGAGGACACTCCACTTTCTGCACAGTAGGGGGACCAGAGGGAGCACAAGTGATTCTTATGGGTCTCTCAGTGCCCCGGATTCCCAGGCAGCTGAGAACAGGTAGAGCAAAACCAGAGCGGTCAAGAGCAGACAAGCACCAGTGGCTGCCCACCTCCTCTTCTGGGGCGGCAGGCATGCCTGGCTAGGAAGGTCCAGCAGGGGGCCTTCTAGTGCACAGAATAGACTGGGGTGACTGCCTCCCAAAGGATGAGGACTGGCCACATGCGCCCTGAGGAATTACAGCCACCTGCACCTTGTCCCCTTGGAATTAACTGTTGCTGCAGGTGCTAGTGGCAGAAGGGGAAAAAATTGATAGTCAATAAGGTGATGAATTGGGAAGGATCTGAATGTTGAAAGTGTGAGCAACACCGTTAAAAACAGCACTGTCAGGAATGGGAAAGGAAAAAGAGACTTGCCCTTGGCATGTGAAGACTTGGCGTGGAACCCTGGCTCTGTGACTCGCTAGAATGCAGACTTGGGCAAGCTCTTAGTCTCACATAGTCTCCCTTAGGGCCTGCATCTGCTTCTCTCACCGTACGGGGCACAGAGTCTTATGATCTGTTACGTATGTCTTTTTACATTCCCCCACCATAGACTGAGCCTCTGGATGGCAGGGGCTATGTCTTCATCTCTGATTTTCCCAGTTGCCAGTGCAGCGACCTTTCCCAGGTGGGGAGAACATTCTCCCCCACCTCCCTCCTACCCTCTCGCATCTGGTCCCTATCTCGCATCTTCTTCCCTCCGTCCCATTTACTGTGACTTAGTGGGTAGGGGCAGAGTGAGCACTGAGCCCAGAGGCCTCTTATGCTGGCTCCAAAGCTTGCACTCTTGGTGACGATGCTCCAACTTGAACGGGCACCACTGGGAGTGCTTGTTTAAACACAGTGCCTGGCCTCCAACGCTTGAGTTTCTGATTCAGCAGGTCTAAGGTGGGGCCTGAGATTCTGTATTTCTAAGAAGCTCCCAGGTGATGCTGATGCCGCTGGTCCAGGGACCACACTTGAAGAGCTGCTGCTGTGAGGCTTCCTTACTGTGGATGTGGACATTCTTTTCAGGGATGTAATGCATAGGTCCCTTCTTCATAGTGGAGAGTCTTGACACTGGGAGACTCATAGGAATAGAAAACAAAATTCACGTGTACATACTGATATAGGAGAAAGTTGTGATAACCTAGAATCCAGAAATGGCACTTGATCTGAAGTAGACTCTGAGTCTAAATCCAGCTGTTACCAGTTACTAGCTCTGTAACCGAAACTTGTGACCTCTCTCAGGTTCTCTTTCTTCATCTGTAAAATGGGAATAATAATACCAACTTCAGAGCATTCCTGTGAGGATTAAATGCCAAAGTTCCTTTCCTGGTGTCCTTTCATGTGTTTGGCATTCAACTATTGATTTGAGTTTGGACTTGATTGGAAAGCATCAATCAATGTTTTTCTGTTTCTACCCACATAAGGAAATGGTACAGAATAGAAGTTGGCATTGGGGATTTAGCCAGATGAATTCCATGGAAAGTTCTGGGACACATTCATATCAATAGGTTGTGGGATATGGAGGCGGATGTGATCCTGTGTTTCTCTTGGATAGTCCCCCGGGCCTTACCGTCTGAGTGGGGTCCCAGCACTCAGCTTAGCATTCTACTTTGTAAGTCACCAGGCGGTCCATGCACGTTTGACTTTGGGGTGGGTGGGAGTGGACAGCCCTCTGTGCCTGTCGGGAGAGCTGACTCCTACACCTAACTAACGGACAGCAGTAGTGAGGGCAGTGGCCTGGAGTGCCAGGCCTGTTTTAGATATGAGCGATAATATTGCAATGTCTACCGTTTGTATACCACAACCAGCTATTCAGCCTTGGGGAAGTTATTTACCCTCTCCGGCCCACATCCCTCTCTTCCATAAAAGGGAGACTAATAGTGTGATTATGAGGATCGAGTGAGATGTCACCTTTAAGCTCTTAAAACAGCATCTAGCACATGGTGGGTACTCAGTGACTGTCAGTCTTTGTTATGTATTGAGAAGCTGTATGTTCCAGGCACGCTACAGAAGTCATTCATTTACTCCCCAAACACAGGGACTGCATTCGGTACAGGGATCAGTGGTGGATAAGATAGCCTACTTGTTATTTTCCAAATACCATTTCTAAATTATATGAGGTGCTGAAATGGAAATGGGCTTGTCTGAGGGAGGCCGCTCAGCTGGTCAGCAGGTTGGCTGAGGTTTAAATCCAGCCCCGACAGACCCGCTCTATTCACAGACTGCCCACCTCTGCTCGTCGCTCCTTCCCTTCATCATCATCAAACACTGATAGCCATAATTTGTACGGAGAATGAATACATTGGTTTAACAGTTATTAAAGTTAGATAGTAGACCCAAATACATAGTTTTCAAACATTTGATTTGATTTATATATCTTAAATACTAATTTATATTCATATAATACTTTCATTATAAAATATGTAGTGGTGCAGAGATTTGTATGTATATGGGAATTTTTTTAAAATTTGAGTTTATAAATGGTTTGGAACAGGTTGCAGAGACATCCTCTGTTGCTCTTTTTAATATATCTTGAGCATGCTATGACACATCCTGAAATAATTTGCTTCAGAAAAAATAAGTGCTCTCTCTTTTTTTTCAAATGTAACTGTAAATATTACTTTGATGTATGTAATTGCTGCAACCATCTCCATTTGAAGGAAGGCTTCTAGCCCTTCCATCTCCCATCTCCTGCTATTGTCAAGAAATAAGAAAAACTGACTTAAAATGCATTATTCAAATGTATTTAATGTAAACATTGAAGAAGTCTGAGAACAGCCACAAATTTTCCTTTGCTTAATGTGGTCTTGAAAATATTTCGGGTCGTCTGTTTTACAGGCATTCATTCACTCTGTGTAGGGAAAATATTTCTTCAGGCAAATCTTGGGATCCCAAGAATGCTCCTTGTGCCTGGCACGTAGTGGGAACTGAATGGATGTATGGCGACTGACTTGAGTTGAAGGACATTGGGATGCAAGGATTGGTGTAACACATGGGGACCCTTGGATGCCTGCAGGCACAGAGAATGCTCAGGGTGTGGCGAGGGGGTTCTGGCTGGGCACCTGGAGACCCACAGCCCGCTGAGCACCAGGGTGTTGCCCAGGACTAGACTGCTGGTCAATGGCGGAGCTGGACTGGACTTCAGGATTGGTCTCTAGTCAGTCATTTCATCCGGTTACCCCCTTTCTGAGCTTTAAGACTTGGCTGTGAGCCCCTTGAAGTTATGACTTTGTCTTCATCTTTGCATTTTCAGTAGTCTGTGCAAGTCCTAATGCCACAATTGCTCAGTAAATGTTTTGCTCAGTTGAAGGACAAAGAAAAGAAACCATGTAGCCATGTGGCACCCCCTAGTCTCCTTGCTTGTGAGACCCGGCCGTGGACTCGTGTCCCCATCCATCCATGCTCCATCATTTAATCCATTCACCACGGCAGAATGGAAGCTTCCCTCCCAGTGGCTGTCTCTTGGGCTGTTTAGAGACTTGGGTGGGTGGTGGAAATAGCTCTGGTCTGAAAAGCTGTGGACACCTGAGGGTTTCTCAGTCTATACCTGCCTCACACACGTACCGGCGGTTCAACCCAATCAGGTCCCTTCTCCTTCTGAACCTTGGTCTCCATGTAACCTGTAGGATCACCAAGCAGTATAATTCTATCATACCAACATTGTGTGTGTGTGTGTGTGTGTGTGTGTGTGTGTGTGTGTGTGTGAGATGGTCAGCTTATTTGCCACAGAATCAAAAATTTCACTTCCTTATTAATAAGTAAATATTCTGACCTATTTTTCGGCAGAGGGAAGTTCTGGAATTTCAAACCACTGGATCCTTCATTTGTTGTCCTTCTATTGCCCCTGGAATAAAAGAAAATAGATTATAGTCAGGAAATAGTAAGAAGCTAGGGGAAAAAACTAATTAAGTGCATTCATTCATAGAAACAACCACCCAGTCAGATTTAAGTAATTAACGTCTCACACATAATTCCAAATCTCTCTTAGCATTTCCAATGGGGTTAAGAAAAATTCATGTTTAAAGTAATCTAATTACTTTAAAATATTTTTTAATGTGAGAGCTTTATTTTATGGGGGGCAGTAGCGTGGGGTGGAGGAAGTGCCCCAGTCAGGATGAGGACGTGGGCTGCTCTTCACCCATCAGCAGGGTCATGCAGAACCCTCCTTAAGATCTCTGAGTCTCTGTGACACTGCCCTGTAAAAGGAGGAGCATCATACCTTCACCACGTGGTTGATGGGAGGCTATCAACAAGGACAGGGCCCATGGGCCAAGGAATGTTCTAGAAGTTTTCCTATGTTGGTTGAATTTGACATCATCTGGTGTAGGAAGGCAGATTATTTAGCAATAGCAACTAGGATTCAAATAGTATTTATTGAACTCCTATATAATTTAGGCACTTTGCTATGGGATTTTTCTATGAGGAGATTAAATTATTTTAAATTGAGTTAATTTGTTCAAATTCAGAAAGGCATTCACTATCATAAATCATCACTATTATGCATCCCTAGCTCATCTAATTAGCCAAGTTTAATATGCTTTATTTTCTTTTGCAGGCATTTCATGAGTGTTACCAGACACTGATGATACTTTCCTCTGGATGCTCCCTGACAGCTCCCTGGTTAGATCCTCTGACCTCATTGCCCTCCGTCCTCTCCATGTGCACCAAAGCTGCTTCCTCTTGGTCCTTGGACATTCTCTACTCTCTCCCCAGGGCTCTTTCAGGTACTGTTCCCTTTTCTCAAACACCTGTTGTCCTCCTTCTCCTTCACTCTACCTCATGCTCTGAGTTCAGCTCAAGTGTCACTTCCTCAGAGGAACCTTCTCGACCTCTGAGACTGGCTCCTTCACAGCACTTGTCTGAGTTGTAATCGTCCTTTGTTTGAACTTGTATTCACATCTGAGGAGCTGGCTAAACTACCATCTCCACGAGGGCAGAGGTTGCAGGGCTTCGTGTCCCCAGGGCCTGGATTGGTGCCTGGCCCCCAGTGGGCCTCAGTGGACATGTATGAATGTACACACGAATAAAGGGCTCCAAGAAATGCCTCCTGGGGACTTTAGACTCCCTCTCCATCTAGGATTTGTGTGTAGCTGATAGACTACAACGGGATGAATAAAACATTTAGTGAGTTGTTTGGATATATTTTGTCACTGTGTAATGCCAACACTGATGGCATTATTTCATAATTATTTTATTGTTTTTTTATGTATCTGGGTAAAATTTGATTCATAAATCTATATCTGCACTCTGACTTCTAAGTTCTAGACATGGACATTGAACTATTTTCTGGGCCTTTTTAATTGGTTGTCCTCCAGCAGGTCCAGGCCAGCTTTCTCATGAGCAGAGGACTGTCAGTCACTTCCCTGCTTGAAACCCTCACTACTTCCCCATTTCTGCAGGACGCAATCCAAACTCTACCATGATAGCCAAGATTCCTGCCCTGGTGGCCTTCAATACCATTTCTGTCATTTATGTCCGTGTTTCCTGCCACTGTCTCCCTCATCCAGGCTCCCACACTGCCCCCTCTGTGGGCCGTACTTTTGTATGCTCCCAGATCATTGATCAGATTATTCTTTTTGCCTCCTCTGGATCTGGCAAAATACTCTCCATTCTTCAAGGTCTAGTTCAAATATTAGTTCCCCATGAGTTCTTCTGCACTGCTTCCTCTTTGAACCCCTTTAGTATTTTTGGGATACCTCTGTTTTACCATTTATTCATTTGTTCATGAATCCATTCATTCATTTACTCAACAAATAGACGTCAGACCTATTCTGTACCAGACTATATGCTAGGCAATGGGATACAGTCATTAAAGAAGACAGATGAAGCCTGCCTCATGAATCTTTTATTGTTGTTGGGGAGAAAGGCAATAAATAAGTAAATAAGCAATCTTATTTTTATCAGATAGCCGTGTATGTGCCTGTTCATGTGTCATGTCCCCTGGAGTAGGGGTTTCTTGAGAGTAGCAGCGGATCCAGGCATCTTTCTCTCTCCCAGCACACTGGCTAACTGACCCCAGGCACAACCGCAGGAGTGTTTGGAGGGTATCAGCAGACGCATTGATAATGAATAGGCATGTGGCCTGCCCATCTGGACTCATACACAACAGTGGACTGTGCACTTAGTTGTGGAAAGTTCTTTGGATCTCTGATTCCAGGGAAATTCTGACTTGTCCCTGCGCAGAGAGGAGACCCTCAGTTTTATCATATTTCTGGGTTATGGCAGCATTTCTGTGCTGACAGCCCATGTAACATTGCCTAAATGGCTTTAACCAGTCCAATTTTAGGAGGATGGGAAGGATTCTGGGAATTTCCTCAACCTTTTCCTTGGTGCCTCAAGAACCCGACAGCCTGGGAGCTACCTCTGACCTTTCCAGAAAATCTGCTTTCTCCTTTTCAACTTTAAGAAGAGTTGAACTCAAGCTCTCTTTGTATTTCATCTTTAAAGCAACAACTGTCAGTAGTAAATGGGAAGGCATCCTTCTCAGCTCCAAACTACAGATGAAGAAACAGGGCCCCCGAGAGTGGAGGGGATTTGGTTCAAAGTGACCCCAGACTGTCACTCAGTCAATGGCTGAGCCAGCACACACGTTAGGTCTCCGATCTCCTGCTAGGTGCTTGTTAAATGCTCTGCATGGACCTGAGCACATGATTACCGGACGCTCAGGGCCAGGCCCCTCTGAGAGCAACTAAGAAA
Source organism: Tapirus indicus (assembly GCA_031878705.1). Lineage (NCBI taxonomy): Eukaryota > Metazoa > Chordata > Mammalia > Perissodactyla > Tapiridae > Tapirus > Tapirus indicus. Next base: position 7,815,527 of record CM062919.1, read on the forward strand.
CCCGTGAAAGAATGAGTGGGGGGAGGGAGAATGGAGAATGAGGAGGAGGAGCTCTTCTCCCTACAATGGATTATATAAGGAAAACATTAACAAAACTGGCAAGTAAATAGCCGTCTACCAGGACAGTAAGTAGTTAAAGTCTATTTGTTTTTAAAATGTATGAAAAGAGCAGAGAGCATCAGAAGGATTAGAAATAGAAGAGGTTTCCTCCCTGCTCCCTCCCCAGTTATTTGGTTTGAGTTTTGTTTGCTAATTACCAGGAAGATCAAAATGTTCCACCCACCGTTTTCCTCCCCACCAGATCTATCTGCCTTAAATCATTTCTTAGGGTTCCAGTTTTTAGAGACACACTTTTTAATGTACAATTTTGAAAGAATTATAAAGTTTCAGTCTAGCACAGAAATGTTATTAAAGAATGTTCATCATGATAGGTCAGAATTGTTTGTTTTGCATTAAATTGAGATCTGACCTTGGAAGGAGATGTTCAACATTCCCAAGTTGGCTGTTGCATCTCTGAGCCTGGGGATGACAGTTCTGATTACTATGGTAGTGTAAGTAGATACGCATCATTTTACAAGGCCTCACACATTTGGGACCAGCTGTCCTTCCTGTGGGACGCTCAGCCCATCACACCCATGCACTAAAATAAATCAAATAAGCATTTTTAAACTCCTGCTCTATTGCACGTCATTAACCGTGGTCAAATGCCCACCAGGGAAGCAACACAGGCTAATTTATTGTACAGAGAACTCAGCACATCCCAGAAAAGTGGGAAATGCCATAGGCTCGTGGGGAAACTGAGGCACAGAGAGTCAGTGAGTTAGCCAATTAATCGTTCTTGCAATCATCTCACATTCTGCCAAAAAAGAGCACATCACCCCACACGATCCAGCTTCTCTTCTGGATTATCCTCCGTGCACTTCAGGTTCAACACTTTTCAGCCATCTTTGATTTCCGTCCTCTCTTCTGAGCCTCCCTCCTGCGTGGTCAGTTAACAAAACCCATCTAGTTCTCCTTCACATGTTCTCTTACTCCCTCCCTTTCTTACATCCCCTCTGAATCTTCCCTCTCCAGATCCTCATTACTTTTCCAACAGGCCTAGCAGAAGCCAGTTCTGTGTCGCTGAATCAATATATAGTGGGTTGAAGGGTGTCCACCAAAATGTAAGTCCATCTGGAACCTGTGAATGTGACCTTATTTGGAAACAGTTCTTTGAAAGTGTAATTAAGCTAAGGATCTTGAGATGAGATCATCCTGGATTAGGATGAACCCTAAATCCAATGACAGGTGTTCTCATAAGACAAGAGAAGAGGACAAAACATGGAAGAGAAGGCCATGTGAAGACCCATGTGAAGATGGAGGCAGAGACTGGAGTGATGCTGCCACAAGTCAATGAACACGTGGAGCCCCCGAAAGCTAGAGGAAGTGAGGAAAGATTCTCCCCTAGAGCCTTCAGAGGGAGCACAGCCCTGCCAACACCTTGATTTCAGACTTCTGGGCTCCAAAACTGAGAGAGAATAAATTTCTTTTGTCTTAAGCCACACGGTTTATGGTAATTTGTTATGGTGACCCTAGGAAATTAACTCACAGAACATCTAACTTGTCCCAAGGGACAGAAAATGAATCAGACCCAAATCCAAAACAGGGCAATGCAATAGGTGCAACGATAAAGAAAATACATATGATCTAGAGGGGAAAAGGAGGAGGAAACAGGTTAAATGTTCAAGTGAGTGGGTAGTCAAAGGTCCACGAAGTGGTGAATGAGGATGTACAAGTATCTGTCCGATATAACATAGTGAGTTGGGAGGTGGAGGGTAAGGTGGGGCAATGTATGTCCAGAGTTAAAGATGCCTGCTCCAATCCATTCTGGTCATTCCTGTCGAATTTCTCACCTTTACCTGTACTCCCAGGTACACCCAATATGGCAGGTACAGTCTGATCAGCATAGAAAGAGCACTACCATTTCTTCTGCTGTGAAACTACACATCTCTTAATGAACTTTCAGATCAAGTTCAGATTTTTCCAGAAGCTTCTCATTCTATACACTCACAGTAAGCTTGTAGGCTCCTGAGAAATCACACAAATTGTTCTTAAGCCATAATTCTCTTTCAAGGACTTGTGCAGCTGGATAGTTGATGCCAAGATCATGAATAATAATCATGTATAACACTATAATTATAATCATAATGATAACAGCTCAAAAGTTACGTAAGATTTACAAGTCATTTACTGGTCATTGTTTGGCGTTTCAAACATATTAATCCATCGAATCCTCACAACAACCATATGAAGGCCGGTCCTAGTCATTCCCAACCCTGTTGGATTTCTTCATCCCGTGTTCAGCTCATGCTCCATCTCCTCAGGAACTGCAGCACGTTGGGCTCCTGAGGAAGCCCCCTTGATCTTTCACCTGGACCCCTGCAAGAGCTCCTTACTTGATCTCCTTGACATCAATCTCTTTCTGTTCAAAGATCCCCTACAATTTTGTCTCAGCCATCATTTCAACTCTTCAGTTTTGTTTTACAAACCTACATTCCAGGCAAACCGAATTCTTGCTGGGCTGCAAACAGCACTTTGAAATACTCTTTGTTCATGTGGTCTCCTCTGCCTGTGATTCGTTTCTCTCTTCCTCTTCTTCCACATCTCCATATCTTCAAACTCTCCTCGTTCTTCTGGGCCCAGCACAGATGCCATCTTTACCAGTCATCTTTCCCAAATGTGGTTAGGTAGATGACCCATGTCCCTCTGTGAGCTAGAATGAAGCTTGCTCTTTACCTTGGTGGATGACAGCCATGTTTCCTAAGCCCCCACACCATTCTGGATTCCACCCCTCTCCTCATGCATCCTCTTTAACTGCTCCTGAAAGGCTCTGTCTTGTGGTCGTGAGAACAAAGTCCTCTCAGACTCAAGTCCTTTACTGAACTGAATTGAAATTGGGAAACAGACCCTGGTGCCATCCTCAAGTCAAATGTCTATTGAGTAGCTACTGTGTGCTGGGTATTGTCTTAGGACTGGGGACACAGATGGATAAGACACAAAAGGTCCTATCCTTGTGAAGCTGGCAGCCATGTGACAGGGAACCAAGCCAGTGAGGAAGGAGCTCATCCCTTCTGCCTTTCTTTTTTTTATGGCTTCCTTTCTTTGTTTACTCCTGATTTGAATGGCTATCTGATTTCAGGACAGTCCACCTGGCTCTGACTTGCTTTTCCCTTTGGACACAGCCGTGACTGCTGCCTGTTGGATTTATACCTGGCCAGGAAGTAGCCCCTCTCTGGACCTCTTTCAGGCTCCTGGGATCCACTTGGGCTGCACCCCCCTCCTCCAGCTTCTCCTGATTCAGAGAGAGGCTCTGGCTTCTCTGTTGAAATGGATCAGGCTTCAATTTTCAAGGATTGCCACCTGCATGGTCATCATTGGTGTGCAGGTCTCCCACCGAAACTCTGAGTTCCTGTCATTCCTCTTACCCAGAACAGCAGCAGAGGAAATACTTGTGCTTGAGAAGATGGAGGCAGAAATCTCTTGAGGGAATTACTAATTCTTGTTTATTAAGGTAGAAAATGGACCTGGAATATTCTAGAATAAACTAACTCTGACTATATGTTGCAGGTGCAGAGTGGAAGGTGGTGTCTGAATTTAACTCCTTCCTTTTCCGGAGTTTTAGCCTCAAAGATTCTCAGAGTTTGGGGCTCGATGGAAAGGAAGATATAATTTGCTTCAACCTGTTAATTTTACAAATGAGAAAACTTGGGCCCAGAGAAGTGGAATGACCTGTCCACGCTAACCAGATGCTGACAGAGAAGGTTCCGGCACAGCCCCTCACTCCATGTGTGGCTCGAGGTCCCTTTCATTTGGCCGTGGCTTCCTCAGTGTTTGTCTTCTAATTAAGCCTCTTTGTGTGCCTTCTACATAAATTCTCCCCCTTTTTCTTTTCATCTTCTTGAGGAGAGAAAGACAGAAGGAAGATAATCTAATTTATAAAACAAGAAAGTAATCCTGAATCCTTTATGTCTAGGTTCCCAGAAACCCCATATAACCTCTTTTCTCTTTTCTTTTTTGTTTAAATTTTGATTCAGCAAAAGGAAACAAATGAACCAAGACAAATAGAGACCTTACATCTCATCTTTTCAAAAGTTTTTTCCTTTCTTTTCTCTGTGTTGACTGTTGAGGGATGTAGCTAATAATAGGCCATCAATGTATGTAATAAGCAAATACAATAACAACCGTGAATTACCCTTTTTATAGGTCCATAGACGTGTTCATAGTGGAATTTAATTTATAGATGGTTGTGCCTGAAAGAGTCTGGATGTGTGATGGAAAACAACAGGAAAAAAGCACTAGGCGTATTTTTAAAAAAACCCTCAAAACAAAGACTTGAATTGTGCCTGGTTAGTACACACCCAATAAAAACCCAAGAGGGAAAAGGATATAGCCAACCTTCTCCTGTGTCTGCAGGAAGGCCGGCAAGGGGCCTCATGCTTATGGTGCAGGAGGACCTTCCGGAGAGTGAGGCACCCAAGACAAGATCCTTTTCTCCATCTCCCAGCCTGACACCTTCTGGCTCCAGAGGGTCCAGAGAAGGCATGAGAAATCAAGGCAGGGAAGGGAAATGAGAAGGGAAAGGGGACGGTTCTATAATGTGCCAGCTACTGGGCTCCGCTCCATCTTCTCTGCTGTGGGAACCTGGAGCCCCTCTGTGGTAATCTCTCTACCGCCCGGCCCATCATTTCTAGCTTTCTCCAATTCATCCGCCATGCTGCAGCCAAGGCCCTCACTCTAAAATCTGATGTTTCCATTTCCTACGATTATAGTCCATGACCTACACGTGGCTCATGGCCACTGTGGTCTGGTCCCTGACACTCTCTCCAAGGTTCTTTCTCTGTGGCTCCCATTTACACCCTAATCAGCCATGATGAGCAATCGGCCTGTCCCTGAGTAGAACTGGTCCTGCAATCTCTGTTTATAAGTAGAGAAAGAAGCATAATAACATCCCCCCACATCCCAAAATTTCTGCGATGAAGAGGTCCTCATATTAATACCTGATGCAAGTTTCCTTGTTCCAGACACATCTCATTTATCCTCTCAGCAACTGAGTGTTGAGAAAGCTCAGATAACCTGCCTACATCTCAGTGAAGAAATGACATTTACTGTATTTCCGCATTCGCAGCCTTTAGTACACGGCCCCACCCACAGGAAGGTTGGTGTGACACAACAGAGCTGAGCTTTAACACCAATCTGTCCAACATCAACGTTCTGAGGAAGAAGCATGAGTTTGAAATCAGTCCCTAAATTTAAGGGTAAAGGACAAATTGACCTAAGACACTACTATGTGTCAAGCACTCTTCTCAATTATTCTTGTTGACAGCATTATACTTTACAGATGGGGAAAAAGAAGCCCAGAGAGGCTAAATACGTTGCCTGTGGCCACGCAGCTGTAAGTGCCCGAGCTGGGATTCAATATCCAGGCTGTCTGACTCAAAGACCATTTCTCTCTGCAGCATCATGCTGGGTTTCACGGACATGGAGAGTGGCCAGTATCCCAGATTTACCCCAGGGCTTATATGCTGTCCTTTGTATCCAGTTGCTTTCCCACCTTGCTGAGCCCCAGCAGAACTATCTTAGCATATTGTCTGGTGACACTGGTTTTCAGAGCACTTATCAAAAGATAATCAAACCCGGAAAGCCAGAGTTGCATCTCATCATTATAACATCCTGTCGTCTGTGCTTCCCAGGGACTCTTTAATGACATCATTTGGCACTGGGGGTGTTTAGATTTTACTATATTTTGAAAACATTGTGAGAATTAAATGAGATAATGCATGCAAAATGCTTAGAACAGTGCTTAAAATATAATACATCCTCAATAAATATTTGGGCAGGAAATCTTTCTCAAAATTAATTCAATGATACATTTTATTTTTCTCTTAGTGCACAATATGGGCCAGGGATTGTTCTAGGTGCGTTCATCAGTGAACAAAGCAAAGATTCCTACTTCCCATGGAACAAATCAGAAAAGGACCTCTGTCCTTGGGAAAGAGAAGGCTGATGATCACCATAAATGGAGAGATGCACTGGCCGGTGTGACTATCACATGGGGTGGTCAAGGTGCCTCACTGAGAAGGTGAGAGCTGGGAGAAGGCACTGTGGTGGCAGCTATGGGGTACCTGCAGAAGCACATCCAGGCCCAGGGACGGCTGGTGAGAAAGCCTGAAAGCAGGATCTTGGCTAAGCAGTTGGGTCAAGGTGAGCTCCGAGGCCAGCATGGCTGAAAAGGACTGGGTGCCGGGATGGACTGGGAAGACCATCCAAGAGCTTGAGGGAGAGGAGGACAGATGTGGTGAGGCCTGGCAGTCATTGGGAGGCCTTAGACTTGGGCTCCAAATAAATGTGAAGCCATGGCAGGGTCTTTAACAGAGGAACACAATGACATCAGTTCTGTTTCCATAGGCTCTCTCTGACTGCTGTGTGGAGAAGAGATATATTGTTGGGGGATAAGGTAGAAGCAGGGAGACCTTTCAGGAAGCTAGTGCAGTAACCCAGGCAGGAATTGATGCTACCTGGGACCTGGGACCACAGGGATGGCAGTGGGGAGGGCTCCAGGGGACGTGTTATTATCCTAGTAACAGTGGTTGGGACTCTGGGGCAGTCTCCTCCAACACCTCTCCCAACTGTGCCCAGAGAATTAATCTCTCCTTAATGTCAGTTCCCCTGGAAACCATTAAAAAAGCACGTTTCCAACATTTCACAGTTTCCTCTCTTCCACCTTGCTTCGTTTATCTAACTGCTTGGCTTTGTCTGTGACGGCCTGCTGGAGATGTTCTGTCCCACCTGGAGCCCGGACCAAGTTGTGCTTAGGATTCCAGAGGAAGCAGAGAGCCAGGGGGCTGACCAAGTGCCCCTCAGTGGTGACTGCCACACTGACTGGAGAATGACAGGGCAAGGCTAGTCGTCCTTCCTTAGCCTCTGCCTCACGGTGTGCCTGCCCTCTCCAGACCTTCATTTCTCCAGCTGTAAAGTAAGAATTCAGATTAGTTGAGCACTGAGGTTCTTTTGGCTCAAACTGCAATGGATTCAGTGATTCAATTTTCTCCCCAGCAGATGCCTGGGTGAGATGGCTGCAGAGGCCTGCCTGGTGGTAGGACATTTTCGTAGGCTGTTAGACATTCTGGGTGTATGGTGTGTATCACATTGATGAGTGGCTCAAATAATGGAAAATGCTGTCATTACAGAGAAGCCAGGTGCCCTGGGTAGGTGGGTTTTGTCCACGTAGGGTCTCAGATCTGAGTTGTCTTCCCCTGTTCTGCAGAGGTGTCTGATGACCTTGTGTCCCCAAGACAACCCTCAGGGGACTCCTGCTTGGTGCAGATCTCTTATTTTCCACAAGGCTATCATGGGCATTAAGAGCATGAGCTTTGGAATCCACTCAGGGCAGTGTCTGGTTCTCAGACGAGACAGTCTAGTTCCTTGCTGGTCAAAGTGTGGTCCCTGGACCAGCAGTGTCACCTGAGAGCTAGTTAGAAATGCAGAATCCCAGGCACCACCCCAGCCCTACAGAACCAGAATCTGCATTGTAACAAGAGGCCACAGGATCTGTGTGGTCTTCATTTTCCCATCTGCAAAATGAAGCCAATAAGAACACTTCCTTAGAACTGTCATGAGGATCAAATGAGTTAATACATGCAAAGCCTTGTTACTTCCTATTGCTTCTTATGAGTACTCACTCTCCTAATCAGAGAAGTCACCTGGTCACTGTCAGTTCTGGGTGCAGTAATGACAGAAATCAGAAGAGTGAATGGGGGCTGGTGCAGTTCTCAAGGCACCTGCCCCAGCATGTATAGGGGTCAAATAACTTTCCCAAGGTCAACTAGTATTCAGGGAAAGCCACAGGGCTTTTAACAGAAAGTCAGTAATGATGGAGGCCTTCAATATCAGACCTGCATGAAGAGGGGGAAGGCGAGCTGGGGCTACCCTGGGTTATCAGTGGTGTGCTAGAGCCAGCTTATACTGCTCTAAATCTTTAAAATGTCAGGAATTTTGAGAACCACTTGTTAAACACAGTCATTGTTAAAAATTGTTATATAAAATTACAATTGAATATATTAAAAACAAAGGTAAAAAATACTCAAAATGCATCACTTTCTAATTATTTTACTATACTTGGCTACTATCTACGTCTTGATGCTATTTACGTGTATTGTATCTGTATGGTGGAGATGTGTGACTGCATTCTTCCCAGCTCTGCATTTCGTGACCTCTCATTGGGATTGACTGTGGCCTTGGTGGGAGCATTTACATCACAGAAATTGGTGCATGCTACAGGTCAGGGTTTGATTTATTGCTTTGTTGATAGACTAACTTAAGAAAGTGATGAAGGAAACATTAATAAAGCAGATTTAATTTAAAAGTGTTTCATGTCTGTAGCTGTAACATTGTGAATAATGCAAAGACGAAGGAGATACTTTTCCAGTATTCACAACTTTTTTGTGATTCAGCAAAGACATTGCTCACATCACTGGTGAACAAGTGAAGTTCTCGCATACTTTGTTGTTTCACTTCTGTTTTACTCGTTAATGTAAAGGAAAATATTAATCAATATCTATGGCAAAACTATACTCATTTATCAGTTGCTACCATAGGTTGCCTGGTAACATAAGAATTCAGCAAAAATTAATGAAATCATTCTGTGAGAACCAATTGGCTCTATGGAATTTATAACAAAGAGTACTGTATATTTCATCATTATTTGTAAAGTGTATACTATACATCTTTATATCAGTAAAATTTACAACAAACTTGTGTACATATATATGAATACTTTTTTTTTAGAGAGCTGTTAGACATTTGCTAAAATTTACTAGAACACCCCTGGCTCGCCCATCCTGAACCGTTGCCACGTACAGTGTCCTAAGGCAGAAGAATCTCAGCTTAGGCGCCAGAAATGGCTGGTGGATGGCACATTGGTGATTAGACCCCAGGTTTCTGGCCGGGGCATGGGGGTACTGCTCGGAGCCACATGTTTCTCATCTCTAAAGTGGGAACAATAATGCAAATTTGATGTGAAGCTGGGTGCTTAGTAGGGTTAATTCTATTCTCCTTTCGAGTATAGAACACAAAAGAAACAAAATCCCGTAGAATTATGCTGCCTTCCTCCCCTCCCCTGTCCCAAAGTATATGTAAATCACTGGACCTCTTTATCCTTTCCCTAATATGCCGATGCTGTTCTCCAAGATCAGCACCCCCGCGTCTATTGTTTACAGCTGGAGGAGCAGTAAACCCAGGCCGGATCCAAGTTCAAATATCCTTTTCTCTCTTCCCCCTAAATGAAAATCCTTGCCGACAGGACTGATGCAAGTAAAAGAGGAGAAAAGACCCAAAAGTCGTTTATGAGCTACAACGTGATGAGTCATTATAAGTTATGGGCTTCTCATCAACGGGACTGCGACCTGCTGAAGGGTAGAGGCTGTTCATTTGAAATTACTTTCCTACTTTCATATTTTTTTTCTGCTCTAGACCCTTAGTAGGTATCCCTAACTCTCCAGTAAACTAGGTTCTAATTAGATAACATTTAACTTTTGCTCAGAGCATTAAAAATAAAGACTTTAGTGATTCATGAACCAAGTCAACTTTTTGAAGAGTAAGGTTTGTCTTCTGAGGAACCTCTAATGTGTCACAGGTATTTTGTTTTCCCTGCACCATACAGCCAGAAAAGAGAAAGAGAGAGAGAAACTAGCCTTTATTACTTTTCTGGCAGGCTCGCTTTGTGGTTGGAACCCTTCACATCTCTTCCACTCTGTGTGCAACCAGGAGAGAAAGAACAGCTTTGGTTTTTGTTTTTCACCCTGGGCTGTAAGGAGGGTTCCGAGCAGGGAGAAAGGGTGAGCAGTGTGTGTTCCTCATGTTAGAATCACTAGCATTTTAGTCGTGAAGGCAACAGTCAAGGAGCTTATACAAAAGAATCAAGATTCTGGAGAGACAGTTTCTTAAAAATTTAAACACAAATTTACCATATGACCCCGCAATTCCACACAGGTACCTAGCCAAGAGAAATGAAGACATGTAACCACACAGAGACTTGCCCATGAATGTTCTTAGCAGTATTATTCATAAGAGCCCCAAATGGAAAACAACCTAAATGTCCATCAACCAGTGAGTGGATAGACAAAATAGGGCATATTCACATAACGAAATGCTATGTAGCAATAAAAAAGAATGAACTACGACACATGCTACAACTTGGACAAACCTCAAGCACATGTGAAGTGAAAGAAGCCAGGCATAAGAGACTACATATTACACGATTCCATTTATACGAAATGTCCAGAAAAGGCCAATCTAGAGAGACAGAAAGTGGGTTAGCGGTTGCCCGGGGCAGAGGGAGGGTAATGGGGGACTGGGATTAACAGTCAGTAGCCATGAGAAATCTTACTGGGATGGTGTAAATGTTCTAAAACTGATTTAAGGTGATAATTACACAACTTGGTAAATTTACTAAAAAAACAATCATTGAATTCTATACTTGAAATGGGTGGATTACATGACACGTAAGGTGTGCCTAAATAGATTTATTTTTAAAAGAAGGTTCAGGAGAAAATTGCATATTGCCAGCCTCCTTTGGCTTTGCTCAACCATCAGGGAATGTCCCAGGCTCCGTCCTTGCCCACGGGAAGCCGTGAGTAGCTCTGTGCTCTGCAGCCGCCCTCACCCCGGGGAAGCTCCGTAAAGCATTAGTTCTTCTGCAGCCCAACCTGCAGGTAAGTGAACACCCGCGGGTCACACGCTATTCTAACAACACTCAACTATCTCGGATGGTAATCGCCAGAGCCTTTTCACACTGAATTAGAATGAAGCATAGTAATCACCGTTAGGAGAAGAAACTCGCTCTGGTTTTAGGAGCTTTGTGTTTTTAAACCTGTCAGACCCCTGAGCTGCTGCCAGCAAAGCAGAATAGATGTCAGTAGGGGACAGATGGAGCCTTTGGGACTGTCCGTGGGCAATAATGATGTGGTCAGTACCTTGTTGGAAATAAAATTAAATGTTATGAGCTACCTTACTTCTCGCAGCACCTTGGCTGTTCTCCGTGTGACAACGACCTCACTAATTGGTTATTAGAATTAACTTCATTTCTGCAGGAAACACAGGCATGGGAGGTGGGGGGAGGGGGGTGGTGGTGGTGGTAGTGTATAGCCGGAAAAGAAAAGAAAGAAAAGGAAAGGAAATAAAAGTGAAAGGAAAGAGGATGTTCAGCACTATGAATGGGTTGGAATAGATCTCTATGATCCTCAAAAAACCCCCCAAAATCAAAACACAAAGAAAGAAAAAGGTATTCAACACAGCAGCCTGCTGTGTGCTTTACATATAGAGTCTCAGGTAATCCTCCCAGATGACTGGTGTTCTTATCCCCACTTTGCAGATGAAGAAACTGAGGCTTACGGGGTGGGGGTGGGGGCTGGGCAAAGTACTCTGCTCCATAGTTTGGCAGCAGCTAGCCAGACTTATTCCTGTTTGGCTCAAAGCCCAGGATTCTTTCCACAACGCCCTGTCTTAATATTCACTAATGGAGTCTAAGTGGTACGAAAAGAGGAAGCCTAAATAACCAGCCCTGGTTTTATTTTCACGCAAGAATATGAGAAATCTGTAGCCTAGACACTCCTTCTTCCCCCTTGGTCTTCATGGCCAAGTGGGAAATTCTGTGTCAAGATAAAGGGAAGAGCCCTGGGCACGCATCCCATCTCCTTACGTCCGCTCCTCTTTCCTCAAAACCTTAGGGCTCCTAACCCCTCATTGTGAAAATGAGAGGCCTGAAGTCAGGAGGTGGAAAGCTGTTACCCAAGCCAGGCAGTTCGCAGTAGCCGGAACTCCCTCCCTGAGAGGCACCATTTTCCTAGGACTCTGTGCCTTTTGCAGGGGAACCAATTGCTTCTTGTTTTCAGTGAGGTTTTTGTACCCAGGGTATATGTTAACGCTGATGCCAGAAACCCACCTGTCATAAGTCACCTCACTCAGGCACCGACCTAACTGTCTCAGCATTGTGCTTGATCATATCGGGAGCCGCTTGGCGGGCTCTCTCTAACCTCGATGTTCGTCCCCTTTCATTTTCCCATGAAGGCGCCACGCACTCCACCTGCGGTGTAGCATCCCGTACCCACAGAGCTTCTCCCGCCTGGGCTGTAAGGCTCCCCAAACTTCCTCAGACAGTTAATTCTTACTCGTCTTTCAAAACCAAGATCCAGTTCTGCCTCCTTTAGTGTATCTTGCCAGCCCTCCCTGTTTGGTGGCCTGTCTCCTGGCTCTCATGGTCTCCATGCTTACTTCTCTCACAACGTTTACCATATTGGACTGTAACGACTGGCTTACCTGCCTACCTGTCCCTTGAGAGAAAGAAGAAACATCTTTCTGGGGAAGGCAGAACTGTAGCAGTACCTCTTGAGACAGGGAGAGTCTTGAGAGGGGGGACTGGATCTCGTGTGGCTTCTAATCCTAGCCCCAAACACAGTTACTGGCAGATAATTGGTATTTATTAAATGTTTGTGGAATAAGGAATGGACAAATAGGTCTATAACTCAATATGAGAAAGCTAAGTGTCATTGGAGTCTTTCCACATTGGGGTCCTTTGAGTCAAGGGCATAAGCTTTGCTAGATGGAGTTGCTGCCAGAAATGTGGCACGTGTCCAAAGTGAACCGCATCCAGTTAAGACCCACAGATGTCAGCCGCTGGAATCTCTAGCCCTTGAATTCATTCTATCCTTAGATTCCCTAAACCAATGCCAGATTCATCGTTACTATTCTGTCCTCTCCAGGAAGATGCTAAGAACGGAATAGCAAGACAAAGATGATGTGAGTATTGAAAAACGAAGGACAGCTCACTTTCTACGTGGGGCCTGGGGCCCATGGCTTCTTGGTGAACTTCCTTTGTGTGCGGGGGGAAAATTTCCCAGCTACAGCCTGTTGTCCCATGATTAGATGCTGGGGCTCTGCAGGTAAGAGATGAACAATTTCAAGGGTAATTGAGCACTCCACAAATTTTCACAGCAGATCAGCACTGAGCCACTTAGCCCAGGTATTTCTGTGATTGCAATGCTGAGAAAATATATGCCGTTCAATGGTTCTCAAATCAGTCTTTCGTCTGGGCAAAACAGGACTTGGTATTGCAGTCTAGGTCATAAATGCAAGTGGTTTGGGAAGAATAGCTGCTTAGAGATTAGAATAAAAAAGTTTTAGCTTGGAAATTTGAGTTCTTAAATTCTAGGCATTGGAAGATTTCAAGGAGTAGAAAATACGTAAATGTCCTTGAGCTCTACCCCTTTATTTGGTAAATGCTGTCTACATCATTAGGGGCAGAGCTGGCTGGACCCCATGCTTGAATAGGTATTATCCCCATTTTACCGTTGGGGAAATTGAGACTTGTGGTCACCCAGCTTAGAAGGGGATGATGGCGGAAAGCAGACTTGGGTCACCTGATTTCAAGTCCCCTCCAGATATTTATCTTACTTTGTTTATTCTTGGGTCATCTTGACCTCTTCTGAGAGCTTACAGTTCATGAGATGTGACTGGCTGCAACAGCTCCCGGTGAACCAACACCGGCACGAGGGCTCTGACCTGGCGAAAGAGGGTCTCTGCCCAGCCCTTGCTTGACTTGTTGGGGGCAGAAGGGGGCCTCACACCACAGCAAAGGTGTCTCCAACACCTGGGATGGAGGTTTGCACCAGTTCTTTATTGAGAAAGAGCATGAATTTGGTGTCAAAACCCCTTGTCATGGTTTGGTGGAGGGAACCGTAGCACGAATGCGTAAAAAAAAAAATCTATCCTGTGAAATTCACCTACTTTAAGTGTACAATTCAATGATTTTTATTATGTATATTATACCTTAATAAAGTCATTAAAACATTATTTAAGAAATCTGTACCATCTACAGTTCTCATTCCAGAGAATGGATCCTTCATAACTCAATTAACTCATTGATTGGTTTAATGAGCTTCTGACTTAAATCCCTCTGTGAGTTTTTAGGGAAGATAGATATCTGGGTTGGTGAGGGTTCACGGAGCACACCAGTGCTTGGACGTAGCTTCAAGATTCAGGGTGTGCAAAATCAAAGAAGCAGCCTCCTCACAGCAGGTTCCTTTAACAAGACTTCACTTGTTTCTTCTTTCAACAAATATTTGCTGAGCATCTCGTCAGTGCCTCTGGGCAATATAACACAGTGGGCAGAGTAAGAGTTCTGGGGTCTGATTGCCTGGGGTCAAATGTTGGCCCCTAACCTCATGGCTGTGTGGACTTAGGGAAGGTCAGCACACATTTCTAAGCCTCTGTCTTCTCGTCTATAACTCAGGTGTAGCACCGGTGTCTACTTCATCGGATACTTGAGAGGACTAAATAAGATGGTGCCTGACACATTATAAGCACTCAATAAATTTTAGATACTATTATTTTCAAGTGTCAGGCACACAGTGATAAAACACTTAGGAAGATTGTGCCCTGACCTGTAGGGAAGCTCAGGTTAGAGGGGGAAATAGGCAAATGAACAAGCACTTCCAATTCCATGTGAAAGCACTGCGATGTGGAAACTACAACTGCTGCAGAAGGGGAACCCAATCCTGGAAAATCTGTGGAACCCCAAGTCAGGATGGCGATGTCTAGACTTAAAGGATGAGAAGGTAGAAGGTGAAGAGGGGAGGAAATGTGTGAAATGTGACACCCAGCAAGGTGTGTGTTTAACTTGAAACGGTGAGATGTGCCTGAGACGTGAATTCCTGTGATACGTGAATGTCCCAGTGATTGCAGCAACCCAGTGTTCTGGAGTGCTTTCTTATTTCATTCCCAGGTGGAGAAGTAAATAGCCTGAGTAGTTGAGTTTACATCGTTTGAACAATCCAGAGCACTAGAGCTGGAGGGACATCAGTAAATGCTGGAACAGGTAAGCACTAATGTGCTACGCTGGACCCTAATCTCAAGACGTGTTCAATAATAGATGTTCCACAAAAAGAAGCAACCTAGTGTCAAGTGTTTTTGTTTAACCCATTGGCTATCGCTCACAGCAGGCATACTTTCTGCGGGACTTCTCAGTACCTTTAACATCATGAAACTAATAAGCATCATGAAACTAAAGAGAGAGAGTTTGTCCTGCTCCCTATATTATTTGGTTATGAACAACTCATATTTTTTCACAGAATCTTGGTGACTAGCGTTTATAGGAATACACGTTGGGAAATGGTGACTCCATTCAAACTCCTTGTGTTAGGGTTGAGGAAACTGCTCTACTGAGGGGATGTGACCAGCCCACCATCTCCAACCTAACTGGTGGGAAGCATAGGCTGGACTCAAGTCTGCCTTGGTTCCACCTCCCCAATTACAGGGCAAAGAGTCCGCAAGGTCTTTTGCGATAGTTTCCAAGAACGAATTGCAGTAGTTTTACTGGGCAGTAGAATAATAACCATCATAATATTGTGAATGTGAACGAGTCTTTCATCCCCCAAGCCCCAGGCACACCAAGTACACAGCAGCATTACGCTCCAAGATGCCTTTGACATGAAGATCTCTTGCGTGTGGAGCCATAAAACCACCCGAGACTTAACAGACCGATCAACCGGGCCCTGGGGACGTCTGACAGGATTTGCGGATTGCTGTTACAGGGAAACATTAACCAGCCTACTTGAAAGCAGATCTGTCCTCCACTGGAGGGAGGCATTCCGCGGATAAAGGGAGAGGACGGAGGCAAACGTGACGGGCTGACACCACTGTCAGGTTATTGAACAGTTTGTGTTTGCTTTTCTCGCTGCACTGAGCTTGGCTCTTCTGGGCTCATCTCTCTCCTTCCAACTGACCATTCCCTTTAGACCCGCTGAGATCATTTATGAGATCTGGAAATGAAGAGTGCCAGGCATTTATTGTAGTAAGGGTGTGTGTGCATCAGAGAGAGAGACAGAGTGACAGAGAGAGGAAGAGAGACAGACAGAGACAAAGAGAGAGGCACCCAAACCAACCCTTTTCCTTTTGTTCACTCTGAACCAGGTCTGATACCCTTCAAACTCTCATGACAGATCTGTGGGCTAACATGGTGTAGGGGAGAGGGTTCCAATCTGGGGGTAGAGGGAATATTTAGACCAGGAAAGGAAGCCAACATTTGTGACTGACTCTGTACCAGGCACATTTATTTCAGCTGCTCATTTTTTAAACTTCATGGAAGTAGTTGGGCACAAGAATGATTATTCTCATCTCCCAACTGTAGTGACTGAATTTTGGGGGACATCCTTGACTTGTCTGTCCATTCTGGCCGGTAGGTAGTGGTGCCAGCTTCACACACAGGTCTTTCTGTCCTGCAGCTCGTGCCTTTCCACTGGGCAGTCTCGGGTCCTCTAGGGTCAGCTCTGTCTCCTTCCCCGCAGAGTCCTGGGGAAGTCGCCTCAGAGCCCCAGGTCTCAGTTTCAATGTCTATAAAATGAAGATTTCTCTGAGGGCAAAGGTCTGATTAATTTTTTTATCTCCAAGGGGCATAGACTTTGAACAGAAAGTTCCTGCCTCCACTTTCCTGTTTCTCGTTCATTCTCTCCTTGCTCTTTTTACTTCATTGACCTGGAAAGCCCATCTTCATTTCCTCTGATTCTCTTGAGTAGCCTTTATTTTATTCACCCAGAGTTCACTTCCCAACAAATGCAGAGTCAGCCCCTCCCCCTTCTCCCTCTCTTTTCCTTTTTTTAAATTTGGTTTTTAAGTTTATATTTATATACCATTTTAATTACTAAAATAATACACAGGCATTGTAGAAAATTGTGAAAATGACTACAAGGAAAAACAAGAAAATAAAAATGCAATACAAATCGACATATTCTGCTTTATAGCACAAAAAATGATAATTTTTTGTAAAAAAGTATGTGCATAATTAAATACACCTCCATGAAATCATTTTGATGGGTGCATAACATTGCAGAATATGGATCTTATACCCTATTTTAACAATTTCCCAAGTTCATGACATGTCTGGGCTCAAATCCTGGTTCCACCACTCCTCCCCATGTGTTTTTTGACCAGGCTCCTTGGCCTCTCTGTGCCTCAGTTTCCTCACTTGCACCACCGGGAGAGCTTTGAGCCACATTTCTTCCATAGAACTAGCACTCGAACTCAGTTGTCACGATTTCTCATTTACTCCTGCTGGGTAACCTTCACCCAACTTGCCACTGCAGAAGCAGAGAAGTCAGAGGCACGTCTAGGACAGCTTTTCCTTCCTCTTCAAGGGCTTGAACTTTTCTTTTTCCTCAAAGTTGTTGACTAGAAGGCTACTCTCCACAGAGGATGGGTTTGTTTTGTTGGTGAAAACCGTGACTTTCACAGGGGCCAGGATTGGCCACAGGCTTGTGGAGCTGGGTGCAGCCCAAGGCGTGGGAGCACGATCACCTCCTTTACGCAGAAGAGGAAGCTCATCACACCCGCCTCTAAGCCTGGCCTTCCCGCCAAGGCCCTGTGAGCCCCTGGGGTTCTGGGCCTTCTGAGCCCGGGAGAGATGAGAATCCTCTTCTAACCTGGCCCTTCCTCCCTGTGGTCTGGCTTTTGGAGGAAAAGTCATTCAGCAGGTAAACTTCTGTATAGTTACCTATTTAAGAACACCTACATAGTTTGCCATTCAGCAACATATAGTATTACATTGATTCATTTATTCAGGTAATATTACTGCTTGTGCCTGGGTAGGAGTTTAGCAGATGCTGTTGGTCCCCCCACTGGATCCTCTTTGCTGGGCCAGCGCACCCCTCCTCCTGCAGCTGGAAGGTGACTGCCAACAGCTCACATTGGTGCCCTTTTTGAGAGGACTGCCTTTGACACACAGGAGCCACCTGGCCTGGTGATGCCTGAGAGGTGGAGTTCCCCACTGCCACCCCCACAGGCATCCTGAGCCACTGATGGACTTGGCCCCTTGCCTCTGGGCTGAACGACCTCTGTGACACAACGTACGCTCCACAGCTTCCCGCGGCATCAGGCCAGGCTGCCCCATAACTTTCCTTCCCCCTCTTGGTCTCCTCCTCCCCCACAGGGTACCCCCACCAGCACTCCATTCCCGAGTTGCTCGCACAAGAATCCCAGTCTCAGGCTCTGCTTCTAGAGAAACTGACGTCTGGCACAAGGTTTCTCAGACAATGAGATGGATTTAAGCAGCCCACTGTCTCTCACTTGGATAACAGCCTCTTGGCTGGCATTCCCACACCCCCTCTTTCTTGTCCCCCTCCAATCTGTTTCCAGAAAGCAGCTCACAGAAACTTTTCAAATACATATCTGTTTATGTTAATCCCACGTGTGAAAACTTTCAATGTCTTCCTCTTTCAGTGCTCCCTCGGAGCAAAGACCACATGGACCTGCATGGCTGCTGATGGCCTTCCTAAGTTTACCCCAATCTTTGTCCCTACCTCAGGCCATACTGACCTTTCATTTCCTTAGAAAGACTTTATCCCTTCAAATTCGACGTCTTTCTCCATGTGGTCCCCTCAGACGGGAAGTTTATTTTTTTCATTCTTTGCTTAGTTTTTCAATTGTCCTTCAGATTTCAGCTCAAAGTTACATTCTAACTCAGATGACATCAATGTCCCATCTCATAAGCCATCCCTGGACTTATCATAATTTGCAAATATTTAATTGTGAAATTATTTACTTTTTTTCTCTCTGAATTAATGTAAAGTTTCTAAAAGACAGGGTCTGTTCTCAGTTGCTCACCAACATGTGACAGCCCCTAGAAAGATGGCCGGGATGTTGCAGAATGGAGTGTTGGATGCGACCTTGAGGAGCAGGGGGACTTCTGGAGGCAGGTGGATATGGGCTCAAATCCTCGCTCCCTGCAACAAACTGTATGGTCTTGGCCTCTGTCTCCTCATCCTTCAGGGAAGACGACAGCACCTGCCTCCCTCACAGGCTTGTGCGAAGGGCCGTGCTCCATAACGAGTGGTTACTACTAACCACTGCTAACCTGGCCCTGGCTTTAAGGAAGAGGGATGAGGTAGGCTCACCTTCCCAAAACTTACTAGCCATCCGTGATGCAAGGCAATGGATGTTCACTTGGGGGGCCCTGTGACGTTTCACCTGTCCCAGGAAATGGAAGCGGACACAGACCCAGCATGGGTGAGGAGGTGCTGACATCTCTCAGGGCTGAGACGGGGATGCCCAGACCTAGAAAACTTCAACTCAGGGTTTAGAGTTCAGCCAAGCTCAGGGAGTTTTCACCTTTACCCGTGAGGAGACCCCCTGCCCTGCCCAGGCCAGTGTCTCACAAGCCCAACTAGGGTTCGAGGCAACATCTTCCAAATGGTAGAGCTCATGGGGTCAGGCAGTGGTGGTGAGTGGGCAGCGGTTCGCACCCCTGGCTGTGCGTTGGGAAGGCCTTTTATAAACAGTCTCCATCTCTCTCAAGACTTATAGAGCCTCCATGAGGGAGGCCAAGGAACCTATTTTTTTTTAATGCTTCAGAAATACTTCATAAAAATTTTGAAAATAAAATAGCCTCACCCAGTGCTTCTGATGCTGCCAGCCAAGCCCCGTCCATGCCTGGTGTTTGGGAACTGCTGTACCACAAGACTCCGAGGACCAGGGAGTCAGAAACACTGAGAGACTGATGATGATTAAGGGATGCTCCTGACAACAGCCTCACTGTGCTACTACTCCAGGATCGGATTATTTTCTATGACAATTCCTCAGCCTTGTGGACACTGATCAAATGTTGTACCTCTGAGTTGAATTGGGTTGGTTTCCCATTCATTTTGCTCCTGGGCCTGCTGATGTCTTTCGAACAAGTTTGCCTTTATATAGTGGTTGGTGATTGACAACTTACTGTGACACATATTTGTGCCCATTTGGACTCTGAGGCCATTCTGTGAGATAAGTGGTGAGAGGCTCTCATGACCCTCGTTATACAGAGGAGAAAATGGAGATGCCGGAGCTCCAGGGACAGGTCAAGCTCTTACAGGTGGCACATGGCAGAGCTGGGATTCCAACCTACATCTGCTTATCCAGGTATGTCCCTCCCTTCTTCTCACTCTATACTGAGTCCTGCACTATGTGTCATGGATTCAGAAATTATGGAGACAATCTCTCCAAGTAGACTGTGAGCTCTATGAAGGGAAGAGTCAATAAAATTAATTATAGCTACATGGCGGGAGTGGGAACGTTTATCTTCCTTTCCCCTGCTACACCTCAATCCTATTCCCCACCCACACAGTCTCAGAGCCTGGGCTGAGCACCCCTCTTTCTCATTCATTCACTCATCTATTTATCCATACTTTCATTCATTTATAAATTCGTACACTTCTTTAGTAATTACATCAACAAATTATTATTTATGGGGTATCTCCCACAAGCTAGGTGGGCACTATTGTCCCATATATGCCATAGTAGGCAGCTCCTTAAAATAGGTAAGCAGAATTGAGGGTGGTGTTTACCTCCATGCACATTTATCTTCATGCACATTTGATGAATGAATAAATAAATGGATGGGCAAGTGAATTAAGGTTGTAATGAATATTTTTACAGAAAGTATAGAGAAGAACACAAAATAAGATGCCCTATTCCCTCTACCACACCACATCAATGGTGCCAAATGCTACAGCCACTTTAGCAAATCGGCGCTCCCTGATCCACTCTCACTTCCCATCACAGCATCATGAAAGCCTTCTCTTTGGCCCTCCATTTCCCTCCTGCTGCTCCTGGTGTCTAGCTGTCCTTGGGTCAACATGATGAGGTCAGTTCCTGAAGAACTTTACAGGATATAAGCACCATCTGAGTGACCCCTGCCCGGAGCATATTGACTGAAAAGCATTTCCAAGCTGCCTAAGGTATGCATCCTCTTTCATAAGAGCCGAACACTCCAGCTGCCTTCCGTAGGAATTCATTTAATTGTGTTCTGTTCTAGGATGGGCAGCAGTGGGTAAAGCAGAAGGCTGGAAACTAGAGACAGGTGGGAGAGGAGATAGATATTGCCTCTGCCTCAGATGCTCAGATGAAGGAAAAGGAAATGAAATGGCTGGAGAGGAAAGATCACAATTACAGGGAGCAAGAAATTTTTCAGATCATTGTGTTGTCTGAAAATAAGATGAGAACACTTGGTCTATATCTATATGTCTATACATCTATATCTACATAATCTCTATCTGGATAGATCTAAATACACAGATCCGTATCTATATCAATTTATACATCTATATCTATTTATCTCTCTATCTGAAATAGTCAAATCCTTGGGGTAAAACAACGATTTGTTAACATTACATGACAGTTTCCATGATCTTTAATTACGTGTCTAATATTAATTCACTCCAGCCCCATCACCAAGTAACAGAGCATTAGAGGAGAGGAAGGGAAATGGAAAAGTGGAAGAGGAAATAGTGCAAGTACAGTGTCTGGCAATTGCAAAGTTTCCTATCTCTTTTCGTTCTCAAAACCACTCTGTGACATAGGAATTATTTCTACTTTTTAGTGAGGTTCAAACAGCAAAAGGGTTTTCCCAATTGTTCTTCAGGTGTCACACAGCTAATGGACAATGGAGTTAGGATTCAAATGTGTCTGTTTCTGAGTTCCTTTTATTTGAACCCCTAGCCCCTTTTTCTGAATAGAAGGCTCAATAGGTATGCCACCTGATCCACAGACTGAGTTGCAATATTAAATCGTGGCTGAAGGCACGGACAGCCCTTGCAGAGGGTGGCCACCTGATATTTCCAATTAGATGCCTGACAATCATCTAAAAATTAAAATATCCAAAATGTAACTCTTATCTTTTGAATTTCCATCTCCTCAGGCTTCCTTGGTCCTGTAAATGGTAACTTCTTTCCCATTTGTGCAGTAGAGGAGTCCAGGAGTCACCCTTGACAATCCAATGCCGCCAGACTAAGCCATCACCAATTTTGGAGAGTTTCCCCCAAAACTGCCTCTTTGATCTCTTCCCTTCTCTCCACCTGACCTCCACCACACCCATCATCATCTTTGCTGGTCTCCTGGTCCATGAAGTGCGCAGACAATATCCTTAGTTCTTATCAGGGCAATGTATAAAGGAATATAAAAGAAGATGGAGGACTTCTGATTTTGCCCTGGCAATCTGCGTAGCATTTCATACATATCACAACACACAACTTTCACTTAGCATATCTGACTTTGTGTGACTATTTGTGGAATATTTGTTTCCTTCACCGTATTGTAATGACACAAGGACAGGGAGCTGCTCTTTTTGTGTATCCTGTGTCTCTGAGTCTAGCTCAGGGTCTGACAGTCACTTTCCTCTTCTCTAGATAACTGCTGCTGGTGCACACTGGCCACACTTTTCAAACACAACAGATTCACTGTTTGCCTTCCAGAATGTTCCTACTATTGAAGGAGTCATGCCACATAAACCATGTGACATTCATCATTTTTATTAACTTTTCACATAAAAATTCTCCATTTTTATTTCCACCACTTTCAATGCTCTCACTACTTTTGCATCACCGATCATGAACTTGTTAACATTTTTAAAATACCTCAAATGTAGGCCCAAATAAGTAAATACAGCTAGTCCACTCACAACAGATGTGTTTTTAATCTGGAGATTATTTTCATTTATAGAATTAAAGCTAAGTTAAATGTTATTAAGTTGAGGCATGCACAGTCTCTCAGGTCGAGAGCATTATCTTTGGGCTGTTCATTCTGGTTCCATCCTCATCACCTTTGTTAGTGGGCTGTGCCTTTCTCCGTGGATCTGAGGAATGCTAGTGTTCACTGAGCACTTACTCAGTGCCAGGTGATGTGTTAACACTCCACTGACATCCTCTCATCTAATTCTCATTCCCTATATGGGAAGTTCAGCTGTGATCACATTTTGCAGGTGAGGGAAATGAGATAAACAATTTGATGGAGATGGCATGCCTAACCCAGGAATTTCTGACTCTAGAACTAACGCTCTCTCCTCTGGACCATGATGCCTTCTTGGATGTCTGCAGTTCTCCAAAGACCAAGAACTCTGTCACCTTTCTACTCCACGCCTTTATAACTGCTGCACACTATACTGAACAGCAGGAATGTAGATGGACAACAACATGCACATACAAGAAGCTGACAGAATCCACCCCATAATGGTAATAGGATTGGCAATCACGATATAAGAAGCTCTAGACATTCTTATGCACCTTCCAGTGCACCATACAGTATTTCATTTTCTCCCTGTGTCAGCCCTTTGAGGTTGGCTGTAATGGGATAGATTAAACAGTGTTGGGTGCTCTGACACATAGAGATGGTAGCCCTGTGCAGATGTAGCTACACATTTCCATTAATACTTAGGACAACAAGTGAGGTTAGAATTAGAACTCCCATTTTACGGACAAGGAAAATGAGACCTAGAGTGGTTAAGTCACCTTCCAAGATCACACAAGTAGAGTTGGGTCCAGACTGAGGTCTCACCCTGAGCCCTGCCCTTAATCGTGGGGTGGCACTGCCTCTCCTTGGCCAGCACTTGCTTCTTGAAGGTGCCAGAGCTCAGAAAAGGGCCTTCAGGGAAGGCCTCTGAGAAAAGAGGGGACACTGAGGAGAGACTAAGGAAGACTGAATATTTGTCCTGAAAAAGTGGCCCACAGAAAGCCTTGGATATAGAAGGAAACACCCGGGCAGTCACTTTGGGAGGTGTCTTGGAAGTTATCCCGGGTCAGCAGGCAGGCCCAAGGACCCACTGTTTCCCGGCCAACTTGCTCGGCCCTTTGTAACCTGGGGAATGAAGCTGAAGTTAATTAGTTCTATTTACTGTGTTTTCCTGTCATCTCTCCTGCAACCCAAGTTCACACTTTCTACCTCTCCACATTCGATCTAAAGGAAGAGAAAATAACACTGCTGCCTGGATTCCACCGACTGGACTTACACCGCTCTCCCGAAGACTGTGCATTTTCAGGCTAATTACTTTAAGTACTTTCAGTTGCCCACTGCTTCTCAGAGGCACCTCTGTGTTTCCAGCTTTCCCAATCAAGCTTTGGTATTTTGAAATACCTGTCACTGCTCAGCCTTCTGAAGCCTTTTCTCTTCCTTCCTGTGCAGAGCTCGGGAGAACAATTTGGCTTTTCCCTTCAGGTTCATTCAGATTAAAGTCAGTAGAGATGAGGAAAGATCCGAGAATCTAATTGCAGGGAGGAACTCTGGTAAAATGTGCAGTTGGACTGGGTGTTCTTCAGGGAAGAATAAATTCTTTTTGTGGCTTAAGTTGGTTCGGCTGGGTTTTTATTCCAATCTTAAAGATGAAGAAACTGAAAATCTTATAGGTTTAATACCTTGCAAAAGTCACATGACTAGGAGGTGGCAGGATTGGAGTTCAAAGGAAAACCTGTCTCCAAAGAACATGTTCTTTCATCTGGACTTGGCTGCTGTGGAGAGCATCAGGCATTGTGAGATGCTGCTAGAGAGATGCAAGGGGCACATAAGACATTGTCCCTGTGCACAAAGTGGGAAAGAGAGATGTGCAAACCACTTACTCCCACACTGGAACAAAGGCTGTACTCACGGCTTGTGACATGTGATCTGTGAGAACACAGAGGTGAGAGGGAGTAATTCTGCTCAAGTGTACCTGGGGAGACTTCTCAATTGTTAAATTGCGTCCTCCAAAAATGTATGTTGAAGTCTTAACCCCTGGTACCTGTGAATGTGACCTTATCTGGAAATAGAGTCTTTGCAAATATAATTAAGATGTAAGTTGAGTTCATACTAGAGTAGGGTGGGCCCTTAATCTGACATGCCTAGGGTCCTTATAGAAAGAGAATAGACACAGAGACAGACACACAGAGAGGAGAACACCATGTGAAGATACACACACACAGAGGGAAGTGATGAAGCTACAAGTCAAGAAATGCCAGGAATTTCCAGCAATTCCCAGAAGCTAGGAGACAGAGCATGGCCCTTCTGATAACTTTGATTTCAGACTTCTGGCCTCCAGAACTGTGAGAGAATAAATTTCTGTTGCTTTAAGCCACCTGAACTTGTGGTAATTTTGTTTCAGCAGCTCTAGGAAACTGATACAAGCAGATACCACTACAATGGACCTTGGGGCTTAAGTGGTGTTGGTGGAGGGGAGGGGAGGAGGGTATGGCAGGAGGGGACAGCATCATGGCAAGGAATGGACACACTTCCCTATTGTGCATTGAGGTGTGTCTGGAGCTCCGGTGTGCAGGCAGGAGACTGTAGGCCATGAGGCTGAAGTGCTAGATTGGGACTGAATTTTCAGGAGTGGGGTTTATCAGGTAACCTTGCCATTACGCAGGGCCAGGCAACTGTTCTGGACAACGGAGAGTGAGCAAAAGAGAAATGTATCATCGTTGCCTAGCTCTCTCTGCCCCAGTCTCAGCTACCTGCTTCAGGTGGTGAAGCTACAAGATGTGAGGCTGAATCCCCGAACCCCTGCATGGAAGGGATCTGCCATGGAGAACTGCGGGACTCACAAACTTTGTGTGAACAAAATAACAAACCTTCACATGGTAGCAACTGATCCTTCTGGGGTTTGTTTGTTACTGTAGGAAACTAACAAATACATATTTCAGATGTTTGGGGGCAAAACATCAGAATTACACATATGTCCTACTTCTCCAAAAGACCCTGGAACATGTCAATCATTCCTCTTTTACTGCCCACTCCCATCTACAGGCCCTTAAACATATTAAGCACTCATCAAATTAACCAGAGAATTAAAGCTGGAATACGCTCAGGGTTATCAATTCTCCTGTTTTCCCCCAGTTCCCACTGTGGGCTGGTGGCAGGTCACATCAAGGCACCGGTCTCCTGAGCCAAGCACTTGAGGGCACCTTGTTCTCTGCCCTGCAGCCCGTCATCCAGCTTGTTTGCACCCACTGCATGTGCCCGTGAGACCACCGATTGTGCAGAGACATTCCCTCACCATATTGACAGCTGCTTCGCTCTCTGGAGGATGTGTAATCCCCCCCGGAAAGCTTTTACTCTTAAATGTGGCTTATCTGTAGGGCAACCATGTCATAAACTGCACAAACCCAGATGCTTTGGATTGTGAAAGGGGGCGCTATTCCTAACTACTTTGGGAAAACAGTGCGAACTTGGACTGTCTTGGGAAAATTGGGACGCATGGTCACCCTGCCCAGAGGTGGTTTTGGTGAAAAGCAGGTACTATGATGCAATGGAATTCAGGACTGAGGAGTCCAGGAGCTAGTGGGTGTGACTTGGATTTATTAATTATAGACTCTGTGAATTTGAACGAACTCGTTCCTGAGCTTCCAGCTGCTCATCTGTAAATTGGGAAGAATGATTAATCCCCACAACAACTTTATGAAAATGTGTGTGAAAGTGTCATATTTATTGTAAAAAGCTGTAATGCTTTAATTTATTATTATCATCCTTGCTGTTGACATTGGTGTTGTTAATGATTGCCATTCCTTGGGGAATTAAAGCTGAGGTTCTCCACCTGTCCTGCTTGCTAGACTCATCTGGGAAGATTTGTCAAATAAACACTGCCTTCATTTGCTTGGACTGCTATAACAGAACCACAGACTGAGTGGCTTAAACAACAAAAATTTATTTTCTCACAGTTTGGAGGCCAGAAGTCCAGGATCAAAGTGTTGGCAGGGTTCCTTCTTCTGAGGCCTCTCTCCTTGGCTTGCTCATGGCTGTCTTCCTCTCCCTGTGTCTTTGGATGGTCTTCCCTCTGTACATCTGTGTCCAACTTGCCCCGTTTTATAAGGGCACCAGTCATATTGGATTAGGGCCCACTCTAATGACCTTGTTTTACCTTCGTTACCTCTTTAAAGGGCTTCTCTCCAAATACAGTGACATGCTGAGGTGCTGGGGGTTAGGATTTCAACATATGAATTTAGAAGAGGGACACAAGTCAGCCTATAATAGATGCCTTTCCCCACCCCAGAAATGCTGGTATATTTCAAGTCCAAAACCCATTACATTGAAGGGATTTCAAGAACACTCTTGATCTGGTGAGCTAGAGACGTTTCTGGCCAATGCAAAGCATAGTCTGACATCAAATTTCAGGCCCTTTCTTGCACTGCTGAGTGAGGCTGCATGAAACTGACCGCCTGTCCTTGAGCCTTTTACCTCACCAGCACTCTCCTGCTGGAGATGGGAAATGCTTTAGACAGAATGCCTTAGCACTGACACAATGAATAACACTTTGTCAGTGGCTTTGGCTCACTGTGCAAGCACTTTCTCTGCTCAGCTAATGCTTGACTTGCCTTAGGGCTTGCATGTGTCCTGCTGGGCTGGGTGGGTGGGGGCTGCCCGTAGCTCCCTAGCTTAGAAGCCAGCTGATGGCGTGAGATGTCCCTGTGAGATCTTAGCAGGATCTCCTCTGAGACTCAGTTTCCTCATCAATAAAATGAGAAAAGACTTTCTGCATTGTATAACTCACAAAGTTGTCATGGAGAACACACGAGACCTTGAATTTGTAGCTTCCAGATCTGCACTGTCCAATACAGCAGCCACGTGCTCCTGTGGCTACTTAAATTTAAATTAAAATTAATTAAAAATAAAAAAATAAAAATTCAGTTCCTCAGTTACACTAGTCACGTTTTAAGTTCTCAGTATCCACATGTGGTGAATGGCTACCATATTGGCTAGTGCAGTTTTAGATCACTTCCACTATCGCAGAAAGTTCTCTTGGATGGTGCTGCTCTAGCTGCTTTACGTATCTTCCCTCATGAAGGACATTGTTACCACTCCACAGGTGAAATATTTGAGGAGCAGCAATGTTAAGTTCTTCTTCCATGTCACGTATAAGGTGGAATAATCGAGACTCAACTCCAGAACTGCCCAATGTCTAAAGTCTGGGTTCTATTTCACCACATCACACTACCTCCTATTTTCAGCTTAATGGATTATTTTTCTTCAATTGGTAGAGTCAACAACAGCATAGCCTAACCTGAAAGGCAATGAGTAAGCTTTTGGCTTCTGGAACCTCTGCCAAGGAGGTTATCCAGGGCATTGTTGCATTGGGTGGGGGGCTGGACTAAAATTTTTGAAGAAGTCTTAAGTGTCTCTCTCTGCTTTTCTGTCTCTGTCTCTCTCTGTTATACATGTGTGCGTGCGCGCGTGCACACACACACACACACATCCCTCATGTATCATAATTTTTCCTGTTTTGCTAACTGCCATGCAAACCTAAGCAGTGTAAACATTCTTTGCTTCGACTCCCCAAGTGAAATAGGGATCCTATTGCTGGGCTGTTAGTTCACATCAGGAGGCTTAAGAAGCAGACTATGCAGAGCCGTACAGTAGGAGCGGTTACTATTGTTCTTACTCTTCCGTCGTCACACTTCCGCCTTCTCCCAAGCACTGCAGGCTTCAGTGTCCCCGCCCAAGAACTGTCCTTGTAGCAAGAACTATAAACAGCAATGTGAAACCTACTTATAGGCAGATGAAACGCAGATGCTTGAAGCCAGAGGGAAGCGCTTGCCTAGGAGCCTGTGCTTCAAGCTTCGGAGGCAGAACTTTGCTACAGCTGGAAGTGAAGCCACAGCTCAGAGGGGCTCATGGCAGCTGCCTCTGGAAGCTTGCCCACCCCTCCAACCTCTGAGCATGTCAGGGCCATTTTTCATGTAAAAAAATCAAATATTTGATCAGAATGTATGATTTTTGCCTTGGGTGTCTTAAAGCTATGGAGGAATAAGATTGCACTTTCAAGTCAGATTTAGCCCCCTAAATAGAGAGGAGTTGGCCTCCTGAGGGACAGTGAGGGTGGGAACCTGGAAGCTTGGCCGGGGAAGTGTGGTGGGCTCTCTGACTGGGGTTTCACAGGCCCCTGGGGGTGGAGGATTGGCATGGGGGCATGGGTAGTTGCAATGGCATTACTGAAGTTAGGCTAGTTGGAGCAGAAGACTCAGGGGAGGAAGAGCAATCCAGGTGGTTCCCAAGGTCTAGGTCACCCATTCAATCTGGGTCTGCGCTAAGGGTTCAGCATGACTTCAGCAGGAAACAAGAATTTAGAGTGGAAGGTAAACTGCAGGTGCCATCCTCACTCCAGTGGATTCCCCCAGTGCCCTGGGGATACAGTCCAGACTATGCCAAGACTCTGTAGCGGATGCTGTGATGTGCCGCCCAAATCCCCCAGCTGCTGGGCGTGCTGCTGTAGACAACTGTCAGACCTTTTCATCTGAATGAGTGAATGAGTGAACGAAGGAATGAATGACAAAAGCACATCCTTCAAATACGTCATCCCTTGACTTGGCATTTTCAAGAATACAACTGTAATAACCAGTACACGAGAAACAAAATTTTTGTCAACTTTGGGAAGAAAAAGGCAAGGTATAAATAAGAGTAAAAATAAATAAACAAATCTGACATGGGTACAGCCCTTTACCGTTTTCAGGTTACACTGCCATATGCATTCTGACTTCACGTCCAGTGCCTCCTGCCGTGTACCTGGCATATGTCCCAGAGTTGCTCTGTGACGTGTAGAGATCGCCAAGACATTGCACTTGCCCCCAAGGAGCTTCTGATTGAGATGCAGAGGCAAAATGAACAAATGCAAAGTGAGACAGAACAGGTACAGAGAGGGTGTTCAGTGAGGCCTGAAAGAATAAGGGACACTTTTTTGCTGGAGAGACATTTGATTCACATCCTAAAGGTGAACCAGTTGGGGAAGGGAGGTCATTCCAGGCAGAGTGGCTACCAGAACAGAGGTGGGGAGGCAAGAATGAGGAGGGGAAGACAGGCAGCGTGGATATTGGAAAGGAAAACCAGGTCATCTGACATTGTAGTGTGAGTCCTGGTACTGCCACCAGTGGGACCTATATGAACTTGGGTACGTCATGGAATCTTTGAGCTTCAGTTTCCCATCTATTTAGCAGAAAGAGAAAAATAAATAAACAAAGCAAAAAGCAGTGACTCAACCTATCTCACTGGGCTGCACTGTCATTTAATGTCTGTGTGGCTCTGGGAAAGTCACCTAATTTCTTTAACCTCAGTTGCATCAACTCTAAAATGAGAATAATTATATTTGCCCTGGTATTCACATAGAGCTCCTGGGAAGGCTAAGTAAAACAGTGGACATTGAAGGACATTTAAAATGTTAAGCGCTGCAAAGCTATAAGTCACAATTAAAAAAATTTTATTTTAGTATGTATATGGTAAATCCATGTTGACGGATGACTGATGATCTATCTAGCACAAAACAGGTGATATGCACACACACACACGTAGGCAGACAGACAGACACAATGCTTAAAATTGGCTGGTGCGACTTTAGGATGTAAATTTTTTGGATTTTGGCTATTATGTGACCCTTGCCTCATGGTCTTCTTTGCCGATTGTACTTCTAACTCGTGTCACCTGGAGAAGAATGGATCTACCTGAAAGAGGCAAATGCCTCTTCATATTTTCTCCTCCCTGGGATGGCTGCAGAGGGAGGAGCTCAGACGACTTCACAGTCATGAGATTCCATATTCAGGTGCCCATCGTCTTTCACTCAATTGCTCTAGCAATAACCCCATCAACAAACGGCATTGAATCCCTGCTCTGTGCCAGGATCTGCGCTGTATACTGGGATTCAGCAGTGACCCAGAGAGATGTAGTCCTTGCTCTAATGGTGCCTACAGTCCAGAAGCAAGAAAACAGCCTCTCACTTCCTCAAAGTGGGAGCTAGGATGCTGAGGGAACTATGTGCTGACCCCATGTGGGTGGCCTATAGTGACTGATTTTCTTTCTCTTACCTATTGCTGCTATCTCAGAATTTCCTGCTGCCACCAGGATAGGTACTGAAATGACAAAAGAGAACACACCAGGAAAAGATGCACTGCCACACGCAGGCATCTGATAATAGAGCACAGTCACAGGGTGGAGGTATTGGGAGCTAACTAGTACCCCTACAACCTCCAAGGTTCTCTACTTTCTAATATGCCCCCAACTAGCGTTCAAAACTAGGTCATAACATTCCACAGCAATAACACAATTGTAAACTCTCTGTGTCCCAAAGGGATGTCCAAATGTCCCAGGGGGAAATTCCACCATGACATCTCTGGGCATCAACACACCATACATCTTGTGGTTCCTCAGTTCTCTGACACTCTTGTGTTGTTTATAACCTTGGTTCCCTAGATCATCGTGCATGGAAATCCCCTTTCTTCTGTTGTCAACCTCAATGAGCTTGGCTACATACGGCAGCCCTGATACTGGGTTTGGGTGGTGAGAAAGCAGCCATTTTGAGTTGCTGCCGAGACATTTCCAGTGTGACAACCTGCTCACACAGAGAGCCTGGTCGTTTAGATAAGGACCTGAGCTTGGGGTGCCCTCCATAAGTTCCTGCCTTGCTTTTCCTGGGGTGCCTTTTAAAATAACCCCCTAGAGTTGAGCCCATGAAAAGTTAGTGACTTCTGCCCCAAGCGCCTTATAAGTAATAGGTGCTTGCTACCCTGCTCTCTGTCTCCTACTCACTCATGACCTGGGATGGAGGACTACCCTTCCCCTGGCTCATTGTGCCCCACTCTGGGATCTGTACCTAATAAACTTTGTGACTTTACTTGGTCTGTGTGAGTGTGTTGAAACTGCACCTTCAATCAAATCGATCCCTGGGGTGTTCACTTCCTCAAAGTGGGAGCTTGGATGCTGAGGGAGCTACCTGCTGACCCTATGTGGGTGGCTTATGCCTCTTCATTCAGCAGTCATAATCTGGATATTCTTTTTTTTTTTTTTTTTTGGTGAGGAAGATTAGCTCTGAGCTAACATCCATGCCCATCTTCCTCTATTTTATATGGGGGACGTCACCACAGAGTGGCTTGATGAGAGATGCCTAGGTCCACACCTGGGATCCGGCCCGTGAACCATGGGCCACTGAAGTGCAGCACATGAACTTAACCACTACACCACTGGGCTGGCCCCGTACTCTGCATATTCTTAACCAACCAGCTCCAGGTTTTCCAACGCAGTTTGGAAGAAGGAACTGGAGAAGGTCAAAGTGTTTTGCATAATATAGAGATGCATTTGGGCAACATAGGAACAAGAGAGTGAGAAGGATGCCCAGTGGAGGGCAGAGCGGGGAGCCAGGAGGATGTGAGGAAGTTGGGCAACATGAGGGGTGGGGCAGCCGGGGAAAAGTGGCCCCAAGAGAACATGTCTATTCTGAGCGCTAAGTTGTGTGTGGTGTAGAGTACGACGTTTGCATTCTCTTTTACTCCCAAATCTTCAGGCACAAGCTTTGCTTCACATGCCAGGCTGGTCTTGGTCAGTGCTATGGTGAGAAGCGGGGACAAAAGAGCAGTTGAGAGTCTCAGGATGATAATGATTCACACTTATTTATGTGCTCTCATGGTAACTTCATACTATGCTTTCTAGGTGTCAGCTTCTACCACATGCCATATATTAACTCAGTTAAACTTCACAGCTCAACGATAGGCTGCTGTTATTGTGTCCACTTTACAGATGAGGAAACTGAGGCACAGTGAGGTTTGATTGTTTGTATAAGGTCTCCCTGCTGGTAGGAGGCAGAGCCCAGGTTTGAGCTCAGACAGTCTACATTCTGCAGCCCAGAATGTAGTGGAGACTCAGAATGGAGACCAGGGTGAGGCAGGTGGGGCATTCATATAGGGAACAAAATATAAAAAACCAAAAAACTCAGTAATCAAGGTGAATATGGTTTTACCAATATTTAAAAAAAATTAAAATTAATGCCAAAAAATCCATTATCAAAAAATATCAAATTTCAAGATAAAGACAGAATCAGCATTTCTGATTTTCCTTTTCCCACTGGCTCCACATTGGCTCAGCACAATACCAAGTGAAGTTAGATTTTCCTGCTGCTTCTTAATTCTTGTTCTCCACTCTGAACCAGAGATTGCTCTGAGAATATAGTTATGCTGGGATTTGTAAAATTCTTAGATAGGGCTTTAAACTTCTACAAAGCAAGAAAAGGGTGTTCATGCTAATCCCTGCTCACTCCCAAGGGTTAGAAGATCGCAGGTGAGTAGCTATCCTGTCTCCCTGCCTTTGCACATACTGTTTGCTCTGCCTGTGATGCCTAAATTAAATCTTTTTTAAAAAACATTATTTGATTGCGGTAAGAACGTGGTATCTACACTCAACAAATTTTTAAATACTCAATATAGTATTGTTGACTATAGGTGCAGCAGATCTCTAGAACTTATTCATCCTGCTTAACCGAAACTTTATGCCCATTGACAGCATCTCCCCATTTCCCTCTCCCCCCAGCCCCTGGCAACTACCATTCTACTCTTCTAGTCTGTGAATTTGACTATTTTAGATACCTTTAGTATGTCTTTCTGTGACTGACTTATTTCACTTAGCATGATGTCCTCAAGGTTCATTCATGTCATTGCAAAGTGCAAAATTTCCTTCTCTTTCAAGGCTGAATCATATTCTTTTGTATGTAGGTACCACATTTTCTTTATTGATTTACCCATCAATGGACATTTCAGTTGTTTCCACATCTTGGCTATTGTGACTAGCGCTGCAAGACCTCGGGCCATGAAAGGGAGTGGGATGAGTGGTGAAACAAGAAACTTCCTCCAAAAGAATTTCCATGATCCTCCTCCTCTCTGGGCTCCTGCTGCAGCCAGAGGTAGGTGGCCTTCTCCACAATACCAAGCATGCTGTGCTGTCCTCTGTCACAGCATTGGTTGCCTCTAACAGCTAATGATGTGTTGTGAAGACACAACTGCTGCGATGATCGACAATGCGTTCATGTCACTGTCTCCAGTGTCTAGTTAGTGCCCAGCTTATAACAGAGCGTTCACTAAATGCCTGCAAAGTGAACGAATGTGCTTCAAGGGAACTTTTAACCCTATTGTTCTAAGATTCCATATGCCCCTTCAAATACCAATTCCTCTCCTTTCTGAGGGTAAGAACTGTATAAATTAGCATGGTTAAGTAGAAATGGCACAAGTGCCTGAGTCAGATAGACTTGAGTTTGCATACTTAACTGTCTAACTTTGGAGACAATAATACATTTAATCCTTAGGATGATTTGATGACACGATGTACGTAGTAGGTACATATTTGGTACTTAAAAAATGGCACATGTGCACACACACATATTATGGTTGCATGTATAGATATCCATTTTGAAATTTTCAATTTCTGGTCACATTTCTGCTAACTTTAAGGCTTCTTTTAAACAAAACACAACCGAAAGTGAATTAGAGGCTTAACTTTGCAAGGTTAAGGTCTATTTTTAAACTTAGAGAGCTTTGGAAAAGACAGTCTATGTCACTTATGTGTCAGCTCAGAAAATAGACCCAAGACTTGAAGTGCAAAGTGAAATGGTCCAATGATGGGTTTCCAGGACATGTTATCAGCTTTGGAGCAGATGTGTCCAAGCAAATCTATTTTGTCAGGAAGAAATTCCTCACTGCTGGTGAATCTGGCTTGTAGAAGACAGAAGTGGAGGAGACAGAAGTTGGCCACCAAACTGTATGCTTCTTGGCAGGGAGCATGACTTTCCAGCCACACCACAGTGAGCAAGGTTGAGAAAGCCTGACTCCCCTGAGCCATGCTAGTGTGATGGAGGAAGGCCCTCTCCTCTTACCTGTTTCTTACTTTTTCTTGTATGTAAAACTTTTGAGTGTTTTCATGGGCAAACACTCACAGTATGACTGTATGTATGACTCACAGTAACTCAACAGTCAGCATTCAAACTATTATTCCTAACTGTTTATTGCCCACTAGGATTGACTTTATGCAGACATTCTATGGGAACTAAATTGATCCCAGCATTATTTCCAAGGCCATGGATTTGGCAATATGAAGAAGTTGCTGACCTAAGATTCTTGTTGTCAAGACTACACTGAAGAAAATATTCTCAAGGCAGCCTTCCTGGACCTTCTTCCCTGTCCTCAGGCAGATTTTTCCACACTCTTTTTGTTGCCATCACCGAACATTGGATACACTTTGATCCCAGTGGTCCCCATGCATTGTCATTCATGCACCTCCCAGGCTTCCAATAGACAGTCAGCTCCTTGGGTTAGGGTCTGGGTCTTACTTTGTCAGCACTTACTGGGTGAGTCCAGGCTCTGGGGGATGCATAGGAGGCACAGCTTATCCTAGGCTGGCCCTGAAGTTACCACCAAAATTTTGCTGTCCATCAAAAGATTATTCCTTTCCTTAACCGTTTCCCTCTGTGACTCTGGTTAAAAGTGAGGACTTAGAAACTGCAGTTATACTCTCAGGCTTGTTGGGGAAACTTCAAAGTCTTCTACTATTTTCTCTTATCTGATTATTATAGGAAGCATCTGAGCTGGTGGATTACGAATTTGAAATTTTTTAGGGCTGGGAGATAGCCAGACATCTGTCCCCTTTGGATCTTCAGTGTTATTAGAAAAAACTTTGTTTTCTTTTGTTTGTTATTAATTCCAGTGAAAAAGAAGAAGAAGGTAATTTAAGACAGAGCCCTTTGGAAGTTGGAAGGGCACTGAGTTACAAATGTTTGACTGAGCCCTCTGATGGGACTGATGGAAAAGGCCATATTAAATCCACCTACAATGCAGAGGTGAGACTGGCATCGGCAGTGAAGGAAGAGAAGTACTCTATATCACGCACCTACTATGTCCTCTGTGAGGCCTTTCTTGTCCATCCCAGTAATTCTGAGAGATAGGTGTTACAATTACCATTTCACAGAGGGGCAGGTTAACTGCAAAAAATGCTTAATTTATGCATTCAGCTGACCCATAAGAGACACTATCTTGGGTGACAGCAATGCAAGAATGATGAACACAGACATGTTAGCTGCCAGAAAGCCCATAGACACTCCTGCTCTGATCCTCAAAAGGCCAGTGTAGGTCAGATTTTGACCTGAAACCAGGTTTCCAGATTCAAACTCAGTGCTCCTTCCACTACATCCAATTGTGACGAATCCCCTTGCCCTCCTGTGAGCTCTCTCTGGACATCATCACGTATCGTATCTCACATGCATCCCGATGTTATAGGACAGGCTCCACACCTTGTTACTCACCTTCTCAGCAATACATCTCATCATGCAAATTACTTTGTAATGAGATGTCCTGTTTGGTCCCATTGAACTGATTAAGACTTTCCCACATATTATCTCAAGTGACATCATAGACTGTAATCTTGTGTAATCTTATAAATCTCTGCTTTATAGATGAGGAAACTGGGCAATTTGAGTCTCAGATGTCACTAAATGCTGGAGCTGTTACTGTCTTATGACTCCAAGTTCAAAGAACTAACAATTAAGAGGCACCTGATGCTAGACATCTCCCATGTGTTTTATATACATTATATCATGTAACCCTAATATATGATGGAGGAAAGACTGGGACTGTGGTTTGGTTGATTTCAAGGCTTAATCTCCTTTCACAGCAGCCACAGCCATCTATCTTCATGATCAAAAATGCTGCCATTTCAAGCATCTGGCATATGAAAGATGATGGAGAAAATGGGTTCTATCATCTTCCTTTTTTTAGACAAGGGAGTCCAAGGTTCATAGAATAAAGGCCTTGCCTGGGTTTAGAGGGCTTTTGAGTGGCAGAGAGAGGATGAGGCTCAGGCTTTCTGGCTCTCAGTCAATGGCTGCCCCATTGTTCTAGTCTCCTAGACCTTAGGGCCCAAAGCTTGAGAAAACAAAGCAGCTCGGTTTTATTTACTAATAACCCATTTAATAACCCCACTGATGCCCTTATTTTCATCACTCAAACAAGGGAGGTCTGGTTTTCCCGGGAGGACAGAACCAGTGGCCTTTTCTGTGTAGAAGGAAGCATGTGCCCAGATCTCACTAAGCATTCTCATGCTATGAAGAATTTTCCTTCCATGTGTACCTGGCAAACTCCTGCTCGTCTTCAACACAGGCTCTGAAGAAAACTTTCTGTGATTCTCACGTAAGTCTCTCCACCTCCCACCTACCCCTCCTACCTGGGTAGATATAGGCACCCTTACTTCTGTGCTCCTGCATTACCTTCACTTTCCTCTGGCAGTTAATAAATCCCCTTGCTTAGAAACTCCTTGTTTGCTGGTCCATTGCTCTGCGGGGTTGTTTGGGACTGAGAAGTCTGCATCTAGTTGTCCCTGGCAGCTGGCACAGGGACTTGCACATAGGAAATAAATAGATGAGTGGATGCACAAATGAATAGATGTTGGATTGAATTAGCATATGGATGAATAAAGAGGAGAATAAAGGATTGAATCAACTAAAGTCTTAATTTAGACACTGCTAACTGGGCGTATTTCAATAACTGCATTATAAAGAGACAGAAAATTAGATACGTCTACAGATGCATATATAGTTTGAATATACCTATATTTATCTATAGCAACATTATGTACCCACATAAAATTAAAAATCACCCTTATCCCAAGTGCAGCGATCACTGCTAACATTTTAGTGTATACCCTTCTAGAATTTTCTATACCAAAAAAAAGATACAGTGATCTTTAACACATGTCATTTTGTGATGATTTCACTTTCTGTACGTTTTTGATTTATTTTTGTGTTTTGCATGAATATGGTCCTATTTTACAATCAGGGAAAACAAATTTTTTTTTAAAAAAAATCTTATTTCTTATATTAAAAAGGCTAGTAGCTTTTAGGTTTTCTCTTAAATTGAGATGACAATTACTCCTGAGAAGAGCTAAAATCTATGAAGGATTACTATGTTCAAGATAATCTTCTAAGCATTCTACATACATTCAGTCATATTAGTCAGCACAACTTAGTGAGATTAGTATTATCATTGTCTACAACGTATAGATGAAGAAACAGAGGCAAACATAGTAACTTATTCAAGGTCACACAGCTGATAAGTTACCAAAGACAATCAGATTGATTAAGAAGCAGGAGAAATGCACCATTGGTGTTTTATACATACTTTATCTCATTTAATCCCTCTTTTCGTCCCATGAGGTGGAGGATTATTATCTTGCACTGATCCAGGTCACTGTGCACAGAGATATGGTGTTACTAATCCCATCTTTCAGTTTTAATAACTGGCATAGCCACATATTAGAGCCCGGACCCCATAGTCATTCCATAACAGCATATATGGCTGTTCATCTATTTTAGACTTACTTATTGATGTGTTTATTTATTTGTTTGCTCATTCATGGATATAAAGGTTAATTGGTAGTACATATATGGACCTATTAATACTGCTAGGCACATAATAAACAATAGCTTTGCACAGACTTCTGATTGCTACTGTTTCTCCATTTTAATGTATAGGGTAGCCCTTGAATCCTTTATCTCTGAAGATTAAACCTAATGAGATAATGTGTACAAATATGAATAGCACAAAGTCTGGCATTTAGTAAGAGCTTGGTTCATATTCATCGAATGAGCATTTGCAAAACTTTGGTGAATCATATTGAGCAAAGAACATACCAATCCCAGGGATGTGTAATTTTTCTTTATATAAAAATAAAAGCATCATTGATGAAACCAAAAACATGAAATCCTCTTTTCTTCTATTTTTAACTATAGCTTTATTGAAATATAATTAAAAAAAATTGAATTCCATAGGGAAAATGTCTTTTATTTCTTGTGGCATAATGAATTAGATATCCTAACTGAACATTTCATGGAAAACAGCTTAAAAAAAGTAAGTTATTCTGCAGTCAACAGCTGGCAAAAACAAAGATTGCTCAGAGAGAGCCCAAAATTTAAATAAAGGTGGGAACCCAGAGAGGAAAGCAGAGACTGAAGACAGCTTTCTCTTCAGTGGCATTGCTAACACAGGGGAAAATGGTCTTTGATTTTCATGGCCTCACAGAGCATGGTGGGCTTGAAATATAGCTCAGATATTCTACTGTGGAGAGAGTAATAGAAGACTCCATCCCCAAATAAAATTGGACTCTAAAGGGCTACAGTCTCAGTGTAAGAGTGAACTAGAGATAAGCCTACCTTCCACACTCTCAAATATTCATGTAGAGTGAATTTTTACACAGAGAATACATAAATACACATACATTTTCAGCTTGGATTGTCTTAAAACCTTCAACCTGAGAATTTAGTTTAAATAAGTCCTGTTTTTGTAGTTCTGTCAGGCACCTGACAAAAGCAACACAAATCCTTTGGAGGAGCTTATCTTCAACTCACACCTCGAAAAATTCCCATAAATTAATTTCTAAGAAAAATGAGCATACAGACAAAATCAGAAAACCCTTAAGATAACAAAGCACCCAAGTAAGAGATGGAAGAAACAATGATATCAGAATCATCTGCTCAGCCTTTCGACTGTTAAAATTCTCAGAGTATATAAACTAAGTGTGTACATTATGTTTAAATAAAAAAGAAGATGTCTAATATAAGAAATAAAAAGATACTATAAAAATGATCAGGTAGATTTGGGAAAAGAATTACATTATGGATTTAATACAGTTTAGATGCAACTAAAGAGAGTTAACTAAAGAGAATTCATTAGCTGAAGGATAGATGTATAAAATACATTGTTCAGAATTCAGGATAGAGTGAAGAAAAGGAGACTATGCAGGAGAGGTTGAAATATGAAGGCAGGAAGGTGAAAGTCTCATATACATCTAATCAGAGTTCCAGAAAGATATGAGAAAGACAATGGGACAAAAAATTATTTGAGAGATAATGATTTAGGGTGTTCAAAAATGGTGAAAAGCATCAAAATAGAAAATCAGCGTTTGAAATGTATTCAAGGTAGGATAAATAAAAAGAAATTCATACATAGACACATTATAGTGAAACTGCAGAAAATCAAAAGCAAAGAACACACAGAGGGAAAAGAAATATTATCTTAAATAATGGCAATTATTTTGATAACTAACTTTTCAATAACAGTAGTGTTTGGCAAAAGGGTGTAGAAAAATAACTATGGTTTGGAGAGAAAATGACTGTCAATCTGGAACTATATGTCCAATGAAGATGTCATTTTAAAAATAAGGGAAAAATAAAGATCTTTTTTGGCACTAAAAAGTGTTTTCTTACAATAAGCCTCTGCACTAAAGAATATTCCAAATTTTGTTCTTCACACTGAAAGGAAATGATCTTCAATGGAAGGTTTGAGATATTAAAAGGAAAGATGACCAAAGATTATGTTAAATATCTGAGTAAATATTCAAAAGCAATGACTTTTAAAAATAATAATAAAGTCTTAAGGGGTTAACAAATGACACAAAATTAAAATACATGACAGTAGTAACATATAAATTGTGAATGAGCAATCAGAAATAATATGTTGAACGGTCCATGTATTGTTCTAAAAGTAGGTAAATAACCTTAGATATTGATAATTTAATTATGTATTAAAAATATAGGAAATCTCAAAAATGGAAAAGTAAGGTATAATTAACAAACTAGTAGAGATAAAATGGAATGAGAAAAAAATATGTACACACAAATTTGTGTGTGCCTGTGCACACACACATACACATCAAACCAAAAAAAGGAAAACAGGAGGCCAAAAAAAAAAAAAAAGGAAAT
Organism: Tapirus indicus; assembly: GCA_031878705.1. NCBI lineage: Eukaryota > Metazoa > Chordata > Mammalia > Perissodactyla > Tapiridae > Tapirus > Tapirus indicus. The sequence goes on from CM062919.1 coordinate 7,855,866, forward strand.
AAAACATAAGGGTCAAATAGAAAACACAAAATAAATTGTGGAGACAGAATGAAATATTTCGGTAATTACTATAATTGTAAGTGGAGTAAATTCTTTAGTTAAAAGACAATTTGTTTTTACTGGATTAAAAAATTCACAATCCAGCTATACACTTTTTATGAGACACACCTAAAACATAAGGATAGGAAAGTTTGAATATAAAATAATGTAAAAGATATACTATTAAAGTGCTAACTAAAAGAAATCTGGCTTGGCTATATAAATACCAGACAAAACAAACTTTTTTGAAAAAGCATTTTTCCTAAGAGAGTCATTACATATGGCAAAAGAATTAGTTCACCAGGAAGTATAATTTGAAAATTCTATGTCCCTAATAACACATATATTTGCAATAACTATTAGGAGAAAGAAAAATTCACCATCATATGAAATATTTTTAACACTCAGTCTTTGTAATTGATAAGATTAAAAGACAGAAGATCCATTAGAATAAAGAAGATTTAAACAACAAAATTAACAAAATATTTCTTTAAGATATTTCTAAAACATTGCATTCAGTTATGGTAGTATATACCTTCTTTTCAAGCACAGAGAGAACATTGCAAAAAACTGCCATATATTTGAACACATAGCAAGTTCTTAAAAAATTTCACAAAATAATGTCAGATAGATAATTACCTGTGAATACCATGCAATTAGGTTAGAAATAAATGACAAAAAGATTGTTAAAAAATCCAAATTTATCTGGAAATTACCAAGTCATGAGTCAAAGAAGAAATGATAATGGGAATAAAAGTATTTATATCTGAACAATAATGTAGAAATACATAACTGAAATATATATATTAGAAAGAGAGAAAAGCTTAAATTTAATTAGTAAAGCACTAACTTAGTAGATCAGTGACATAACAAAAGCATAATGACAAGAACATAAACAGAAGGAAATAATGAAGATAGGAGCAGAAGTTACCAACCATGAAATGAAATTACAATTGAGAGGATTGGTGAAATATATAACCTTTGGCAAGCTTGATCAAGAATAAAAGCTTTGATCACAGACAAAATTAGAAATGAAAAAGGAGACATAACTATAGGCACAACAGAGGTTAAAATGATGAGAGAGTATTAGTGAATAAACAAATACTTACAAAAAATATACAACAGCAAAAATTACTCATGATGGAATAATGAAACTAAATATCTTTTTATAACCAACAATGATATTGAATCAATAGTTGAAAATCTTCCCCCAAGGAAATACCAACTGAAGACAGTTTTATTAGTAAAGGAACAAATGATTCCCCATCACACAATCTTTTTTTGAGAATAGAAAATTGGGAAATACTCTCTGACTCATTTGATGAGGTTAGCACAAACCTGAAGCCAATATCCAGCAAGGAGAGTGGGAGAAAGAAAAATGATAGGGCATTCTTGCTAAAACTCACTGATGACTCATTGCACCAATATACCATTGCACCAAAAATTAATATGTTATGACCAAGCTATATTTATCCCAGAAATTCAAGTTTTGTTTAACATTAGAAAATTCATTAATATAAATCATTACATTAACAGAAGGGGAAGGAAAAATATATAATCATCTCAATAAATACAAAAAATTGATTAAAGTTAATACTTACTTGTAATTAAAAAAAAAAGAGACTCTTGGCAACCTAGTCTTCAACTCGATATTTGAAGCCTACCAAAATTTGCAACCAGCCTCATGCTTTGTGCTGAAACATCAAAAGCACTCCCTTTAAGAACAAGGGTGCTCACTGTCACCACTTGACTTTATCATTGTTTTGGAGGCCCTAACCAGTGCTGCCAGGCAAGAACAAATGTGTAAAAAATGGAAAGGAAGAAATAAAATTCAGTTATTTACAGATGATATCATCTACATAGCAAACCCAAAAGAAGAAATGGACAAATATTAGAAGTGATGAAACATTTAGCAAGCCTGCTGTATACATCATCTATAAAAACATACATACCAACAAACACAAAACTATGAAATTTTGATATCGGAACTTTTACACTACCATTAAAATATGTAAAGTGCCTAGAAACAAATCTCTCAAAAGATGTTACGTTTCAGTCCTTGGGGAAGAAAATTATAAAATGTTATAGAATTATGTTGAAGTTTTTTCTCTCTTTCTGTCTCTCTTTCTGAAGATACATAATATGTTAATGAACTGGAAAATGGAATATCATAAAGCTATCATTTCTCTTCAACGTTATCTATAGATTCAAAGTAATTCCAATCAAAATCCCAAAAGGTTGTGTGTGTGTGTGTGTGCGCGCGCGTGTGTATTGACAAACTGATCCTAATGTTTACATTAAAGAGTAAACATTCAAGAGCCAATCCACTGCTGAAGTACAAGCTGGGTGATGTAAATTCCCAGATATCATGAATTACTATAAAGTAATAATAATTAGGACTTGTGTAATTAACATCGGGTAAATACTTTAATCATGGCACAGAAGAGAAAGCCCAGAAAAAGATCTGCCTGCATAAAGAAACTTGGTGTATAACTGAGCTGGCATTGCAGATCACTGTAGAAGGGATAGACTTTTTAATATATGGTGCTGAGTGAATTGTTTATCCATATGAAAAAAAATGATCCCCCTTACTTCACACCATACACAGATTAATCAACTCCAGGCTGATTAAAGACCTAAAAATGAAAGGCAAATTTTATGATGTTTGGAATTCAATATAGAAAGCTATCTTAATGATCTCAGGGTAAGAAAAGTTTCTTTAAACAGTACACAAAATCAACAAATCTTAAAGGACAGTTTGCTGTGCTCATCTGTCAAAATTACGACCACCAAAAGAAAATATCAAAGAGAATGAAAACTCAAGTCGCAAACTGGGAAAAGTGTACAGAATAAATAAAAGCTCATAGAAATCAAAAGACAAATGGAAAAGACAAAAAATCTGACAGAAAAATAGGCAAAAGATTTGAATAAGCACTGTGTGCACACGAGAAAAAGGTAATGACTAATAAGAGTCTGAAAAGATGCTTAACCACATCTGTAGTCAACAAGGGTAAATTAAAATCATCCACCAGTTTGGTAAAAATTAAAACTGCCAGTGTGGAGGGTTGATGAGGTTGTGAAGCAACTAGGTCACTTACACACACTTGTGGGAGTGTGAAATGGCCTGGTGACTTTGGAAACTGTGGCATTGTCTAGTAAAGTTGGAGGTATGCATACTCTGTGCCCTAGAAATTCCAGTCCTGAGAATATACCCCTATTTATAGATGCTCTTGAATATATGCCCCGAGACACAAACTGGAATGTTCTTAGCACCACTGGTGTAAGCGAAACCTGGAAAACAACCCAAAGGTCTATTGACTGGACAGTGGATAAATAAATAGTATTATATGCACATAGGAAATATTATATAGCCATGAAATTGAAGAGATTATGGCTATCCACACTATATGGATTATCTTTGGAACATAAATTGGGGCAGTCATAAGACAGATTGCAGAATAATAATAGCTAATATTTTTATAGCCCACACTATATCCCAGGCACTGTTTTAAATGCTTTATACAAATGAGCTCATATAATCTTCACGAGAACACCACAAAGTAGGCTCTATTATTATTTCCATTTTGTGGTGAAATTTACTAACTTGCTAAAGATCACAGTTCCTAACTGGTAGAACCAGTGGTTAAAAACTAGGTATTCTGCTACTCAGCCATAAGAAAAGTCACAATTGTCCCATTTGCAACAACATGGATGGACCTAGAGGGTATTATGTTAAGTGAAATAAGCCAGGGAGAGAAGGACAGACACTGCATGAACTCATTCATATATGGAATATAAATGAACACACGGACAGAGAGAACTGATTGGTGGTTACCAAGGGGAATGGGGGTGGGGGGTGGGCACAAGGGGTGAAGGGTTACATCCACACGGTGATGGACAAACAAAAATGTACAACTAAAACCCCACAGTGTTATAAACTATTAAGACATCAAAAAAAAAAAAAAAAGCCCCACAAAACTAGGTATTCTGGAAGCAAAATATACGCTGTAGTATGATTCTTTTGGCCTGAAGCTCAAAAGCAAGCAAATGAACAAATTATTTTTAATAATACAAACATGTCGTAAAATTAAAAATAAAAGCAAGTGAATGATTAACCCAGAATTCAGGACAGTTGTTCCCTGTAGGAGGTGAGGAGTTGTGATCACAGAGGGTGAACAAAACTTCAAAAACAATGGTATTTTTCAAAAACGGAGAATGAATGCATGTATCTGAACTAGTTTATTCTTCTTTATACCCTATGCATAGTTTATGACTGTTCTTCTGTTTCTAATCAATATTTAGAGCAACTGAAGAAAATAAAGGAAGAAAATGAGGCCTTGCCGAAGATGGAGAAAGACCTCATGTTCCTTCGTCATAAAATGTCTTGGATCTCTGCTGATAGAGTCCTTAGAAAAGTCCACAGAAGCTGACCTGGATGTAGAATTTTTGTTATTCAAAGAATTTTTGTTCAAACAAACAAGAGTGGCAACATATGGCAGTGCAAATGCCTCTAATTGCAGCCTATCCAAAAGGCAACATGGCAGGGGAGCAAAATCCATCCCACCCAAATGGGATTTTAGACACTGCAACCCAAATTCAGGCCTTTATTCTTCTGATTATAGATCGTAACTTCTTCTTTTTCCAGCTGATAAAGAGATATGGGAAATAGAATTCCACTATCCTCATAAGTAGTCAAGAAATTCTCTCTCCAATTACTTAGAATCAGTTTTTAAGCAACATAATTCAAATTTCCAGTCAATTAATGTTATCCTTCATATTAAATCCTGATAGAGCTTTTCCAGCTTCTGTAATTCCTTAAGAAAGTCCACCCCTGCTTTCTCTTCCATTTGCTCCTCGGACATCCCATCATTCCCCAAGCTCAGCTCACTGTCTCCTCCTTGGTAAAGGCATCTCTTCTAGTACCACCACACCCTTCCCTAAGATTTGCTCCCAAATGGAATAACCCTCACTCCTCTGTGTCTCCTTAGCACTTTGCACACACTTGGAACAAAGGACGCCTTACTAGCACCCTGCTCGCCTGCAATTAGTTGTTTGTTCACTGCCATTCTCATCTAGAATGAGTGTTCCTCAAGGTGAGAGATAAGTCATACGAATCTCTAAATTGTATCCCGAATATCTAACAGCAAAGTGTCCTGCATGAAGTAATAATTGCGATGAGGATAAAAACAGCAGAAAATATCTGTCTAGTCATCTCTTACTGCATAACACTCCAGTGGCTTAGAAACAATGATTTATTTTTATCTCTCCTGCTTCTCAGCTGGACGGGCTCCTCTTAGGTTCTGTCATGCTGCTGCATTCAGATGATTACCTCAAGGCTGGACTGGGCTGAGTGCCCAAAATGGCTTCTTGACTCTCGTGTCTGGTGCCTGGCGCTCTTCAGCCTCCCTGTCTCTCCACAGGGCTGTCACCCCAGGGCTTCTCCACGTGACATGTACTTCTCACAGCACAGCCATCGTAGCTGGCTTCCAAAGGCAGGAAGCAGAGTTGTCTGGCTCTTAAAGCCTACGTCCAGACTTGACAAGTGTTCTTTCTGTCATAGTCCATTGGTCAATATTGTCACAGGCCCACGCAAGTTAAAGGAGGTGGAGAAACAGATTCCCCTCTGAATGTGGAGTGTCCAGGTCACTCTGCACTAGAGCGTGTGGGATGGGAGATTTTGCTGTGGCCATCTTTGGAAAGTACAGACTGCCACAACACCTATGGAATGCTCCCTAAGTGCCAGATACTGTGCTAAACACACTGCATATATTAATCTTCTCAACAACCCTTTGAGATAGTTACAATTACTATTTCCACTTAATAGATAAAGAAAATGAGGCTCAGAGAGGCTAAATAATTGCCTAAAATGTCATAGCTGGAAAGTGGCAGAGCTGATATTCCCATTAGATCACTCCAGAGCCCATCCTCTGAATCACTGAAGTATTTGGTCTCCTTACCATGGGAGCTAAATAAATGTTTGACTCTAATATCTCCTTTTTTGGATTAACTCAGTGGAACTATTTTTAAGCTTTTAAAATATATATTTTAAAAGATATCCTCTTCCTAAACAATAGAGAAGAATGGAAGGCAAGAATGGAGAACCCAGCAGGAGACACTCATAATTTTCTACTTGATATTTAGCCTGTGATAAAAACTCCTTTGTTCTTGTTTATGACTTGGTTTCTCTTCACCAGGAATTTTGAAATTCTAGGCAGCCAGACCTCCAGGAAATCCCTTTTTCTCTTTCCAATGGGTACATTTTCCAGGACTTCCTAATATTGACCCCAAATCGTATCCATCCAAGACTTTTGGAAATCTTTTCACCTTTTTGGTCTCATGTGCATTTGGACATGACCAAATGCACAGATCAAGTCCACTTGCCTCTCTTCCTGTATATTATCTGTGGGGAAGTGTTGAGTGTACGTGAGGTAGAATATGCAAGTGAGTGGTGGTTTGGCCTTCACAGAGTACCCAACCAGACATGCTGGGCCTTATTTCCAATTTCTCTGCACATTTACATAATCAATACTATGTGGTCATTATACACTGTCATTGTGGGTCAGATTCTCCAAACACTCCAGGGAGTGGCTCACAAGACTCCCCGGAGTGGCTGGCTTTGCTTATTGCCAGGTAATGAAACACAGTATCTTAACATTTGGACACAGTTATGTTAATAGAACTTGCCAAATTAGTTCATGAGTTGTGCTGTCTTCCAGCAGTGGAAGAATGTAAAACATGAGATGCCTAAGATGATGGGAGATTGCATAGCTGTAAAAATGACTTCAATAACATTGGAACATACTTATATTTAAGTTAGAAAACAAAATAGGATGCATAATTGTATGAGAAAGACTAAAAGGAAATATCCAATAATTTTGGCGACTTTTCAGTGGTTCGATCACTGGCAGTTTTTTTTTACATGTACAGTTTTTGTATTTTTAAATTCTCTACAATAAATATGCATTATTTGTATGATAATACACTCAAATATTAAAGTAAGTCACAGTTTACTTTGTTCTTTGTGACATTTTTAAAGGCCATAACCATGAAAAGTCCAACCTTGTGGATAGTCAGCAGGAGACTGAGTTTGTCCAGCCGAAAGTTCCCCAAGTGGCCGTAAGCACGTTAGGTCAGCTAGTTCCATCACCAGCTGCCAATTTTACCAGTAAGAGAGAAGGAAGACTATCTTAAAATGCTCCATTCCTCCATCACCACCCACCTTCATGAGTCTCAGGGTCAACCACACCTGCTGCTCTTGCCAAGGTTTCACTGGCCACGTCTGCAACCTCTGGCCAACTCTCGCCCTGTGTTCGCAGCTATGTTCTCTCACAGCTTATAGCTTTTTAATTACCAGCCAACCACGAAGCTGAATCCTAGCTATGCGACTCTGATAGCACCAGCGGATAGGTCTGGTTGGCCCAAGAATTGGTTTGTAATTACTTCTGGATGACTAGGAAGGCAGCCCACACTGACTACTCAGCTGGGTGCAAGACTTTGATCTCAGGATGCCAAAATTGTTGCTTCTCGTTTGCCCAAGATTTGGTGGAATTTACACTTATTAATTCCTGCAAATAAAAATGAAGTTGCTCCCTGAGATTGAAGGCAGGGGTTGTTCACATATATCATGAAGGAAAATAATGACCTGGAGTTTACAAGGAGTTTTATCATGCCCACATATAGAGGGAAACATCATTTACTGGGCATCTCCTGTGTACCAGACATTGAGCTGGGCCCTTTTGAAAAGAGCTAATATCCATCCCCAGATAGTAATTGAGCGAATTTTAGCATGCAAAGTTTCAAAGAGATAATATGCCTCTAATAAGCAAAACACTCATTCAGATGGGTGATGTGTCCCTGATGAGAAATATACAAGATGATGTTCTTAATCATTGTGAAGCAATTCAATATGGCACAAAGATCATGGATTTTGGAGTCAGAGAGATGTGGCTTTAACTTCTGACTCTGAATTTGGGAAAGCTGTTATTTCAAGGTGCGGGGGCGGGGGGCGCGTCTTATGTGGCGATGTGGGAAGTATGTTTTAGTGCTGAGTAGCCAGACAGCATGGCACAGATCCTCATGCAAAATGACTAGCAGAGTGACTGTCCTGTAGGAGATGGTCAATAATTTTTTATTCACTTTACTCTTTCATTCTCTAACTAGACAGTGAGGAAAGTATTGCAGGAGAGTGTGCTTATTTTGCTTAGCAAATATGAGGTCAGTGATTAACATTGACTTGAAGCCGGCTTTGTTGATGTCAATACAATGAGGAACTTTTTTGCACTTTCTTTACTCACTGTCTCAGAAGGAGGTGAGCTCTTTATCCCAAGAGTATTCAGGAAGAGTCTCAATTGATCTCACAGAGCTATTCCAACCATGAGAGGAAGCTTGAATTCCATACCTCTAAGACTTTCTCTGGCTCTAAAACTCTATTTTATTGTTTTGTTTACCATCAAAATTCTTTCCAGAATGATCAAATATGAAAGACAAGTTCCCTGGTGCAAGAAAAGAAATACTAGGTTATTGTCAGATAACTTGACTGAACCTGGGTTCCTATGTAATAATAGACTATAACAGTATAATGGTGTTACATGTGACAGGACAAATAGCATTGCATGCTAGGGGCCTAGTGACACTTTATACTCTAATACTCCTAGAGTATAAAGTCTCAAGTTTAATCTCGGCCATAGAATTGCCTCATAAAACTTTATAGTAACAACTGAAATGTTCAACACCAAGGTCAAGATAAAATAAACCACTGGAAAAGTTACAGGTCCACCATTCTTTATCCAAATTCCTTAGGGCGTAATATTTTGGACGTTAGAACAGGAATATTGTGCATGTACCGAATACTATGTAATATCCCCAGTAAGGTCTGGAGTAACACCTTCTCATTAAACACACCAATATTTCTGCAGTGAAACATGGATATTCACAATAAATGGGACAAATGAGGAATACACATAACTGCACCTCATTGCAGGTCAAGTTTTGCTGTCAAATTAGTTACAAAAACTTTCATTATTTTGAAGCTTTTTGACTTTGGGATTATGGGTAAGGGATTATGAACCTTATTTAAGTACTAGCCTTCAAACGTTGTTTTTAAAGAAGATTTAACAATGGTGGATAATGTTTATAATATAAAATAGTATTATTGAGTGAGTGACTGAGAACAATATGAGTTTTAAAGATAGGTTTCCTGAAATTTTAAAATATTACAGAAAGATAGAAAAATGAGTTAGGAAATCTACAACAAAATAGTGGCTATTTCTAATTGGTGATTTTCATTTTCTTCTTTGTATTTTGTATATTTTCTAAAATTTCCATGAGGACTACGGATCATTTTAACAATGGACAAAGCTAGTTTACTCTCAAAACTTTTCATCATGGGGCCGGCCCAGTGGCACAGCGGTTAAGTTCACGTGCTCTGCTTTGGCGGCCAGGGGTTTCCTAGGTTCGGATCCTGGGTGCGGACCCACACATTGCTTGTCAAGTCATGCTGTGGCAGCGTCCCATATTAAGTAGAGAAAGATGGGCACGGATGTTAGCCCAGGGCCATTTTCCTCAGCAAAAAGAGGAGGATTGGCAATGGATGTTAGCTCAGGGCTGGTCTTCCCCACAAAAACAAAGAAAAACTTTTCATCGTGTTTCAAAGTGGGGGCGCTTGCTCTCCCATCAGTATGCAGTCCGGAATGTACGAGAGCATCTTCCTCTTGAGTTCCCAAAGCAGCCTGGCCAGAGCAGGGCGTTTGCTTACTGGAAAGGGCCTCAAAGCAGTCACTCTAGTGACCCTCGTCTCTTCCCAAACACTCAGAACCGCAGCCACGAGGTTCTTATCAGTCGTGTCCAGAATGATGAAGAGATACTGGAAACCAACCCTAAGACTTCTTTATCCAGCCCTGATGGGGTAATGGGGCAGGGGGCAGGTCTGTCTACTCTTCTCTGACAGCACCGATGTGCTCCGAGGGATGAGGCTTTATGTACTAGTTTAATTGATTGTTAGGGAAGCTGCAAGTTTTGTTGCAGAGAAAGTCAGTGTGAAATAGCCTGCTCATTTCAGAAGCAATTTGGAATCGCAATACCCAGACTTCTTAGCATTTGCAGAGCTTTCCCATCACTTTCTACACAATACTAAAATTATTGGCTTCACTTATGGCTAACGCTCTTTGAAGGCAGGAACTAGAGTTTATTCATCTTTATAAGGGGGGCGCCTAGCCCAGTGCCTGGCAGTGTACGCTCAGTCTATGCTTTTGATTGAATGGATACCTTTATAGGCAAATACATGTACATATACTTACATTGTGTGTATACACATGTATGTATATATATATGTAGACATGTATACATATATGCACATGTACATGTATATGTATAATCTATCTCTATATCATCCATTCATTTGCATTTATTCATTGGAAAAGTGCCCAACAGGAGATACTAAGTAATTAGCTCTCGTTACAAAGGCCATTTAGAATTCCAGGCTATAGATTTGTAAGACATCTTAAATCAACATTTCACAACCCTAGCCACAGATTAGACTCGCTTGAGCATTAAGAGAAAATATGACTGTCCAAGCGTTTGGATTTCTTTGGTCTGGAAAAGGGTGCTGAAATGGCTTTTTGTTTAGAACTTCCTTGATGATTCTAACGTTCAGTTTTAAAGTCTACTGCCTGAGTCAACTGGGTTAATGATTTCCACAGAGGAAGGAGTGCTCCCTGAAGGCATAGCAGAACAAAAACCTGCGTGTGTGTGTGTGTGTGTGTGTGTGTGTGTGTGTGTGTGTGTGTAGGAGGGTCGTAAATTTCCAAACTAGGCTCATGCAATGTCTGACATATGGCTGCCTTCTCCAAGTCATATCTCGGCGAATATTGTAGATACTTCTCAAGTGTTCCAGAAAGGAGACAGCACTGGGAACCACTGTTCTAATCCAGTGCTTCTCAAACTTTAATGTGGCTAGAAATCAACTGGAGATGTTGTGAAAGTACAGATTCTGATCCAGCATCTTAAGAGGTGGAAACTAACATTTATGAAGTTCTGATGATTGTGTCTGTTCTCTAGGGTACGTATTGTGACTCTCAAGCTGAAATCACAAAGCTACCCTTTGGAAAGTTGATGAGAAGCAATTGCCAACTGTCTGGTCAAAAACCAAAGCTAGTGAACTCCCCATGAAGGGAGACACCCTCCTCTTCATGGGGTAGACCGCTGGCACAGGGTCGGGTCACAGAGAAATTGAAGCAGGGACAAAGGTTGGGACTCTTGACCACAAAGCCAGATAGAAGCTCATGGCAAATATCGCTGGGATTGTCCAAGTAACCCCACCTTGCCCCCAAAGAGGAATGTGGGTCTGAAAATAAAGCCTGCTGCAGTGGGTTGAACGGTGGCCCTAAAATATGTCCACGTCCATATCCCTGGCACTGGTGAAGGTGACCCTATTTGGAAAAGGAATCTTTGCAGATATAAATAAGTTAAGAATCTTGAGATGAAATCATCCTGGATTATCCATTTGGGTCATAAATCCAATGACAAATGTCCTCATAAGGAAAGGGAGAGGGAGATTTGAGACAGGCAGAAGAAGAGAAGGCACAGTCACAGAGCAGAAGGCTATGTGAAGATGGAGGCAGAGATGGAGTGATGCGGCCACAAGCCAAGGGAAGCCTGGGGCCACCAGAAGCTGGAGGAGGTAAGGAAGGATTCTCCCCTGGAGCCTTAGAAGGGAGCACAGGCCCACCCACATTTGATCTTGGACTTCTAACCCCCAGAACTGTGAAAGAATACATTTTTGGTTGTTTTAATCCACCTAGTTTGTGGTCATTTGTTATGGCAGCCCTAGAAAACTAATGCACCTGCCTTATTGTTTATTCCAATGCCACAAACCATTCATTTGTTTATCTTATAATGAAGCTGCTCTCTGCCACATTCATCACCAATTATAACTGTGGGTCTGAAAATTCACCCTCTTTGTCATGCGGCCCCAGATCAGCCAGCTCTCTTACCTACACTTGCCTCACCTCCCCAGCCTGTACCTTCCCCAGTTTCCCCCACTGGTGGAATAAACAGACAGAGCACTGGGTTTGGAGTCAGACAGACTCAAATTCCAGTCCCAGCTCTGTCACCACTCTCTGTGCCATTGCAGACAAGTCACTTAGACAAAGAAACTGATAGAGAAGTTAGTGGTACCTGCCATCCAGCCCCGCTGTAGGATCAAAGGGGAGAAGGGTGTCCAGGCACCTCACAAGGAGGAGTTGCTCCTTAAGTTAGATTCCGAGTCAGGCAAGCAGCCCATCTGTACACCAGGGAGCCCCCGCTACACTTCTCACCGCAAGAGGAAAAGCACCTGCTCCAGCTTCCCCATCCTGTGGGCCTGGATGTGTGTCAGGTTGGCCCACCTTGACATGGGCAGCCATGATGCTGGGGCTGCTGCCTCTGTGTCACTCCTGACAGCAGCCTTGTGCCCAGGGTCCACCTGTGAGACCCAGGCATCACCTGGTTACCCTGTGCTGTCCTCCAGGTTCCCTCCAGGACCAGGGATCCACCCAGGAACCAGGCAGTCCCCAAGCAGATCCTCCTTTCTGGAGGGGACGGTTTAAGTACTTCTTAAATATCCAAAGGGTTAGGTAAGTTCCCAAATATTATATAGCTACAAACTGATGAAGCAAGAGCTCGACACCAAGTCTGCCTGACTCGGAAACTCACGTTCTTTTTCACACAATCACCCTGCTTCTCATTTCCCACAGAGGAGAATACCAGTGCTACCTTTCCAAGTGACAAAATAAATCAAATAAATAGATGAGTAGATTGATTTAAAAATTAGTACACCAAGTTTTCTCAATTTAAAGGTCTCTTTTCTCATTACAAATATTTCTTACAACTTGGAGGCCTGCTATCTTTTTGCTGTATTCATAGACCTCAGGAACGGGATGGATTTCTTGCTGAATCAGATTCACATGTGGGTAGCCTGAACTGAGCATGTCACCCACGCTGGGTGTTCCACAGAGAGGAAGTTGGATTCCAGGTTCTCGGTGTGGGAACAAGTGTGTGAACCACCATTCCTTTAGTTCTACCTTCACACACCACGGTGTGGAGGGATGGATGGTATTTCTGGAGGCCCTTCTGGTATTTTAGTGCTGGGGTACCTCATCCCTGCCCCAACCACACACCCATGCTGCATGAGAACAAGTGGCCTGCCCACAAAAAAACTCTGTTCCTGGAAAAGGTGTTCTCTGAACACCCACACACACATCCTCACCTCTGACCTCTCAGACTCGGCCTTGAAACTGGAAATGCCCTTCCCATGGAGGGCACATTGGCATCACTGTTTAGTTTGTATTCCAGGCTCTGACTCCTGTCCCCACTAGGAGATGGGAGATTCGAGCTCAGGGGGCATTGGGGTACTTACTGCCTGTTCATAGCTCTTGGCACCCGGCAAATAAGAGGGATCTTCAACTCAGCCTGTGGAAACAAAAGCAAACTCATTACTGTGCCTTCACATCATGTTTTAATTCTGGTGAACAAGCTACTGTCCCTTCTTGTTAAAATGGGATACAGGTGCGGGCTCAGAGGAAACAATAGAAAGAGAATTAATCCAGGTCAATAACTGGTTTATTTCTGGAGTGGGGTGGGGGAGGGGCCTTTTCCCTGACATTCTGTCCTCTTTCTGTCGACATTCATCCCGTCTGCCCTGGGGAGCTGAGCAAACGTATCCCGAGCCTGGTTTTCCCTGGTGTGCAATTGTGTGCCTCCCCTGGGCACCCAGGGCACGTTAGCCCAGGCTCCCTGCCTCTGCTCAGGGGTGTCCATGGACACTTTTCCTTTCAAAGTGTGACTTTACCATGAAGTATTTATTGGAAGTTACATTTACATACGGCTTCACACAGGACGCAGCATTTTATTTGTGGCTCACATTCACCCACATAGGACAGATCATTAGCCCCATTTACCATATAAATTAACAGCAGAGACCCTGGGAGTATTCAATAAGGGCTTTACATCAATGATCGTATTTAATCTACACAAAGGCCCTGGGAGGTATAAAGGATATTACTCATGGTATCAGTTGGGGTTCCAGCAAGAAAGAGACAGCACCCTCCAATTGGGTAGTTTGAGAACAGTTTAATAAAGAGACCACTTAAAAGGTGTGAACAGGGTGGAGGGAATCCACAAAGGACAGTGAACGACCCAGGGATGCTGTTATCATGCCTGGGCCTGGAGGGATCAGGGGAGCCAGTGGTCACTGGGACCCAGAGACAGGGCCAGTGGAAAGAGAACTGTGGCTTCCAGCTGAGGGACCTGTAGGGAGGGAGCTGTGGTGGGTGGAATAAAAGTCCCCATGTCATGCTCTTCCTGCCCTGAATCTCCTGCTGCTGTCTCCCATTGGCCAAACTCAACAAGAAGCCAAGGCTGAGGAGCCATTAACATGGTTTCTATCCATCAGCCTCCTGCGGCTCCCGGTTGAGTGTAGCAGGTTAGAGAGTGGATCTCACTGTTAAAGACAATGAGGCTCAGGGGCGTTAAATCATCTGCCCAAGATCACCCATCTGCAGTAGGAGCCCAGATCCATAGGACTCAAAAATTCCATTTCCTAGCCAATCACTAAACTGTATCCCACTGAGCTTTAGGCACTTCTAGATCATTCTGCCACCCATCTGTTTATCCATTCATCCATCCATCTATCCAACTGCCATTTACTGAAAACTTACTTTGTGTAAATATTGTGCCAGATAAGACACAGTCCCTGGCCTCAAGGCACTCCTAAAAATATAATATAGATTCTGCCTCCCTCCATGATGGCTATTATCAAAGTACTTTGTAAAAACAGATGCACATAAAACAAAACAAAACAAATCCTAACTCTGCCTTGGAGAGCCAGGGGCATCTTCATAAAGGAGATAATACTTGATCTGGGTCTTGCAGAATAAGTCTGTGTCTTCTAGGCTTAGAATTAGGGAAGGTGTTCTGGGCAGACGGAGTGAAAGATGCAAAGGTGTGAAGATGTTAGAATGCATAGTGTGCCTGAGAGACTTTGTACAGCCTGGTGGGACCACAGAGGTCAGCAGCTTGGATGCTGATAGTATGTGAGAAAGAAATTTTTAAGTTTTCAGGATATCAAGGATCATGTGTGAGAAAAGAAGGGATTTGGACTTGAGCCGTGGGATCTTGGACCAGTAACTGCAGGAAAGTTACTAAAGAGCTAGGACCAACCCCAAGTCTTCAGACACCATGTGAATTCCCCCTTGGCCGCATCCCCCATCTTATGCTTCTGGGTCAATGAATGACAGCAGGCAAAGGGGAGACAGCTGTTAGGCTCTCGTTCACTGACACTCCTCTCTGGATGGTGTGTGAAGCATCTAGTTCATGGCCTGTTTGGAAGTTGTCTCCTCCGTAGTGGTGGGGAAGAGGACTCGAATCTTTGTCGGTATAGTACAAACAATGCACAGCGAATACTGGAAGAGTCCTGGACTGGGGGTTGAGGGACTCTGTTCAGATCCAGCGCTGTCTTTAACTAGATGTGTGACCTTGTAGGAGCACGTGGTCTCTCCTCATTTATAAATGATGACGTCCTTATCTTTCTTTCACAGTATTAAGTGTGAAATAAGCTGATGCATCTGAAAGTGTCTTACAGACTATAAAATGTTATGGAAATACGGATATACAATTACTTGTATAACAGCATAAAGTTTACAAGTTGCTTTAACATCAGTCATGTTATATTTAGGTTATCTAGGGTTATTGACACTGATTTTTATATATCAATATTTGGAGGAGTTAAATTACTTGATTATGGTCATGCAGGACAAATTTGTATTGCCCTTCCCACTTTGAGAGCATCTATCTCTTAAATATCCTGCTTCTACAGTCACTTCGTTGCTCTGAGTGCATTAATCAGCAGTGTTGAAATAGCGTTGACAGGGGATAAAATAAGTCCATCTTTATGGAGGGATCCCTATGTGCCTGGCTCTTGGCTGGCTCTTATGTACAGGATGAAGGAGTCATAGGTGCAGGACTGTCTCCTCCAAGGCTTACTGCCTTGGATCCGAGGCCTGGGGAGGTGGCCAGGGAAGCTGACTTCCAGCCCTGTTCTTGCCATCCGTTGTGTAGCCTTGAACAAAACATTGGAACATTCTGGGCCTCAGTTTTTTCACCTGAAAAATGAACAGGTTGGGCCCGATAGGTCTCTTCCAGTTCAAAGATTTCATAAAAAATTTCCATTTAGAAAACGACAATCCATCCATATTGGATGACAAAAAATGGTTTTTAAAAGTTGGAAATCTGTTATTATGTTTCTTACATTTTATCGTCTTCTCTAATAGAGCTCCTTGCAGAGCAAAATTGCTGAAGGCTCTGCCAAAGTGCTAACGCATAGAACATTAGGGATGGACGAGGTGGGGGCCGGGGAGGGAGTCCTTAACTTTTGCCTTATCCTTAAACCTTTGTAAATGATTTGATCTGTAACATCATTGCTTATTAGGCTTGTATTTTAAAATCTTAATAAAAGTTCAAAAAGATATTTTACTAGCAGCTTTTGAGAGATGTGAGCAATATATTGTATAAAAAGAATTTTAAAATGTGAAGAGAGCCCAAACCTCTCTGGCATTTAAAAAGCAAAATTTGGGGTCTTCGTGACCCACATCAGAGTATGAGTCAGCCAAGTGGTGTCATCAGCGTGACAGAATGGACGGCACGCTAAAAAGCAAACATCTCTTTGCTCTACTCAGAATGTCGAAGACCCTTCTGAGAGCACCTCAGTCTTATCTGATCTTAGTCATTGTGTAAAGGATGTGGCGAGAACAAGATGTGGTGAGTCAGACAGGAAGAATTTCATGTCCATCGGGTTATGAAGATAATATGCTGTAGAAAAGACAAGGCCCTTCCCTTCCTGACATGTGTATTTTCAAAAAGAATAGAATGGACATCGAACATCTGTTATGTGTCCCCTGTCTATGCCACAGTAACCCCATATGATCCATATTCCATTCTGATTTTATACAAAACCAAACAGACATTCGCAGACATTAAGTAACCTGCTCCACATCGCATGTATAATAAGCTGGTATTGAAAACCACTGGCCTCGACACTTTTTAGTTAGTGTTGAGACAACTATCTACCTGCTCTGAGCCTCAATTTGCTTATCTGTACAGTGGGGGTCACACAACAGCTATCTGTAGGATTTTTGTGACGATTACGTGAGAATATAAGGTAACTAAGACATGGAGAAATAGTGATTAACATTAACTTGAATTTTAAGATTAATTAAGTGCCCTTTATTACTTTTAGGTTTTAGTGTCCAGAAATGAGAAGTGCTGATGCCTTTAGTGACCACTGGTGGAGTAACCATGGATTCTCATACCTGTCTGCCCTTCAGAATTACCTGGGGAGCTTTAAACATTGCTGATGCCCCAGGAAGTTTGATTCAGTTGTTCTTGGGTGGAGGCTCAGTCTTGATATTTTTCCAGTGCCCCAGGTATTCTAACGGGAGGTGGGACAGAAGGAAGTGGACGTGACAGCGCCATCCACTCTCTGTCGGCCCAGCTCCACTCACTGACATCTTCTCATTCTCAGGGAAAGCACCAAATAATCACACTTTCATTTGCCTTGCTGTCCCAAACTCATCCTAAACGGGAATACGGGAACTGCCACTGCTCATAAAGAATCCTCCAGATGTTTGGATTTGTTTCTGAGTTAAATTGCAGTGAAGTGTTTAGGAAAAATCCACCACATCCAAACATTGATGACATAGAGGAGAGTGTGAGAGGCTCCTAATCTCACCAACCAACAATTGCTCTGTCAGATCTTGTCTACAGAAAGTGTCAGTAAAATCCAGGCTCGCACAACTGTCATACCAGGTGGAATTTGCTCATATGTTCTGCAAGCATTTATTGAAGGTCTATTTTGTGCTGAGCACTGTCCAGATAGAGGAATTAGAGGCCACACAGCAGGGCCCTGCCCTCAGAGCACGAGTCTGTATTCTCCATGGTGCTGTAAACGATTGTGGTGGAGTGAGATTAAAATGTGTCTATAAATAGTGGAAGAACAAAAGATGTTGGAAGGCAGAGGGAGGCACACCCAGGGCGGATACACCTGGTTCCCCACAGCATCAGTAGAAGAGTTTCCTCCCAGGTCCTCTAACAGCTCCTTAGAAGTAACCCGGACCCCTGCTTGGGGCATGATAATGAAGGGGGGGCAGGCCTTCCAGACTAAGAAACCCCCCTGGCCTACTGGTCTCTCTCCAAGGGGCTTCAGGATCTAGAGACTGTTCAAGATAAAACAGCATCGTCGATACTGCTCTTCTTGCTTTGACTCAGGGACCTCGAGAGGCTGCGGCACCCAAACCATGGGGAAAATCTCACTGTATTTTGTACATTCACTTTCTATAGGAACTGGGGCATTTATTTCAGCTTCTCATCTTAGTTAGCCTCAGAAATAGAGCCTAAGCATGGCTTTTGCTGTCAAAGGGAAGTGACACTCAGGCACCATCTGTCAGTCACAGCAGGGCATTTGGTGCACACGGTACTAATCTCTCCAGAGTTGGCTCTGCCATGGGGATGCTGGCAGAAGCACTCCGGGGTCCCAAGAGGAGATTGAGCCCTGCCTGCAGGGCCTTCAATCAGGGAGGGACCAGGCAGGAGGAGACCCTGGGCCCTTGGGGAGTCCACAGGGAGAGGCCAGCTGTTTTCATGATGCCTGTTTATTTCTCCAACAAGGGAAAATGCCGACTGTGTTAAATGTTGGACGCCAATGCAAATAGAATCACAAATGTCAACCTGGGCACTAAAATTGTCTGACTGTATACCATGCTCTAAAGCATAGGGAAAAGAGCCAGAATCCGCTCGTTATTAATTTATTTTGGCTTAGCAATCTTTGCTTTCATTTCAATAATAGAGTTCCCACAGGATTTACAGAACCCCCTAAGAAGCCGGAGTTCCTTGGGGGTCCAAAATGAACCCTGGTTTGAGAAACACTGCTCTAGCCTATGTTGCCTCCCTATAAGGCTCATTTCCCTCCCCTCAAGATGTGAAGAGGTCTGTGCCGGAGAGGCGCACAGCGTGGCTGGGGTCCTGAGAGGAAAGAGATTCCTGCCCCAACCATCCATTTTGGCCAAATAATCCCACAGTTTTGGAGGTGATGGTCCCAAAGATTATATTTGACTAGCTCACTTAGTACTTCGTGGGTTGAAAAGCACTGTGTAAAGATAACGGACTTGATGGTTAAAACATGAATATTTCAGAAAACTAAACAAAAGAAAACAAGGCTTTATAGATGAGAACATGCTTTAGATTTCCAAAGAACATACTTAGGTTTAGGCATTAAACCCAGAATAGCTGTTTCAGAGCTTGGAGCCGCCTGGGGTCTCAGGGACTGTGTTAGGGAAGTAAGACTTGTTTTATAAATAGATTGGATTTTGGTGCGAATCTTAATCCGAGAATAATTAATACCCTTTTGGTATCATAAGCAGTTTAAACAGCTGGAAATATGTAAAGCAATACATCACATTTTCTTGTTATCCTGGAGAACTCTTGTTTTCCACTGGGAATTCACCAGTGCTACCAAACTGAGCTTGCAAAGAGACATTTTATCATAAATATTTCTGCTGCATTTCACCCGATCCAAAATTAATATTTCATGAAGGAAAAACAATGCTTTTACAGTAAAGAATGTTTTTGCTCTCAAACCTTTCACATTTATTCCTTGAAGATAAAGCTTATAAAAACCACTTGCTTCCGTTTATTTTAAAGTTTAAGAAATATCATTCTAATAATGACAATATACCTGAAAAGATGTAGGGAAGGACCAAAAGCCAACTAGGAATTGCTGAAGAAAATATTAGGATCAGTCAGGAAGGTGAGATGCAGCTGTGACACTAAAACTAGGTCAGGGCTGGAGGAGCAGGTCTAAATTAAGGCTTGATGCTCTTTCCCATTAAAACAGGAACACAAGAAAAGGACTGAATACACAACACGTACAACATACATCTCATTCTCTCTACACAGTTACATCCCACACACCCAAAATGATGGATGCTATTTGGAGTTGAGGGAGGAAGTAATGTATGCATATTTGGGGAAGAGAGGGCTGGGGATTGTGTGTGTGTGTGTGTTTCTGTGTATGTGTGCAAGCACACGTATGAACTTTGAGTAAACATGTTAAAACCAAGATTTCTCAGATGCAGATGTTTATTAATTTGGTCACAATTATATGTAATTTTCCTCTGTTTTCATACCAAAAATGAGAAAGTTACATTTTAGAGATGCTCATACTTAGAGGAAGATATATGCTGATTGGATTTCTAATTCTATACCCCGGTCAGGGCAATCAGCTAAATTTAATTAAATATAACATTTAATTTTATTGGATTTCCAATGAATGGAGGCATTTCAAGTCCAACGGCTTGTTACTATAGATTTTTTTTTTGAGGAATAAGGGAGTCTGTTCTCCTAGTTTTTCTACTATTAAGTGTGGGCATATTTTCTAAAAAGACTTTGCAACTGTCTTGGTAACAACTTCCCTGAAGTATCTCAAGGCAATGTGCATGTGCATCCATTTTTTATGTTAAGTGTTCTTGAAAACACCCTTAATGAACTGGTGCAATCTGTAGTTTCTGAATCTATTTCTCCTGGTGCTTTTTGTTTTCAAAAGCCATCTCCTTCTCTCCTCTGCAGAAAGGACTCCCTTCCTTCAGTGGTGAGAATTTTTTCTCCCTCCCCCCGCTTTTTTTTCCATTTGGTAGCAAAGAGCCTCTTTCTTGATCCTCTCTTTTTCTCATTCACTCCTTGTTTTCTCATATCCCTTCCTTCCTTCTGTCCTCCTTCCTTCCTTCATCCTGCTCCACCTTCTCCTGCCCCTAATCTTCCTACTTCCTGGTCTCTTTTCATTAAAGTTATTTTACTGTGCAGATAAAATGAGACTGTAGCAAAAAAAAAAAAGAAAAAAGAAAAGTAGATTGTCAAGAGCCTAATTAGATGATTCCTTATTTATTTATTTTTTTGGAAGGTTTACCTCGCCCCTGTTTCCTGTTGGCTCTCATAAATGATGGCAGGATCAGACTGATTAGGGGCAGGTCCTGCCAGGCCTTGATGAATCAGAACATCCCCAACTGTGATGGATTCTGCATGGATGGATTAATGCATTGGGGCAGTACTGAGGGAAATGTTAGGAAAAAGAAAGATACAAGAAAATAAACAGAGATTCAGGGATTGCTATAGATATGCCACAACTTACAGGCTGGCCCTGGGCTGAAGACAGGTCTGGCCAGTCCTGCCTCCCCCATGGACATCTTAAGGCCAATGGTGAAAGCATTGTCATTCTTTAAACAGTCATTTATTAAGCACTTGCTGTATGCTGGGCATTTTCTGAGAAGCTGTTTCTTGATAAGAAGGGTCTTAAAGAAGTTTGAGAAAAACTTAAAATCCAAAGAAGGGGCATGAAAAGCCAGGTGATCTAATCAAGACTGGACTAAGAGTAATGTAATTTATAATAATAATAAAAATAATGATGATAATAATACCATTTGTGGAATGCCAGAACCCTATGTAGGACATCCTGTTTAATTTAGATTCCATTGTACAGCAACAATCCAAATGACCCAGATTTTTCAGTATTGAACGATTCTGTGATTTTTCACTGAGAGTCCTCTCGAGCCAGATCTGTCTAGTGAACAAATGCACAGTGTGGATTCAGATGAGATCATCTCTTCATTTGTAACTTCAAGTGCATTAGAACTTAATTCCTGAATTGAACTTCTTCCATATCATTAACTCTTTCTTTGTCCCTTCCTTTATCTGGGATCACTCAACCAGCAAGATGTGAGGCAGGTCTTTCAGCCCAGGTATGCTGAACGGTACAGTGAATTGTACAACTTGAAACTCAGTATCTCTAGTCTGAAGATACACACTTGTTCATCCTCCTTTGCTCAGAGGATGAAGGCCAAATGGGATCATGGTAGTGAAAGTATTTTGTAAACTATAAACTGTTATGCATGATAGTCAATTGAGCAATTTCTGTGTATCAGTACCATGAAGGACCCTGAGGATTTGAAATTGGCAAGGAATGTGTTCTAAAGGAATTTGTATCATTTTATACTAAATCTTAAATATTTCAGAGGATAAGTACACTTGGAGAGTGGTAAGATACTGCCAAAGCTTTGATAGATGAATGATTAAAATAAATATGAAAATGAAGAATTAGCTTTCTGTAGAAACCACCTTAAAATAGGACTTATTTAGATCAAAATTCTTAAAAAGGGACAAAAGCCCAAAGAATTTAATGACAGTTTGTCTGAATATAAAATAAACTCATGATAATTGTGCTAAAAATGATAATATAGCCACTATCATTTACTTTGCTCTTAATAGTTGCTAGGTACTACAACATGTAATTTACACACACTGTGTTCCACATCTCACCACAAATCCAGAAGGTAGGTATTGCAATTCCATTTTATACAAGATAATTTGAAGTTCTGAGAGGTTAAATAATTTGCCTAAAATCATACTGCTGGGGAGTAATAGTCTGAATTCAACCCAGGTTATCTATTTCTCAAAGAGTGGATGGAGCGGTGTAGCAGAAAGAGCTTGGAAACAGACTTGGAATTTGGGTAAGGAGAGTGTGGAGGTGTTCTATGGAGAATGCCCAGAGAGATGAAGCTGGTCAGGAGATGCCTAGACTTGCCCAGGGTGACCTGATCTATGAATATTCATATGTAGTCATGGGCAGACTGGCTCCCAGGTGCCTATCAAGACATCAGACCATCAATAGCTTGGTGAGTCCAGCTATTATGATGACACAGCTCTGACTTTGTGCTCACCAACCTACCTTCTGACAGTAACTTGTTTTCCTGTGTAGGTTTGCCTCCTGTAAGGGAACTTACAACTTGAGTACACTTATAATACTTGAACAAAGTGACAGAAGATGCACATACAGGCCAGAATGCCAGATTGAGACAACCCCTTGAGCCCCATCAACTCTGAGTGCCTTGGATGAAATTAGCCTTCTGCATCTGCAAGGCTGATGACCAAATTGCAGGTCCTTAGGGACTCCACAAAGGTCCAACTCTCTCAGAGATTGGGCCTGGGCTATTAGCCACTCCTCATCTTTATCTCATGCTAAATTCAATAGGGAACCTACCACAATGAAAGACTGTGACCTCAGATACATGGATATTGAATTTCCATGCTGTGTCCAGACCTTTTGGCTCATCTTGGTTCATATGGCAAACAGCTATGCACAGTGCCACTTAAACACAGTGGAATTCCATTTCTCATGCTTAGGTGTTTGGGAAATAGTGTTTTAACTAGCATCACCAATGGAATAAAAAAAAAAATTCACATACATATTTTGCTATTGCTTGTGGTATATCTCAGAGGTCCTAAAATGCTGTTGGTTGGTTTGAAAGAAGGCGATGCTATGACCATGACCCTGAACACTGATGGAGCACCATGCAAAGAGCAGGAGCTGGGAATTCAGGTAGACCTGGGTCCCATTTCTGGGTTTCCCTCTTATTCGCTATGTGAAATCTAGGTTCAGGGTCTCTCTGAACCTCGGTATCCTCTTCTACAGAGTAAGAATAAGCATACTTACTAAAAAAAAGAGAGAAGCAATGAGTATTTATTGTCCACATACAGCAGGCACTCCAGTGGCAATCTACAAGTCATTACTATTTAGAGGACATGGTTAAAATTAAGCTGAATAATCCTGATGATGATTCCCACAGTATTTGGTCCACAAAGGTAACAAAAATAAACAAAACCCACAAAAAATATTACCATAACGGCTTTTTTCCACAACTCTGTTTTTTATGGTTATTTTTCTTTATTAAGTTACTGATATCTAACCTATTCAACCTGATGTTTCTCAGTCTTATTGATAGCTTACTTTGCAAGATCACTGGAAATTTTGGCTCAATCTGTTAAAAATCTTAAGTCTAATTTAGATTCAGTACTTATTTCTGTTGAATAATTTAACCCCATTTGAACGTTCTAGCTTTCTCATGCTAGGACATATAGTCAATAGCCTCAAAGAACTCTCCAGAACTCAGGTCTGGTAGACCTTGGCAATTGCTTCTGATGGTGGATATAACTGC
Organism: Tapirus indicus; assembly: GCA_031878705.1. Classification (NCBI taxonomy): domain Eukaryota; kingdom Metazoa; phylum Chordata; class Mammalia; order Perissodactyla; family Tapiridae; genus Tapirus; species Tapirus indicus. The sequence goes on from CM062919.1 coordinate 7,879,976, forward strand.
CTTATGTTGTGGTATTCATAAAAGGATACTTCTAGATCTAGCTGTGCAACTCACTATGTGACTTTGGCAACAACACTGCACAGTTGCCATTTATCCTTTTCCTGAATGTCTCTTCTATGTCAGACACTGTATGTACATTTTCTCTCATCCTCATAGCAACCTACAAAATGTATCACTCTGCCCAGTTTCAAGTTACAAAACACCAACAACAGCTAGCCGAAGCTCACAGAGGTTAAGCCACTTACCCAAAGACACGTAATGAAGTTGCACACTACAGTCAGATTCAGTTGTGACTAATCTCAAAGCCTTCTCTCTTCCATTTCATCATGCTGTCCATCCTCATCAACTTCTCTGAGCCTCAGTTTCAACATCTTTTAAATGACCTAATATGGCCCTGCCTACTTCATTAAGTTAAGATCATTAAATAAGAAAATGTGTCCAAAGACTCTGTAGATTGTACAAAGCTATGCAACTGGGGTATATTTCTATTCTCCAATGAGATTATTAAAATAAAATATCTATACATTTATCTGTATTAATACATTCCATGGTGATTATGGGCATGTTTTAGGAATAAGGCCAGAGCTGACTTGGGGTGAGGAAAGGAAAGTAATGGAGAAAGAGCCACATTTATTGAGTACATACTAGATGTTATGTGCCATATTTCATTTAATATAGATGTCATATTGTTGAGGCTAAATAGTTGTCAATACAAGCGTTATGTGATCTTGCTCCATTGTAAAGATGCAAGAATTGAGGATCAGTGGGGATAAAGTAACCTGTCTGGTCCAAGCAGCAGAGTTTGGATCCTGACCAACTTGGTCAGATGTTAAATCCTAGTCTTTCCAAGACAGCACCCGACTCATGGCAAAGTGACCTAGAAACAGAGTCCCCTGGTGTTAAGGCCAGCGCTGGCCAGATGGTACAGAAAACTATGACCTTTGGCTTTAGACCTTTGGTCTTGTTCATGGAGTCATCTGAGAGGGTTCCTTGGAGGGAAGAAAGAGACACCTCACCTTTAAGATGGCTAGTGTCAAAGACCACTCCAGGAATGGATTCAAGATGAACTCTACGAAGCTGTAAAGGAACACTGGCCACCGTTCCTATCAGTCAGCTCAGGGGCAAATCACTGTAGTTTTGAGTTCTGGTACTGACATTAGTGACTGGACAACCTTGAACGTCTACTTGGACCACTCGAGTTCTTCATCTGTAAACAGAGGAACGTAGTGCCTAACTCTCAAGGTCGGATATAAGAATTAAGTGAGTTAATACATATAGACTGGCTGGCAACAGACAGAGTTAAATGAATGCCAGTTGCCCCTCCTATTTCTCCAGGGCACATTTTGTCTTAAGATTCTCAGAGGATTTCTGAAGCTTTTTCATTTCTCTGGTAGACCCCCAATTAGCCTGACCTACCATTGTCTTCCTGATTTTTGAAATAACCATTTCCTGTGGTTTGAGTGGCCCCTGGGAATCCAAAGGAACAACACCACTGAGGGGCCACGCCACAACATAGACAAAGAGGATAATCAGGGAAGTAACATCAGCAGAAAATAGTCAAATCAGTATTGATAAAGTTCAGCCAGATCAGTATCTTTTAAAGTGTATATACTTTGGTGACACTTATTCTCTTTTCTGTCTTCAGTTCATTTTCTGTTTATTCTCTCCAAGAAAAACCTGCAGAGATGCCTCCTGGCACCTTCAGAGGGTGAGGATTTTATCCCAACTTTACTCTCACTCTTGGACTCCTCATCCTGTGAGCGGAAGGATGGTCTGCAAGATTCCAAAGTCACACCAAAGCAGAAAGAAAACCATTTCAATTTAGAAAATTTAAAAAATATATATCCACAGAGGCTCCAGGACTTAACTTCTACTTTCAGTGACCTACTTTGAATTGAGGCTGCCTTTCTAGGGGGCTGTCCTAATGAAGGTCAGCCAAGAAAGTCAGCAACTGGCCAGGCCTTTAGATTTTAGTAGCAAACAGTCAGGGGGTCCCAGCTCCAGGAAGAGAATATTGAAAACATTCAGCCTTTTAGTTTTCTGTGGGTAGATATCTTGATTCTTTCCTCCAGCAGAATGAAGGGATCTTTAAAAACTGAGTTAAGGGAGCTGGCTTTCTTTATGCCGTTCAATGCTTTATAGAAAGCCCAACATTCCACATTAAAAAAACCTTTTTTGCTTGGTGTTAGCTCTTTCCTACTGATCATTTATGACAGTGAGATGACCACTCAGATGGAGCTGGCCTACTTAGTTTACCTGAACAGCGTGGAGAGCGGCGCAAAAGGCCCTGCGCTGAGATGTCAGTCTCCTGCATGGGGGTCCGTGGCGGCATTGCGGAGACCTCCGGGAGCTGGTAATCCGTAGCCAGTCGGTTGAATTATTCTCAATGCTGAGCAGTGTCCTTTAGCAGAAAGCTCCTCCTAGGTCCGTTTTAGGTTTGGTTTCCTGTGAAATGCAGCCACAGACCTAGGATGGTATGACCTGTGTGCGGGCAGGACTTCCTCTTCTTGAGTTGAAGTACGTGCAATAAACGAAGCTGTAAGAGACTGAGGGCTCCCAACCCAAAGGGAGTGTCCTTAAAGTCACACAGTGTCCTTGTGCTGCACTTCACAATTACCAGAACACTCTAAAACAGATTGCTGAGCGACATTCAAGCCTATGGGTTTTGCTAGTCTTGTGTCATGTGCACACCGAATACTAATTATCTTGTGAGTTGATGTTGCCAATGGTTTCCTGAGACCATCCAAGATACATGGACCAAACCCCCAGGTGTTATGGAGAGAATATGGGATCTGGGATGAGAAACACCCAGCTCTTATTCTTGCTGTATTAATGATTAGTTATGTGATCCTGGGCAAGATGTAGTTTATTTCTCAACTAGTTTCCATGTCTATTATTGAGGGATAATAATATTTATAGAGATAGTCCAAGGAATGAAAAAAATTAATACAAATGTGTAGCAAGTTTTGGGGAACATCTTAGTTGCTCAGTACATTTTAATTTCTCTCCACCTCAACCCTGGTTCATTTAAGCTGGCAGCAAGCCCTCGCAAGTGTCTGCTGTCCTCTTTGGTCACTTGCCACTGGACACTCTAGTTTTATACAAATTGATGTTGAATTCCATAATAAATCTCAACGTGATTTAAAATACATTCAAAGGTAGAAGTTTATATTTGCTTGGGTAAATAACTCAGGTTTGACTTAACCTCCAAAGGAAGCACTCATTAAATGTCGATTATGTGCCAAGTATTGTTCTGAGCAAATTGCAGGCATTCTCGTATGAAATCTTGCTGACAATCATGTGATGAAAATATGTTTAAACCCATTTTGAAATTGTGAAAACTAAAGCCTAGAAAAATTCAAGTAATCTACCTACTTTATCAGCTAGCTTTTGTTGCATCAGGGACTTAAAATAACAACCACTTTATTTAGTTTACTGTTGTGTGTGTCACTCGGTTAGTTCTCTCCAGCTGGACCTGTATTAGTTTCCTGGGGCTGCCATAACAAAGTTCCACAAAGTGGGTGGCTAAAACAACAGAAATTTATTGTCTCACAGTTTTGGAGGCCAGAAGTCTGAACCAAGGAGTTGGCAGAGTTGGTTCCTTCTGAGGGCTGTGAGGGAAGGGGCTGTTCCAGGTCTCTCTCCTTGGCTTGTAGATGGCTGTTTTCATCTTCGCACAGCATTCTCCCAGTGTCTATGTCCACATTTCCTCTTCTTATGAGGACACCAGTCATCACATCAGATTAGGGCCTGCCCTAATGACCTCACTTTATCTTAATTACCTCTTTGAAGATTCTATCTCCAAATAAAGTCATATTGTGAGGCACTGGAGGTTCGGACTTGAACATACGAATTTGGGCAGTGAGGGTAGGGCACAGTTCAGTTTATAACAGGACCTGATCATCTGGTCTCTGCTGGTGGGTTGGCAGGCAGCTAGATGATCTAGGATTGTCACTTTCATATGTCTGTTTGTTGGGAGGAAGTCAGCCGGGTGCCTCGGTTCACCTCCACGTAGCTTCTCATCATCCAGTAGGCTAGCTCAAGCCTCTCATGATGCGCTCAGGGCTCCAAGTGCAGCAAGAGAGGGATGCCCCAATGCGCAAGACTTTTCCAAGTCTCTGTTTGCATCCTGCTTGCTATGGTCCCATTAGCCAAAGCAAATCACATGGCCAAGGCCAGAGTGAATGTGGGAGAAGATCATTCAAGGGGTGAATACAGGAAAGAGAATTATTGTGACCTTCATTGATAAATAATCTAATATCCATGTTGGCATCTAGTTAGTGACTGGACTGCAATGGGAACCTAAGTCTGATGTTATGAAAATCCCTGCTTTTTACCAAAGAAGAATCGAAAATAGTTTGGTATAGTGAGAATGTGGTTAATAGTATAGGTGATGTTTATAGCTTTTTTTCTGGAATATCATTCATTCATCCATTAGCTATTGAATATTTGTTATGTACCTATTGATAGGTACCTATTATGTATCTATTAGGTGCTAAAAATACAGTTAGGTGAAAGACACACCTAATCCTTGTCCTCATGGAGCTTATAGTCTAGAGCAGGAGAAAATAAATGAATGGACTTCACAAATACTTACAAAACTACAATTTGTGATAAATGGAATGAAAAGGACCTGATCAGACATTCATTCATTTAGCAAACAGTTATTGACATCCCCAATATGCTATTTGCCAGGCACTGGGCTAGATGTGGGGATACAGAGGTGAAAAAGAAAAATGTTGTCCCTGTGCTCATGGAGGTTAGAATGTAATTGAGCAGAGAGACACTGAACAGGAAATAATAATCAGGATGATGCAAACAAACAGGGCCTACAAGTACATGAGAGGCAAATATTTTTACTCAGGAGAAACTTACCTTGGGAGAGGGGTCATGTGAAAGGTGAGGCCTTTGTGATGAGTTGAAACTTGCTAGACCAAAAGAGGAGAAAAGGAAGAGGGACAGGAAGGGAAGGAAGGAGGGAAGGAAGAACAGAAGAACAGAAGCAAGTCGGGAAGGGATGAGGAGGGAGTAAAGGTAGTGTCTCTAAATGTGTGGGTGGAAGAGCCAGCATCACTCACTGGAGGAACCTGAAAAGGTGAAAGGCAACTGGAATGTGGAGAGAACCAGGGAGAGCCTGACAGAAGTAGCTAGAGTGATGGGCTGTATTCTTTCTCAGTCTGAGCCCGGCCACCCTCACGTTCCATCCACGTCTCCCTCTTTCTTGCTGTCTGGCCTACATCCCACAGTCCAAGGAATCCCTTACATGAATCTTCTATTTGGGTGACAATTCATTTTGTGTCAGTTGCTTCCTGAGGTCTTACCTCTTGCCCACCACACTCTACTCCCACTTGTATAGTTTATTAGGTCCATGGACCCTGAGCCATACTAGGGGGTACTGGGAAAATTCAGAGGAGTTTGGGTTTGGACAGCCAGGTCAAAATTACCCAGATGTATTACTGAAAGCACTACCTGGCTTTAGGCAAAAGACTTGACTATTCTGAGTCTTATGTGTAAAATGGGGATGAGAATACTTACTTGGAGGAGTGACTGTGAGGATTATATTACCTCTTACAAGGAATTTAGTTCTGTGTCTGGCATCTAATTAACATCAGCTCCCTTGGTTTTCCCTGGGGCCCTCTCACAGGGCCACTAAGGCATAATATGGGACCACCGGAAAACCACCAATTATCTGATGGATAATGGGTCCACCACGTCCATGAATAAAGGATGTGAGATGCGTGCAGTGTTGCTTGTGGGTGTGAATAAGACCTCTCACTGTCAACACTTGACACAGTGAGCTTGTTGAGTTTTCACTTTCTGGCTAATCTACTCGGGGCATGAAGCCAATTTCTCCTTACAGGAAAAAACCAAAAACCAGGATTTTAAGGTTCAAGTAGGAACATGGTTCCTGGGATGAAGGGAAGGAAGACTTTTACTGGCTCTTGCAGGCCCTGCTGGGAGGTAGAACTGCAAGGTTGTCAGGCTTCAGAGTTACACTGGCTTAGTTCAGATCCCTCCTGCTCCACTAACTGAATGAATTTCAGAAAGTTATCTAACTTAACTAGTTCTCTCGTTTCTCACTTTTATTTATTTATTTTGTGAGGAAGACCAGCCCTGAGCTAATATCCATTGCTAATCCTCCTCTTTTTGCTGAGGAAGACTGGCCCTGGGCTAACATCCGTGCCCATCTTCCTCTACTTTATATGGGACGCTGCCACAACATGGCTTGACAAGTGGTGCATTGGTCCGTACCTGGGACCAGAACCCGTGAACCCTGGGCCACTGAAGTTGAGTGCGCCAACTTAACTGCTATGCCACTTGGCCGGCCCCTAGCACCTGTTTTTATTGGATCTTGGGCAGTTTGGCTCCAGGGCCCTGAGAGGAGCTCACCTCACGCTGATTGCCTTTCCCTTCTCATCTGATATCCCATCTCCTTCAGGAAACACATTATGAGCCTCCTCCAATTAGCTGTGGTCTCTCTTTTGCATCACACCAGCACCTTTGAAAGGAGAATCTTGACATGAGCTTCACTCGTGTCCTCTGCTGGATTTCAGATGTGCTCAATATCAACTTGGTCTATGCCACCAGTTGGAAAATTTTCATGACCGCTAAGAAGTAACTTCCTGGGGAAAATCTCAACAAATAAACACAGTTGACAATTCAAACACATCTGGTCATGTCTGGGGAACTGTGGCATGTAGGTTGTTTGCATAGAATTCCATTGTCTCCAGAAACAATCTTCAGGTGTCCCCCACTTCCTTGCCCAACCACCTTAACACATCCTACAGGAAGGCAGACCCTAACATAGTAGCCAGAGGCGAAGGGCCATTCTGAGTATAACAAGGTTCTTGACGTTTGGATTTATTTCCTAGTGGTGTTTTGCTGTATTCATGCCTAAGTTCTTTGGAAATCACAGAGGTACAAGTGATAAGTAAATTCAGAAAGAGGTTTTCCCTAAAATCTCTGCTCAGATGCCTTGGACTCCTCTAATTCATTTTTTTTTTTTTTGCAGAGGAAGATTTGCCTTGAGCTAACATCCATTGTCAGTCTCCCTCTTTTGCTTGAGGAAGTTTAGCCCTGAGCTAACATCTATGCCAATCTTCCTCTATTTTGTATGTGGGTCGCTGCTACAACATGGCTGATGAGTGGTGCAGGTCCGCACCTGTGATCTGAACCCGCAAACCCGGGCCACCAAAGTGGAGCTCACTGAACTTAACCACCTGGCCACGGGGCCAGCTCCTGACTTCTCTAATTCTTTATTCACAGAAATGATGGGTAGTTTATCAATTAATGAATAAATACCAATTCATTACTTAGCTCACCCTACTTTTCCCCAGAAAGGCCTCATTGGGCTAACATTAATTAAGACCTCAGTATATGTTAGATGTTGTTCTAGACACTTTGCATAAATGCATAATTGAATCATCACAATGATGCCTCCATGTTGGTATTACTATTGCTCTTACCCATGTGAAAAAGCAGAATCTCAGAGTCACCAAGTTCTCACACCACAGTGGAGATAGATTCATTCATCCCCATGGTCTCCATGTGTCCCTTCCCAACTTTGGGAACACCATAAGGGCTCCAGAAAATTAGTGGCTTTGTCCTACCAAGGCCATGGGAACAGGTAGAGGCAGAGACTACTGGACCAAGTAAAGTCCCAGTGATAGAGAAATATGTAAGAGAAAGTACCATGCAATGAAGCAATGATACAGGATAATAGAGAGTGCCTGGGATGTGTGGGTGGGGGTTTCTTTATATAAATTGGTCTGGGGGTGAATCTCTGCAGAGGTGGCATTTGAGCTGAGGCCTGAGTGACAAAGAGGACCCAGTCAGTTGTAACTCTGGAGAGAAGAGATTTCTGAGTAGAGGGAACCCCATGAGAGGTTCCTGAGGAGGAAATGAGCTTTTCGGGAATTCATGTCTTAATAAATCATAAATTCTTTGAGGGTGGCTGTAGTGGTGTCTCATCTTGGAATCCATCACAATACCAAGAACCTGACCTATATCACCCAGCGGTAGTTGAACTGAATTGGCTGTAGACTAAACTTCTCATTTTGAAATGAGGAAGCGGAGTCCTTCCAAGGTGAAGTGACTGACAATCATGGTGAATTGGGGGAAGAACCAAGATAGTGGCCCAAGTTCCAGCCTTTTTGCCAAATCTCTTTCCAGACCAGCACAGCTATGGCTCCCAGTTCAACATTTAAATGGCAGCCATAGCTAGCCATTTATCCTGAGCAGAGCCTTATTTAGACAAATCTGGCTAGAGATGTGACATCATCTATACATACAAAAAAAATCTGCTATGGGTTGTTGGCCAAACACTTTTCCCGGAGGTTTAAAACACTGTAGTATTTTTAAACCAAGTGGGCAAAATCACTCCCTCACTGCTCAGGGGCTGAACCATTGCCAGGGTCGCTAAATTGGCAGGGCAAAGGGCCCCACGCCATCTGTCCTCACATCAGTTGAATTCAGGTCTTGAAGCGAGAATTGGATTAAGAGAAAATAGCACGAACACTGCTGAGGAACCTGTGAGAGGCTTCATTTAGCACGTGTGATTAACAATCTGTGGGGCAGATAGTGGACAGGCAGGACTCAGAATAGAAGATGAGAGGAAGGAAGCCAAGCTTAACACCTAAAATGGAGTCGGACCTTTGGCTTTTTAGTAGGGACAGGGCTTGTAATCTCTCTCTTTCATTCTCCTTCTCTCTTTTTAATATTTTCTTTTCTAGGTGGAAGGAGAAGGAAAACAAAATTACTCTCTTCTCTTTAAGGCAGATAGGAATAGTAATAACTAGTATAGGGAGAGTAACTACAATGTTCAGACTCTTCTTGAACTTTTTCTTCATTTGCATCTTAGTCTATAATGTACCTACTACTCAGCATAATTTTTGAGCCTCAAAGAAGTTAAATTACAAGTCTTGACTGGATTCCAGAGCTGGTAAACCACTGAGCAAGGATAAAGTCAGATCTCTAACCTTCAGGTCGCTTGCCCTCGCCAGTAGTTTTTCCATCTTTAAAAGGAGGAAACAAAGGCACGGTGAAGTTTAAGGTCAGGACCGAGTCCAGAGTTAGCAGCAGTAAAGCTGGCAGTTCTGTCTGAGACCAAGGTGCCAGCATGCTCAGGTTCTGAGCCCTCTTCCAGGTTGCAGACTGACAACTTCTCGTTGTATCCTCACTGGGTGGAGAGCAGAGAGAGGAAGGGAGCTCTCTGGTGACTCCTGTAAGGGCATTAATCCATTCATGAGGGTTCATGACCTCATATAATCCTAATTACCTTCCCAAAGCCCCCCTACAAATACTATCACATGGGGAGTGGGGGATAGGATTTCAACATATAAATTTTGAGAGGACACAAACATTCAGTCCATAACAACTAGGATCCTGAGAAGAAGGTTATAAAAATGCAAAATATGGAGGAAAGAATTCTAAGACATTCTAAGGAGAGAAGACAGAAAAGTTCTTGAAATGCACGCTTCATGAGGGTGGGGACTTGTCCCTCTTGAAATCTGCTGTGTAGAACATCCAGGGACACATAGTAGGTGCTCAATGAATATTAATAAAGGAATGTACAGCCTCCATGAGGCCTGGACTTTGTGTTGTTCATGCTCTGTTCCTAGCACCTGAAATAGCACTGGCTCAGCTTGATAGATTAGCAAGTGGAAAAGAGAAAATAAAGGGTTAAATAGATTTACCAATGTATGCCCAGTAATTTGAATGTTAAGCCTTTATATCATCAACACTACGTCTCAGATGAAGGCACGGCCTTCTGTACTGAGAGATTGCCCATTATGGATTGAGGATATTCTAATTAATTAATTAGAGGACAGGATTTTCTTTATAGGCCTGTTGTATAACTAACAGAATTTCAGATGGGAAGTATCACCAATTCTGGGATGTCAGGGAAGCTGCTGGGCTTGCGAGACTGCTGCTTTATTTGGTTCTCCTAGAGGCTGGTATATCATAACAATGGGTGTAAATGGGATGAAAACGTGTAAAAAGCAACCTGATAGTGATTCTGATGGTGTTGATGGGAGAAAAGACTCAGGAGGAAAAGTTAGGTATAATTAAAGACTGGATTTGTTTGTGATGTTTTGGTTTTAGAGTCTGTTATGGGTTAAATTGTGTCCCTCAAAAAGATATGATGAAGTCTTAGCCCCCAGTACATCAGAATGTGAGCTTATTTGGAAACAGGGTCTTTGCAGATGCAATCAAGTAAGATGAGGTCACTCGGGTGATGACCAATCCAATACTGGTGTTCTTAAAAGAAGAGGAGAGACACCAGAAGGGAGAACAGCATGTGAAAACACAGATGCACAGGGAGAAGAAAGCCATGTGAAGATGGAGGCAGAGATTAGAGCTCTGCTGCCCCAGCCAAGGAACCCCTGGGCTCCCAGAAGCTGGAATAGTCGAGGGAGGAGCCTCCTGTAGAGGCTTTGGAGGGAGTATGGACTGCTGACACCTTGAATTAGGACTTCTAGCCTCCAGAACTGTAAGACAATACATTTCTGTTGTAAGCCACCTTGTCTGTGGCACTTGTTAGGGCAGCCCTAGGAAACTAATACAGAGCCATACGTTTATACCTCTGCAACACCATTATTTTGGAAATTCCTGTAGAAAAACAGTTTTCATACTGCAAGACCATAAATCTCTAGTTCTAAATACCTTTTTATCCTCATTGAAACAATGTTTTCATAATGTGATTTTAAATAAATCACCTGAGGTTTTTAGGAATGCAAATACAATGGACCATAGTCGTGTGTTATAAAGCGGGGAGAGCACAGTTTCATCCATCTTGCAGCACTGCTGGTCAGAGGTCCCATGAATAACAGCTGTAGTTTCTGTTTAAATAGCACTTGAGACAATGCACTCAAATATTCTAGGCCTTGCAACACAAAGTCTGCCCTGTCTTTTCGACATAGTGTACCAACTTCCTCAGCTTTTGCTGTTGGTTGTGGTAGAGGTGGGAGAACCATTCCTAGGACCATCCCTGAATCATCCCCCAGGACCCTACAATTGCTGTGTCAGCCTTTTGAGTGGCATAAGCAGCAATGGCATAAGCACAGCCAAATGCACCCCCTTTTTTGCTGACTCATACAAGATTCCCAAATTCTATTTAATTTCTATCCTACCAGCTGGGACCAAGTTTGGGCCTTCAGTTTATATTTACACCTTTAGACTATAGCTTGGGCCAGCAGGTAAGGAATGAGGGCACTCACACTGGCTGAGCACCTGTGTAGTCCCAGGTACTGTTCATGTATTATCTAGTGTCAGCACTACGAGCACTTCTCAGGGTGGGCATTATCCCCATTTGAAAAGAAGGAGATTGAAACTCTGAGAGTTTAAATGTCACAAAACCAGAAAGTGTTTGGGTCTGGCCAACTCTGAAGCCCTTCCTCGCTCCACTTTTCCTGCCAGACTAAACTCCATGCCTGCTCTGTGCATGCTTCTCTTTATGCCCATCCTGGCCCTGCAGGGCCTTCAGGATCTTATGACGGAGATGAGAGATAAGAAAGGGGAATAAAGCCCTCTCCCCCAAGTCACATCCTCAAGGCTTCTTCCTTCTCTCTCCCAGTCTGGTCCAGATCAGTTTTCCAGGCTTGTGGTCCTCCAGTCCATCTTCTAAAACAGAGGTGAATGTGGGGAAGAGAGGAGTTTCCAGCTCCAGGTTCCATTTACCAGCCCACAGAGAGTTCAGTCCCCACAGTTTGTCTTTGAGGGCTCCATTTTGTCCTTGTCCACAGAGTTTCTTCTCCAGGTAGATGGAGTAAGGAGGAAGTCTATATCAGATGGTTTTAATATATCACTGCAGGTCCTTTTAGCCATCTGTCAGGACCCAGTTCTGGCTAGAGTCACATTCTATGTGAGTTTCGTCAGCCACCTCTGCTGCATCTATTCCACATCTACTTCACAATCTGGCAGCAGCTGGCCTGATCGCCACACCTCGAGTCTCTCACCTCCAACACTGAGCACTCCAGTTCCTGCTGAAGCGTGAGATGCTGCAGGACACACTTGGGCCCATGCAGAAACCAACTGGAAGTACAGGGGAGTTAAAACCCTGTGACTTTTAACTTTGACATTGGGAAATAGAAGCTGGCAGATAAGCTCTTCCCCTTTATCCCACCAAAGAGGCTATCTAGGACGCAGTGTCTTGTGAGGACCCTAGGAAAATAGCACCATGAGATATTGAGATCGAACAGTGAGTTGGGGATGATACAAAATGCTCAGCCAGCTCAGTGTCATCTCATCACATTGGCACTTCCTCCTAACCTGTCACATGCCCATTTGCCTTCATTCCATCTTTCCTAGGATTGAATTTTCTAGTTAAATAGTTGACCATTAATGCCTTAAGCTCTGTTTTCTGGGGAACCAGGTTAAGACAAGTTCCCTCTCTAGATGGGTTTACAGGTTTACAGGATCCCTGGGACACTTGTTGAAAATGCAGATTCCAGGGCCCCACTCCAGACCTATGATTAGATTCTCTGGTTTTCAGGTGTAGGGCTGTGTATTCTAGACAAGTTCTCCTGGTGATTCTCATGCACATTATAGTCTAAGAACCAGTGCTCTAGTCTAGGGTAAACTGAGGAAGAAGGGCAGGCTGTGTGATCAACACTTGGCCTCCTATTTGCCTGGAACAACTGAGAAATCTCTACCTACGACTTGCAAACACACCTATCATCCCTCAACCTATGACACGCTTCCTTCCTGTGATTTATTCCAGACACTTATGATTGCAAAAGAAATCCTAAAGTAAAGCCTGTTCAAGAAAAGTCAATTATGTACGTGGAACCACCAGAGGCTACCACAGAGATTCAGGGCAGTAATCTCGCTGACATTGGCCCCATGCCTGCTCCCACCCCAAAGTTACCTGTGAGGAGTTGCTGAGCTTTAGCACGGTTCATTTAACGTGTGAAGTCTGGGGACATGGATGCTTGAGCAGGTAGAGACTCCTTGAGAACTAAGACAGTTTTATAAAAGTCTGCACAGTTGACTTAATTAGGAAGGTCCCTGTGGAGTTAGCATTGGGGTAGCCAAGAAATTTCAGTCCATCATCTCTTTTGGTGAGCAAAAGAAGCTACTGGTGGTATTTGCAAGTACAAGTGCAGTGAAAACAAAGTTACAGCAATGAATGAACTTGTGAAGGAGGAAATAATTATTGCCTCCTTCGCCCAAAATAATTCACTCTAGAAGTTCAAGGGTCCAGCAAGAATGACTTCTCATTCTCAAGCACATTCTTCATGTAGTTAGCAGGGCCACCTGCTGTGTGAGGGATAAATTTGCATTTTATTTTCTCTCTGCTGGCTCCTTTTTGGCAAAGCTACCTAATGTGGGAGGTGGAGAATGGACTGGAGGGTCACACAGAAATGGTTTCAAAACCCATCTTGGCTCTTCAGTATCTTGGGAACATTGAGCAAGCTATTCACTGTGTCTAAATTTTGGTCTACCCATTTGGACAATGGACAATTTGTTTCGGCCTTTGTGGGTTGTGAGGATAAAATAAGGCTAATTATAAAAGGGTCATGGCATGCAATAGGAATTTAAAAAATTATAGTTAAGTATCATCATCATCTTTATCATCATGATCGTGAAACTGGGCCAAGAAGACAGGAACAGGACATGCATCTATGGAAGTGTTGATTGTTTTGTGTTGATTTCTGTGATAAAAATAGGACTTTATTTAGAGGTAATAGTGGTTTTAGTGGAGGTAAAAGCTGAAAAAGGCAGGTTTTTGCTCAGAATTAAAAACCCTTATCAGAGCTGAACAACAGTAGAATGTTCACCCGTGTAGTGGGTGAAGCAGATTTTCCTCCCCAAAGCGGGTGAGCCTTATCTAATTTGAAGTCCTGAACAGAGCAGGAAGGTTGAGGAAGAGGGAACTTTGTCTGCCTCACTGTTTGGGCTGGGACATTGTTCTTTTCCAGCCTTTGGACTTGGACTGAAGCACCGGCTCTTCTTGGGTCTCAAGCCTGCCAGCTTTCAAACTGGAACTTGCACCTTCTGCTCTCCTGGTTCTCAGGCCTTGGGACTCAGGCTGGAGCTACTCATTCACTCTCCTGGGTTTCCCTCCTGCTGACAACAGGTCTCAGGATTTCCTCAGCTGCTATAATCACCTGAGCCAATCCTTTAGGATCTCAATCTCTCTGTCTCTGTCTCTCTGTCTCCCTAATTATGTATGTATTTCTCTGGAGAATCCAGACTAAAACATTCATGTATAAAGTATTTGCACTTCAATAGGGATTAGAGAAGAAACTGGTTTGGCAAAGGGAAGAATGTCTACTATGGAATTTGAAGCATGAGACGCGGGCAAAGGTGCCGACTAGAAAGAAAGTGAGAATTGCAATGATGATTAAATGAGATAGTCTATGCAATGCATCTAACATAAATATTCAGCAAAGGCTATGAGATTGATATGGTTATTCTACAGGAATTTCAAGTCATGTGGTTAAAAAGAACAGCTAATATGTGCAGCCTGAAAAGGAATCCAAGCCTGTCTAACTCCAAAGCCAAATAAATGTCCATGGGGATTTACAGAGACCCTGGAATTGTCCAATATTTTGCATGAGACACTCAGATGGGTTCCTATTACACATTCACAGTGCTTCACAGTCTCCAAAAATTTAACACTCATTACCTCATTCAAATCTCAGAACCTAACTTGTGAGTAGGGACTATTTTTAATTTTACAGGAAGCTCGAGACTTGGAGAAGTGAACTGAGTTGTTGATCATGCAGCTTGAATGCGATGGTGCTGCTGGAGCGCAGACCTCCCAACTCCAAGCCATGTGTTCCATCTCCCGTTCAGTACTGTTGGCTCTTAAAGGAGTTTACATTCTTACATGAGCTGGGAAGGCTACAGCATGGGTGGGGAAAATTACATACAAATATCTCTATGTCTTTCATAACATGAAAGAAACATGGTTTTGTGTAAACAATGGAAAGAGGAATATGCAAATACCATTGTGGGATATACATACAATGATGTATGTATGATTACACAGAAGATTTGTGTTTAGAAATTAAGTCCTTCAACTCTTTTCCTGCTTAAAAAACTTCAGCAAATTGTGATGATTTCAACTTGCTGGGAAATGCTGATCACTTTCTGTGCCTGTAGAATGTTTTACCAGTTCTCAAAGCTTGCCTAGTCGAAATTTCTCTAAGCCCTCAATTAGTTTTTCCATTTCTTCTATAAAGATGTCCATGGGGCTATCACCATCCAATGTTCCTGGCCTCGAGGAAGATATATTTGTTTCATTTCTTTGTCAATATTTTGACAGGGAAATGCTTAAAATCATCCTGCAGGTTTTGTAGGCAGACATTGTCTATTTCAGGCTTGGTTGCATCTATTGCCTCTGGACGTAAACCAAAATCCTCTCCTTGAAAATGTTCCCTCCCTCGCCTCTCTCCTGTTCAGTGTGGTTGAAAGTTCTGTCTTAAAGGTGTGTGTCCTGGCCCCTCTGTACCAGGTTGTAAGTGTGAGAACACAGCTGAAAACCACATTATTTACTACGACTGCCAGTCTTCACTGAATTCCTGGTCCTTGCCACGCTTTGTTCCAGATGCGGGAAGGATGAATGAAACCCGGTTCCTCCTTTCAAGGAACTTACTGTGTGGTGAGAAACCAAAAATAAACAGACAAGTTGTTTAGTGAATGAAAAAATAGAGATGTGCGTAAGGGGTCTGGGAGTGAACCTGCTAATATGCAGGAGTTGATCCTAATAAAACTCACACAGTACTTGCCACAGGTCACTGTAATAAGGGCTTCACCTATATTAGCTCATTTGGTCCTTACAATAACTCTGTAAAGTAGGATACTATCATCCCTGTTTTATAGATGGGAAAACTGAGACATGGAAAGATGAGTAGCATGAGGTCCCCCTGCAGGTATGTGAGCTGAAATTTGAATCCAGGTAGACTGGCTTCACAATCCATACACTTTGCTGCTATCCTACACCATCCAGCTAGTGGTCAGTGGGAGAAGAAGTGGTTGACCAGTCAGAGGAAGTGGGAAGTGCATCCCATGCAGGGAGAGCTGCCTATTCAGAGGTAACTAGGACTGGGAAGGCAAGGTAGGGATGGAGACCTGCAGCTTGGGATGCCTGTGGCACACAGGTGTGAAGACACAAGGGCCAAGAGGCGAAGCTAGACATGTCAGCATATTTATCTTGCCCTGTCCAGGTAAAGACTTCACTCCTTTATTCTGAAGACAGCAAAAGGCCATGGAAGAATTTTACTTAGAGGACTGGCACAACCCCATTTCCATTGCCATTTTCCATGAGGCCACTTTGAGGATGTGTGAAGAAAAGGATCTGTAGCTAGAGAAGAGAGAGGGGCCCCCAAAGCAAAAAGACAACTGGGGAGACTCTCACAACTGTCCATGTGCTGAGGACAGAAAGATGGGTGCAGATGGGAAGAGCAGAGAGCCCAAGATGGACTGGGAAACCTGTAAGTAGACTTACAATTGATGGGTCACGCAGGTGAAGAAGTGGGAGGTGCCGAGAACTGAGGCCAGGTTAGTTGGGTGTACAAGAGCACAAAGATGCAACACGGAGAAGGAAGATAGTCCTATTTTGGATGTTTAGTGCTGGAGGCACTTGGGGGACCTGCCTGGGATGATATGTGAACATCATGGATGACTGCAATGGGGATCAGCTTCTGGAGAGAGGGCCTGAGAGGCAGCTATTTGGGTAGAAGTCGTAACTGGGGCTTCTTACAGCTGTGTTTATAGAACAGTGATACGGACAATTGACTTTTTCTCAAGGAAGGAGGTGTTAGAGGAGCTGTGGTGTGGCCAAAATCCTCTCAACACCACTCCCTTGCACCACCATTTCCTGGATATGAGACTGGAATTCTGCTTCCAGCCAGGCCTCACTCCTAAGTTGTGGAAGTTATTAGCCCTCAATGAGTTATTATTTATAAAACACCTAGAATAGTGCCTGGAACTTAGTCATTGCTGTACAAGTGCTTGTTAAGCAAAATAATAAATGAGCCCTCATCCAGATGGCAGCTGAGCTTTTTCTTCTCACTTGATACCTGCTGGCCTTGAGCAGCAGAACAGAGAGAGGAGCCTAAGGAGAACCAGCATCTTAGAAATGGGCCAAAGGAGGCTGTAAGAAGGACCACCCAGAGATGAAGAACACCAGCAGAGGCTCATGTCACATCAGGCACGTTTCTTCAAGGAGGTCGTGTCAACAGGACCCAATCCAGTCCAGAGAACAATTAAGGTGAAGATGGAAAATGATCCATTAGATTTGGAATCACCCCAAGGATGAGAGCTAGCATGTGCTTTGTGAGATTGTTAGTGATAATAGTCCAAAGGTTTATCTTTTAGACCTGTTGGGTTCAGCTTTGAACCCATAGCTACAGGCATTAACTACACCATTAGCCCACGTGTCAAAAGTAGGCTACTACCACTTCATTAAGTGTTTCAATAATCATTTATTGAGGACCTAATATGTGCCAACACTGGATCAACGGATGGGGGACGTACACAGAGTGAACGAAACAGACGACGCCTGGCAGGAGAGACTTCTGTTCAGGCATTTGTTTAATGTCTAAGCACGATTTGCCTGCATCCCCTGCTAAGTACCCTCATAGTTCTTGCTTCAGGCCATTGTTTTCAGGAATTCTGCATTTCTTAGTATAACTGATTGAGAGAGACACAGAAACTCTCTCACTCCCCCTATTAGATTGAAGGCTCCAAGTGAGCAGGGTCGTGTCTGGGTCTACACTTCATCATGTCTTACGCGCCTGGTACGTAATACCTACAGAATAATCAGCACATTTTCAGCACAAATTCAAACAATTTTCTTTGAGTGTGTATAACAGGGGGATCTATTTAGAATGAGGGGGTGACCAGAGAAGACCTCTCTGAGGAAGTAACAGCTTAAATGAGATTTACAGGAGGAACAGGGAGTTAGAGATGAGAGAGAGATCCCCAAGTGAACAGAATTAGCTGCATCCATCTTTCTCATGTCAAATAGTGGTTTCCTCTAAGCTTCTGTAAAATGCCATTTCAGGAAATCGTGTTTTCTATTTTGTAAAATGACTCACTGAAAAGAGCTATTTTGTTGTCATTGGCATTAAAAATAAACTCAGAATAAAATAACTTGGAACCATTTATATATTCACTCGATTTTTTATATGAAATGATGAAACTGCAAGTTTAATTTTTCTTATGCCGTTTTAGAAATAAATTGTTTTCTTACTGGTTGATGTCAGCCGCCTACCCTGAGCCCCGGGGGATGGTTCTGCCTTCAGCCTCCTCCCTCCCTCCACTTTGATCAACCATATGCCCGAGGAGGTCTATGTCCGCCCCCCAGGTTGGGCTGGGTGGAGCTGCTAGGACAGCATACCCGCCCCTGGTTCCAGGATGTGACATCTCTCCCCAGGACAGCTGGTACAGGCAGAGCCTCTGTACCCATAAGGTTGAGCCTCCCTGTGCCTGACATTCCAGACATAATGCTTCTTGGCTGTGGGATTGGGGGGAGAGTTAATTCTCCGAAGCTCAGAGCCCTGAACTGGGAAAAATAAATGGCACAATTTTATAAAGTGTCTGGTAAAATGCCCAGCAGAGAGTAGGTTTGCAGGACATATAAACTAAAGCAGACCTGGTCCCTGCTGGTTTTCTTACTTTTCTTAAATTCAGCCTTAAATGTGTCCATCTGGATTTGAGACCCCTTAGTCCCATGAAGAATGGAAGGAACTCTCAGTAAACTCATCCAGATGGATTGGAGTCAGGCATAGACACTTGATGTACAGAAGTGTTTCTGGGGTCAGAAAGCAGGGCATCCTAAATCAAATGGTATTTGCTATGCAGATTTGTCCTCGGACAAGAGTCCAAGGGGGGTTGGATGAGAGGCTTAGGGAGGAGGAGCTGGACTCTAGTGGATGGAAGACTCAATGGAACAACATTCCCCTTGGGTGCATCAGGGGCTCCGATGTCTTGGTGGGCCCAGTGTGGTCAGTGTGGCATCTACAGGCAGAGAGGCCAGGATGGTGTGGTCCAAGTGCAGGGAGTGGGTGCAACGGAAGTGCCTTCATGGAGCAAAGAAGGCAGGGGTGGCCTTTGGAGTAGACATCAGTAAAGGGCTAGAAGAGAGCAAGAAGAATTTGGGCCTCATGATAAGCATTTACATATAAGCTTATATAAAACACTCCTGGGGAACTACCGGGAGTAACAAGGTAGAAGGAATGGAGTCTGGAGGCTGAAGTTTCTCCTACAGTAATTGGAGAGAAAGAATGAACAAAACACACATTCACACTGTTAGGATCTGTTGGTCCTTCCCCAGTTGGCGTGACCTTGGGAAATACTGGTTGCACTTACACACTGCACTACTTTTCTATTTGTTACTCTAACAAATTGCCAAAATCTTAATGCAATTTCCTATCAGATAGTTCTGGAGGTCAGTAGTCCAAAATGGGTCTCACTAAGCTAAAATTCAGGTGTGGATAGGGCTGTGTTCCCTCTTGGAGGTTCTATGAGAGAATCCATTTCCTTGCCTTTTCAGCTTCTAGAGGCTGCCCACGTTCCGTGGCTCGTGGCCTCCTCCTGCATCTTGAAATGCAGCAGTGTGGGGTCAAGTCTTTCCTATGTCACATCACTCTGACCCTCTCTCCTGTCTCTCTCTTCCATATTTAAGGGCTCTTGTGATTAATTGGGCACACCTCAATAATCCAGAATAATCTCCCAATTTTAAGGTAAACTGATTAGCAACCTTAATTCCATTTGCAACCTTAATTCCTTCTGCCATGTAACATAACACATTTATAGGATCTGGGAATTAAGACATAAACATCTTGGGCGGGCTATGTTTCTGCTTTCCATAGGCACTGTTGCACAAAATTGCATGTGCTGTTTACATGGGGTGAGGGGCATACGAAAAGTATAAGGGACTAGACTAGTTTCAGAAGCCATGGGCTGTGGTTTCAGCATCACTGTTCATGAGCTGTGTGATCCTGATAGGCCATTCGATGATTCCCTGCTTCTTTACCTGTGGATCAGCAGCCCTGATTGGAGACAGGGCTATTGTGGGAAGAGCAGGAAGCAAGAACAGAGTGGGTCTGTGTTAGCGTCTTGTTCTATTTTCTAGCTGGGGTAATATACTTGCATATTTACAAAGATATTCCAGATGTTACCCTCCAAAAGGGAAGAAAGTGGGAGACAGGTATAGTGGAAAGCTCACCTGTATCAGAATCTAAGCATTCCAGGCCAAGTATGTCTTTGGGCAAGTCACCCCCTTTCTGCTTCTCAACTGGACCCTCTACAGAAGGGTCATGTGAAGTCTGAACTCCTGGACCTCCAGTGCCCTCCCAAGGGCTGTGCTTCTATTACCATAAATTCAAGGCTAAAGGGACTCAGTTGGGGAAACTTAGGAACCGTCCCAGGATTTGTTTCTGTGTTGAGCTGATTCCACACAGAAGTTTCCAGCCAAGAGCCACGTGCCAGGGCTCCCTGGAGTATGTGCAGAGACACCGATATAAACACTAGGGTTTTACTGGACAAGGGGCAGACTCCATTTCAATCCCTCTTGAGGCATCTCTGAAAGTATCAAGTCTGATATCAGCTGTAAGGACATGAGGGGGAGAAATGAACGTATGTCATTTGTGTACATCTCCCATGGATGCCATGGGCAGTCTTATGCAATTTCCCCATTGACCTCTCCTCCATACAGGTGGGGTTTATTAAATGCATACAGGTGGGGTTTTATTATCACTTTTATATGAGTAAAGAAAGTGGAGCCCAGGTTACCCACTTGGCCATCGACCAGGCCAAGGCACCATGTGTCTTCTTTCCCTACGTGAGGTCTCTGAGCTACTCCTTCTAGTGCCAGGGATCATAGGCTTCCACAGGACATGACTAAGGTTCACTTGCTTATTCATTTGTTCAGGGGATAGGGGAGTAAGTTAGTCCTGGTTGCCACCCTCAAGCATTTTACGGCATAGACGTAGAGAAGCGAAGGCGATGCAGTGCAGCATGGATCAAGGAAGTTGCCTGAGCCAGTGTGGAGAGGGTTAGAAGTTTCCTAGGGAGGAAATGATGCTTGTGATGAATGCTGAAGGCAGAGTAGGACTTTGCTGGACCAAGATGGGATGCAGGGTTTCCAGGCAATGGAACAGAGGCGAGAGATGCTTGGCTCTTTCACAGAAGATTAGGTGGTTCCCTTTGACAAGGTGGCAAGAGGAGGCCTCACATAGTGGACAGCATTTAATGCTAATGTCAGAGAGACCTGGGCTCAAAGCCCATCTGTATCACTTAATGTTGTTATTTAATCTTTCTGTGCACCAGGTTTTTCCATATGGAAGCAGAAATATGATTCTGTATCATTTCATGATGATTATATTGGATAATGGTAAGAATAGCTAAAACAATATTTATGGTTTCCAGACACTATTCTAAGTGTGTTATACCTATTAATTCTTTAATCCTCTCAACTCTTTGTTTTAGACACTACTATTTTTCCTGTTCTATAGATGAGGAATGTAAGTGCAGAAAAATAATTTGCTTCTCCAAGGTCACATGCTAATTAGCGGCAGAGCTGGGATTCAGATGCAGCCGTGCACTTAACCAGTGTGTATAGGTAGTGTATACAGAGAACCAACTTACAATAAGCACATGGCGGGGCAGTGGAGGCATTGTTGAGCAGTAGAGGTGGGCAGAGGCCAGATCATGAAGGGCTCTGCTTGGTTTTTATCCCGTAGGCCATTGAGAGCCAAAGGAAGATTGGGCATGAAACAGTCAGATTTTCCTTTTGTGACGATCATGCTGGTGGCCACGTGCAGGGGGGGTTGGAGTGGATAAGGCAGCATGTTGTCTTTGCAGGATATTGGAGGACATTTTAAGTTTGTTGAAAGAGATTCAAGAACCTTCGTTTATAGTCTTTACAGTGTCGCAGAAGGGGGACAAGTTGTAAAGGAAGAGAGACCAAGGTTTTACTTGGGACTGCAAAATGTCACGGAGACTACTTCTATGATTATGTTATAAAGCTGTCTTTCCAGAGTTTTTCTATAAAATGGAAAGGAGACTGTTGCTTTGGAGGTGAAGGATCATGACTGAGGAAGTGAAGTCACTGTGTCTTTAGAAATGGAGCTGTGATGTGTTCCACCCCAAAGTCACCTGTGGCAGCGTGCTGCTAACTTTGGGTATGTCTGTGTCCCTCTTTACACTGTCCCTCCTCAAGCTCAGGGCCTGTCTTGTTAATTTTGTGTGTGGTTCTCTTCACGTGTAACCTGCTCTATAAAAGGCAAATGAATGATTTGATGAGAGAGCATCATAGAAAAGACGGGTAGGAGATCCTATTTGCTTTGAATGTGAAACTAGATGCTGTCAGAATGTTTCCTCCTGGGCTTGAGGTCTTTGACTGTTAGTCTAAAATGAGTGATGTTTATAGCCCACGGGTCTGACTTGGTCTCAGGGGTGGTTTCCCACTCAAGGTGTGACGGTCCCAGCCCCTCAGCATAGAGGAAAATCTGTAGACTGATATAACAGATTCAGAACTTGTGGGCAACATACTTTTCTCTCTCTAAAGGTGTGAGCTGGTGGTCTGGAGCACTAAAGCATCCTTGCTCTTAGCTGCTTCATGGCACTGCTGTCGGGCTTTAGGAGCACGGAGGGCACTGTGCTGCTGCTTTAACGCATTGCGGGGCCTGGTGTCCAACACAAGCATAAGAACCATTGGTTTCTCTTAAAAAATACAAGTGCTCTCTGACTTGGGTCTTTAATCTCACAGAAGACCTTCTAGCCTAATACTGCTGAGTCACAGAACATTCTTTCCCAGAGAATAGGTGCTAAATCATTTTGAGATATAAAAAGTATATATTAATCCATGAAACAAAATGTCTTACAGAATACTGGAAAAGAGAGACTTGAAAATACAGACTGCTCATATTTTCTTCACCAAGTCTTTTTGTTTTGAAAGACTGATTTGGTTACACTTTAAAAAGTGAAGATTTTTTTCTTCTTCAAGTTTTTAAAATTTCAAATATTGAAACCTCGATCTCTTTCCTGACCCTTGAATGGTGGAGGGGCCTGCCAGCCGGGGCAGCGGCCTCGTTCCAGCTCTCTCACTCATAACCTGGGTGACTTACCTTATCAGCAGACTTTCTGGGCCCTAGATCATCCTCTCTACAGAAGGAAGGAATTGAAATAGATTGTTTCTAAAGTCCTTTCCAATGCCAGCATTCTGCTGAAGTATTTACAAGAATTGTTTCAAAACAGTCCTGTGATCTACCCCCTGAAAAGACGATCTGAAGTTGGGAGAAATTTCAAATACTCTTGGAGATTCAGGGGTCCATTAGCATATTTAACAGAATGTTGGCCATCGCACCAAGAGACAATGGATGTCGCATTTCAAAGGAGGTGCTAGATCATATACAGAAAGTTCAAAGTAGACATCAAAAGATGTCTCACCACATCCAGGGTATCAAAGGGGTAGCAGAGTGGAGAGTGAGGAGAATTTTTTTTTGAATAGTATTTGTGGAAAATATATTGCTGTGCTGTGAGACCCTTACACCTCACAAAGTGGGAAGAGAGGAAGTTCCTGCTCCTCACCTCAAGCCTGGTGGGGAGTGGTCACAGCTTTCTGGAATCTGAGTCTTCTCTGACAAATCTAAAGAGTAAGAGATGAGCTGATCAGCTGTACGTGGATGAACCAGGGGTAAGGTGGGAGGGGGTGTTGGCTGTGTTGGATATCCTGCACTCCAAGAATTTCTCTGTGAAAAAGATGTGAGTGGGTGTTTTCCATAGATAAAATGAGTGCCATGAGCAAGAGAGAACTGGTGTGGGGGGGGTCATCTTAGCTCCT
Organism: Tapirus indicus; assembly: GCA_031878705.1. Classification (NCBI taxonomy): domain Eukaryota; kingdom Metazoa; phylum Chordata; class Mammalia; order Perissodactyla; family Tapiridae; genus Tapirus; species Tapirus indicus. The sequence goes on from CM062919.1 coordinate 7,903,776, forward strand.
GACCAAGATGGTGCCTGGAAGGGGGGGGCGGTGAAAGATCTCTGCCAAGAGAAGGTAGAGGAGGTAGAGGAGAGACCAGAGGAAAATGAAGGCATCTCTCACATTAGAGAGCTGCAGGGAGAGACCACCAACAATGGGGGCAGAGGTGAAGGGGGTCTCTGAGGTTGAACCTCTTTTGGACATTTATTTGTTGTTGGGAGGAAGATTAGCCCTGAGCTAACATCTGTTGCCAATCCTTCTCTTTTTGCTGAGGAAGATTGGCCCTGGGCTAACATTCATGCCCATCTTCCTCTACTTTATATGTAGGACACCTGCCACAGCATGACTTGATAAGCCAAGTGTAGGTCTGCGCCCAGGATCCGAACATGTGAACCCCGGGGTGCTGAAGTAGAGCACACAAACTTAACCACTGCACCATCGGGCTCGCCCCTCTTTTGGACACTTTATTGGTCCTTCCTACAACTGCCTAATGCAGACCACCAGCTCATATAATTGGCCAAGCAAGAACTTTCCTGTTATCCTCTCCTTTTCTTCTTCCTCCATGTGCTCCAAACCTGGGGAGTGTGGTGGGAGAAAGGGCCAGGGAGGGGAAAGAGCAAAAGTCAAGTAGAGCCACCTTCCTTGACTGTAGGCTCCCCCCCAGGGGTGGAAGAGAAGGGAGAAGGAGCTGAGACTCTAAATCAAGGTTGAAATTTTGCTTTTTAAATGGAAATGCACTTTTTACATAGTAAAGCAAGATTGTGCTTGTGACTTACACCGACTGGAATATTTTGTGTTACTTAAGAGAGACTAGAGGCAGGACCATGGAAAATAGAATTATTTGGAACTTAGGTAAATGTTGTTCAAATGGCTGAATATTTTCTTTTAGATCAGTATGCAGAGGGTTACTATTTTGATTTATATAAATCGCAGGTTTAAAAATCAGGACAGCAGCTGGTAAATAAGCATCCTTGGGTCCTTATATCTCTTTTAATCGAAAGTATTTTAGATAACATGTTCATAGTCGTTTGTGTGTGTGTGTATTTGGTTTATTTTCATGTTTATTCCATGACTTTAACAGTGAGATATTCCAGATATCAATGGAAAAGTCACTCTAACAAAATCCTAATTTCATTTTTTGATCTTTCGTTAAACCATCAAATCATACATTCTGAGTTTTGATTTAGGAATTGTGGTCAATGCAGCTAAAGAATATTGAAAACTACTGGTAATAGGTAAGGGATTTGTTTTCCTTTTTATGTTCAGACATTTTAATTCATTTATGTGCCCTGAGGTTTTTTTTCCTGCTTTAAATCAACATTCCTATTTGGTTTCAGTATCAGTAATGAAGCAGCCAGGTAATATTTAAGACTATGTTGCACTTTTTAAAAGGGGAAAAAAACCACAATGAATTGCTTGAAATACCTTCAGTTAAAGATCAAATCCATATTCCTGCCCTTTATATATTATCATAGTGGATCTTTTAGATCCTTGCTATTTAAAATGTAGTTGGTGGATCAGCAGAATCAGAAAAATCTGGGACCTTACTAAAAATACAAAACCACAAGCCCCTCTCTTAGACCTACTGAACTGGAATCTGTACACCCACTAGAATTTGAGAAGCACTCTTTTCGATAGCCATGTTACATTTAGCGTGGGATTTACTGTCTGAGTGCTTAACCAGATCTTGTGCCCCCCCCCCATCATCATAGTGAAAACGATAAGAGCAGAACTGGGTTTAATCCAGCTACTTTGCTTGTAAAGTGTGTGACCTCAGGGAATTCACTTAACTTCCCAGCCACAATTCTCTCATTTAAAAAACTGTGGATAATACTCTTTACCACGACTCTGTAAAGTAGGACATATTCAAAATAACAGTATTTATAGTAGATCCAGTGTACTATCTGGTTTATAACAACACTCCACAAATTTTTTTCCAGCAGGATAACAGTATACCCGCCATTGTCAAAACAACAATTTCTTTTTCTTTCTTCCTCCCTTCCTTCTTCATCCTTTTCTTTCTTTTTTCTTTTTAACTTCTACTTGTTTGGCAATTTCAGCCACCTGAGTATAACTAAGAATGCTGAATTGTTTACATTACTTTAGTGGCACTGAAATTGTTATCAAAACCACTGTGAGTCAAATTCCCTGCTTGTTGCCTGGTAGGAGAGTCCTCAGCTCAAGCATTTGACTCTTAGTTTACTCACAACTGTGTCAGAAATGGTTGTCTCATTTCCAATCCCCCAGAACATTATGAGCAGGAATTAGGGATGCAGGAATGGCAGCTGCTGAAAAATGCATTAAGAGCTTGCAGTTGCCTGGCAGAGAGAAAGCAAAGCTGCCCCAGCAGCTTAGAATTAGGTTCTGAGTCATCAAGAAGTGGTGAATTCTTTTCCTGATTCTCAACTGTTTGAAAAGGTAGGGAAGTTTTTAATGATGTCTAACCAAGAGTTGAGCATGCAAGATTATTTTTAAAAGTCTGAGTGAATGCTGCAGAATTGAGGTTTAAGCAATATTAAATAAAAAATAGGCACTTTCCATTTGAATTAATTCTCAAGAGGTTTTTTTCTTTATAAGTGGCAACATTAGCACTCTCCTGGCTCAGGAAAATTTCTAGGACTTTGTTTTTCCCCCTTTTTGTTGGTTTTGAGGTTTAGAATTCTGGTAAAGTCAAGTAAATAGGTTAATAAAAAATACATAAATTTAGTTGAGGCCAAGTATCTGAGCAATTTAATATTTCTAAAGGAGGATCATGAGGGACACCTTGAGATTCTGCTTCTAGGTACATGGAGTAGGTGTATTTGACCTATTCTTTCCACTAAGTCCGGTAAACAGCCTAGACATGATAGTAAGAAAAATGTAAGGAAATTATGAAATGTGGGGAGAAGGTGGCAGACTGGCTAGGCACCTTTAGACCCAAAGAACAACAAGAGGATGAGTTCCCTGAGTTTTCTTTCTGCTTCTACATGTCCCAAACATGGAACTAAAGAAGCCAGCAATCCAGAAATGCTAACATGCACAGATAAAATAAGACTCAATAAAAGGCTACTCTCTCTACCCAGAGAAACAGGAAAGGGACAGGCTAGCAAGACAGAAAACTTCTAGAAAATAACCTCTTTACTGTAGCCAAACACCAGAGAAAAAACTGTGACCCACCCGTACCAGCAAAGGTGGAGTGGGGAGCCTAGACTTCCACCCTCCCAGGTATAATGAGAAGCCCCAAGCACCCTGCTGGAGTGGTGTCAGAAGAGGCCAAGTAGAAAGCTGCAACTTTCATCCCTGCCAGGCAGTAATGAGCCCCCTCCCCATCACAGTATCTGTGGAGACCATGTGGGGTGCCTGGACTTCCAACCTCGTTGGGCAGTAATGAGGTGTTTCTTTCCCACACACTGGGGTGGTGTCAAAGGAGGCCTAGTGGGAGCAGAAGTGAGGCACTCCTACCCCTCTCAAATAGGAACGTATGAATGAGGCATGGAGGGGAGAAGAATTCACGCCCCCACCTGGCAATGACAAGGAGCACCCCTGATTGGGTATCATGGAGGTTATGTGGGGAATCTAGACTTCTACACCCATATTACCCCTGGGTGTAATGAGGTAGCAACTCCCTTTCCCTTGTCAGAGTGATGTCAGAGGAAGCCAGTTAAAACATAAGATTTTAGTAAGATTCAGAGTCTTATAATACACAGAATGTAAAGTTTCAATTGAAAATCACTCATCATACCAAGAACCAGAAAATTCTGGTTAATGAGAAAAAGACAACCAATAGATGCCAACAGTGATGACAGAGATATTAGCATTATCTGACAACGATTTAAAATGTTTCAATGAGCAATTGAGAACATGCTCGAAACAAATGAAAAAATAAGAATCTTAACAAAGAAATGCAGAGTCTCAGCAAAGAAATGGAAGATACAAAGAAGAACTAAATGGAAATTTTAAAAGTGAAAATACAATAACCATAATAAAAAAAGTGAATGGATGGGCTCAATAGCAGAATGGAAGGAGAAGAGGAAAGAGTCAAAGAACTGGAGGTAGAACAATAGAAATTACCCAATGTGAACAACACAGAGAAAATAGACTGAAACAAACAAACAAAGGGAGCCTCAGAGACATGTGAGGCGATAAAAGATCTAACACTTGTGTCATGGGAGTCCCAGAAAGAGAGGAGAAAGAAGGCAGCGTTGAAAAAATACTCAAAGAAGTAATTACTGACAACTTCCCAATTTTGTGAGAGATATAAACCTACATATTTATGAAGTTGAATGAATTCCAAACATGATAAACCCAAAGAAAGGCTTACCAAGACACATCATAGTCAAACTTCTGCAAACTAAAGACAAAGAAAATATCTTGAAAGTTGCAAGAGAGAAATTATTTATTATCTTACTTATAGGGGAAAACCAATTTAAATAGCAGTGGATTTCTCATCATAAATCTTGGAGAACAGAAGGAAGTGGCACAGCATTTCTTAAGAACTGAAGAAAAATAAATAAAAAGAACTATAAAGCCAGAATGCTATATATGTACAGTAAAAATATCCTTCAGGAATGAAGGGGAAATCAAGACCTTCTTAGATGAAGAAAAACAGAGAATTTGTCACTAGCTTACCCACTCTAACAAACGGCTAAAAGAAATTCTCTAAACAGAAAGGAAATGTTAAAAGAAGAAAACTTGGAATACAAGGAAGGAAAAAAGAACATAGTATCCTAAAATATGGATAAACAAAATAGACTGCCCTCCTCCTTTTGGGTCTTCTATGTTATGTGTGATGGCTGAAGCAAAAATTATAACACTGTGGCTCTAAATGTATGTAGAGGAATTTTTTTATTTTGAATTTTATTTATTATTTTTTGCATTTATTTATTTTTATTGAGGTAACGTTGGTTTATAACATTATATAAATTTCAGGTATACATCATTATATTTCAATTTCTGTGTAGACTACATTCTGTTCACTACCCAGAGACTAATTACCATCCACCACTGTACATATGTGCCCTTTTATTCCTTTCAACCCCCGCACTCCCCCTTCCCCTCTGGTAACCACCAATCTAATCTCTATGTCTATATGTTTGTTTGTTGTTTTTGTTTTTATCTTCCACTTAGGAGTGAAATCATATGGTATTTGGCTTTTTCTGTCTGACTTATTTTGCCTACAACTCACAACAAAAAAACAAACTACCCAATTAAAAAATGGGCAAAGGATCTGAACAGAGATTTACCCAAAGAAGACATACAGACGGCCAACAGGTAAATAAAAAGATTTCAACATCACTAATTATTAGGGAAATGTAAATCAAAACTACAATGAAATATCACCTCATGCCCATCAGAATGGCGATAATTAACAAGACAAGAAATAACAAGTGCTGGAGAGTATGTGGAGAAAAGGGAATACTCATACTCTGCTGGTGGAAGTGTAATGGTACAGACACTATAGAAAACAGTGTGGAGATTCCTCAAAAAATTAAAACTAGAACTATGATGGAGCTATTCCACTTCTGGGTATTTACCCAAAGAACATGAAAACACTAATTCCAAAAATATTTGCACCCCTACGTTCATTGCAGTATTATTCACAATAGCCAAGGGTTGGAAACAACCTAAGTGCCCATCAGTGGATGAATGGATAAAGAAGATGTGGTATATATATATATATACATATACAAGAGAATATGACTCAGCCATAAAAAAAGATGAAATCTTGCCATTTGTGACAGTATGCATGGGCCTTGAGGGTATTATGTAGAGGAAATATTAAAGACAATTATCAATGAGGGAGGGTTGAGGGATGGAAAGGGGGGAGGTTTCTACCCTTTACTTGAACTGGTAAAACACCACCACCAGTAGACTATAGTAAGCTTTGTATATATAGTGTTAATACCTAGAACAACCACTAAAAGAGCTATTCAAAAAGATACAGTCAAATACTCTATAGAGAAATCAAAATGTAATTCTAAAAAAATGCTCAAATAACCCACAGGAAGGTAGGAAAAAGAAGATAGAAATGCAAACAGAGAGAACAAATAGAAAACAAAGAAATAAAATATAGTTTTAAGCCCTGAATTATAAAGAATTACACTAAACATAAATGGTCAGATTTACATTTAATCTGGACAGATATTGGCAGAGTGAATTAAAAAACATGGCTCCACTATATGCCGTCTACAAGAAACTTACTTCAAATATAATGATATAGGCAGGTTGAAAGCAAAAGGATGGAAAATATATTAATCTTTTAATTAATTTGCTAATACTAATCAAAGGACAATATCAATATCAGATAAAGTAGACTTCAGAGAAAAGTAAACTACCAGACAGAAAGAAACATTATATGATAAAAGGGCCAACCCATTAAGAAGACATAGCAATCCTAAACGCGTGTTCACCAAAAAACAGAGCTGCAAAATATGCGAACCAAAAATTTATAGAACTGAAAGGAGAAATAGGCAAATCCACAATTATAGTTGGAAACTTCAACACCCCTCTCTCAACAATTAATAGAACAACCAGACAGAAAATCATCAAAGATAGAAAAGAACTTGACAACACCATAGTTTAAAAGGATCTAATCAATATTTGTAGAACACTCCGCCCAACAGTAGCAGAATACACATTCATTTCAAGTGCCCGTGGAACATATATCAAGATAGACCACATCCTGGGCCATAAAACAAACCTTAGCAAATTTAAGAGTTTAAACCATGTAGCATGTGTTTCCAGACCAATGTGGGTCAACTGGAAATCACACTAACAAAGATAACAGGAAAATCTCCAAATACTTGAAAACTAAACAGTTTGTTTTTGGATAATCCATGGGTTAATTAGGATATCTCAAAGGAAATTTAAAAAATATATTGAACTGAATGAAAATGGCAATGTAATATATAAAACTTGGTGGAACATGGCTAAAACATGCTGAGAGGAAAATTTATAACGTTAACTACATATATTAGAAAAGAAAATCTCAAATCAATAATCTAAGCTCCCACCTTAAGAACCTAGAAAAACAAGAACAAAATAAACCCAAAGGAAGTGGAAGTAGGGAAATGACAAAAATAAGAGCAGAAATCAATGAAATTGAAAACAGAAAAACATTAGAGAAAATCAATGACACAAAGAACTGTTTCTTTTAAAAGATCAATAAAGTTTACAAACCTTTACAAAGATTGACAAAGAAAAAACAGAAAAGACATAGGTTACCACTGGCAGGAAGGAGAGAGGGAATATTACTACAGACCCTGAAGATGTCAAAAGGATAAGGGACTATTATGAACAACTGTACACATATAGATTTGACAAGTTAGATAAAATAGACCAATTTCTCAAAAAATACAAAATACTACTACTCACCCAATATAAAATAGATAATTTGAATTTCCCTATAAGTATTACGGACATTGAAGATCAATTCATGTAATCTACCATATTAACAGGGTAAAGAAAAAACATCACATGAACATATCAATTTATGAAGAAAAAGCATTTGACAGAATTCAACACCCATTTATGATAAAAACTCTCTGAAAAATAGGAGCAGAGGGGTAAATCTCAACTTACAAGGAGCATCTACAAAAGAACTACAATTAACATCATATTTGATGGTGAAAGACTGAATATTTTCACCTTCGTATGGGGAACAAAGTAAGGATATCTCCTTTTATCACTCTTATTCAACATAGTGTTAGAATTTTGAGCCAGTTCAATAACAAGAAAAGACCATAAAAGTCATACAGATCAGAGAAAAAGAAAGAAAACTGTCCCTGGTGTAGATGACATAATTGTCTATATAGAAAACCCAAGAAATCCACCAAAAAACCCTCCTAGAACTGATACCTGTGTTCAACAAGGTCCTGGCATGTAAGGTAAACATACATTAGCAATGACATGTGGACTTTGAAATTAAAATTCTTTAACAATAATCACAAAAAATAAATACTTATATTTATTTCTTAGATATAAATCTAAGAAAACACATACAGGATTTGTTTTCTAAAAGCCATGAAACGCTTATGAAAAAAATTGAAGATCTAAATAAATGTAGAGACGTATTTTATTCACAGATTAGAAAACTCAGTGTAGTGAAGATCTCAGTTCTCTCCAATCTGATATAGAGGTTTAACACAATTGCTATCAAGATCCCAACAAGATTTTGTTTTGTAGCTATAGATAAGATTATCCCAAAATTCGGATATGGAAAGGTAAAAGAACTAGGATAGCCAAAACAATTTTGGAGGAAAAAAAAAATAAAATGTAGGAATCAGTTTACTCAATTACAGAACTTACATAGCTACAGTAATCAAGACTGTGCAGTATTGGGAGAAGGATAGACACATAGATCAATGAAACAGAACAGAGAACCCAGAAATAGGCTCACACAAATATGCCCAGCAGATTTTTGATAAAGGTGCAAAAAACCATTGAAGAAAAAATAGTCTTTTCGACAAATGGTGCTGGAATAATTGAACATCCAGAAGCAATAAAAAAAAAAAAAAAGAATTTTGACCTAAGTCTCACACTTTATATAAACATTAACTCAAAATAGATCATTGACTTAAATGTAAAATGTAAAACTATAAAACTTTTAGGAAAAAATGGGACAAAATCTTTGAGTCAAGGACTAGGCAAAGAGTTATTAGATTTGATACCAAAGGCATAATTCATAAAAGGAAAAAATGATAAATTGGACTTTATCAAAATTAAAAACTTTTGCTCTGTGAAAGACTCTGTTAAGAGGATGAAAGACAAAGTATAGACTGAGAGGAAACATTTACAAACCACATATCTGACAAGGAACTAATATTGAGACTATTTAAAGAACTCTCAAAACTCAATAGAAATAAAATTCAATTAGAAATGAGCTAAAGACATGAACAGATATTTCACAGAAGAGGATACACAGATGGCAAATAAGCACATGAAAAGATGTTCCACATCATTAGCTATGAGAAAAATGCAAATTAAAACTTCAATGATGATGTACACCTGAAATTTATATAATCTAAACCAATGTTACTGCAATAAAAAATAAAAAAACTTCAATAAGATATCACTACATACCGATTAGAATGGCTAAAATAAAACCTAGTGACTGTTTTCCAAAGTACCTGGACCATTTTACATTCCCACCAGCAATGGATGAATGATCTAGTTTCTCCACATCCTTGCTGGAGCACTTGTACACTGCTGGTGGGAATGTGTGAAATGGTACGGGTACTCTGAAAAACAGTTTTGCAGTTTCTTAAAACACTAGCATCTCAAAATTGCACTCCTGGACATTTATCACAGAGAAATGAAGACTTATGTTCACATAAAAACATGTACACAAATACAGGCTACTATTAGTAATAGTAAAAAAAACTGGAAACAACATAAATGTCCTTCAATGGGTGAATGGTTCAACAGTCTAGTACATCATTCTATCAAATACTGCTCAGTAATAAATGGGAATGAGTTATTGATATGCACAACTTGAATGAATCTCCAGAGAATTATGTTGAGTGAAAAAAGCCAATTCCAAAAGGTTACTTATTGCATGATTCCATTTATTTAACATTTTTGAAATGAGAAAATTATAGAGATGGAGAACAGATCAGTGGTTGCCAGGGGTTAGGAGCTAGGGGCTGGAGGGAAGGGGGTGTGGCAACGTGAGGGATCCTGTGGTCATGGAAATGCTCTGTATCTTGACTGTATCAATGTCCACACCCTGATTGTGAAGCTGTATTAGAATTTTGTGAGATATTACCACTGGGGGAAACTGAGTAAAGGGCCCACTGGAGCTCTTTGTTTTGTTTCTTGTAACTGCATGAGAGTCTATGATAATCTCAAATTTTAGGAGTTCAATTACAAAATTCAAAAAACACATTGATATAATCCTCTCCCCAGGAATATGGGCTATTTCTGGATTGCGTTTTGGGGAAGGAGGTTGAAAGAAGTCGAGAGAGAATATGTATGTGCCGGTAAAAGTCTCCACTCTCTGTAGGGAAAGACACAGGTAGGGTGAAACATTGACACGTTTGTTCATTCATTCATTTGTTCATACAGTCAATTCGTCCGCTCATTTGTATGTTCATACATTCAATCATTTATAAACATGCCTATTCACTTGTTCATCTTATCTTTCATTCAAATAGTAATTATTGAGACCAACTATAGATTATGTATGTTACTAAGCACTAGGGGAGTGGAAAAATGAGCATGACATGGCCTCTGAATTTAGGGAGCTCACTGTATTCATTTTTACATTCCGTCAACCAAGTGCACTGCCAACCCAGCCAACCAACCAACCAACCCATCAACCAACCAACCAACCATCCAATGTTGATAAGTGCCTATTCTATCCCCAAGGCCTGCCATATTGCTTGGCATAAAAATATGAATATATATGTCACTCATTTCTTAATTGTTCATTGACTACATAAAGGAAGCATGTTTTCAGAGCGGGGTGCCAAATTATTAGCCTTCTGATAACCCAGGAAATAAGATAAGGTAGATACAGAATGGGAAAGGGGAGTAATTTACCAATTCTGTATAGAGGAGTGAGTAAAATCATACATTCAGCGAGATAGAATTTCAATTAGCCCCACTATAAACTCCAATCTCCTAAACAGGGATCACTAGGCTCCCACAATGTGGCCCCAACCTCCCTTTCCCATGCCATCTCTTGCTAGTTCAGCTAGGCCCTTTACTTTTTCCATTTTCTCTACATGGGTTTCCTCCCCAGGAATGTTCTTTCCCTATTTGGAAACCTGATGCCCCACTGTTCTGTAGCTTTTGGCGACTTCCCGCGACTCCACACAGGGGGAATGAATGGCTGCTCCTCTCTGTTCCGCCTCAGCACTTAAGTATCTGTACTGTCAAGTTCTAATCATATACCAGCAGAGTGTATCGGGAGGCTCAGGGATCAAATGGATGGAGATCGAATTCCACTTTTTTCCACTTACTGATTGTTTTAACTCAGAGAAGCTTGTTAACCTCTCAGAATCTCTTTCTTCTTATGACTTTATGGATGCAAATAGGATCATGTCTCAGAAATAACACATGGAAAGTGTTCAGAAAACTGCCAGGAATGTGTGTCGCACTGTAGAAATGCTCTCTCTTATTGTATCATGGGAAATCTTTTTTGCATTTTTTTCTACTTCCTTTTTCACTTGAGGCAGGGACTATTTCCTGTTCATTTTAGTATTCCCAGCTTTTGGACTCTTGTACGGTAACAATAATGTTATGAGTACTAATCATGCCTGCCATTCAATGTATTACTTACTGGTACATAGTAGATAATAAACGTTTGTTGAAACAGCTTGTTTAGAAATCACTAAATTGCAGGACTTCTTATGTCTCTTCCAGTTATACCACATTAAATTATGTTCACTGAAATTCTGGTGCTCTCTGGAGAAGTCTGAGGATATTCCAGGGGCCAGGGAGGGAGAGATAGCCGAGGGAAGGCAGTATGGCTTTGGTTATTTGTGTGTGTGAATGGGATATATGAATTTGCCCAGGAGTTATAGTGTAGGATACTTTGTGAGACATTTCAGAACTGGAACACAAGGGATTGAGGGATACTCTCAGAGTAAATACTTATTATTAGGAAGGAAACTTTATACAGGTTTATATATTATGTATACAAATTTCTGACATAGGTCATATAGATTTCTCTCTCTTGCTTACTTTGCTCCAGTGAAGTACTGGCCTCCTTGCTGCTCCTTAAACCTGCTAAGCACAGTCCCATCTTCAATCTTTGCATCTGTTATTCTGTCTGCTTGGAATGCTCTTCTGACAGATATCTGTGTGGATAACTCCCTTACCTCGTCCTTCAAGTCTTTGCTCAAGTGGCACCCTCTTGGAGAGGGCCATGCTGTCACCCTATATAATTCTACAACATGCACTCCCCATCCTCAGAATTCCATCCCTCCTTTTCCTTCTCTACCTTTCCTTGTTCTTATAGCTCAGATCACCTTCTGGAATACTACATGCCTCACTTGATGATCATATTTGTAGTTTATTTTCTGTCTCCCCCATGAGAACACAAACCTCATTAGAACAGGGAACTTTATCTGTTTTGCTCACTCTTGTATGCTAAGTGCTTAGAACAGTGCCCGGTACACAGTAGGTGCTCAATATTGGATGAATAAAAGAATAAATCAGATGGAGCTTTGGGGAGGAAATAGCCCCAGTGATGAAGAGATGGACTTGATTGGAGGCCCTCCAAGGCAGGAGCAGATGCAGCCCAGAACTCAAATTGCCCTATTCTTTCTTCCCAATCTCCCAGACGCTGTGTGGGAAAGGAACCTCCCATTTTCTTGATGACCCAGGAGACCTCATGCCCAGAACCCCTGCTTTCCCTCAGAGGGAATAAGAGGCCATTCAAATGCAATTATCTGAGACAGAACAATTCTAAGACCCAAGAGGGTGCCAGTGGGAGAACTGATGCAAATTATTTCTGAGGCAAGGGTTGCTGGATTCTGGGAAGAGGGTGGAGATTAGGACAGGGGTGGAGACAAGGATGCCTGCAGAGAGAGGGGTTAAAGGGAGAGGCCTGTGGGTGGAATCTGAGGGAAAGATAGGGGTGACAGAGGACAAGTGGGTGTGTCCCCGATCCTCTATCTATCGAGCTTATAGCCCAGTTCCCTGGTGAAGTAGAAGAGCCAAAGAAACTAGACAAGGGGAATGATTCTCTAGGTTCCCATAACACCCTGGAGATGGCAAGAGTCCTTTTGGTAAAGAACTGCTTAAGGCAGTGGTGACTAACTGTAGCCTGAGGGATAAGACAACTTCGTAAAGATCATTTAATTCTAATGTCTTTACCAATCTTCACTTTGCCAGAATCTCCACTTTCTGTGGCTTTATACCAGCCCAGGGACTCACATGTTTCTGTCACCATTTGGTACATGTATCAGCTGGCCTGGGAACCTAACCTTCATTTGGTACAGTGTGAATTTAAGGTAAAGATGGGTGGGCAAGATGGTGTATGGAATGGGAAGAAGTGGGTGCCCTCCCCTCCCTAGTCTCTGACTTGGCAGCACCTGCAAGGACACCTGTACCTGTTACTTGATGATGAGAAGCAACTACTCCCAGATGGGTCACAGCTCTAGAAAGAGAAAGCTCTACCCTCACTTCCCCCACTACCCCTGCCCTCCAGGTAAAGAGATAGTCTGCGCAACATATAGGAACTAGAATTAGCAAGGAAGGGGCCTACCAACTGGGGTGCTGTGAATATATTAGGGTGTGTATAAGTTTCCTAGGGCTGCTACAACAAAGTAAAATGAACTAGGTGGCTTAGAACAACGGAAATTTATTCTCTCACAATTCTAGAGACCAGAAGTCTGAAATCAAAAGGTTAGCAGGGTTGGTTGCTTGTGAAATCTACAAGAAAAGGCCAATCTCCTAGCTTCTGGTGGAAGGTAGGGTCCCACCATACTCCAATATGACCTCATCCTAACTAATTGCATCTATGACAATCATATTTCCAAAAAAGGTCACATTCTGAGATACTGAGGGTTAGAATTTCAATATGTGAATTTTGGGGGGAGGCAATTCAACCTATATATGGTATAACTAACATTTCAATTGTAAAATCATTAAAGATTAAAAACCGACAACTTCTTCAACCTTCTCATTTTATGCAGGAGAAAGTGAAAGCTCAGAGATGTTTCAGAGTAAGGTGGAGTGGGAAGGACACGCCCACTTCAGAATTTTAACCCCCTTTCTTATAAGCCATGTGACCTAGAATCACCTTTTGAGAGCTTTATCCTCCACTTGGATATGACCTTACCTGACATTGCCTAACAGGGAGGTCAAATGGGAAGATTGCTGTGAAGATGCTTTATCAACTCTAATAGACATATATGAGTAAAGGGTAATTTCTGTAAGGTCACATGCAGTAGGTATCTGTGGAGCATCACATAAAGTCTGGAGTTCTTTCCTTAGACACAGCATTGACCCAGCCACCCCTGTCTGTGGAGGTCAAGGCAGAAGTCCGAGGCTCTAGTGAGCAGGGATGGAATATATGTCACAGTGTTTGCCTCTCATGCTATAAAAAAATAGGAATTTGACCAGGCTGGGAGATGCAACCCAACTCTGGGGGAGCTCATACACACAAGGTGCCTTTACTCCTTTAACTGTCAAAATTCTCAATAAAATGATTGCTTTTTTTTCCTAACTTAAGACTGTGAGGTCCAGGGAGGGTAAGTAAGCACACTTACGGGTGAGATGAATAAGAAAGGTCAGTTTGACAGTTGTGGAAAATTCTGTGGTGGAACTCAAAGCCACTGAAAGATCATTCTGTAAGAAACCAGCAGGGTGGAGTCAGACTGGGGTTTGCACCAAGACTCTTCACTCACTAGCTGTGTTAATGACAGGGGTGGAGGGGGTGAGTTTAATTAACTTCCTGGTTCATAGCTCTTCCTCTGTTAGGTGAAGATAAAGCTATTTAGGCACAGTTGAGCCATTCCGAAGTGTGATCGGGCAGTACTTATTCGAATAAGCATGCATGCACCCAATGGGCCAGCAATACCATTCTTGGGTGTAGACCTAGGGAATGTCACATCCAGTGTGTGAGGGGACAGGCATAAGGATGATGCTTCTGTAGCGCTGTTTGTGGGGTCAGAAAAGGGGAGACAGCCAGCTCATCCATCATTGGAGGACTGAATGAGTAAAATACTTAGGATGCCAATAACGGGACACTAGGCAGCAGCTAGAAGAAATGAACTAGAGCAGCGGTTCTCAGACTGTGGTACCAGGACCAGCAGCACCAGCATCACCTGGGAACTTGTTAGAAATGCAAATTCATGGGCCCCATCCCAGTTTTAAAGGATCAGAAACTCTGGGGTGGGGGCCGGCAATCTGTTTTAACAAGCCCTCCAGGGGATTCTGATGTATGCTCGAGGTTGAGAATCACTGAAGTAGAAGTACACATGGAAAAATATTAAAACATAATCTTAAGTTAAAAAGTAAGAGAGTGAGATTTATTGCTCAATGAAATTTATTTAAATTAAAAGCACACATATGCACAAAAATATTTGATGATAACGATCCCCATTCTAGTGAGTTGGGGCCAGGGATGCTGCTGAACACCCCAAAATACACAGGACAGTCCTGCCCAACAGAGTTACCCAGCCTGAGATGTCAGTAGTGATGACATTGAGAAACTCTGATACACCTCCTACACAAAACCTCTCTTGTCTCCTCCAAACCAGTATCTGCCAAATTGTGTTAAGAAGGATGCATGCACGCCATGAGTTTTGAATTAGCTCTTCTGTTGCAGAGAAGGAACAGCAATGAAGCAATATTTTTATCGTAGAGATAGTGTGTGTGTATGCTATGTAAACGCATTTGTATAGTTGACTTTAATATTGAGGAATGACCTGGCCTAATGCCTAAAGCAAGATGTCCAGTCTCCACCTTGGTCAACAGGCACTTTACCAACTAATTGCTGCAGATTTGCCATCTACTCAGTGGTCGTTGGAATGTGATGCATTTTCTCATAGTTTCAGCATATATATATGACATTTTCTATTTATTATGTACCAAATATATCTAAGTTTGATTACTTTATACAACAATTAATTATCCTGTGGAATCATATATTTGCCACACATCTATATGCATATTATATATTATGAATTCTGTTAGTTTCCCGACAGTATATAATCACTGTTAGTATCTCATACTTAAATCTTCGGGTCCCTGCCAAGTGAGAATGATTTCTCCTTCTTCTAAATTTATTTATTTGTTTCCCATTTGGCGCTTTATAACTTGGAATACAGGTGACTCTTGATAATGTAAACTCTTTGAGGTCACATCTGAATTATATTTTCCTGGTGCCATGTTTTGCTCTTGATGTTCACTAAAACTTGTAATATAAGAACAATGATAAAATTTTTGAAAAAGGCAATTTATATACAATTACCTGCTCCCTCTGCCTGTTTTCCTCTATGAGGTTTACTTGATAATGTTTCATTCAATGTTTAATGTATGGCTCTTGCAAGTAGGAAAGATTAGAAAATTAAGTCATGTAAGATGCATATTGGAAATTTCCCAGAATAGTTTTTACATGCAGTCTCAAGCCACTATTTTTTACTTCTATTTGCTTTTCAAAAAGAAATGGATTTGAAATATAGACAATTATTAATATGACTCAAACCTCTAAATTTATCCAAGTAAACCACATGATGCTGATCAGCACAACATAAGTGGAAGAATAGAAACCAAGAGATATAGTTGGTGGGTGTATTGGCAGTGTGACCCTAATCATGCCACTTCATCATGAGTATTTCTGGGGACCCCCTTCTAAGCAAAAGGTTCACATATCCACCATCTATGGCCATCCTTGCTCTAACAGGAGCTCATCATTGCACCTCTGAACTCACATTGTACAGACTTTCCTTCTGCACCATGGTGCTCCTTCAGTTTCCCCCCCCATTTTGCTAAATGATACCACCATCCCATCAGGTACTGTATCCAGAAATCTGAGAACCATGTTATGACTCTATGCTTTCCTCACCTTCAATATTAATCTATTAACAAGTCTTATTGATGATGCTATCTCCAAAATATATCTTAAAATCTGTGCTCTCCTCTCTCCTTACTCCTCATTAAATTCGGCCTCCATTAGCTCTTGTTGGATGAGTATAATGGCCTTGAACTTGTGATGCATTTTCGTTTTTTTTTTGAGGAAGACTGGCCCTGAGCTAACATATGTTGCCAATCTTCCTTTTTTCTCCCCAAAGCCCCAGTAGATAGTTGTATGTCATGACTGTACATCCTCCTAGTTGATCTATGGGGGACACCCCCCCGACATGGCTTGATGGGTGGTGTGGAGGTCTGTGCCCAGGAT
This sequence comes from Tapirus indicus, assembly GCA_031878705.1. NCBI lineage: Eukaryota > Metazoa > Chordata > Mammalia > Perissodactyla > Tapiridae > Tapirus > Tapirus indicus. The sequence continues at coordinate 7,920,589 of CM062919.1, forward strand.
CCGAACCAGCGAACCCTTGTCCGCTGAAGCAGAGCATGCGAAGTTAACCCCTACGTCACTGTCACCTGGGCTGGCCCGCTGGTGATGCATTTTTAATCTTGCATTTGAATACAATTCTGGCTGGCTCTGACCTTTCTCTTTCCCCTTCCTCAAAGGGGACTTTCAGCCACAAATGAAGTATTTTCTGTTTTCCAGGTTTAGAAATAGGACCACTACTGAAATAAATATTTCCCAGTCTTCTAGCACCTTAAGATCTGGGGAGCAACAACAACAACAAACAACCCCAAATCTTATATGCCTCATGAACTGTGAGTCTAGAACTACCAAGAAGACTTCCTTAAATTCCTAGCCTTGATTATACTCACTTCTAGTTCTCAACTCCTGTATATGTTTAATCATTTCAGTTTATGAATTATCTTGCCATCCCACACATACTGTGGCATCACTTCAAGCATGAAATGTAGCCCTTCCTTTAATTTACGCTCGTGTGCACACACGCAGCATCTGTGTGTATAGGACTTCACTAAGGGTTAGTTAGGGAGGAAGACTAGAATCGAGAGTAATTTACTTCACATCAACAAAAACTTCTAATGAAATATCAGACATCCTCTTTCTTAAACACCCTCTGGCCACCCAACCACAGGGCATTTCTCACTGGATGGTTCGCGCTCCTAATCCTCCAGCCTCATGCTGTCAGGCTACCCACTTGTCTCCTCTCATGCAGTTGGGTTTAGCCACATCCTTTGTGTCTAGCTCCTGCGAGCATCCAGTCTTCAGGCTTCCTTTTTAATCTCAAATAGCTTGTCAATGCTACTCCAAAAGAAGACAGTTTCTTCCTAAGAATTCTCATTCTCTGTTAAGATAATAAATTATTATTATCCCTTAAAAGAGGCTGAAGATTTCAACTCAGATTAAACATTTCTAGTAATTTGAGTTTGATTTTCACCCTACAGTTATTTATTGAGAACTTCTGGTGATCTTGGCATCATTTTCTTCCTAGGGACATCAGAATCGTGTGCAGAAGCCAGCGAGAATTCTGCTCTCCATTCTGCTCTACGTTCTGTAGAATGTAGAATCTATATATTTAGTAGTGCTATTTACTGTCAATGTGTAATTACAAAAAGAGAAGACTGTGCAAGAAAAGAATTCAGTCCCATCAAATCACACCACAAAAGAATCTGACCTAGACTGGGGATCAGGAAAGGCATCCACAGAAAGTGAGGATGGGGGTGATTTTGAAGCAGTCGTGTGCTACTAAAGGTTTAACAATGGGCTCCCTTGGGGGAGTGGAGGGGAACAAGCCCTAATGTGTGGCGTTTGTCAGTTTCCATGATGTAAACATTTCCTCTGTGTCTGATTTCAGGCTATCAACGTGGCGTGTTTGAATGTCAAGTTGGAGTTGGAAAGACGAGTACAAGAACCACCATTATATAACATTTCTACCATATAGAAATGACCTTAAGAGCATAGATACTGTATGATATCACTTACATGGAATCTGAAAAAGCTGAACTCATAGAAATATAAAGTAGAATGGTGGTTACCAGGGGCTGGGGGTGGAGGAAATGGGGAGATATTGGTCAAAGGGTACAAACTTCCAGTTATAAGATGAATAAGTTCTGGGGGTCTAATATACAGCACAGTGATTATAATTAATAATACTGTATAATGCACTTGAAAGTTGCTAAGAGAGTAGATCTGAAATGTTCTCACCACAAAAAAGAAATGGTAATTACATGATGTGATGGAGGTACTATGGTGGTGATGCCATGGTGGTGACCATTTGATACACGTGTATCAAATCAACACATACGTCTTAGGCTTATACAATGTTATGTGTCAATTATATCTCAATAAGGCTGGGGAAATAAATGAGCATAGACAGCAGTACAGAATAGTAAAATAATCAGGAAGTGATGAACTTTGAGTGCTATATTTGTTTTAATATAATTTATTCATGATTTAAAAAAATTTTATTTTTAATAATAGCTCTGACTTGTAACTAAACTGGCTTGTAACATTCCTGATAATTTAACAGTCAGCCCTTGCGAGCCCATGAAAGCTGTATCCAACACAGCACTGAAGGTTGGTGGATTTAAATACGCATAGAAAGTACACAGAGATAGTAGCATGTGCAAAGGCCCTGTGATGACAGGAAGCTTGGCAAGGTCACTAAGGCTTTTTGCTCTTAATCCTAATAACAAGTGAAGCTCCTGCAGGTTTATAAGCAGAGGTGAAATGATAAGACTGTACTTGGGAAAGGCCTGTTTTGGGAGGAGGGGGTTGTCCCACTGTCACTGAGTGGTTTGGGTTGAATTTGGGTAAACAAGCAAGGAGAAGGATTCAAGCTCTAAATGGGGACTAGATGCCCTTTAAATCCCTGTCAACTCTGAAATTCCATGACAATCAAAGAAAGACTGGAGTTTTTGAGGACAGAGAGTAGAGGTGAGAACTGATGAATTAAGAATCTAGATTTGGTGTCTTGCACATTATAAGTAGATGTATAAAGATGCCAGCAACTTGAGACCAAAACAAAAAACCCCAGCCTTATCTTTAAAATAAATAGCCACAGGAAGCGGAGCAATCAGGTGTTTTCTCTCTCTCTTCCTCGCTTTTCATGGGTTCCTATTTTTGAAACACCACTTCCTCGGAGTGTCAGACAATTAATTATATCTGCTAATATGTTTTTGCCAACGTGATCCTAAAAAGGGTAATGTGAATTACTTATGCCACTCCCTCATGGCGGAAGAGAACAGAACAGTAAATGCTAGAGCATTTCATGTTAGGAAATTCTTTGTGCAAGAGATTTCAGGGAGCATGGGCCAAGATTGGGAAGACTGATGGAGAGCCTCCAAGAGGAGTGAAATAACCTACCAGAGATCCCCTTTTTATTTATGGCTGTGGCTGTGGCAGTGTCTTCCATGACCCACTCTGCCCTCCAGGCTTTAGTCACAGCTTCCTAACTCCACAACTGCCTCTCTCGGGGCTGCCCCTGCCAGCATCTGCTCTAACCCCCTCCCCCCCCATGGCAGGAGCCCTGAAGGCAGCACAGCCCCGTGTCTGCCCACAGACCCTGTGCCACAACCCACCCCCTGGGCTCCATACCCTTCAGGCCACCGCCACCCTGGATACTCCTCACAACAGCCACCCTCTCCCCATCACTGTCCACTCAGACTAAATCCCCATCAGTCCTGGCTGGAGTTAGCCTTAAGAAAAGTGGCTTTGGAGACAGTCAAATTCCTGCTTCATTATGTGTTAATCATGTGGCACTGGGTAAGCTAGGGAGCTTTTCTGGGCCTCAGTTTTCTTATCTATTAAATGAGGATTAGAGGGGCTGGCCTGGTGGCCTAGTGGTTAAGTTCTCATGCTCCACTTTGGCGGCCCGGGGTTCACAAGTTTGGATCCCGGTTGCGGACCTACGTGCTGCTCATCAAGCCACTCTGTGGTGGCGTCCCATATACAAAATAGAGGAAGATGGGTACAGACGTTAGCTCAGGGCCCATCTGACTCACCAAAAAAAAAAAAAAATGAGGATCAGAATGCTCCCCACTTTTTTCCAGATTAGGTGTTGAGGGAATGAGTATAGCAAAATTCCTAGCACAATCAATGAATAATAACATATTACTTTCTATGATTATTATTTTTATCTGCTACCTGACCTGTCCTGAATGATTTACTCATTCATTCTGAGTGTCTGCTATGTGCTGGGCCCCATGTCGTCCACGTTCTCTTGGTGGGTCCATAATTCATAGGAGCTATTTTCCCAATGCCTGTTATATTTTTTCCAACAATGCTTTCATAACTTTTCAGAGAATATTAGCTTTGTGTTGCTGTGCGTCTAAGTGCTAGATAACTAAAAAGAATGAATAGCAATGTCCCTAGCCCCAGAGAGCTGACATACCTGCATGCCCATAACAAATCAGCGCCATTCTCCTAAATAGTTGGTTCTGGATGCATGTTGCCAGTGCTTACTTCCTTAGTGCATTTTAAAAGTTAGTCTATGGATTTCTACTAGCCCATCAGATAAACAGACTCTTCACCTTTTTCAGGAGTGCTAATAAGGGGAGGAGACAGACTACTACTCGGTCAGCTCCAGCTATGTGCCTGCACCACAATGGGGTTTTACAGGCATTATCTCATTTTCTCCCTACCACAACCGTGTGAAAAGATATCCTTCACCTGGTTTTGCAGTTGAGTTAGCTAAAGGTCAGACAAATTAAGGAACTTGCACCCAATTCCTGGACTTGCAGAGCCTGAACCTATCTGACACCAAAGCCTGACCATTTTGCTGCATGCAGTGCTATCAATCTACCAGTAATCTTACAGTTCCACCACTCATTTATCACCTCGCACAACATTATAGCAAAAGCAACGGCATTGTACCATCAGGTGAGGGAATCCTGACATCCTTCAGCCCAGTCTTTCCCTTCTCTTTGTTCAGGTTCCCTTTCATCGGGGCCAGTCTGCTGACAAATCATCCTTTTCATAGTTGAGGGAAGCCTAACAAAAGAAAAGTTTAAATACTCACCATTGAAGGCACAGCAATTTAGCAAGAAATATGGCTAAATCACTTGCAAGTGAATTCACCATGCGTCTTCTAGATTACGGCCAAAACCCAGCTGCCATAGCAAACAGAACCACCAGATTTGCTTCACTATCAGAATGTTTCATGTCAGTGCTGGTTCAGGAAGCTCATCCCTTTCTGGCTCCCCATAAGGATCTTGGTCTGTTTGACAGGTGCAGTGGTCAAGGAGAACCAAATCAGGTTGAAGTCCTGGGACAGGTACAGGGACACGAAGCTGCCAGCAGGTGCTTGGAGTCTGCTGGCTCTGGCACCAAGCAGGTGAGCAGAGCCAAGGTGGGGCCACAAGCCAGACTCACACCTGCTGTTGACATCCAACAGTTGTGTGTTCCCTTGGTGTTCATTCCTTATGTTCATGAAGGCTAAGCTCAGGGAACTCAAGTCTACCTCCAGCCCCCACATCAGAATCTCCCTTCCTAGAGCAAAGGCAGCAAAAACACCATTTGTTTTCTTGCTTTCTTTGTTGGCATTCTATGTAAGATCTGCATGCTGATCCTTTGTTTTGTACATTGCCAATATCTTCTTCCAGGATAAGGCTTGCTTTCTCACTGTTCTCATAGAACCTTTTGATGAACAGAAGTTCATCTTCCATTTCATATTGATTGGTGATGGTTGCCTGGAGCATTACTTTACACAGGATTCTGAGACTGGGCAGGCTCAGTAGAAAAGAGCATCGTGATCTATAAAGGATGTCTGTCAACCATGAGGGCCCCAAGGACCATCATTTTATAGCCTTGGAATAAGCTAGCTAACTAGTCAAATACATTTCAGTTGGTGTTCATGTTTCTACCAATACACCTATTGTATGGAACTCCGTGGACAGGGAATGGAAGGAGAGAAATTCATGAAAGGAGCAGAGATAGTACAGGCTATCAGTGGATAGTGGAGACACACACATTCTCTCTCAAGGAGATAGGCACATTTCACCTTCTTCAACGAGGTGATATAAGCTCTAGATCTGAAGGATGAATAGGAGTTTATGAAGTAGGATAAAAAATATCTCAAGAAATGTAACTGGGGAGTGGGATGAACAGAATGGTGTGCTCAGGGAAGCCTAAGCAGTGTGATGGTTCTGGGTCATCACAGGTGTAGCAGATACAAGATAATAAAGTAAGGCTTGAGAGAAAGACAAATAACAGGAACACGAGGCCAGGAAATTCTTAGAAATTAGTAGGCAGTAAGAGAGTAGCATTGGCTGTGTCTTACATCAATGAGCTGGGCTCAAGCTTCATGTTTGGCTCTGCCAGAAGCTTCTATCTGAGGGTAGAAAGGAAACCATGGAAGAGAAAGCTTGGGATAATGAGAGTATAGGGTAATTAATAGGGCCCTGGGCCCAAGGGTTGGGGTAGCAATCCAATTGCTAATCTTGGAGTACAGGGGGATAGAAAGAGACTGGGGCTTGGAACCAGTAGCGGGCCATCATGTGGGCAGCTGGCATTGAGGATGACAAGGAAGCTCCATTTCCAGAACCGAGGCAAAAGGTCAGATGCGACCAGAACAAAGCGGACCTGACACTCAGAGCTTTCAGCTAATGTGTTGCCTGCAGCCTTGGCAGAGAGAAGGGGCATAGGCTGAACCACTTCAGAGGCCTGGGTTTAAATCCCCCCCTGGGGCCTTTGTGTCTAAGGGATCTTGAACAAAGCTGGGTCCTCTATGAGAGGTTAAGCAGCCCTGACATGTCAAATGGGATTAGTGTAGAGCCTGGTGAGCAAAGAAGGCAGAACAGTCCTCCTAGCTGCTGGGCAGGAGCTCAGGGCTGTCTTGTCAGCTCTGCCTGCTTCCTGCCCTCTGCCCCATCCTCCTCCCCACAGCCAGGACTCTTAGAATTGAGCCAGGAAGGAGAGATTTAAGCAGTTCCAGAATCACTCCTAGACTCACCAATCTTGTGAGCCAGACGCTATGCTCCAGTTTTGAATGCCTAGCATCTGCCCCACATCCCCAGCCTGTGTCTCAGTTCTTAGAGAAAAGGGCTCAGGTATTGCCCAACTGAGCAACTTTCGTCAATGTTGGGGACTCTCTGAGCACCTACTTCCTCATCTGCAAAGCAAAGTGAATAATCCCAACTTCATGGAGTTGATATGAGGCTTTCTTAAGGGTATTGGTGAAACGTACATACTACTACACACTAAACATCTTTGCTAAGTGCTCCACAAATGCGATGGTTGCTGTCATGGCGATCATGGCGATCACGGTGTATGATGGCCTCTTCCTCTCTCTGAGTCACTCCTTGGTAGTTTTACTGGTCCATTTGCTCCAGAGAGAGATGAGCGGGTGTATGGGTTTGTGAAGGAGCAAGGCCCATGTGAACAGAAGAGTGTAAGGCAGAACAGAAGGAGAAATTCAGCTGGAGAAAGAAACAGCAGCCAAGTTAGTTTAATTTAGTTAATTTAAATATTCAATTTAATTTAAATATTCAATAGATTCTTAGTGGCTTCAGGAGAAAGGTAATTATATGGTTATTATGCAACCATAGTATGCAAATGAAAAGTGTGCAAATAAAGGAAATATTAGAGAGACTTGGGCAAATTGAGTAACCCATGGGATTAATTCCATTTCATGACATGTCAGACCTTCCATGTTTTGGGCAGGGGGAACTGAAAACTTCCCTTCGCTCCTCTCCCGAGCTAGCTGTGTTTCTTTATCTCTCTCTTTGTCTCTACAGAGATCTTTAACATTCCACATACAGAATTTTATTGTAATTTTCTGTTTTTCTGTCTTGCCCACCAGTCAATTAACTTTTGGAAGTGAGGACTATGTGTTTATTTTACCTTTTTTACCTGGCACAAGATGGGTAATGTGGGTCTTTGCATTTGAGAAAAGAATCAAAGTTGACTGTAGTGAAACCTCTCTGATGTAGGATTTATAAACAGTTCTCGAAGGACACATATGAACGTGTAGTTTCTTGGCAAAGGGGTAAACAGAAAAGAATCCAACTGAGACTGTGTGTAGCAAGGGGCAATAAGCAATACATCATCCATAGCATTGGTTGGGTGAATAAGAAAGCCTTCTAACCAACAATATATGAGCAGAGGACTAGAAGCAAGAGCGAGAGATCCCTCAAGGACTAATGGAGGCTGCCAGAGAGACAAGACGGCTGAAGAGTAACTTATTGAGCCACTATATTTAAAACCGCCTTTGAAAAGAAGCTTGAATGAAAGAAAAGAATTTGTGCAATTAAAATGTATTTTTCTTTTCTGTTCTTATCTGCTTCTCTCCCAAGCTATTTTTGGTAAGTTTGCATTAACTTTCTAACAAAATGCCAATTAAAGCAACTTTTAATAGGCTGTGTTTAAAAGACCGAATCCAAAGAGGAAAGTGTCTTAGATCAGCACGTCAGTGTGGAAAGCAGATTCTTAATCCTACTTGGATAATAACTGAAATTCTCTGTTGTTTTCACCTGGGATAGCAACATATTAAATGGAAAAGCAAACTCTCCAAGTGGTGATAAAGAATACATACATCTAGTGTTGGGAGACTTTCTTCCTTTTATTTTTCCTTCTTTTCTCCCACCAGTTCCTCTCTTAACAGTAGTTTGTTTTCCAGATAGGGTCAAATGACATCCCAGCCTTCATGTTTATAATATACACTGACAATACACTCAAGTCTGTGTTGACGGCCTGAATGGTTTACATGACATCAGCAATCACGTATTTCTGGGAATAGGAATTAAACCACACTGCTGTATTTACATTTGGATTGCAGGTGTTCTGGGCAGAGTTCCAGTTACGTTCATGACTCTTGTTGAAAAACAACTTCAAAGTGGAATCCAAGATTTAACTTGGTCCTACATGCACCTTTCCAGATTGGCCAGATTCTGACTTCTCTTTTTATCTCCAAATCTTGGTGCATTCTGTTCCTTCTGCATCCTGCTCCTCCTACCTTCCTTGACTGTTTAATTCCTACCCATCCACTGAGTTTCCTTCAGGCATCACCCCTTCGAGTCCCCACAGAACCTGTGCTAACCTCGTTCATAGCGTTTATCTGACTGATTTGTCATTATAGTCACTTGTCAATCTCTCCATGTATACTGAAAGTTAACTGAGGGCAGGTCTTTACTTTATTGACCATGATATCCCTACTAGTAGAGGGACTGACTGATGCCATAAGTGCCCAGTGCATGCTTGTCAAATGAAGAAAGTTTAAAAATAAGAATAGAGAGATAGATGGATAGACAACTACACATATAGTTTATAGATAGATATGGATGATAGATGATGGATGGATATGGATAAGACAATGGATAGAGGGATAGATAGGCAGATGGACACACAGGTGATGATGGAGGTGGAGCTAAGAGGAAGAATGACGCAAGGATGCAAGGAAAATGTTGCTCTCATCATTCAATTCTTTGGAAAATTCTAAAGGGGCGTCCATCTTATTTATACTGAATTAGTTGGCATCCTTACCTGTTCCTAGCCTAAAAGGGTAGAAGGTAAACCAATTTTTTTTTTTTTTTTTGGTGAGGAAGACCAGCCCTGAGCTAACATCCGTTGCTAATCCTCCTCTTTTTGCTGAGGAAGACTGGCCCTGGGCTAACATCGTGCCCATCTTCCTCTACTTTATATGGGACGCCGCCACAGCGTGGCTGACAGGCAGTGCGTCGGCGGGCGCCCGGGATCCGAACCGGCGAACCCTGGGCTGCCAAGCGTGGACGAAACCGCTACGCCACCGGGCGGCCCCTGTAAACCAATTTTTAAATTGTAGTTGAATTTAATCAGCACTCAACTTTGCAAAGTCACTTACAGCTCATTTAGCTTCCTTTTGAACTATTATAAGAAAACAAAATGTTCTTTCCAATTAAATCTGATAAGACATGTATTAAATGTTCAGGTGTTAGGAGTCCATTAATTCTACAAATAAGGAAACTAAGATGAGTGGCATCAGCAGGAATCATCTTTAGTCCTAGAAGGGCTAGAAGGGGTGGCTGCCCCCTGCTCTGATGTCTTTTCTGCTAAATGAAATCAAACTGATGGATAAAAGATGTCAAGAAGAGGTTCTCTGACACCCTGCTCCTGGCTTATATATTGTACGATTAATGTGAAGAACTCATCACTTTTACATCTAACTTCTATGGAGAGATCTGGGGTAGCCGTATTTGATAGGAAAAATCTCTAGCCCGCAAAGTTGAACACAATGCCCTAAGCCAGAAGGAAGTCCTGTTTTCTGTAGAAGTGAAATGCAGGGTTGTGATGGAGGGTTAATATGGAAAATCTGGCCCGCCTCTCATGGTGGCTGCACTGGTAATGAGATATGAAATTCAGAGTTGGGTAATGAAATAAATCCCAGGATGAGAGAGTGGTACCTGAGCTCAGCACAGCTTAAGACTCACCAGGTGTGGGACCTTTGGCAAGTCATCCTTAGCCCATGGAAAGTGAAGAATGAGGACTAAATTCTCACTGAATTTCCTTCTGAATAATTATTTGAATGTTTATAAGGATCCTGTAAAAGAAACTATATATTTTATCTTATCTTAAAAACTCTAAATTTGACTTTATGACCAATTATTATCATTTTGGTCCAATATCACCAAGACTGGACTGAGGAATGCAGGATCCACATTCTTCTGGGTCTCCTCCTGTGTCTCAATTGACCCATACTTCCTCTGCTTTCTCTCCCAACCCCTAAACACAGGTTTTCAGGATGTGTTACAGAGAAATTATTAGTTCATCCATTACAAACAATTTCTTAGGAATTGCTAGGACTTGTTCATAAACACTTGGTTGAATAACTTGGCTGTAAATATTTATATTAGTGTATGGCAATATTAAAAAAGGACTATAAAATAATAATGAAAACAGTCTAGGTATCACCTTTCTTGACTGTGTAACCATGGCTAACTTACCCAAACTCTCCTGGTCTCAGTTTCTACATCTGTGAAAGAAATCAAGATGCACCTGATTGCATGAGTTCTTGTAAAGATTTGCTGAGATAATCCAAGGAAGGCAGCATACGAGTGCCTAACATGCAGGAAACACTCAGAAGACGTCTGTTGTCATTAAAATATAATTGTCTGGAGTGCATCTCACCGACCTCAGGATTGGTGATAGCTTCCCTTGCTAGTTTGGAGTTTCTTTGGTTTCCTGTGTCTCACCTAGTCGAATATACTTTAAAAAAATTCTGAAAATATCAGTGCTCTTGTTATTCATAGAACGGGAAGGCGTTTGAGACAGGAAATACGAGCCTTGTATTACGTATTTGGTATAGTGTCCTCCTCTAACCCTTTGATTGCTGTAGGGTCAAAGCCCAAATTTGTTAGGGTGACAACCACGACCACCCCCAATCTACTTTGTCCAGCTTCAATTCTCATTACTTCTCTACACGAACATTTATCTTAAGAAGATTGCTCCTCTGATATTCCTGGTTACCTGCTTGTTTACTCCTTGATCCAAGGAGACTTCAGCCAGAGTGATCTTTATAAAAGGGAAGACCCATATGTTGCCCCTGTGAGTCAGATGGGAAGTCTGGAGCAGAAAAAAAATCCAGAGCCTACAAAATCCATGGTCTACAAAACTCAATAGAACTTGGCCCCAGCTGCCTGTTGGGTCTCACCTCTCCCCTCTCTACTTTTCACTTGTTCCACTCCAGTCATACCGGCCTCCTTACTTTCCTCAAACTCAATAAGAATACTCTGCCTTAGGGCCTTTGGATTTTCTGTTCCTTCTTGCTGGAAATGCCTCATCCCCAGGTTTTCACATGACTCCCTCCTCTTATTCCTTTGGGTGTCTGGTGAAATGTCACTTTCTCAGACAGGCTGTTTCCTTCACACGCTATATCAAATAGCAACACTTCCTTTGTCCCTTTCTATCCCCTTATATTGTTTTTTTCATAGCACACATCACCACTGGACAAGTCTACCTTTATTTTTGAACTTGTTTATTCTATAATGTCCATGAGAGCATGGAGTTTGTCTTATTTGATCTTCGTTGCCCAGAATAGTGCATTGGGCACTATTGACCATATGACCTCAGAATGACTGGAACCTCGCCTGCCTCTGTGGTGTTACACGTTCTTCCCTCTTGCATAGAGCTCTCTGCCTTTGTGTTTGAGTTTGGCTCAGCTTTCTGCAGCCAACTCAAATCTACCATTCCTTTGAGTACTTTAATGAACATCCGAACCTATAATGGTCACCTGCTCCCCTAAATTGCTGGAAAAATGAAAAATTTTACCTGTCAGTTGTCATCTGTGGCCTTGTATGTGCCGAGTAGTGCATAGGGTTAAGTGACTACGTTTTGGAGTCAGATTGTCTGGGATCAAATCCTGGCTCAGCCATCGATGAGTTGGGTGACCTTGTACAAGCTACTTAGTCCACCTGTGTGTCATCCCCTGACCTGTTGAAGGGGACAATGCCAGTGCCCTTCTCATGAATTTGCTGCACGGATTAAATGGGTTATATTCATCAAAGCACCATGCCTGGCACATAGTAAGTACTCGGTCAACGTTTGCACTTATTTTTATCACCTAAATAAACTGTGCCCCCAGTTAGATCAAAAGTTCCTTGTACTCCCCGTAACATATGGCAGATGCTTCCATGCAGCAGGTGCTCAATAACTCTGTTGACTTTTGGTAAAATTATTTCCCAAAAGAAATGTCAGAAGAAATGCTCAGAAAAATTATGCCAAAGCAGTTATGTTTGTAAAGCTGTTTGGGGACTCAGAAAGGGTAAAAGAGACTCTCAGAAGAAAGTTCCCCTGCACACTCATTCAGAAAACATTTCCTAAGAGTTTACTATGGGCCAGACATTGTGCTCGATGCTCTAAGGATGCAGCAATGAAAAAGACATGCTGCTTTTCTTAAGGGGCTTGTGGGGAAAGACCTGTGAACCGATAGCCATAACACATGTGAAGGGGCTGAAAGGGATGTGTGTGCAAAGTGTGATAGTGTCACAGGGGTCATTTACAGATGGGAATGTACTGGATAGTTACTTTTTCAGGTTGACTCAGGTAGCCTACATTTCTATTTCTGTGTGCTGCATGAGTGAGTTTGAAAACGAGAATGGTGTTAAAATGGAAAATGGAATAAAGTCCCTGGGGAACAGAAGCAGAAGTGGTTTGGGGAGAATATACTGAAACTGTGTAAAACAAGAAGCACAGATTGAACAAAAATCGTTGATTTCTTTAGTTTTCACTATAATCTAAAAACATTGTCCAGAGGACGGCACGTTGTATAAGACTTAGGATTCTCCCCCCTTTATTGTTCTAGCATGTTAATGAAGAAAAGAGCTTCCACGCTCACTGCTCTTTTATTGCAAGAATGTAAAGATGGCATAAAACTGTAGAGTGGCTGGCAGGGCCGTGCAGAGCAAAGCACGTTCTTGCCCCCAGGTGCTTGGTCATGCTGGTGCTCTCACCTGTCACTGTCATTCAGATTTCTATCTCCTCTGGCAATGTCTTTCAAAGAGAAAAGCAAAATTAGAATGATTTTCTGAAAAATGTGGGCTTAAAATGTAATTCTAACTAATGCTTTTAGGATACAAAAGAAAAAGTTGGCATCTTTGACTTGTGGGTTTACCAGATTGCAATTCTAGTTTTCTATTTACCATTGTCCATGTGTGGCTGGTGTGTCCACCACAGGCTTAAATTGACACAAGACCAATATACAAAAATCAATTCCATTTCTCTACAGCAGCAATCAACAATTTGAAAATGAAATTAAGAAAACAATTCCATTCATAGTAGCATCAAAAAATTTAAAATACTTAGGAATAAATTTGATAAAAGAAATGAAAGACTTGTAAAATGATATAATATTGTGGAAAGAAACTAAAGATCAAAATAAATGGAAAGATATTTTATGTTCGTGTATCAGAAGACTTAATATTGTTACAATGGCAACACTCCCAAAATTGGCCTACAGATTCAACACAGTTCCTATCAAAATCCCAGCAGATTTCTTTTGGAGAAATTGATAAGCTGATAACGAAATCTATGTGGAAATGCAAAGAACCCAAATTAGCCAAAACAATCCTGAAAAGGAGCAATGACGTTGGAGAACTCACATATCTTGATTTCAAAACTTACTACAAAACCTATAGTAATGAAGACAGTGGGGCACTGGCATAAGAATGGGCATATAGAACAATGGCATAGAATCAGGAGTACAAAAATAAACGCTTTCATTTATCATCAATTGATTTTTGACAAGACAATTCAATGAAGCAAGAACGATCTTTTCAACAAATGTTCTGGGACAAGTGGATACACACATGAAAAAGAATGAAATTGGTTTCTCTATATTATGCTATATATAAAAAATTAACTCAAAATGTATTAGACCTAAATATAACAGCTAAAACTATAAAACTCTTGGGGAAAAAAAGAGTAAATTTTTATGACCATGGGTTAGACATTTATTTCTTAGATATGACATCAAATACACATGCAACAACAAAAATAAATAAATTGGACTTCATCAAAATTTAAAATGTTTGTTGTTCAAAGGGCACAGAAAGAATGTAAACAAACCACGAAATGGGAGAAAATATTTGCAAATCATATACTTGATAAGGGATTTGTATCCAGAATATATAAAAAAAACTCTTATAACTCAACGATAAAAAGACAAAAATAAAAAACAACTAAAAATGGGCAAAAGATCTGAATAGACATTTCTCCAAAGAAGATATAAAAATAGCCAATAAGCACATGAAAATAATACTCAATAATCATTAGTCATTAGGGAAATGTAAATCAAAATCACAATGAGCTACCACTTCACACCCACTAGGATGGCTAAAATCAAAAAGATAAGTGTGCTCAAGGATATAGAGAAAAATGCTAAACGGAGTTACCCTATGACTAGAAATTCCACTTCTAGATTTATACCCAAGAAAAATGAAAACATATTTCCACACAAAAACTTGTATACAAATGTTTACAGCAGCATTATTCAAAATAGCCAATAAGTGGAAAAACCCAACTGTCCATCAACTGATAAACAAGTAAACAAAATGTGATATATCCACACGATGGAATATGATCCAGTCGTAAAAAGGAATAACCGACACAGGCTGCAACATGGATGAACCTGGAAAACATTAAGTGAAAGAAGCCAGTCACAAAAGACCAATGATTCCATTTATATGAAGCGTCTGGAATAGGCAAATCCATAGAGACAGAAAGTAGATTGATGGTCGTCAGGGAGACGGCGCAGGGGAAAATGGAGAGTGACTGTTAACAAGTATGGGAGTTTTTAGGAGGTGATGGAAATGCTCTTAAATGAGATAGTGGTGATGGTTGCACAACTCCGTGGGTATACTAGACCCCACTGAACTGTACACTTTGACAGGGTGAATTTTATGATATGTGAATTATAGCTCAATAAAGCTATTATTTAAAATACTGCAACAACAAAGTTGAAAACAACAACAACAAATCTGCTTTGGATAACGGCATCATTGGAATCCTAGACTCCTGAGGTCTGAACGAGTCTTGAAAGTCTTCTGGACGATGATCGTGGTTTGCTTGTATCCCCTCCTGGAAACCGGTTACGTCTCTGTCAGGCTTACATCAGTGACCAGGAATCATGACTGTTTCTTCTCTGGCTGACTCTCTTTGCATGCTAGGAAGCTATAATAACTGCCATTATGATTATAATCATAATCATAATACGCTATAGTTTTTACATTCCATTCCATTTTCTTATGTTTGTTATGACACTGGCACAAGTGCTTTATATCACTGAGTATTTAATGTCTATATCATAAATTGGTCACGAGAGTTATGAATGACTCCGTTTTTCAGGAACAAAACTAAGACCCAGGAAGGGAAGAAAATTTCCCAGTCACATAGGTCATGAAAGAACGGAGCTCTGTCTGACTTCAATACCCATTTTTAGTTAATATTCCATATTAGCCCAATTCTAAATTAAAGTATGTCTCTTATCATTGATAATCCTTGTTTTTTGCCCCCTCCTTCATGTCACCTATACAAGTCTAATCCCTCTTCTACCTTATAGCCCTTCACTTATTTGAAGATGGTTTTCATGTCCCATTAAGTATTCTCCACTCAGCATCTTAATTTCCATCACTTCTCTTAGATTTTTGAGTTATGGACCTAAGCTACTTTCCTACATCTGTCTTAAAATATCATGTCCAGAGGTCAAGGAATAAGATGGAATTATTCCAAGCTATGCTCTTCTAGGCACCTTCCAAATAGGTTTTACTTACTTTTCCCAACCAGCCTTTAAAAGTTAGACAACATTTGGCACATTTTACAAATGACAAAATTGAGCTCAGAGAGCCTATGATCTTGTCCAAGGTCACACAGCGGTGAAGTAACAGACTCAGGATTTGAAACCACGTCTGGTTTTATTTGTCACTCCTGACCGGAATTAATTAATAGACTAGAAATCTCCTATTTCCTCAACATTGTAGACAAACAAGAAGTCACTACATTCGCCGGAAGGATTCTACTGAAGACCTAAAATTCTCCAAGCAGCTGGAGGTCATAAATCTTAGGGATGGACGTTAGCCTGAGGCCAGGCTGATTTCTCATCATTAGAAGTCCTTAACATTTCAGAAGGGCTCTTTGTGTGCTGAGCTGGCTGCGCTTTCTCAAAAGTGAAAAGCAAATCTTTCATTTCATTTTATTTTATTGTTTTTCTTACCACAGTGAGGTAGTGTCTGGGTGAGAACATTCCTTCACTTCTCCTTCCTTCTCCCAGAGCACCCTTTTCACAAAAAGCCTTTTAACTGTGGCTTAAAAAAAAAAAAAAGAAACTTGGCAGTTATTTTGATTAGAGCATAAAATTTGCCTTTTAGGCTGAATGATATTTTTTCCAAAACCTTCTAGAGTGACGCGCTGTTTGGCGGTGGGGTGAGAACGGGGACGTGCACCGCCCTTGATTTTGGAGGCCTGTCCCCTCCGACCGCAGCACCGGGCGGCGCAGGGGAACCAGCAGCCCTTTGCAGACGCCAGGTCCTACAGCGGGCTTTATTTCAATGGGGCGGCTGGTACCAGGGCTGTCTCAGGTCAGGCTATGACAACCGGCAAGACTGTGGAAAACAGTCAACAAATCGCAGCCGTCTTCCAGAGACTTCCCGGAATTCCCTCCGAGGTGAGTCAGCTCCCCCTCCTAACAAAGGACCCGGTGACCCAGGGAGTGCTCCCCCAGGGGCGACTTTTGGTTCGCATTTTTACTTTCAAAATGAAAAGTGAGGAACCCAGGGCATGGTGAAGAGCCACGGAGGCAGGTCAGAGCAGCAGCATCTCACTTCTCCCGCTGAAACTGGAAGCAGACGCTCACAGAGCACTTGGAGGGCCGAGCTCCCAGTCGGCAACTTTGCACACGTCTTCACTCATAATACCCCTTGTGGTAACTAATCATAACCACATGTATATAATATTGGAATGTTTTTATATAAAATATGAATACTGAATATATACACACATACACACATGCATATATATTCAAATAGTTTATATATAAAAAGGTCAAATCCTCAGTTCATAATAACCCTTTGTGGTAACTAATTGTAACCACATTTTTAATATATATATGTATGCATGTATGTATATATTTTATATGTACAAAAATTTCATATATATAAAATATTTGAATATATACATATATGTATGTATATATAATATGTATATAAGTAATATATGCATTCGAATATTTTATATATAAAAAGATCAAATATTAGGAAGTAGACCTGGAATTTGAACCCAGGCCTGTCTCACTCCCTGCATTTGCCACTCTGTCTCATAGTCTCACCATAGATAGAAGAAATATTTGCATCTATGATTCCATTGGACTGCCTGGTATGTCGTCAAGTTAAAGAAATAGTTCACGTTTTGTTTTTCTTTTTGTGAGGAAAACTAGCCCTGAGCTAACCTCCACTGACGATCCCCCTCTTTTTTGCTGAGGAAGCTTGGCCACGGGCTGACATCTGTGCCCATCTTTCTCTACTTTATATGGGACGCCGCCACAGCATGGCCTGACAAGTGGTGTGTCTGTCCGTGCCTGGGTTCCGAACTGGCGAACCTGGGGTCACCAAAGCGGAGCGTGCGAACTTAACTGCTACACCACCGGGCCGGCCCCAATAGTTCATGTTTTACTGAGAGAATTTTTTTTCTTTTTCTTATTAACACTCCTGACCATTAATAAGAGGAAGGGAACATCTCATCTGCTCAGTGCCATTGCTTGACCATTTATTTATTCATTCAGCAAGTATTTACAGAGCAAACAGGGTAATTTCATGGGGACTGTGGCCATAGTAGTGACCATATGAATAAGGCCCCTGCCCTGATGCATCCCAGATTCTGGTGAGAGGGAACCAATAATACACAAATGCTTCTACAATGCAACGGCAGTTAGCACTAAGTGCTTTGAAGCAAAATAAAGCAGAGGATGGGGCATGGGGAGACCAAGAGGATGGCTACTTAGGTCAGGAGTCAGGGGTCAAGGGAGGATTCCTTGAGACAGTGGCATTTAAGCAGAGCCCTGAATGAAATGAAAGTGCATACCATACAGATACCTGAGAGAATATTCCAAGCAGAGAGACATGTTAATATCGAGTAAGTGAACTCTTCTATAAGGGAAGATTGCTGTTTTAAGCATCAATGTTTTTTAGGACTTTTGGAATCTTTGTTCAGTGGGTAACCCGCGAATAACCCCTCTGAATAACCCGCGAATACCATGGTTACAAGATAACTCGACAGCTGGTCCAGAGAGTTACAGGCTAGTCATGACCCGCAGAACTGAGCTTAACCTGGTGCCTGGGGGAAATCCTGTAACACTGATTATTCTAGAGAGGGCCTGACTTGTCTGTAAAGAGCTGTAAAATAAACAGTTTAGGCTTTATAGGCCAGAGGGTCTCTTTCACAACTACTCAACTTTGCCATTGCAGCATGAAAGCAGCCATGATAAATGAGTTTGTCTGTGATCCAATACAACCTTGTTTCCAAAAACAGGCCACAGGCTGGATTTGGCCTGTGGGTCTGGTTTGCCAACTCCTCGTCAAGAGTGAATCCTTCAGGGGCCATTTGAAGTCTGGGTGGACTTACATGAACTGTGAAAAAACCAAAAACCAAAAACCAACTGTGAGGGTTTTTGGTTTCTTTCTGTCTTCTCATTGCTCTTCCATCTCCACCATCACGTCCTGCTTCCTGCACTGGCATCTCTGAGACTTCCTGATCTGGTGCTTCATCTGTGCTGTGGGCTGGTCAATGCATAAGCAAGCATTTGGAATCCTTTCTAAAAGAAGAGTAGATATGTTCTAAGTTAGGAGAAAGTGAATAAAAGGGCAAAGGGAAGATGTAAGTCAGTCCTTACAGATAATTTGCCTATGCTTCAGAGCATGAACTTTCTGAAGGGTATTCCGGAGGCTCTGGGGTCTTAATTTGCCTTTTCTTGTGTTCTCAGATCTTCTGGGGAGCTCGGGATTCTGAGTAAGGTAAACAAGGTGGAACTATAGAATAAAAACCCCCCAAATTGGATCTTATTAACAAAGCCTTAAAAAAACTATTATGCTCTGTTTTTCTACACAGATTACCTTTTATGAGAACAAAATAAATATCCACAACAAATGAGTTACTACCGTGAATTTATTGACTTTCCAGTATACGGAGTCCTTTCTTCGATACTTAAGTGCTATAATTTAATAAAATTAAGAATTGGTGTGATAATGACCTTTGGGGTACCTGGATCATGGATAGCACATCACACTGGCCTTTGGCATCACATGGGGTGTAATTGAGCTGCCACACTGAACAGCCCTGCCGGGTACCATTCACAGTCCATTTGAACCAACATGGTAGCCCTGGAAGGAATGGTGATTGAAAACCAAAACTGACGAGTCCTGTGATCTTTGGCAAGGAACGCCAATTGTGATCACAGTCTCTTTATCTATAACACAAAGAAGGCAACAGCTACCTCTGGGACTTGGGGAAAATTAAGTAAAGTATGTGAAAATGCCTTAGCACTGTGCCTGGTACTTAGTAGGTGCTCAATAAATGATATTTTCCTTCCATTGAATGACTGAACAGACAAATGAGGGCATGCAAAACAATAAATCATAAAAAAGAAATTATTTTCAGAAAGTTTTATTTAAATCACAGAAAATTGGGGGAAAATAGGATTGAAATCTTTTGCACTATAAAACTAGAAGCAATAAGGTTTTCTTATTTCAGTTACCCACAGATTGTTGTTCTCTACCACCCTCTGAGACTTTTTGTCCTCCTTTCCAGAAAAGGTCTTCATCCCCAATCAGTCTTACTCATTGACGCTGGACTGTAGTAACTTTGCTTGATGCAGGCTACTGCATGATGGGATTATCCTTACAAGAGGGCACTAAAGCTGGGAGGGGGAGCTACTGGCCAACAATCATCCAGCTCACGTCTTACAGAGCTGGGGTTTGAACCCTGCATGGGGTTCCAAACTCTATGTGTGTGTTGTACAAGTGGATGTCACCCTTGATGCTATAAAAGAAAATAATGTGGAGAATAGGGAAAGTAAGACAGATGTTTTTGAGTGTAGAGAATCATTTTTGACATTGGGTTTTATAAAACCCTAGGTCTCAAAAAAATGATTATGAGAGTTCTCTGGGGAATTTCGCTGTCGGAGTAAGCTTCAGGTACATTTGTTAAATTCCTGAGCTTATAAAAAAAAGTCCATTTAGACTATGACTTCTGAATCTAGTTCTCATTATATGTCTCTAAAATACACTTCATCCTTGCTGTGCATCACAGGTTGGTCCCGAGGTACAATCAGAAGCCAAGGAGGAATGCAAACAGTGGGGCTTTATCTCTTATCAAAGTCCTCATGTTTGATTCCTTCACTACAAAAAGTAGAAAAACTCCCAGTGCAGAAAAAATTTTGCTATATTGCCTACACAGTTTAATCAGATCATATCATTGTTATTTCATTTCAATTCTTGATATCAATGGTGTTCCTTAAAATAAGAAAATTGCAAATTCCAAGCTATAAAATTGATAGAGTTTTCTACCATTTCTTTCAGTTGACATTTAATAACTGCACTAAGCAAATCTCCAACATATGATTGAATGCAACCCATACTGTTGACAAATTGAAAGTATAATCTACTTGGCAGGTTAAAAAAAGTCAACTTTCATCATGTAGTTGCATCTTCCCCCCGAAAGGGGTAGGATAGGGAGTTGAGTTCAGGTTTTCGAGTCAGTGCTATTTTTGAACACTGGGCTAAGCCTGTGGGGCAGATACAGAAGCAAATAATACCTTGAAGGGCTTCTACTCTAGAAAGGGAGATGGGCATTTGTACTGAAATGCAGTACCTTATTATAAATACAGATGTAGTTGGTTGAGGGATAGAAATGATAAAAGGAGGGATGTAAAAATTCTGTAGAAGATTCTTTGAAGGTTTTGCTAAGGAAAGGATGCCTTAGCAAGGTTTTGAATAATGTATAGGAATTTTCTAGTTGCATAAGGACATGGAGAAGGGGTTGAAGCAGAGGGAACGAGAGGTGCGAAAGTACATGGACATGAATCAGGTGATGTGTGAGGAAAGGTGAGAGGAATTGAGCAATGCTACAGTGTAAAGTGCAACAGGAGGAAAGGTAGGATGATGGACTGCCAAATGAGAGATGAGATGGGGAGAAATGAGTTAATGAATATGGACAGAACCAGACACTATAAAACACTCAAATGCCTAAGACTTACATTAAAGCTTGGCCTACACTAGTTCATTACTTTAGAGTGATTTAACTAAATAACCCATTAAAAAATCTTAAAACATTTTTAATTAATTTCAAAAGGCACAGTGAATGCCTTCCCATATTCCCTATCCAAATATTAATCCCCACTCATTGTTGTTTATGTCCCAGAATAAATATGGATACTTTAAATCCTGGATTGCCAAAGTTAGCATTCTTTCCTCGAAGAAGAAGAAGAAGAAAAAAAAAGTAAAAATGACTCAACGCAGTTAAATCCTACCTCTAATTAAAATTAGGAGCGGATTTAAATTAATATCCAGAAATAAGCCAACAGCTCAAAGAAATGAATACAAATGTTAGGAAATGATTATATTTTCTAGCAAATATCACTAACGCTTTCTAAACACATCTGCCTCAGCCTAGAGTTGATGAAGCAAGAAGAGACTCCCATAGTGACCTAGGAAGAGGACTGAGTAAAGATACTTAAATTCTGGGGACCTTATTTCAGAATCTGTCTTTGAGGCGTCTGAGAATGAAGCTAGATTAAATGCAAGGCCCCAGCAGTATCCCTGAAATTTCTCTCCGTGTGTCCAAGAGATCTCTTTTACGAAGTATTCAAGATATTCATCCACCTGGCAGGAATTTCAAGGACAACTTACTTCTGTCATTAAGGCCTGCCTCATTTGTAAACTTTGAGTCCACACGCAGCCCTGGATTGACAGATTGGAATCGTGTCCGAGGAGCCCTGAGTCTGCCCCTAGGGTAAGCCATTTCTTCTCTCGGGGCCTCAGTCTTCCCATCTGCAGGATGGAAACAGAATTGTCGTGAACATTACTTTATGTGGCATCTGTATATACATATTGTAAAAGGGGCTCCGTCCCTCACTTGATGCCCATCATTGCAGCCCAGGAGAGGACCTTCATTGGTCCCTCCCAGTTCCCTTGGCCTTTCACACTTCCTTAGCTCATCTTCCTCTCTCCCATGTAGCTCCACTCCGGTTCCTCTCCATCCTGCTGATCTATTAACTTAAATAAATATCTTAATACTCCCTACCCTTAGTCAAAATCCTTCACTGACTCCCTGTTAAGTGCAGAATAAACTGTCATGTCCTTTAGCTCTGTATTCATGATGGAACCCAGCATATATTTCTTAAAATGGGCTTCTAGTCATGCTGCTTCCAGCTGCCAGACCATGCCAAGCTCTGTCCCACCTCTGTGCCTTTGGGCATTCTTGCTTTTTGGCCTGTTATTTGAATTCTGCTCTTTCTCGCTCCACTCAAACAAACAAACAGACAAAACACCTCTGCAGAGAACTCCCCGAGATTCTTAGACAGTTGAATGCCCCTCTGTTTCTGTCTATCTAAGAGACCCACCCCAATTTGACTGGGGACTCCTTGAGAAAGGACCTAAGCTCTACCATTCTTTGTCTTCAGAGCCGAGCTTAGAGCCTGGCATGAAGTCTGCATTTGGTAAATGATTGTTGGATTTGATTGCCTGCCCAGGCCAGACATCAACCATCCTGAGATGTATGTGAGTGGTCTCTCCTGTTCCCTCCTGGCAACTCTGAGCAGCTTAACTGAGCTCAGCAGGGGGTGGGTCCAGTTAATTTTGTTCCAGGATCTGCAGGCATGTGATAGGGGATGACAAGACCACAGTTTTTGAGAGAAAGTGCCTGGGACTCACAGCGTGAAGCAGAAGGCATACATAGGGGCTGCCCCACGGGCCGATTCCACAGGCCCTTGGGGATTTTCTCCTCAGGAGCTGTGAGTCGCTGTGGCAACTGCCTTTCCCGAAGCTCCTTTCTGAGGAAGAGACTATTTTAGGTAGCATAGACTTTGGTCACACTTCAAACATACCATTCTAAGGGAAAATAAAAATCAGAGGCCTCCTCCTTGAAGGCTTTCCCATTCTCCTCTCCCTCTCTGCACTCAATTCAGTGCTTTTCTGCCTAAGGAGTCTGCTGGGATCAGAATAGCTCTCTTTGTAACACCCTGCTGTGCTCCCAATTCCCTGTGGTGTATGGAGTATAGCGCAAACCTCCTCACCTCACACCCCAAGCCGGTCACATTTCGGCTTCAGATTATATAACCATCCGTTCCTTTCGCTCCATGCCAAGTCAAAAGTTACCACTCACCACTCTGGCTCTGCAAATATACAAATTTGTTACCCTAATATTCTTCCCATTGGTTAGAGTCTAATTAATAGCAGTAGCATACAAAAGGAAGAACACACAAGCACTAAAATTAATACGTATCGAGTCAGGAATTGTCTTGAAACCTTTTGAAACCTGTAAGGCAGGTAAACCTTACCACATTTTATGAAAGAGGAAATTGAGGCTCAAAGGATAAGTAGCTTGCTCGTTTCTCATGAGTAGTGAATACACAGGCCAGGTTTGAACCCAAATCTCTTTTTCTACCATACGACACACCCTTTGGTCCTTTCTTTAAATAACCCCCAAATGTACCTACTTTGGGAAAACATAACCAATTACAAATGTAAGTCAAAGCCCAGAAAAGAGAATCGGTGGTAAAGAAGCAATTTAAGTCTCAGTGACAAGTTGTTTCCTCTGCCATTTCTATTTATCATGCTTTCAGCTTTTCTTGGGTTGTTTCTGCTTAGTGAAACATCAATATCTTTAAGCTTCACTATTTTATTAAGTATATTAAACAGGGGAATTGAATTCACAAAATGTACTTTGAAAAGTACAAATGCTCTGCAAACACAGGCAATATTAGAATTATTATCATTGTTATGAGTTTTTCTCTTGCTATAGTTTGTGGGTTTGTTGCTTCATCTAATCTGACTGTTTTATTGTAGACATCGATTTGGTGGAGCCTGCTAATTGCTTCCCCGATATCCATTTTCCCTTTCTTCCTTATTAATGGAATGTTGGGTGTTTGTTCCGTGGCTATGTTCCTAGCTAAAAACTGCATCTCATTTTCCCAAGTGACTGAAGATGACCACATGACACCATTTGGGACAACTTCATGTAAGCAGAAATCATTAGACAAACTCTTATGAATGATCCTTAACAAGTGGACTTGGCTGGCCACTACCTTTTTTTTCCCACCTTCCTTTACTTATTTGCTTGTCTGAAATGCAGACATAATGCTGGGATTGGAGCACCTTGTGACCACAAGAACAATAGCAAGATACTCACAAAGACTTCATCTCCAACATCCTTGAGCCAATAAACCCAGGTCAAAAATACCTACTCTTGAACTTCTTGTTATGTGAGAAAAAAATAGACCCCTAACTTGTTTAAGCCACCATTATGTGGATTTTCTGTTATGTGCTGATAAATTCAACCTCTAAGTGTCACAGTCATCAAAAGGAAGCAAAGCATGTTGTAAAAGTCCTGGACTAGAAGTCTGAGACCTCTTAGCTGGTCTTCTGGCCACAGTTCTTCCCTATCAAGTCTCCACATTTTAGC
This sequence comes from Tapirus indicus, assembly GCA_031878705.1. Classification (NCBI taxonomy): domain Eukaryota; kingdom Metazoa; phylum Chordata; class Mammalia; order Perissodactyla; family Tapiridae; genus Tapirus; species Tapirus indicus. The sequence continues at coordinate 7,945,231 of CM062919.1, forward strand.
CAGAGTGGTCTTTCCATTGCCTTGTTTAAAATCCTTCAACAGACTTTCTTTGCCCTGAGGATTCAGCCCCAAACCTTTGTTGTAATTAAAAATCCCTCCTGGATCTCCCTCTGCCCACCTCCCCATCCATATCACTCATCTCACTGCCTCTCTCTCCTGCAGCCACACTGGTCATCTCACTGCTCGAATGCACAACAGGGCCTTTGGCTTCACCTTCTGTTATGCTGTCCTTCTGCTTGCAGCATTCTCCCCACCATGATCCCTTCTTTAAATATCAAAATAAATGGAATACTAATTATAGATCTCTTCTAGACTGGCTTATTTCATGTCGCTGTGACTGTCTCCTTTGATAACTTGCAATTACTTTCTCAGTGTCTCGCCCACTAGGCTATAGACTCAATGAGAGTGTGGGCCCCATCTGTCTTATTTATCATCGTATCCCCAACATTTAGTTAGTTTAGTGCTTGGTATAAAGCAAGCATTCAGCTTATAATATGAGTGTAAACTTGAGCAAGTAATCTGTTTTGTCTCAGAGTTTGCTTTGGGGAGAAACCCAAATTAAGGTTTCAAATGCAAATAGTTTATTTGGAAGGTGACCCCAGGAAAAAGGGGAGGAGTGGGGAAGTGAGAAAGATAAAGAACGAAAGCTTATAAGGAGGGTCTTATCAAGCAATTTTCGATTGTGGGCACTGTGGCACTGTGGACAAGAGCTTATTCCACTGAGGAATTCGAAGAGATACGTCTCACAGGTGTCTTGCCTGAGGGCGAGGGAGGTAGAGCGTGAAGTCGTCAGCTCCCACCAGGCATTGGTTGAAGGCTGCTAGATGAGGGTAGGGTGGTGATAGCTCCCCAGAACTGCTGGCCTGCCTGGTACACAGGCAGAGAGAACTTATCTGCTGAAGAAAACCAAACCTTAAGAGAGAGAGCTTAGAAGCTGGCAACTGGAAGTGAGAAAGTGCACAAAGGGACTGAGTGGGTAAGACTGGGTGCCCATGGTGCCCACCACATCACCTCCCTCAACCATGGCTCCTCATCTGTAGAATGGACATGACAACTACCCGGGATATTTCTCCATATTGAATCAACTATTGATTCTATTTGGAACAGAGATCTTCTGATAAATCTTTTATCAAATAATATTGTTCCACAGTTTTATTTCCCTGGAAGTTGGAGCATCCATTTCTTCTTAGGTTAAAATTGTAATGCCATTTTTATCATGAACCAAGTAGAGCCCTGACAAATCACTTGGGGAGAAGACCTGATGGGGAGTATTAGATAGGAGTCACTTTGTTTACTAGTTTGTTGTAACAAATGGGAAATGGTGTAGCCCAGGCCTGGTGCAGAGAGGTTGGTGGGCACAATGGACAGAGACAGGGATAGATAAAATGTCTATTCGGCCCAGCTGTAAACTTGGAAGAATCTGGCAGGTGATTGACCTCTCCTTGTCTATAAAATAAAGATGATAATTCCTATTATGCCTATTTATTAAGAACATTTATGTGGCAAGTAGCAAAGGTTAAGAAATGTATGACGGTATAGAAATAGAGGTTTGGGGTTAGATTATCTGGGTTCCTATTCTAGCTACAGCAGAATCAGGACATCTCCAAATCTAAGCTTCATTTTCCCAGTCTGTTTAATGGGCATAATAATGGTATTGCTTTGCTATTTTATTTTAATGATAAATGAAGTACATTAAAAAAAGTTCCTGGCATTGAGAAAATACTCAATAAAGGTTAGTTGCAATTATTTTTATTAGTGTATTAGTATTACTGGTATTATTTTTCAAACAATAATTTCCATATTGTTTTCACCAGGTGTGCAACTTCATTCTTTACAAAAAATGAACACATCTTTTGGGAGTAAGCTGTGATTTGCATTTTTTATACTGAATTCTATTTGCAGATCATCATTCAAACTTTGGGGTTTTTAGTCATTTCGCAAGTTTCAATTTAGAAGGCGGCCTGGGGCATCAAATGATCCGTACAGAAAGAATGGGTGATAATTCAGTGTTCAACCTTAAAGCTTCTATGTTTCATTCACCCCAGATCTCCCTCCCCCCATCACTATCTTGCTGGTGGTTGGATCTAAATGAAATATTGCCATAAATTATACCGGCTAACCAGGAGTCATCAGTCCTCTGTTGAGGGTCAAGTCACTAAATGGCAAAATTGATGATAGTTCTTGCTGGCTTCACCCAAATCACTTCTCAACTCCAATAAGTGTTGGGCTAGCACATTTACACATTACCCTGAGACATCTCTATGTTACTTTAGCCTTAAGGTGCAGAGCTGACATATTAACAAGGATGCCTTTTACATTTAGGCTATCAGAAGTCTCCTTTCAACCATGACTTTAATTGTCAATTACAGATGGAAGTCAAGTTTGCAGGAAGCAGAACCTTCATGCATAAGGAGGGCTAAAAGTTCAATGCATTTTCTATGAGAGGCACTGTGTTACTTTTAAAGATCAAACTCTGCTCAGATTTGTCACAGCATTTTAGAACTTGAAGGGATCTAAGGGGTCTTCTAGTTATAATTGCCTTCTGTTACAGATAAAGAACATCAAGCTCAGAAGAGGTTAATTAATTGCCCAAGGTCATATATAGCAGTGCTTGTCAGACTTTAATGAAAATCACCTGAGGGGATCTTGTTACAGTGCAGATTCTGATTCAGTAGGTCTGAGATGGGACCTGAGATTCTGCATTTCTAAGCACTTCCAGGGGATGCAGCTGCTGCTGGTCCTTGGACCACTCTGAGTAGTAAGGATATTCCATGAGGGGAATAAGTCAGGATCTTTTGATACCCAATTTATAGTTTTATTTTACCGCCTGGATTATCCCTTGTTGCTGAAACCACAAAGGCTTAGAGTGATGATGGCCATTAGTCACTTGGGGAGGCGCGGTATACTTTTTAATTAACCAGAGTCTGAACTTGCAAATGTTCAAGTAAATTGTCAACAAATAGATTGATTAATCAATTTGAATGTCATCAAAGTGCTCAAGCACTGGGCTATGCTATTTGTGTCACACAGAAAAACCACATTTAGGAAGAAAGAATGAAATTGTCCAGTTACTGGAGAACTACCAACAGAGCCCTCAGTTTCTAGTCCCCTATAAAAATGGCTTCAGCTCAAAAGAGCCCCAGGGTCATGCCTTGTCCCGGGTTGATCCATGGACACACCAGATGGTCATATTTTCTGGTCTCTAATTATGTCGTTGGAATAAACTTCTGTTATGTGTTGAAATATGCCCTCTCCAAATACATGTATTGAAGTCCTAACCTCCAGCACCTCACATGTGACTGTATTTGGAGATAGGGCTTTTAAAGAGAAAATTAAGTTAAAATGAGAACATCTGATTGGGTCCTAATCCAATATGACTGATGTCCTCATAAGAAGAGGAGATTAAGACACAGATACACACAGAGGGAAGATCGTGAGAAGACACAAGGAGGAGATAGTTGTCTACAAGCTAAGGAGAGAAAGACCTCAGCAGAAACAATGCTGCTGACACCTTGACCTCAGATTTCTAGCCTTTAGAACTGTGAGAAAATGAATTCCTAGTGTTTAAGTCACCAGTCTGTGGTACTTTGTTATTAGCATCACCCTTAAGTGCTTAAAAGATGCAGGGATGGTGGTCCCTCCTAGTTCACAATTTAATTTCCCAGACTGGTTCCTACAAAACTCAGACAGATCCTGGAGGGTGACAGTAGCCTACTGCTAACTCATCCAAGTAGTAGCCCCAATTACAGCTGCTGGGCCACATGTGGGATCTTTACTAGAGCAGATTAGCGTGTCTCTAGGTCCATGGCATGTGACCATCAATTTGGCAAATCTGTTCTTATTCCTATCAGAAAGAGGATCAGAAAGAGTTGCATTCACCTGGACTAGACAACAGTGTATATTTACTGTCCTGCCTCAGGACTATGCTAACTCTCCCACCCTCTGTTGTAATATGTGGTCTTAGTATGAAGAGTCCAGGACCTTAATATGAATGTCCAGAGCTGGACATTCTGCCACACATCACTCTAATCTACAATGTTGATGATGTCATTGAGACCGAATGAATAAGATGTGGTTAGTGTGCTGGAAACCCCAATAAGATCGTGCACTCCAGTGAGGGGAAGGTAAATTCTTCAAAGATTCAAGCCTGCCACTCCTTAGATACTCCTTTTCAGTCAAGGCATGGGGGAAAAAAGCTGGAACATGCATTTACCTCTAGAGTTCTTAGCCCCACAGAAATTCTCCCATTGTAGAATGGACAAAATGGCTTTATTTTAGTCTGTCTTCCCATGAGCCTTAAACTACATGAGAACCTGACCAACTGTGACTGAGTCAGACACTTGCATTTTCTTCCTGTTACAGGGACAAATGCTTGATTTTCATGATGAAATGAAGTAATACATGTGAGACACTTAGTAGTACCTGTTATGTAACAACTCAGCAAACATCAGCAGGTTCATTTGATGTTAGCTATTGTTGCTCAGCAAATCTTTACTGAGTTCCCACTAGGTCCCACGCTCGATTAAAGAAGGCCAGCTTAGGGCCAGCCCAGTGGCATAGTGGTAGAGTTCGCACGTTCCACTTTGGCAGTTCGGGGTTCGTGGGTTTGGATCCCAGGCACGGACCTATGCACTGCTCCTCAAGCCATGCTGTGGCAGCATCCCATATACAAAGTAGAGGAAGACTGGCACAGATGTTAGCTCAGGGCTAATCTTCCTCAAGCAAAAAAAAAGAGGAAGTTTGGCAACAAATGTTAGCTCAGGGCCAATCTTCCTCCCCACCTCAAAAGAAAAGAAAGCCATCTTATAATACCAGAGCTTAGCAAACACCTGAATTTAGTTTTAATGGCACTGTTTTAAAGATAAAATGAGTTAATACATACTAAATACTTAGACAATTTCTAGCACATATGTATTTCTCAAAAAGATTAATTATTAATATTAATCTTCCTTTTTTAGAGGTAAACAAAGTAAGCCCATAGTTTTGGGCTTGATCTTCTAGGGGACATGGAATCATTGTGAGTTACAGATCATATGAGAAAATTTCGGGAGGATTAGCCTAGCAGAGAGCACGGGAAGGGGATTGGATGAGAAAAAGACTTAGACTCAATCAGTGTTTCTCTACCTTGGCACTACTGATATTTGGGCCAGATAATGCTTTGTTGTAGGCCGCTGCTGTTTTTATCGTAGGATATTTAGGAGCATCTATGCTCCCTAGTAGCAGCTCTCCAGTTGTGACAACTGAAAATATCTCCAGACATCGCCAAATGTGCCCTAGGGGGTAAAGTTGCCTGCAGCTGAGAACCACTGGACTAGATGGAAGGAGGGAGATGTTTGAATTGGGGCAGGAACAGAGGAACTGGTGATGAAAGATATTGTTAAGGGAGGATGGGGGAAATTGGGGGTTGATTAATTTAAAGAAGTCAAAGAAAAAAGGAATTGAAGATGATCTCAAATTTTGTGTTTGTCTCAGAATACTTGGGGTAATGGTGATAACGTGTATAGAAAGGAAACCTGGTTTATGGAAGAAGTAGGTGAGCTCTGGTTTTTTATTTTTGAGTCCAAAATCCTTGGGGGCTAATAGCTACCACTTATTTTTGTGCCAGGTAGATCTGCATACATTATCTCATTTAATATCCTTAACTACCTGGCAAGGTAAGTCATTCTTTTTCTTTCTCTGTACCCATTATGATAGTCTGAGACTTAAATGATCTTCTCAAGGTCACAGGGATTTAAGTGGTAGAGCATGATTTGGACCCACATATCCTGACTTCAAAATCCAGGCTTTGTCCACTGCCCTCTGCTGCCTTCTTGGGGTACAGAAGTGAGTTCTGGGGGAATTTGATTTAGAAGTTACCAAATAAGCATAAAAGATGAAAGAGGCTCACTTCTCCCGGACATTGAGGGCAACAGAATTACATTGCTTTGGATTTGTCTACCGTCAGCTAAGATGGTGCCATGACATTTGCATACTGCAGTCCCAAAGAGGTTCTCAGTTACATCTGGCCTTTTCCAGCAAGCAGACAACTCTGACGTGCAGCTGGAATCTGACACCCAATGCACACACCACCAGTGAATCCTGCGCCTGTGTTTTCTCGCCTTTAAACAGAAGGCGGATTTTGGCAGCTGGGTGCCAGCTCCACCTCCAAGGAGCTATTACTCATTTGCTCTATTCAAGAGCAGCATTCTTTTCAGCCATGTTAAAAATCCCTTTTCTCATATCTTAGAGTGGGTGAATCAGGCAGGAAGGATGGACCAGAGGTGGACATTAGCCCATTGAGCAAAGCAATGTGGGCATCCTAGCTGATAGGGTGAGGTCATTTTTCTTGAGAATTACACTGCATGTGTTAGCTCTCAAAATGCTTAACTTTAGCATGCCTGCTTAGAGCAAAAATTAAAGGTAACAGCTAACCCAAAGACAACCCTTCTGCAGAAAGTGATTCAAAAGCCACGGTATATACTGACATATGCAAAAGATGTCTCAGAAAGGATGCACAATAAATTGTTAACAGTCGTTGCTTCTGGAGAGAATCAGCATAGAAGAACACAATTTAACTTTCAATTCACAATTCAACACAATTTAACTTTCCACTGGAAATAGTTTTTGTACATTTGAATTCTTCACCACGTGAATGCATTATTTGAAAAAGAAGCACATTGTAGTGCAAATACTAGAGCGGTACCCCTTGGGGTGTGGGTAGTGAGCAGAAGGGGGCATGAGAGGGCCTTCTGGAGGCACTGTCAATGTTCTGTTTCTTGTGCTGGGTGTTGTTAGCCAGATGTGTTCATTTTGTGAAAATTCATCAAGCTATCCACTGATGTGGTCTTCTCTCTAAGCATGTTAAATTTTAATAAAACATTCAATATATTTGAAAAGTTAAACAAACGAAAAAAAAGTCTGCAAGAATAAATTTGGTAGATTGAGTAATTCATTCATTTATGCATTTATTTAGTTAAAAAAAAAACTCCAAAATTTCTTTCTTTCTTTTGCTTTCTGACATGAACTGAGAATACAAACTGACTAAGGCGAGCTCCCTCTGCTTGAGAAGACCTAGCCTTGTGATGGGGAAAGGAAGTTCTATTACCTTGACGCAGGGCCGTGTGTATTCGTTTCCTACTGCTCTGCAACTACTTCCCAAACACTTTGTGGCTTAAAACAACACAAAATTATTATCTTACTGTTCTGGAGGTTAGAAGTGCAACACGGTCTCATTGGGCTCAAATCAAAGTGTGTTCCTTTTGGAAGCTCTCAGGGAAAATCTGCTTCCTTGCCTTTTGCAGCATCCAGAGGCTGCCCGCATTCTTTGTTTCATCGTCTTTTCTTGCATCTTCAAAGCATATCACTCTAACCCTGGCTTCCATTGTCACATTGACTTTTTCTGACTGTGTCATCTGCTTCCCTCTTTTCCTTCTTTCACATGGTGGGTGATTACAATGGACCCTCCAGGAAAATCCAGAATTATCTCTCCATCTCAAGATCTTTAACTTAATCACATTTATACACATGCCATGTAAGGTAACAAATTCAAAGGTCTGTGGATTAGGATGAGGACGTCTTTGGGGTGTCATTATTCTGTTGCTAGAGATTGAATGTTTATGTCTCCCCCCAAATGCATGTGTCAAAACCGATTTCCCCAATGTGAGGGTATTAGGAGTTGGGGCTTTGGGAGGTGATTAGGTCATAAGGGTGGAGCACACATGAATAGGATTAGTGTCCTTATAAAAGAGACCCCAGACAGCTCCTTGCCCCTTCCACCATGTGAGGACTCAGCGAGAAGATGGCATCTATGATCCAGGACAGAGGCTCTCACCAGATACCAAATGTGCTCCTGCTTTTGTCTTGGACTTCCCAGTCTCCAGTGCTGTGAGAAATACATTTCTGTTGTTTATTAGCCACCCAGTCTATGGTATTATGTTACAGCAGACTGAATGGACTAAGACATCTGCCTAACACAGTGTATGATATAAGTAGCTCAAAGTAAGGGAATTTGAGGGGGAAGCAGCTGGAGTAGTCATTGTGGGGCATGGGTGGGGAAGGGAGGCAGCAGGTAGTAGGTAACACTTCAGGGAACCTGAAGGAAGGGTAAGAATTCAGGTGGAGATGGGTGTGCATGAGGGCCCTGAGGGAAGCAGAGATGGACATTACACATACAGGCTGCAGTGAGAGTGTTGTCCAGCAGGCTTGCCCAGGTCCAACCCCATGGAGAGTTTTCCTGGGGAAGCAGCCTTCTAACCAAATCCGAATGATGAGTAGGAAGTGAATGGTAAAGAAGAATGTGGGCAGAGCATTTCAGGCAGAAGGATTAGCCTGCAAAAACCAGTCGTGTTGGAGGAGGAAGTGCAGTATGTGTGAGAAGCTGATGGGCACCCTGACGACAGGGTTCAAGGAGAGAAAGTTAGAGGGAAATGTCAGGATGAAGACCAACAATGTCTTTTCCACTGCCTGGAAGACCCTGCACTTTCTGGTTACTGTTTGCTCCATTTGTCTCACCTAAGAGAAATGGGAAGCCCCAAAGGACTCTAAGCAGAGGCGGACATCTCACAAAGCCTCAAGCTTGGGAAAGCAACTGCAGCTGTGGGGTTTCAGGTAGCATATTGCAGGAGGGAGAGATTTCAGGTCAACTGAGCCTGATGAAATCTCACCTCTATTTCTAGGCAGTTCCTCATCAGAGCGTCTTCATGACAATAGACAGTATCACTTCTGTACAGTGTTTTGGAGGCTTGAGAGAAAAACAATTTAACTTTGCAAACTGTCTTTCACATTCTAAAAACGACCTTCAAGTTGATATGCTTTGCAGGTTACTTAATATGCGAGAGGGGCAGCAATTTATGAATTGTGTCTTTGTCATCATCTTGATTCCTGCGCAATTAAGGCTCATCATTTCATTTCTTCTGGGTAGTGCCAGAATTAGGGGGCCTGTCACACTACACACAGGGCACTTAAGATTTGAATAGTCTTGCTGTGTTAGTTTTCCATTGCAGTTTTTGTCCTGGCATTCACATTCTTCCATGCCCATTCAGCTTTCCAGACTATTCCAATGGTATTCTTGAAGTGAACTCTGAATTCCAGCAAGATTTCTTTATTCTCCAGTTCCCCAGGTTAACCTTCTACTTCCTCACCTCCCTGCCTTTTCTCCTGACATCATCCACCCGCCATCCCTGGAATGGACAACCCTGCATCCCTCAGTGAAGTTTTCCCCGACTGAGTCAAGATGCATGATATGTTTCTCTATTAGTTCTTTTGATGTTATTGGGGCAGCAATGTATGGTGGAGGGACACGAACTTTGAAGTTCATGAGTCCAGGCTGGCCATTTAATAGCTCAAGGGAAATAATTCAATCCCTCGTTTTTCATTTTCTCTACTTTACAGATCAACAAACAAAACCCAAACTAAACTCTATTCAAGAAGGAAAATGCTCTTTGATAACCATCTGCTTACAGTTTGTTCTGCTTTCTTAGAGACTAGGAAAATATCTTTAGGGTTAATTGGCTCTGTTTGCCAATATGCCTTGATAGGCCCAGTTGGGTATGAAAGATGATGACCTCCTCTGCTCCAGGGCAATGCCAAGAAAAGAGATCAAGGACAAAAGAGGTATATTAGTCAAGGTTCTCCAGAGAAACAGTAATAATAGGACACGCACACAGAGAAATTATATATAAAGAGATTTCTTTTAGAGAATTGACTCATGCAATTGTGGGGGTTGGCAAGTCTAAAATCTTCAGGGAGGCAGACTGGAAATTCTAGCAAGAATTAGTGTTGCAGTCTTGAGTCCAAAGGTAGTCTGGAGGCAGAATTCCTTCCTTACTCAGGGACTTCAGTCTTTTCTCTTGAGATCTTCAACTGACTGGGTGAGGCCCATTTACCTTGTGGAGGTTCATCTGCTTTACTCAAAGTCTACTGAATTAAATGTTAATCACATCTAAAAAATATACCTTCATAGAAACATTTAGACTGATGTTTGACCAAAGAATTAAGCACCAAAGCTCAGACAAGTTGACACATAAAATTAACCATCACAAGAAGTGATTTGTTCTGCTAAGAACTTGATAGGAATTAGGATTTCCGGGGGGCAGCTAGAAAAGCTGGAAGTAGTTGTGGAAAAGATGTGGTAGGGGTGAGAGAGAGCAAGATGTTTGAGGTGGTCTTGAGAGAGGGGGACCCTGTGCAACTTGTAGAAAGTAATCAGAAATGAGAAGAAGAGGAAGCCAGTGAGAATTCCCCAATATTATGCAAGGCAAAGAGACTTTAAGAAAAGTATGTCCAAATATTAGGAATCTCATTCTATGGTGTGTTCGGTGAAATCCTTACTTGTTAATCTCAAATCTTCAGTAAACTCTGAAAAGTACTGATTTTGTGGTTGCTTTGAAGAACCGAAGGAGAAGGGCTGTCTCGATACGTATTTGAGTTGTATGAGAATAAATCAACTCTGGGAAATGAGACACGAGTGAAAGTCAGAATCCAGTGGAGGCAGGAAATTGGAGCCAGAATTGAATAGGAAGTGAAGTCTTCATGATCCCTGGTGGTAGATGGTGGGTTCTCTACTTTATGGAGAATGAGGTATAAGCCATTTTAAATTTAAAATTTCAGAACAGGTGGCCTCAGGAGACAAGAGCATTTAAGGATACTCAGAGAGGTGACAGCTGGATTACAGCATTTTGCAGAATTGCTGGGATAATTAAATTAGGCAGCATATCTCCAGACTTAGTACAATGCCTAGCACATAGTAGGGGCTCAATAAATGGCAGTAATTATTGTAGTTGCCTTCACATCGTTATTAACATTTATGGTCATTTGTGAACTCGTCTTAACTGTCTTATTTCTTTGATCACTTTGTAATTCCTTGAATACAAAGACTATCTCACCATCATTTCATAAAGATTCATAGACACTTCTACTTGAAAGTACAGTGCAGAACACATGGGTGACACCAAGATGAACCCACTGATCTCATCTCAAATGAATGCATAATCTAAAAGGGGAGATAAAATGCACACAGATAATTTTGATGAGAGCTACGAAAGCTACAAAGCAGTATCTCAAACAGTAGCCTTCATATTTTTGTTCTATCCACATGAAGTTTAGATATTTTTTCAATTTGATGCCAACATTTCAAAATCTGCAAGTTTCACATAAGAATCTGGATTTCTTTAAGGTTCTCTTGAAAAGCTGGTAAGTTTACCTACTGCAGTTCCAGTACCAATTGGTGCTCAATAATGTTTAATGAATTAATGAATAAATTAAGAAGTAAATGAATGACTGAGTGGAGTCACCAGTAAATCAAAACTCTGTTTACCTCAAGAGGGCAGAGACTCTTTTGGTCCTGTTTGTCTCTATACTCACAATATGTTAGAACATAATATTGGTTCAATAAACATTTATTGAATTAATGATGAGTCTTTTCATGAAGAACTGCAGATGATCTGCAGAATGTGTTGATTCAAAAGCTCTGCTAGAGTTGCAAGTAGGGAGTCTACATGTAGCCTCCTGCTCCTCTGACCATAAGTTACTAGAAATTGAGGGTCTATTTTATGCCATGGGACAAGAGGAAAGAGCAGAACCAAGGAGAAAGGGACATTGACTGTAAACCAAATTCCCAAAGATGTCATTTTGGACAACAACCTGGAGCTATGTCAATAACTGCAATAATAACTACCATTTTTTTGAGAGCTCTAAGGATACAACTGCTGAGCTAAACATACTCACATGCAGTCCATTTAATCTTTACAACAACCCAGTGGTTTTATATTCCAGTTATCTATGACCACAATAATACTGTAAAACCAAAAGCTATACAACCTACAAGAAGAGTTAATTACTGCTCACACAGCTGGGGTCAGATGAAAGGAAACAAGACAGTTCCACTGATCTTAGCCAGCTCACAGCCCACTCATGTCTGGGGGTTGGCTGGTTATTGGCTGATTTGGCCAGGCTTTGGCTGGAGTGAGTCTGCTCCACATGCCTCTCACCCTCCAGCAGGCTAGCCCAAGCATGTTCTCATGGTGGTAGCAGAAGTGCAAGAGCACAAGCAGATCATGCAAGTGCTTTTGCAAGCCTCTGTTTACATTGCATGTTTCCACATCTCATTGGCCAAAGCATATCCCTAGGCCAGTCCAGATTCTCAGGGTGGGAGAACAGATTCCACTTAAAGAAGTGAGGAACTTCATAGTTGTGTGGCGAAGGGCATGGACACTTGAAAGATGAAGAATTATGGCTATTAATGAAATAAATCTACCACAAGCAGGTTAAGTTAGTCAAATTTCATGAGGAAGGTGAGGCTTAAATAGCACCCCCACCCCCTAAAAATGGTGGTAGAGTTGGGATTCACACCCATCTCTCTCTAGTTCCACCTCACATTTATTTTATCATCATCCTGACTTTAAGGAACATTGATACTCTATGATAGATCAAAGACACAAGCATTGTAGTCCAAACTGAAAATGTTGGGACAAATAAATCATTGTTTTTCTCTGCAAGAAATTGGAGGTATGGTAAAGAAAATGAATCTCTTCAATAAAACACACTGGGTGCTGTAAATGGAGATAGAAAGCAAAAAGTGAAGGGCACTGAAGGAAAGAGAGACTCACGTGAGCGCTACATGGAAGGAGTGCAAAGTTTTCCCCAAATTATTGGTGTTTGAGTGGACTTGGAAGATGAGAAGAGAAGAGAGGAAGAGGAATGCTGGAGAGAAATCAGTGCAAGCAAATTTGTAGAGGTGAGGAACAGAGTGGAGCTTTCAGAATTTAGTGAATACTTAGTGTTCCTACAGCACAGGTTCTCAAACTTTAGTGGCATCAGAATTACCTAAAATAAGTCATAAAATGGCATCTTCAGGGTTCTACCTTCTGAGGTTCAGATTCAGTCGGTCTGGCCTAGAGGCCGGGATTGACCTTTTTTTCCAACACCTCAGTCATTCTGATGCAGGGGGCACATAAACCCGTAGTTTGAGAAACACCCTGCCTGTGAGGTGAAAGTAGCAGAGACAAGATGGGAGGTGATGTGGTCAAGTAAGTGGGATTAGATTAAGAAAGACCTGAAAGGACCTTTTCAAGACCTTTCAACAGGTCTTGAAAGCTTGAAAGCCATGTTGAGGTATTTGAGTTCATTCTCTGTGCAATGAAGACCACCTGTGTGGTTAAATCGGGAGAATATTGTCATCAGACTGAAATGTGTGCTGACCTCACATTGTGGTGGTCAGATTAGAACTGGGAGAAATTCAAGTAAGAGGCATTATTTGGAAGTGATTGTCAGGTGAGTCACAATTAGGGATTCAGGTGACCGTGACATATTAAAAATTGGTTCCAGGTCACAGTTTTAAGTTGAATGTACTTAGTAATTATGTACTGAAGGAAGGAAGGAAGGAAGGAAGGAAGGAAGGAAGGAAGGAAGAATAAACCGAATGTAAAATGTGTGTGTTTGGGGTGGGAGAGGTGAAGACTATCACAATACAGTATTCGTGAACTGGAGTTGAACTTATATTTGGTGGAACTAATTTTTGATGAGCTTGATGTTGATGGTACGTATTCATTCAGAAATGAATCTCCTACCTGAATTTAACCTGCTTTCAATACAATCCTCTTGGAGGAGCATAGCTTCTTTATTGAAGGACCGTTAAACACACACATCTCTTTCCAAGATTAATTAGGCGATCTCTCTGGGTTCATTCTATTAACCTGTAATTAGAATGTAAAGATACTCACGCTCCATGACACACATTTTAATTGCATCTCACCGTGTTCTGATATCACACACACCACTGGAAAACAAGGCAGGAGGAAGGAAACTGGCTGCAGAGAAAAAAGTGGCTTTGGCTCCTGGCCTGGTTCCCAGGCATGGGGGCCCCAGCTCCCCTTCTCCCTTTATCCAGTGCCTACTAGTGGACTTCCCTGTGAAAGAGAGTGGGAGGGAGGATTCACATGTCTGGATATTGTGAAATATAGTTTGGCTCAGATCCACCAAATGGGTATTTGCACCTGTCCTAAGTTTCTCCTTTTGCAGTCACTGTGTTTCTGGCAAGAACCAATGACTTAGAATGCATTCACCAATAACACTGAATTTTGGGAATGACAGGGCAGGAATTAGTTCCCCATTTTACAGACGCAAAAACCAGGACTTGGGAGCAGGATCAGAATCTGTCTCTTCTGATTTCTAGTCTAATTCTCATTCTAGGATGCTCTTCTCTGCCTAAACTAGGTAGGCGAGTGTAAGTCCTAGATCATGCCCTTAGAAGCTGTGTAATGGGGTATATCAGCTTCCCAACCCTCCTCCACCCTGTGTATTTAAGGGCATTTCCTGAGCACCAGTGAGCCATAGGACTGGAGCTAATGCTTTGAAGAGGCCCCAGTTCCTGTCCTCATTGAGTTTACAGCTTAAAATGGATGAATTACACTTTTGATAAGTGCTATAGTTACAAATAAGAATCATAAGGTGCTGTGAATATTCTCATCTGTCAAAATATAAATGTTCTGTGTCTCAACAGGACTCTCTGTTTCTGCTCTTAAGAAACATGGGTGATGGTAACATTTCTTTGTTGCACAGAAAAGGATTCAGAAAAGGAATATGAGAAGGAAGTTAGAGAGGAAGAAAAGAACTGTAATAAGTTAAATGGTGCTCCCCCCAAAATATATGAACATGTCCTACTCCCCAGAAACTGTTAATGTGACCTTATTTGGAAAAGGGGTCTTTGCAGATGTAATTAAGAATCTTGAGATAAGATCATCCTGGATTATCCAGGTGATCCCTAAATCCAATGACAGACGTCCTTGTAAGAGACAGAAGAAGAGACACACACTGAGAAAGAGGGGAGGGTTGTGTGAAGACAGAGGCAGAGATTGGAGAAAGGCAGCCATAGTCGATGAACACCTAGAGCCACCAGAAGCTAGAAGAAGCAAGGAATGGATTCTCCCCTAGAGCCTTCCAGGGAGCAAGACCCTGGGACACTAATTTGGGGCTTCTAGCCTCCAAATCTGTGAGAGAATAAATTCGTGTTGTAAGCCACCCAGTTTGTGGTGATTTGTTCCAACAGCCCAAGGAAAGGAACACAAGAGCCAAGAGACACAGGCAGGACAGGCACCAGGTGAGACGAGCAGGTGTGCAGCACTCAACATTTCGGAAGGTGCTCCCCCTCAGGTTCACACCAGCACAGGGTCAGCCATTGTGGGAACCCAAGAGTGAACCCCAGGCACCTGGCTTGCCTTGGTGCAAGACAGGGCCTACACACAGTAGGTGCTCAGTAGATGTCTCTTTGATTTTATCTTTTCGTCATTGATGCCCTTTGATGTCCGTGTCTATCATCTGATTATGGGAGAGGGAGGAAAACCAGCAATAATAAGTGTCCAGTTCTTAACAGGCCAGCTCTGTTCAGTTCTGAACAGAGCTTCCACGCTAGGAGACATAATTCTCATTTCGTAGGTAAAATCTGAGGTTCAGAGGTGATCAGTGACTTTTCCACATGTAGAAGCTAGGGATAAAACCCAGACGTCTGTGACCCCAGCCCAGTCACACCTCAGGGCTAGGTTTGTTAGCCCTGACTCAACCTCAAACCTGGAATTCCTGCTTTCTTTCTGATCACTGCTAAATGCTCTTCTCTAAGGTTTGGAGTAAGATATTCTGCTTTCGGGTGGCTCGTGGTCTAGTAAAGGGGGGAAAGCTAGAATAAACCATTAATATAAAGAAAGGAAGAACAAGATAATTATTAAATAGAAGAATAAGCAATTGTAAGGGAATGCCTGGACCTGCAACCCTGTATCTTGGTAAACAGGAGCACAGAGCACACAATCCACGTGGCAAATGCCCTCTTTTCCCCAGGAATTCATTCCATCTGAGGCTTCTTCTACCTTGACAGGACCAAGAAGCCATCTTATAGCTCTTTTTCTGTTGAGCTTCAGTGTTTAAAATATCTCCAAAGCAAGCTGGGAAATAACTTTCCATTTTGCCAATGTTTGCTTTTCAGTGTTTTGAATGAATCTTCTCTGCAAACTGCTAAGCTAATTGAACCACCACCATTTCAGCTGAAAAAACACTCCACCGTGCCAAAGCACATTTGCTTGTGTACTCAACTTCACCAACAAGGGGGCCAGAGCTGAGGGAAAGAATTGTTCTTAGCCTAAATGCCAGGTGCAGAATGGAAAGTTTTTTTTTGTTTTGATTTGCTCTGATTTGGGAGGATGGGGGCTGACATTTGAAGAGTCCACTTAGTGCTCCTCACTGATATTATTTTTCTTGGTTCAGAAATGCAAAGAATGAGTAGCTCAGAGAGGTCATAGACAGAAGGGATGCAGTCAGGGTCCCCACCCAGCTTGTCCCATCCCAGCAATGCCACATCGGACCATTGGCTAACCTTTGAAATACTAGGAGAATTTAATTTCCTCCCTGCTGTCTGTGATTTGATTCAAATAAAGGACTGGTTTTTAAAGTCAGTTCTGTATGACTCTTGTGCCCTTATTTGATTATGTCTTGTGTTCCAAGTATGCCATCCAGCCTCTCATGAATGAGAGCCACTGACAAAAAAAAAAAAAAAAAACCTCTAAAAAAAAAAAAAACCACTCTAAAAATACTCTCAAAAGGAACATCAAAACTTTCTGAGTCAAATTTATTTGAGCAAAGCATTACCTACCCTTAAAAAAAAATCCAACTTATTCTCTTGACAGGTTTATAAAACTGGGTTATTTCATCATAAAACTAGGTACTATATGTGTGATGTGGTTCTAGAAATGTGCTGGTGAAGAGTCAGTTTCTTCTCTCCAAGTTCAAAACATAACTTAGGGACATAGGGGGAAAAAAGTGTCCACTGATGTCACAGCATAACTGGGAATAAGATGAGGTGTGTCACCTCTGACTTAAGATCAGCAAAGGGCCACTGAGACTTGGCAAACAATTAAATCTCTGAAAAAGGGAGAGATGCGATAAACGGGGACTCACTTTGAAAAGAAATATATATATATATATATATATATATATATATATATATTTTTTTTAATTTAAAATTGTGCTCAGCTCCAGGCTGAGCTCTTTAATGGTTGAAACTTACCTAGGTTTGGGAAAAGACCATCTGATATTTTGAGGTTAAGTGAACTGTTTTTTAAATGGTTAGGTTTTGAGATATGAATGACTGACTGAATGACATGGCCGAGAATTATCTGTACCGCCAACACCCGGCACCCAGCACCCAGCTTGGTACTTGGCACATAGAATGCAGTTAATAAAACTTATTGAACAAAAATGAGGTTACATTTAAGTGACAGGATGGATACCTTAATACTTTATGAGTATCTTAGTCCATTTAAGCTGCTATAACAAAATATCATAGACTGGGTGGCTATAAACAGCAGAAATTTATTACTCTTAGTTCTGGAGGCTGAAGTCCAAGATCAAGGTGCCACCATGGTGGGTTCTGGTGAGGACCCTCTCCGAGTTGAAGAACTGCTGACTTCTCACCGTGTCCTCACATGGTGGAAGGGGCTGGGAGCTCTGTGGACGTCTCTTTTATGGGCACTAATCCCATTCATGAAGGCTCCACCCTCATGACCTAAGCACTGCCCGAAGTCCTCACTTCCATATATCATCACGTTGGATTTCAACATATGAACTTTGGAGGGACACAAACATTCAGACCCTAGCAATGATTTTTACCTTACAATTTCCAAAGTCAGAAAGTCTTACAATGAAGTAAAGGAAAACACTGTTACTCCTCTGAACAAGCGCACGGAAATCCCTACATCGGAGAAATAAAAAATGTGTAATACGCTCAACCACCTCATTTACAGATTCTGAAGAATATCTGAACATCATGCTTATCTCTGTAAAACCCCCTGGAGTCCAATTGGATTAGGAATAAATCATTTCAAGAGTGAAATAAAGAGTAGCTAATACTCGTATAATGATCACAATGTTCCAGGCACTTTCTAAGTGTTTCATGTTAACATGTTTAACATACAGCTCCACCACTACCCTGTCTATACCATTTAAAAATGGAGAAACTGAGTCACAGAGAGGTTTGGTAACTTTCCTAGGATCAACAGGAAATGGCGGGGCTGGGCGTCAAAGCCCAGGCCACCTTGCTTCTGAAGCCCTGCCCTTGCTGCTTCTTTAACTCACACCAAATCCTGAAATCCAGCCCTGGCGTCCCTTGGCTCAACTTCCTTTTTAAAATGTTAAACCAAAATAGTCTCTAAACAGTGGACTTTATTACTTTTATGTTTATTTTTACTGTTATATTTATTATTAACTAGTGTGTTTCAGGGACTTTATCTAAACTACCTTGAGTAATGGCCACCTGATTCTGGGAGATGGCTTTGCTAATTCCATTTTACATGGGAGAAAAGGGAGGCAGTGAGGGGTTAAGGATTCCACCCAAAGTCTCAAAGCCAGTAGGTGGCAAAGATTGGATTTAAATCAAGGTTTTTTTTCCTGACTCCCAAGCTGAGGGTTGTTTTGTTTTTGTTTTACAAACTATAAGCATGTTGACACTTAACTTACAATTCTTTGCATACTCATAGCCTATCCTAAAACAGGGGTGACAAGGCTAAGAGAGACTGGGGTGCACCTGTGACGCACGGTGAGTCATTTGCCATGGTGGGTCATCCCTCGCATGGCTTCGTCTTCTGTTCTCAAAAAGCAACATCCTGTACATGCTTCTCTCCAGTCCCTTTTAGGGCTGGAGGTCTGTTAAATCACGATTCTGTGCTAATTCTCTTATTCTTTCTCTCCCTCTCTTATCTTTGAACTTGGCATAGCAGTGTCTGCGTGTCCGAGGGGAGTGGGCTGCGGTGAGTTCCCCCGGGTGTGAGTGTGCAGATGCGTGCAGCCATTGTTTTGGATAATCTCTGTTATTGCTCAGAGCACTTGTGAGCTGTCTCCCTGTTTGGCTTTCATCCTCCCACTGACAGCTTTGTTCTCCAAGGTAGTCTTTTGTTTGTGAGCGTGTGTTTAGAGCCCCTGAGAGGTACTGTAAACTTGCCTTTGTGTTAAAGGTCATGGCGGCTGGAAAGGAGAACGGAAGTAGACCAGAGACCGACCTGGAAGGGGACTCTGGTGGCAGTGACCCCACAGTGTCCCATGGAAGAAGTTGCTTATACAAGTCAAAGGGGAGCTGCTGCATTCCAAAAGGGCTTGTTTAGAGACACCTGGCAGGTGGGCGTGCATTTCTCACAAATGAGCATCCTTTGAGAGACGGCAGTTTCTCTGTTGGCCCCTGACTGTGCCCCTCCTGTGCACCAGGCATTTCACCCTGTCACTTGGCTGTCAGTTGTGGTCCTCTGACCCTTGACATCTGGAGGGCTGGCTGGGCTCTGAAGCCTTCCCCCAGGTTTCTATAAATTCCCAGGGGGGCTTGCATCTTCAAGGTCACTTCAGGCTCCAAAATGCTGCATCTCCCTGGCAATCTGTGCTCCCCACTTTTGCTAATTTTCAATGGAAAACTCAACCCTTTCCTCAACTTCCAAAAGAGAAAAAGTCACAACACCACCAACAATAAATTACTTATAAGTGAAGAAACAGAACTGGAGGAAGAGTGTTTTGAAGAAACGAATTTATGCTGCAGAGATTGAACGACTTCAAGCCGGAGGAAGACATCCTTGTTCTCAGAAAGCCCTCCCGCAACCTTGGCCCAGCTCACAGGGTAAACTTGGGCTGTGGACAGGGTGTTTTCATGTCCTGTTTCCCAGCCTAGGGTGTCTGAAGCCCCAGGAGAACAGTGAGGCTGCCCTAAGCATGGCACTTTCTCTCCCTTCACCTTTCTGTCCTCCATGCCGATGGCCAACATGCACAGTCCAGGAGATACCCCAGGCCAAGGCTTTCTTTGCTCCTAGACATAGTCTCGACACTGAAGCCACATCTTCTTCATCCATTCACTGAGACACAAGTCAATATTTAGGGTTCCCACCTGGGGATAGGGTTGCATGCATACAATATCCCATTTAATTATCATCAAAATTCTCAGAAGTAGGAATTACTACTCCTTTCTTTTAATTTAGCTTAGAGAGCAATGCCAACTATCACAGTGGATACAGGGCCTAAGGCCTGCAATACTTTTAGGGGCCCCAAATGTTCTAATTTCATTTAAAATCAAAAGAAAAAAAATAACTTTAAGTCAAAGAAAATGTTGTAGCATACAATATTAATATATTTGTCTTTATGCCAACACAGTCATAAATGATCACTTTTAATATGTGTTTATGGAGGATGAGGCTTCTTGGAGGTAGAAGTGCTCAGACAGGCCCATGGGCACCATCATGGGTCCTTGTTGGAGAGATGAAGGGAATTTCCATGTCACTGAACTACTAATCTTGGGCTTTAGCTCTGGTCTCCTGATTTTGGGACCAGAGTTTATGTCTTAAAAACACAACTGTCTGTTTACCTGGGTGATCTGGTCTGGACTATCTGGAAGATTCTTTGGCTCACAGTGAATGTTTAGGCTGGATTGTGAAACTGGATTTCACTCTTCCTGTCTCTGCTGCTTATCCAGCAGCAGCTGGCCAGTTTTTCCTGAGCGTCGAGGTGTGATTATCCAACATGTGATGTTAATCTCCACCAGAGAAAGCCTGTCACGTAGCACTATATCAGGCAGCTTGTTCCAATGACAGTTTCATGGGGGAAAAAAAGTTACCCATGATTTTGCAATTTGGATATATCTTTGCAGCGTGAATTAAAGGTTTGCAGAAGGAAGCTGTGCCTGAAGGATGATGCCCAGAGAATCTTGGGTGACGTCTTCAGTCCCCTTGGTCCTGCTGATTGGCGGGGGGGTGGGGGTGAGGGTGGGGGTGTACAGGTAGCTCCCTGATTGGCAGGACCAAATTCCTTTATGATGACACTATTGTAGAAACCTCCACGAACACAGTATAATAAGGTTTAATGCGTGTGGGAACAAATTTTCCAGCAGCTCAAGGTCAGATCCTGCAGGCTAAAGAGCATGGTGCTATTGTCATAGCTCATATCTGCCGAGCTCTTACTATACACCAGGGTCTATACACAGTGTTTTACTTACATCTTCTCATTAACTCCTTGAAACAGCCCCATGAGCTGGCTATGGACTCCCATTTTGCAGATAAGAGTACTGAAACCCAGCAAGCTGAGGAACTTGCTTAGGATCGCTATCTGCTTGGCCAAATCCTCCAGAACTAGAACCCTCCCAGGCGTTTATGTTCACCACTCTCTCCCCGGCTCTTGGAGCTGTACTTTATTAACACTAATGATAGTGTTAGTGCCTGGTTTCCTGGTGGTCCCTGGGGAGGAGAGGAAGAGGAGCAGCAGTGACGGCGGAGCCACAGCAGAAAGGAGATGAAAACTAAAGCATCAGCAGGGGAAGCTTTCATAGCCCAGTTCTGGGGAGAGGAGAGCGGGAGGGGTGGAGAAGCAAGGGGGAGAGCAGAAAGGAGGAGGCGGGAAGGGGCTGTGAGTCTGAAGATAATGAGGTGGGCAGCACTCAGTTAAGGCAGGCAGCCCTGCGCCCATCACCCAGTCACTTGGAGCCAGGCTTCCAAGCTCACAACTAGACCCTCCTGCGCTCTTTTCTGAACCTCATCCAGAGCTGTCTTGCGATTGGAATGGGAAGGAGACAGCCTGAGTTTGCATTCTTAGAGCATAAATGTTGGCAAGACCAGGACTCCTAGATTCCAGCCAGGACGTCAGGACTGAGTTGGTCCAATCCTCTGCCTCTGAAAGAATCTCTCATCTGGGCCAGGACTGGGAGGACCCTGGATTCTCCCCACCAGCCAAGAGCCAGGGCTGGGGCCAGCTCTTTCCTTTCCCTCTGCATAGTCTTCTGTTCTCTGTGTGTCCCCGCCCAAACATGATCCTTTTCACATTGTAGGAGAGCCACACATCTTTGTGTGATAAAAGGACCCCACATTTTCATCGTGTGGATCTTCACACTACAAAGATCAGTATTATGGTTCAGGTGTATGAACGCCCATGTTTCATGGTCCATATAGGCAAGATTTTATTTCATTTATCCTCACAACAAATACTGTGAAGTTAACTCGGGAATGGGGACTTGAGTCGTGTAGTGGGCAGAATTGTGTTCCCCAAAAAGGTGTGTTCAAGTCCCAACCCCTGGGTACCTGTGAATGTGAGCTTATTTGAAAATAGGATATTTGCAGATGTAATCAAGTTAAAATGAGGTTATTTTGGAGTAGGGTGGGTCCTAATCCAATAACTGGTGTCTTTATAAGAAGAGGGAAATTTGGACACACACAGAGACACAGGGGAGAACATCATATAAGTATAGACAGAGGTTGGAGACAGATGCATCTACAAGCCAATGATTGCCGGCAATCACCAGAAGCAAGGAGAGAAGAAAACGGTGTTGTTAGCATCTTGATTTCAGACATTGAGCCTCCAGTACTGTGAGAGAATAAATTTGTTGTTTCAAACCACTCCGTTTGTGGTACTTTGTTGCTACAGCCCCAGGAAACTAATATAAGCTTCGAGGGTTAAGGAATTTGCTTGTCACAGTGAAGTCAGTGGCCTGGCAAGGATTTGCAAAGTGATTAAATCCAATCTTAGTCTTAAACACATGAGTCCTCACTCCTAGCCTAGTCCCTTTTCATTGGCCCAGACCCTCCTTATAAATGTTCCCTGCATGGTTAAGCTGCAAGAGCCTGGGAGCACGCAGGTTGGCTTCTTACAAATCCCTGTGCTATCACACACAAGAAAGTCATTCATTCACAAGAGGTGCTCAGGCCCAACCTTTTCTCAGTATACTTGGAAGATCCTGGAGACTCGGCAAATGTAGGCTGAAGCTGGCTTGAAATGCCAAAGACCCATGTTTCCATTGGAGTGTGAGTGTATGTACATGTGCGTATGGGTTCTTTTGTTCTGTTTTCTTCCTTGTTTAAAAGCAAAGCTTATTATTACAGAGAATCAGGAATATGCAGAAAAACAAATCAAAGGTGGGGCAGCGCTAAACTCCTATGCGTTAACACCCTTGCTTAGGCTTCCAGGGCTTTTCCTGTCCCTTGTGCCAACATGTGAAGAAAATCCAGTCTGTCCAAATGTTCAGTTTTCCCTGGATACGAGAACAGTGCAATCCAAGAGAGAGTATGCTGGACGTTCTCTTCAGAAATAGGCAGAAGAAGCATAAAACAGAGAGATGATTTTAAGGGAAATCAAGCAAAAAAGAGGAATCTAATATATTGCTTATGGATGGAGAAGGATCTTGCAGGACCCATCAAGGTTATTTTAGGAGAGAAGATGGCATTCCTCCCAAACGTAATCCACGTGAGAAACAAGGAAGCAGTGGACGGGTTTTGAGGTCTCTCCTGTGCATGCGAGTCTCTGCTCGCTCATCTGGACCCTCAGCCCCCACCTTCAGCAGCCTCTCAGCCGCTCTGTGTATTTCATGGATGAGGAAGCTGAAGCTCTGCTCTTAGAGGGAAAGTGGAATGAGCAAAGCCACAGCTATTCAGTGGCAGAATCTGCACTGGATCGAACATTTCTTCCCTCTGAGCTCTGCACGCCTTTCAGCAAACTCTTTATTTTTTTTATTACAAAAGTTGCCCATGCTCTTTGAAGATAAATTTAAGCATGGAATTCCAGCCTGGGAAAAGTCTCTTTCTCTGGCTTGACTGTCCTCCTGACCTCTCTGTCATTGTCACTGACACTTTTAAGAAGTTCTGTTATTCAGTTTGTGACCATCTTTCTAGACCCACTCAACACATATACATACATTCCCATGCTTTATAAATAGGAATATAGTAGTTTGCTTTTTAAAAAAATAGTATATAATGAATATATTTCCATATCAACACATATAATTGTTTCCTCTTTAAAAAAAGTCTAAACAGTATTTCATAATAAAGATTAACAAATTTTACATCATTTGCCTAGTAATGGACATTTAGGAAGCTCCCAGGGTTTAGGTGTTGCCAGCAATGCTGAAGGACACCCTGGGGCCTGGGCAGTGCATGTGACTTAGCACCTCTCTAAGAAGTACAATGGCTGGATCAACGAGTTGGGATATATTAAGATTGAAATCAATAATTCCAAGTTGTATTTTACAATTTATATTCAGTAACTTCCAGTTTACATTGCTAAATTATAATCTTTAACCATTCTATGATTTTTTTTCATATTTTGACAATAATAATTTAATCTCCAAGAATTCTTCTTCTCTGATTTCTCTCTCCTTTCTTTTTCCTTTGTAGCAGCCAGCTCTTATCTGGGTGATGTGATAGCTTCATAATCTTTGCTGGAATTATTCAGAAGGGGGAGAAGAGGAATAAAGCAAAGCATTGCCCTGCTTTTTATCCATCTCTCTTTCCTCACGTTCTTAGGCCCCGTACTCACACAGCTTGAGGTTGGATCTTGGCTCTGCCTCCTGCTGGCTGTGTGACCTCAGGAAGTTTTAACCCCTCTGTGTCTCAGTTTTCTTATCTGTAAAATGGGATAGCAGTGGTACCTTCCTCATAGTTCTGTGAGAGTTAAGTGAGGCAATAGGTGTGATGAGTTTAGATATCACCATGTTTATAGTAAGTGTTCAAAGTTGGCCCTCATGGGGTTGTTTGATGGTGTCTGTTGGTTTTCCTCAAACTTTCAGAGATCCCTGGATCTAGACTGAACTCGATGAGGAAAGAGCTGGAGGAATCATGGTAGGTGGGTGATGTGGGTTTCCTCAGCACTCATTTCTTCTCTCTTCTCCAGGAGAGGGAGAGCATGGGACATGTGGGTCAGTGAGCAGGAAATGCAGACAGGCGGTTTCCTGGGACAGCGACCTTGGCAGGCGCTTTAATCCACAAGGTGAGGATGGTATTATATTGTGAGCCAGGCCTATCCGTGCCTTTAATTCCTGGGCAGAGCTGCTTTTATTCCCCTCCCCCATCCCACCATGCCCGCCACATAGTTGGTCCCTAATGGAGCATAAGACTTTCTGTGGCTCCACTCTACTCATCTCTCCGACTGAGAAGGGCTCCTTGGAGGGATATTCACCCCATTTCCCGCTTTTATTAATTCACCAAATACTCATCGAGTACCCTTGCTTGTCCCAATTCTAGACATGGATGATACAGAAATAAACAAATCATCCTACCCTCATAGAACTTCCAGTCTGGCTGGTGGGGGAGACAGACAGTGGACAAAGAAGCATCAGAGGAAAATGTGCTCACCTCTGCTTTTGTCTTTTATTCTCAATCACGGCAGAAATGAAGTGACTGGGGGATGAGTATATTTTGCTGTGAGGATCAGGTGAGCAGAACGAAGGGGCGTGTGGATGTACTATCCAAGGTGGGATGTAAGTTTTTTGAGTTTCATCTCTAATGAGGACATTTCCTGAATTTCTTGAAAAGCTAGTGGCAGCCAGGTGGGATTTCTGGGACGGAAGTGACAATGTTGGAGTCAGCAGGGACAGTTTCCTGCAGCTCTTCGTGGGCAGCAGCAATTTTCTCACAGGATTGTTTAGGACATTGCTGGAAACCTATACTGAGTTTAATTTCCAGCCTTCCCCCACATTGAGCAGCCCCACATCCTTTTAAAAAAAACTTTTCTCTGTGTAAGCATCCGGAGTCATCTTCATTGCTTGCAACTGAAACTCCCCAATCGAGGAGCAAGCTATGTGTTAAATATTGTTCCAATGCATTAATTGCAATAAATCCCCCCAACAAGTCTGCGATAGAGGCTTCTTATCCTCATGGTAGAGACAAGGAAAATAAGACTGAAAAATATAGCCTCACACAGCCAGACCAAGCCAGAACAAGAAGGCAAGTCCACTTGGCTCTCGATCTATGCATTTCCAACCTGGTTGCATGTCTTCTGTCTTAATTCAGGACTGGTTCTGAGTACCGAACAAAAAGACTGCAAAGGGGAAAATAAAAATGAACCTAGCTCTGGGAGGATGAGATACAGTGGCGTGAGAAACTTGGACCTGACCCAAGGTAAGTGTGAGTGTCCAGGCGAAGAGCACCCAGAGCATTAGGATTGGCTCCGGGCGAGCAGAAGGCTTCAGCCACCACCTCACCTGCCTTCTGCCTCCGTTTCCCCAGCAGGATGTGCCATGTTCTTCATATCCATGTTAATCTAAGGTAACACGTGAACATCAAGCTTATTAATTTTTTTTCTCATTAATTTTAATTTTATAACATTTTTCTCCATCCTGTGTGAAGTTTCCCTTCGAATGTTATAATCTGTTCAGCTCAGGTACTTTCATACTAATTATTTAACCTTGGTTAATTTTTTGAATACTTCCCTCCAAAGCTCCTTGCACACATTCTGCAATAACACAGCATTTCAAGCGGAGTAATCAAGATTTCCCGTGATATGACATCTCTTTTCATTTGTTCCTCATCTCTTCATTATTTCATCCTTTTTATCTTTTAGTAGGTGGGAAGAGAGGATTTAAATTGAGCATCAGCAATGAAGAAAAGCTTAAATTCAGACCAGGAACAAATGTGTATGTGCCTGAGTGTGCCATAATCCTTGGAGAACAATGAAAAGTATCCTGGATTTAAAAATATATATAAACTGTGATCAAGAAGGGAAAAAAAAATACTGGACTTAGAAATCTCAATTTTTTAAACTTCATTGCTTCTTAACCTTGGGAAAGTCATTTAAGTTCTCTGAAACAGTCTCCCTATTTTTTTTACATAGATAATCTCTCATAATCTACAAAAAGAGGATAATAATATATAATTTCATAGTTACGAGGATTGAAGAAGTGCAAGCTAACTCAACCAAAACCACATGACACATATTTGGGACATGTGAGCTTTGGACCTGTATGTATCCAGCATCAAAACTTTATTCATTCCACAAAATGACAGTCAGGAAGATTACTAGAAAGTAGAGGGCTTCAAGGTTAAGATGGTCAATAGGTCTTAAGACAGGCAAGTGGATAGAAACCTGGACAGAAATGCCAATAGGTGATGCAGAGAGTCCCCAGCATGACCGTGGAAACTGAGAGGGCAAGACAAAGCTGGTGTCAACCTAGATTCAGGACACGCTGTACTTGCCAGTTCTCAGTAATGGAGACGTCCAACTGCCTGAGCCAAGGACTTACTCTATGCTTTTGGTTAAGACATTCATCCACCCATCCATCCATCTACCCATTCATCCATCCACCATCCCTCTGTCCACCCACATCCAATGTATATTGAGCTCTTTTTACATGGCAGGTACTATGCTAAGCACTGAGGATGCAATTCTGAGCAAAATGACTCAGTTCCTGTCTTTCTGGAGTAGAGTCTTGAGAATCATTAATATAATAGTCATATAAATATATAAATAGGAATTGTGATAAATGCTATGAAGAAAAGGTACCTGTGGCAGAAAATAACCTGTAAATGAGGATCTGATCTAGTCTTCCCCAAAGAGGGGATGTTTGGCCTGAATGGGGGTGGGCACTAACTGGGAAAATGGAGATGTGAGGACCATTTCTGACAGTAGGACATCACATACAAAGGGTTTGAACCCGGCCTTTCAATTCCTCAATTGCACTGTGCTCCCTCTGTGTGGCTGTAGGACCGAGACCTAGCAGCCGAGTGGTAGGAAGCGAGATAGGGCAGGTGGGCAGGGCCAGCCCCACATGCTTTGAGAAGGTTTTTATCTTTATCTTGAGAAGACTGGGAAGCCTGGGAAAGGTTTGGTGGAGGGTGAATTGATAATCTGTTTACATTTTGAAATTGTTACTCAGACTTCAAAGGCACTGGTTGAAGTTGAGGAGTCACGGGGACAAAGTTGGTGAGCCACTGTGTAGTCACTGCCATTGTGCCCATTGTCATGCAATTAGTAAATTATGCCCTGGGACTGGAACTTGAGGCCTGCAAGAGGGATCAGCCCCTGACAATAGGAAATGCTATAGATGGATGGTGGGGAAGGAGTGGAGACTGACTAATTGAGCACCAACCATGTTAAATGTTTTACGGACTGTGTTAGTTTCCTATGGCTGTCATAACAAAGTTCCATAAACTGGGTAGTTTTAAACAGAGATTTATTCTGTCACAGTTCTGGAAGCTAGAAGTCCAAAATCAAGGTGCCCACAGGGCCATGCTCTCTCTGAAGGCTGTGGGGGCGAATCTGTTACATACATTTTTCTTAGCTTCTGGTGTTGCCAGCAATCCTTGATGTTCCTTGGTTTGTAGGCACATCACTCCAGTCTCTGCCTTTGTCTTCACCTAGCCTTTTCTCTGTGTCTCTCTGTGTCTTCTATGGTCATCTTCTTATAAGGAAATCAGTTCTATTGAATTAGGGTGAGTCCTAATGACCTCATCTTAACTTGATTACATCTGCAAAGACCCTACTACCAAATAAGGTCACATGCACAGCTATTGGGGATTAGGAATTCAACATATCTTTTTGCAAACACAGTTCAACCTGTAACATGGATGTTATCATTCTCAGGCCCCACAACAATGTCCATGTGACAAATACTCCTCTCTGCTTGTGCCTTCCCTCCACCATCTCTAGCAATTGCTGCCACACACTGAGTGCCAGTTATGTGCTTGGAGTGTTAATGTTTTATGGGCAATGCACCCAACAGTCCTCTGGGGTAGGTGTCCCCATCCTCATGTAGCAGATGGAGGCATGAAAATTTGGGGACAGTAAATGAGTTTTCCATTCTGCACTGCTGGGAAGTCATAGATTCGCATTTGTGCTTATGTTTTGTTTTGTTTTATTCCAGAGCCTTGGCTCTTTTATTTTGACCTCTCTGAATCCTGGGAAGGCAAACTCCTACCTTACCCTCCTGTGCACTCAGGACACCTCCTGCAAAGAGGCATCTCAGGGTGATCACTGCTGCCCCCAGAGGGACCTCAGACGGCGGTCTTCAGGAGAACAGGGCAATGATCTGGGATTTCTCCTCTGAGTTTTTAACTAGCATAGTTGTAATTATCTTTTGACAAATACCACTCTCTACCACATTCTAATTGTTAAAAATTATACAATCAAAATCTTCATTAAAATGAGTGTGCATCATTATTGGTGTAATTAGGTTTAAATGACAGAGTTTTAGGGAAATTGGGTCTGTTATCTTCCACTTCTCTGTCTCTCTCTCTCTTTTCTCCTTTCTTTCTCTCTCCTTTCTTTCCTTCCTTCCTCCCTTTCTTGTTCACTCCTTCTTTCTGTCTCCTGTGTATGTGAATTGTGTGTGTGTGTGTGTGTGTGTGTGTGTTTGAGAAAATAACAGAAATACAAGGAGGCACTCAGCCTTTTCACTATAGGTCTAAGTCTTGGTCAAGTTATAATACTACGCTTTTCTCTTTTAGGGTCTTATTCACGAGAAGCAAAGACTCCCCATTGCTCTGAAAGCAATCCCATGAAGTTGGCAAAAGAAAAACAGGCTGGACTTGACTTTACATTGCCTAGATCAGCTGCGTGCATCTACACTTCATTTTTGCCTTTGTTCTTTCTTTAAGGCATCATTTTGCCTTTAACAAGGGCAGTGGGATACAGTAGAGAGAGTTCAGGCTTTGGAATCAGATACCCTAGTTCAAATCCTGATCCAGGCACTCCTTAGTGGTCTGATTTTATGTTTTTTGTTCTCTCTGGCCCTCAAATTTATTCATTTATTTGAACTTTCACAAACACTGAGCACCTTCTTAAGATGTGCTGAGCACTGTTCTAGGTAATGAGGATGGAACAGTGGACGCAACTGTTTCTGGTCTCAAGGGGCTTAAACATTCAAATTTTGGTGTTTTATGCATTTTTCTGCCATGTCCGAGAAATCTTTTCACTCAGGTGTTCTTGATGTATTATGTTGCCCAAATCCATAGCTAGTACATATAGATGAATCCCTGATGTAATTGGTAGCTAAGCTCTCTGCAAAACCCCTAAATTCAGTCTCCATTGGCCCTTTCCATTTGGTTGTCCCCTAAAGCACATAAAACCCAATATTCATAATCTACCCCCACCAATGAATTTATTCCCTAGAGTTGCTTCACCACATAGCCTATCGAGTATGTAGTAATACATATAAAAGCACTGAGAACAATGCTTGGCACTGTCTTGTCTTGTTTGTACCATCAGCAGAGGGTCAATAATGTATGTTAAGTAAATGATGGAATGAATGAATGAATAAGGAGCACACAGTCTAGGAGGGATGAGAGACATGGGAAA
Organism: Tapirus indicus; assembly: GCA_031878705.1. NCBI lineage: Eukaryota > Metazoa > Chordata > Mammalia > Perissodactyla > Tapiridae > Tapirus > Tapirus indicus. The sequence goes on from CM062919.1 coordinate 7,975,267, forward strand.
AAAATCTTCTACAGTTCTCCCAGAACATAGGAAGTAACCTAATCCAGCCTAGTAGGTAAAGTCTTAACTCCTAAAATGGAGGTTTGAACAAAATGCTGTGGGAAGGCATTAACACAAGGCCTGCCCAAGTCAGGAAATCCTTTACTGAAGAGATAACATGTTACTTGGGTCTTCAAGGAATAGTAGAGATTTTTTGACATGGAGAAAATTTGCAGGAAAAAAAAGACAACAGAATGGGTAAAGGAGAAGAGCCATAACTGATTTGTTGAATTTGATGGAGTGTAACTTAAAACCCTTAAAAAAATGTTTCCCTCCTCTGCCATCAAGTCCATTCTGTCATCTCTTTCCAAAATTGAAGTGATGTTTGGAAAGAACTTTTGAATCACTGTCATGTATGCATTAGTCAGCTAGTCCCACAACAATGCTTTGTAATAAACCATTTCTAAACCCAGTGGCTCACAGCAGTGAGCAATTATTCTCCTTCTCCCTGCCTGCAGAGCAACTATGGTTCAGCTGCCCTAGATTGGGCGTGGCTGGACAGTTCTCTGGTCGTGGGCCAGCTGGATTTGACTATGGGCTCTTGGTCTGCTCCACGGCCTGTTCTGGCCCAGGGGGAAGGGCTCTGAATAGGCTCTGAAATCAGCAGCGAGAAAGGGAGGATGCAGTCTGTTCTGTTGTCCTTGATCATTTCTGTAGTCCTTAGAGCTGCTTGCAAATATTCCAGTTCTCTCTCCTCAGAACAGGTAAGATCACGCTTGGACACCTACTTAAAGTTAGCTGTGGCCATGTGACTTGCTTCAGCCGATAAACTGTGTAACTTCTGGATGGGAGCTGAGAGAATCAGTTCATGCTTAGCTGTATTCTCACTTTCTCTTCCTGAGACTAGCAGTATTCAGCTTGGGTCTCTGGGTGAAGCAATTAGCAGAGTTCCTGGGATGGACATGTAGCATGAGTGAGAGAGAAGTCTGTATTTGTTTTAAGTTAAGGAGGTGTGTATGTGTTACCACAGCATAACAGTGTAAACTTACTGATAATTCACCCATTCTCTCTACCCCTGTGGGATCTGCTGTTTCTGGCTCCTTCACTGCACGCAACGGTACATGATGAGAAAAATAGTACAGTTTTATATAGCTGGTCCAGTCGTAGTTCTCCCTTAACTGCTAGATGCTCTTTGACGTGGCAACTGTTTAAATGCTGACTCTTCCCTTATGGGGTATTTTAGCAGTTCCTTACAGTACAAGGGCTGGAACCCCTCACTCTGCAGTATTTCCTGAGAAGGACAATGCGTGATCCTACTGATGGCTTTTGACTCTGCTTCAATTCCTACTTCTGGTGGGATTCCTCCACTGGTTTTCCGCTGGTGTCGGCTTTCCCCTACAGGCAGACTTCTTGGAGAGGGTCCTTTTGAGACAACCCTAATCCAGCTGTCCTCCACAGTGTCCCTTAGACACATAGGAAGCATACCCTTGCTGTGTTGTTGGAGAAGTGCTGTCCCCACTCTAGCTTTCTTTCTTCTGTCTGCTCCTGGGGTAGCTCCAGCAGGCCTTTCCCCCGTTGGCAAGTGTCCAACACCGTTTCTATGCCCTTCAACTCTTTAAGGTGCTAATCAATTTATCAGAAAGCTCTCTCACTGCACTCTATGCAGTCCCTGTCAGACCTGGAGCTCAGGGCTCCCTCACACCTGTTCTCACCTCCCCAGGGAGAGGATGAAAAATCCCTCTACCCATCCTTCTAGACTGTCTTGAAAAAAACGCTCCAATCAATCTGTTTAATGAATCTCTGGGCTTCTCTTGTAGACAGTTAGGTTTGTAGTGAATTTGGGGCTAAGGGTCTCAGGACTTGTTTTGTCCATCTCTTAGCAGAGATGGGCCTAGCTCCCCTCTAGAGAATATATGGGCAGTTAACCTCTATTGCCCCAGCTTTGGGATCTCAGTAGAAATTATAGAGACAAACAAACGTGTTCATTTACCATTTTTCTGAGGTTTTAATGATTACCACATATCCCAGAAGTGAGAAGTTCAGTGTGACCAGAGTAAATGTTTTTTGGCTAGAGAAGAGATAGGGTATGGGGATGGGCAGGCAGGCTGGGCCTAGGTCATAAAAGCTTTCATAGTCCTGTTTTCCATGATGCCTGGTATCATACATTTTATTCCATCTTGCTCTGAACTTATGAGTGTTCTCAGTCCACCTCAGATTCTACCCCTCTCTCCCCAGCACCATTTTTTTTTTTTTACAACCTGTAGTAGCTTGAACAGTGCCCCTTAAAATTCATGTCCACTTGGAACCTTAGAATGAAAACTTATGTAGGGTCTTTGCAAATGTAATTAAATTAATATGAGCTCAAACTAGATTAGTGTGGGCCCTCAATCCAATGACTGGTGTTCTTATAAGAAGATAGTGGGACATACGGAGACACAGAGAAAAACATCATGTGAAGATGAAGGCAGAGATTGGAGTTATGCAGCTATAAGCCAATGATCACCAAGGATGGTCAGGAGCCAACAGAAGTGGGAAGAGGCAAGGAAGGATCCTTTCCTAGAGCCTCTGGAGGGACTGCAGCCCTGCTGACAGCTTGGTCTGGACTTCTGACCTCCAGAACCATGAGAGAATAAATTTCTGCTGTTTTAAGTTGCCCAGTTTATGGCAATTTGTTATAGCAGCCACAGGAAACTAATACACCACCAACTATTATTCTGTATCCATTTTCCATTTCCCCTCCAACCAGAACACAAGTCGTTCAGATGGCAAGAGTCTGGCTCTTATTTCTCTTTGGATTTCCCCCAACATAGTCCTTTGATATGGAGACATTTATTGTATATTTGCTACAATAAAAGCATTGTTATATAGTTGATAATTAGCTTTAATTTGAAATCACTTCACAACAAATTGGGAATTTATAACAAACACAGAAGAAGTGTGAATGGAAGAAATGAATCATTATATGCTATTTACCTCCTACTATTGTTTCTGCCTCATGATAGATCCCGTCTCTCATTAACTTCAGATTCTCACTCAATTATTTGGGTCAATTCATATTCTTTAGAAACAGTTTACATCTTTAGTCAACCCATTTAAGCTTCATCTGAAGGAGTGAACTGATTAAAAAAAAAGGAGTGAAATAAAAACAATTTTGAAACTGCAAGTAAACAGGAAATTATTTAAAATAACTTGGATAATAGATTTAGGAGAGTGTAATTTTAATTTACTTGCAGAGTGCTAATTGTTCAATTACTAGAACACACAGAAGGAAAGATAATGTGGATTTTTCAATAACAAATGTTATATGTAGTATTTTTCTGTGAATTTCTCAGGGAAAGGTACTGTGACTAAGACCCTTATTTTATTGCATTTTTACCTCGATCATTTGTTTAAAAATCTCTCTCTGTTACTTAGGTGGAAAGAAGCTTTTTGAGAAAAAATAGCATACAATAAAAAGGAAATTGTTCTTATCATATAAAATGGTATTAATTTAAAATGAGGAAAGAGGGATAAAAATATCAAGACAACTGAAATGTGAGAATTAGAAAAAAAAGAAGTTAAATGCATTCATTTGGCCTGCTGTGTACACTGTGGGTATTACATACACGATCACATACAAAAACAATGAAAGAATTGGAGGTAAATGTACCTGAGTTGCATTAGAAACTTTAAGGTCCCAAGTTAAATGTCTTGCGTGGAACATGCAGATCGCAAATATCATTTCTGAATTATCACAATTTCACGTTGGTGGGCTCAGATTAACGAGGACTGACTGCATATGTAAAATGGGGAAGTAATATATGGACAGTATTTCCTTGTTCTTTTCCTAATAAGTCATTCCCAGATGGTGAGTTACACCCCAGAGACTGAAGTTTTCAAGTTGTGTTAATTTTTTCCATCTTACTTTCTGCTGATCGATGTTGCTACCAAAAGCTGCTTTCTGCAATGAATACCATTTAGCTAATGAGGAAGTAGGCAGTACTCCTGTTTGAATTATGGGTCGTGTGCTAAGAAAGAGGCTTCTCCATATGTCACTTTCATTGGCACAAGTGAAAGGAGGATTCATATTATTATTTTATTTTAGCCCGAATGGCTTAAGTAGTTGGCTTTCTAGATTTGGGGGCTCTTTGTGTGGGTGGGTAAATATTCTTTATAAGCAGACGCTTTCTGCCAATAAATTGTTACCAGCCAGTGGCAGTTGGGAAATGAGGGTCCTGGGGCAGACTCTTTTCTTATTTCCTTGGGTGACCTTGGGCCAGGTGTTTGATCCTTACAGGTGACAAACCTTCTCTCTTGACCAAACTCTGGCCAGACTCCTCTGAGCCCTCTTCTTGACTAGGCCTCAACCTTTGCCTGTAAAGCCTTGCACAAACACTAACAGTTTCTAACAGCCCAATGTTGTATCCCTAGGATGCCCCCAGCCCCTCTTCAAGTGGCTGCCTGAGAAAACACAAAGCTACCAAAAGAATTGACTGTGTGTTCTGCCCAAGACTTGAAGGCAGAGCCCCTGTCTCCCAGCCTCTGTGGGAAGGAAGGAGCAAACCCAGATAGCTTCACATGGACCAACCCCCCCTTCCCGATTTTTGTAATTTTTCTCTTCCCTGACTCTACCAAGCCCCTGCTCACCTGCCTCCCCATGTCCTCATTCTTCCATTAAAACATCTGGTCACCTCTGTGCAAATCCAAGTTGAGTTCAGTGCGCACTGGACTCTTTTCCCTGTTGTAACGGTATATTACTGGTGAAAATCTGTCCTTGCCACTTTAACTAGTGTCCAGCTTGTTTGTTTCTGTCAGAGACTGTAATTTTCTTATAATGGAGGAGGTGGATAATAACCAAAGTCCTCATCAGCTCTGGTATTTCCTGACTCAATATATTAATTTCCAGGGTTCTCTGGGGAAAACAATGGTCAGCTCTTTGTGGAATCTGGTACCTTTCACCTATTTTCGGAAGCTTCCTCTCCTCCTTTAGCAAAGAGAATTTGCCCTGTCAGTGGTCCTTTTCCCAATGAGTAAAACCCTGACCTTATCCTTCACCATCACCTCATTGAATGAAGTTCTCGCACTGCCACAATTTGTCCAATGTCTTAGGAGGTAGCTCAGGTTTCCTCAAATCACATCAGCCTGAAATTTGAAAAAAAAGTCAATAAACCACAAAACTTGTTTAATTTGACAACATTCTCTGTTGGTGAGGTTGTGGGGAACATTTTGGTATAAATACAAAATGGGACAAGACCTATAGAGGCGGATTTGGTAATATGGATTATGAGTGCATGCTTATTTATTCTCTGACCTGGAATTCACGCTTCTAGGTAAATACCCCAAGATAAGTTGACAAAATCTAAACGAAGTATGTGCACAGCTGTACATGACAGCACAACTTGAAATAGCTCAGAAGAGGAGTCACCACCCCGGTGGGGTAATTGACCCTGCTTGGCAGAAGGGGTCAGAGCTTCAGTTATGCACCAGGGGCTAGAAGTATCTTGAGGAAATTGGCTGATTGACTTGTGATCATGAACGGACAACCCTGGGGGAGCTCTGACCCCCAGGATTGAGGGGTTGGGTCTTCAAGGAAGCCACCATGGCCTGCCGAATGGATATCCAGGAGAGAGACAATGAACACCAGGTGGAGCCCTTAGCCCAGCTGCAGGGATGGGGGCTTTAGTTCCTCCTACTAAGGTCCCTTTTCTAAGGTTCATCTCAGAAAGAGAGGCTGGCAGTACTGTGGAGGAACTGTCGCTAGAGTGTGTATGGTGAGGTGTATCTGCACAGAGAACAGTGTGGATTGTGCTAGCCTGGGAGGGCACCACTTGACTCTGCCTGGCTTCCTCTGTCCTTCTATTTCTTTGTACGCAAGCAAAGAGGCCCCTGGCTTTCCCACTTAGCTTCCAATTAATTGCCTGTTACTCATGTCAGCTGTTCACTGTCAACTTGTAGGGCATCAATGGTGCTTAGCAACAGCCATCTCTTGTGGACTGAATTGTGTTCCCCCCAAATTCATATTTGTAGCCTTTACTCTCGGTGTGACTGTATTTGGAGAAAGGACCTTGAAGGATATAACTAAGGTTAAACGAGGTCGTAAGTGTGAGGCCCTAATCCAATAGGATTGGTGTTCTTATAAGAAGAGGAAAAGATATCAGAAGTATTTGCACGAGAGGAAAGGCCACGAGAAGACCTAGTGCGAAGGTGGCCATCTACAAGCCAAGGAGAGAGGTCTCACCAGAAACAAACCCTGCTGGCACCTTCATCTTGAGCTTCCAGCCTCTAGAACTATGAGAATATAAATTTCTGTTTATTAAACCACCCAGTGTGTGGTATTCTGTTAAGGCAGCTCTAGCAAGCTAATATACCATCTAATTCCCTTATCCTTATAGCTTCTATTTTCTGCAGACATCTCAAATGCCTGATACGTCTCTCCCTGTAATGCATTGTCTTCTGGCAAAATATTCTCTTATTTTGCCTCCAGTAAATGTTGTAATAATTGGGCCACCATGTTCTGCCAAAGCTCTCTGTGTCCCTCCTACTACCAGGGACGGGGTCCTCCTCCAGCCGGGTGGTGGGCCATCCATCTCCAAATCTCCTCTCACTGCTCACTTTATGCTACCAGTCCCTGTGCCAGTGGTTGCAAGATGGGTTTTCTGGAAGTATGTGCTTAGGCAGAGTTTGGTCTGCAAGATACTTTTTAGGCATCAACACCTGTGAAGGGAAGTGGCAAGAAGCAGGATCAGTTGGAAGAAGAAGTTAACTGTGATGCAGGCTTGACAAAGCCTCAGAAAACATCAGGGGGAGAGGTGGTAGGTTCTGGACCATGTACTGTCCATTAGAAGACCAGTGTTGGGCCAAAATGACCAGGTCTTTGTATCCTCTTCTTGCTCAGTCTCCCTAAGCAGGCTGCTCTAGGCAGAGCGTGATCTCAGCTGGGACAGCTCTCTGCAACTGAAGCAGACCCTGAAGGGCTGACAGCTAGAAGCTGTCTGCTAACCACATCCCTACAGCTGCAGCAAATCCTTCCTTGTGGGGACACCAGTGTCACACTCTCATGTACACCCAAACAAAAATCTGCAGCAAAAGTCATTCTTGATGGTGGGATGTTTAAAAGCATCCCCTTTGAGATGAGGAGAAAGAAATACAAGGATTTCTCTTTTACCCCTTCTATTTGGCATGGTATTAAAGTCACCTATTAGTGTAGTGTGGTTAGAAAAAAAGAAAGAAAAGAAACAAGGATTGTAAAAGAAGAAACAAAGCTGTCATTATCTGCAGATAATTTCTCTTTGTATACAATATTGTGTCAAGTTGTATGTTCCAACATGACCCCACCAATGCCATCTCATATGCTGCTGAGAGTGTGATTGACACTCCTCCCACAGAGAGATGGTGTCTGGGTTCCCTCTCCTTGAATCTGGAAGGGAATCTGTGACTGCCCAGACCAATGGAAACCAGCAAAAGTAATGGTATGGCTTGCTCTCTCTCAGGACACTTGCTTTTGGAACCCAGCCGCCATGTAGGGAGGAAGCCCAGAACACATGGAGAGGCCACATGTGCATGCTCCAGCTGATGGCCTCAGCTAAGGTCTCAGGTAATAGCATCAATTGTTGGAAAGAATTCAGATGATTCCAGCCCCCAGCACTGACATCTGTCTCCACTGTACCCTATTGGAATTCCGACCCACAGAAAGCATGAGCAATAATAAACGACTATTATTGCTTTAAGCCACTAGATTTTGGGATAACTTATTATGCACCAATAGATTAGTGCAAATATTAAAAGAAACTAAAGAAAAAACATTACAATTAATAAGAATTTAGCACGGCTGCTGGATACAAAATCAATATAAAAATCAATTATATTTCTATATACTAACAATAAACAGAAGTCATATTTAACATTTATAATAGGATAAGACAATTACAGAACTCTTTTCAAAATATACTAAAGAAGCACTAAAACAATGGAGCTGTGTCTTATGCTTACAGATTCATAGAGTTCATATTGTGCAGATATCTTATGTCATGTCAACCAAAATCACAATTACTTTGTAATGTAATGAGCTGATTCTAGAAAATTATATGGGAATTGCAAAGGCTAAGAATAGTCATGTCCCCCCCCCCCCCCATCGAAGGAGAACAAGGTGAGTACTTGCTTTATCAGATTATAAAGCTTAAGGACTAATGATACTGGGTTATTGGTACAAGGACTGAAATACGAGCAAACAGAACACAACAGAAAGCTTAGGTGCCAAACCCACATAGATACATAAACTTTAAATATGGCAGACGTGGTAGAGTAGACCGGTGGTGAACTGATGGATTTTTCACTGAATGTCCTAGAGACAACTTAGGAAACATACTTAACAAAAAATGCAATTAAATTCCCCTACACAGACACCAGTTCCAGGTGCGTGAAGATCTATACATGAGAGGTAAAAAAATAAAAGATTTTAGGGGGCCGCCCGGTGGCGCAGCGGTTTAGTTTGCGCTTGGCAGCCCGGGGTCCACGAGTTGGGAACCCAGGCGCCCGCCGACGCACTGCTTGTCAGCCAGGCTGTGGCGGCGTCCCATATAAAGTAGAGGAAGATGGGCACGGATGTTAGCCCAGGGCCAGTCTTCCTTAACAAAAAGGGGAAGATTGGCAATGGATGTTAGCTCAGGGCTGGTCTTCCCCACAGAAAAAAAAATAAATAAATAAAAGATTTTAGAAACAAGAGAATAATTTCTTCATCAACTTGGAGTAGGAAAGGTTTTTTTTTTTTTTTTTCCCCTTAAAACTAGTCTAAAAGAATGCCCCCAGCCCCGACTAAGATTGGTCAATGGCACCATGTTAAAATGAAGAATTTCTATTCCACAAAAGAATTTTTACAGGTTACACATGAAATTATACGAGCCTTTGAATTGCTTCCAGATAGTCAAGTGAGGCCAGCGGAGGGAGATGGGGTATGTTTGTCTCGAATGTGGGCATGAGACAGTGGTTGTTGTAGCTGGGCAATGTGCATAATAGCAAAAACTGGAAGCAACTCAAATACCCATAAATAGTGGAATGGACAAAAAACCCCACAAAACCATGGCACATTCACACATTATAACTATACAGCAGTGAAAATTGACCTACCGTTACGTGCATCTCTATGGATGGTTCCCATCTAGAGAAGAATAACTAAGTCCCAAAGAATCTATTCACTGTATCTCAAAAACAGACATAACTAAATGACATTTGTTGAGGGATCCATACATGGATGGGAAAACGTTAAGGAGGGAATGATTATCACAATATTTTCTGTAGTGATGATCTCAAGGGAGTTGGTGAGGGAATAAGGCACGGCAGCTTTTAAATAACTTAAAAAATTCTCTTTCTTAATCTAGATGCTAGTTGCATACGTATTTACTTCATTTTTAAATTTTATATTGTATGTGTATATATGCATGTATTTTATGCAGTTTTCTACATATAAACTATAACTCAAAGTAGAAAAAAATGTCAAAAAAGATGCAGCCATTATGACAAATCTTGAGAAGAATAATGCCTGGTATATCAAATGTAGTATTTCTAATTTAAATTGATGAATTATCTGCCTTTATTTGGACTTACTTTTCAATTAAATTACTACTACTACTGTTCCACTACTTTTGTTCTCTGATTCATTTATTGACCTTAATTTGTTATTGATTGTTCTCTTTGTATGAGGCTCGTTCCCAAGTGTCCAGGACACAAAGATCAATAAGGTTAAGGCCTTGTTCTCTAGGAGCTTGCATTTCAGTGTATGAATGTGTTTCCTATGGGTTAGAGGGGATAATTGTGCATCTTAGAGCCTAGAGCCATGGCTCTCAAACTTGAACGTGCAGCAGAATCTCCTGGAGGGCTTGGCAAAACAGTTTCCTGGGTCCCACTCCCAGGGTCTCTGATTTAGAAGATCTGGGGTGGGGCCTGGGAATTTTCATTTCTAACTATTGCCAGGTGATACTGATGCTGCTGATCCAGAGGAAACTACTTTGAGAATCACTGATTTATAATAGTTTTATGATCTTAAATGTCTTCCTTAACTGTAATGACTTTTCTATCCTCAGATAATTTTTCCACGTTAAGAAATGTAAAGAAAGACACACACAAAGAAAAAAATGAAACAACTTATTCATACATAAAGTTTAAAATGTTTCCTAACTCTTCATATAACCTTTTTTTTCTTTTCAGATCTCATGCTTTCTTGAAAAAATTAAAGCTAGAGAGATACGAAAGGGGAAAGGTGACATATTTATGTCTAAATTGGACATTAGAAAAGGCGAAGATGCTGTAGTAGTTACTAGATGGGACAGGGTGTTTGAAGCCAATGCTACAGTCAGAGGGAGAGAGCCCAGACTCCCAGTGAGCTTCCCGGAATGACTTGCCCAGCTGGAGGGAGCTAGGCTTTAAGAGACCATTGAAAAGCAACTCAGAATTGAGGACTCACTCCCTTGGAGACTGTGGTTATTAAAAATGTGGATAGATTTGAGAGATAAAGAAGAAGATCAGCATAAAGTGCTCAAGAGAATTATCTGGATATTTTCTTTGTATTTTTCTTAAACGATTGTGTTTTATCCGTCTCCCAAACAAGAGGTCCAGAGGCAGCCAGTCCAGGGCTGGGAAAGATGTTGGATGATGCTGTCAAGGGTTCAGGATCCTCTACTTTTGTGGTACATCCTCAGCGAGTGGCTCTCCTCATGGTCCCTGGATAGCTGCTGGCCCTTTGGACATTGCGGTTGTATTCCAGGAAGGAAGAAGAAAACAGGGCAATGCATGAAAGGGCACACCAGCTGAGTTTCCCTTTCTGCCAGGCAAGTGAAAGCTTTTCTGGAAGTTGCAACCAGAATTTTTCTGCTCGAATCTCACTGACTGAAGTGATGCTACATGACCACCTCAGGCTGGAGAGGCTAGGGGGATGATGGGATTGGATGATGGATTGGTCAGTCACAGTGTCTGCCACACCAAGAAGAGACCGTCTTACTTTAGGTCTTCCAAGGTGTCAGCCTATACATTTTCTGGAACAGGTAACTCATCTCAGGAGAAGTTTTCTCTTGATAGAGTTTAATTTGGCACCATGCATCTCCCACGGCAGGGCAGGAAAACTACATCCTCTCTTGCAGACTCATTCTGTCTTTGATTTATGGTATGGTAATTAAGAGTGCTTTCTCTGGAGCCAGACTCGTGGGCTCGAATCCCAGCTCCTCCTCTTATTAGCTGTGTAACTTTGGGCAAGTTACTTGCTCTCAGCATCTGAATTTCTTCATCTGTAAAGAATGGATTAGACGTGGTTCTCACCTTATCAGAGTGTTGTGAGAAATAAATGAGCTAATCCGTGTAAAACAGAGCAGTGCCCAGCCCACAGCAAGTGCTCCGTAAATGTTGGCAATTATTCTTCAAAGTTTAGATATTTACACGCTGTCAACCCCTATCACCAGGTTTGACTGAAATGCCTTTCACTTCCTTGCGACTTAACAAAGCTTTGATTTTGCATTTTCCCTTCGAGTTTCTTGTTTCTGAACCCCAGGGCTGTGCTGAGTTTGAGCTTCTCAAGTGACACGGTTGCATTTCTCTCTTAAGCAGGCCTTCCTGATCCTGACAGTAAGACTGTTGCTATGACTCTTTCCATATTTTCTCTGAGGTCTGAGAAATCTGCTGCCTGGGAAAGGTGCTTAGACCTACACCTGTTTCAGCTGGGACTCAACACCTCAGCAAATTCCTGAACTGAAGCTATTGATCTTGAAAGATCAATAGCTTCAGTTCCAGGAATTGCCTGAGGTCGTTGCAGTCCCAGCTAGAAACAGTCTTTAACCCCGGTTTTTTAAATGTTGCATACTTTAAAATAGCATTTCTATTTGCTCAAGTTCCCTTTTTCTGTTCCGATATTCCTCCAGGAGGGACTCATCTGGGTTTTCCTAACCTTTCACTGTTCTGCTTTGGTAGGCCAGTTTGCTTCTCTAGCACTGTCTACTGGATTAGCACACCTTCCTTCCTTTTACTTTCCCACTGTTTTCTAACCCAGATGCTCATTTCACTGGCATCGTCCTCTAGATAATGTCTTATGGGGTTCCCATAGTGAGAGATATGAACTTAGTGAGCCCTGGGCCTGCAGAAAGCAGGTGTCCAGAGTTAGATAATCCCATACAGAAAGGGTTCAACCTTGAGACCAATATCTCACCCAGACCTGGTCTTGCTCTATTATTTTCCTGACTGGTTCCCCATTAAGGTATCTCGGATTTGCTGTGCCTACCTGTACACCCCTAATTCCATAAATTCATCAATCCTCAGGCACAAAGAACACCTCCATCCCCACTTTAATAACCGGGGCCTTAAAACATACCCAGTGATTCCTAATCAAACGAAAAAGAATTCACCCTCTCTTACTATACTTCACCATGAGATAATGCTAGTGTATGAAATCCAAGTCCCTTCCCCCAGCAAACATCAATCCTCCAGGTTTTTCAGTTAAAATTTTTGGAAAAAAATCATCATCTTCCTTTCAGATAAACACAGCAAGTGCTCCTGGAGTTGATTATGTGATTTTTTTGTATTAAAATGTCATAATAACAATTCAAATAAATGTTTTGTTAGTTGCCAGTCACCCTACATAACAGAAAATCTATTTAACATATAAAAAAAGCAGACTTTCTATAAGAACAAAATGTTCCTGGTGTGTTCAAATCACTTGTTATAAATTATGGAAGACATTTTAGTGTGGTTTTATTCAACTTAACACTGAACTCTCAGATTAAAATATTCAGGAGGGCAGCAAATGTAGCTATTGGCATCCTTTTTATTTTTTAGGAAAAAAATTTGCATTTACAAGAGAAAAGATAGATATGAACATGAACATTGGTGCCAGTGAATTTCTTGGCGAGTTACCACAATCATGTTTACTATCTGAAGCAATCTTGAAACCCAGAGAGAGAGAATATGTTGCAAAAACATTATATTCTTTCTATTTTCAAGTAAGGACTTTTATCATGGAAAAAAGTGAAATAATCTCATTAAAGATTAAAAAGTAATGAAATAAAGTTAAATAATATATGACACTTCTTCCAATGCTTATCATTAAGATTTCACAGTGCACATCCAGTCTCGCGGTGTGGCAGAACATATACACTCTCAATTGTTCACAATATTTTCTGTGCATACCTCTTTCCACTGCCAATAGAAAATAACCTGCTCAAGGTCCAGTACCAAATCAAACTTATCTTTATATTTCCAAAAGTAAAACTACATCAACATCTCTCAAGTACTCAGTATTTTTTTAAAACAGACTAAATTGATGAGGTCACGTATTCAATTCTTTGAAATTCAGCCTTCCCTTTTAAGAAAAAACCCAGATGTTGACCTTGCTGGTCTAGAGAGGGGATTGGAGAAGAAAATATGTAGACTAATAATTTACTGCAAAATTAAAAAGAATATGAATGTGTATTATCACTCTCTGAGCTCATCAATACTTAATTTATATAAAAGAAATACATAATTAATTCATGACAATTTTATGTGAAAGTAAAATATTTTTTCTGATTGAGAAAATCAAACAAATTTCTTCATTACATATCTTAGTTTTAAAAATGTATCACAACAACTCCTTACTGAATATACTTTATTTTCATAAATTGCTTCACTGTATTTTTTGTAGTTAGTCCTCTGAAATACTTATTAGCAAATACAGTGTGATTTAACTACATTCTAAGATTCTTTTTTCTCTCCAAACAGAAGGAGAGAAAATAACTACTCATGTGGAATACTTAGAATAATGGCTTCAGTCATTTATTTATTCAACAAATATTGATCAGGTGTCAGGCAATGATACAAGAACCAGGACACATCGGTGAGCACAACAGCTTAAAATCCTTCATTCTCAAGTTTATTGTCTAGTGTAGGTTAGATAGCCCCCCCCCCCCGCATAAAAATCAGTAAATTGTATAGTCTATTAAAAGGTAATAAGTACAGTGTAAAAAATAAATCAGAGAAGGAAGATGACAAGTACTGAGTATTGGTAATGAGAAGGGGTGTTTGCAATTTCAAATAGGAGGGTCACAAAGACTTTTCTGAGAAGGTGACATTTGAACAAACACTCAAAGAAAGCGAAGGGAGGAGACATAGGGGCCCAAAATCTTTCATAGTGACTAGAATAGTAAATGACTTACTAAAAAATAGCATGTGTAACTTATGTTTGTGGTAAACAGTGGACTAGGGATCCCATGTGTAGATACAGCTCTGACACTAAGGGGATGTAAGACCTTCTCAAAGTCCCTTTCTCTCTCTAGTTCTCACTTTCTGCATCTATAAAATAATGGGGTTGAGCATCATTGGTCTTCAACCAATGGTACTGTCACCTCCTTTGCGGGCATATGGAAAAGTTAGAGGGTTTCACAATGATTAGGGGATACATCTGACAGGTAGTGGGTGAGATCAGAGAAAGTAAACCTCTTATAATGCACAAAGTGCAGGAGAGAGACTTGTCCTGCTGAATATATATATATATGGGGCCTCTGTTGAAAACACCAGGCTAAGGGATCAGGAAGCTCCTATCTGGAGCTGATGCTTTTCTATTTGATGTATCCATGGCTTACCTTTTTGTGTCTTCTTACTCTGCGTATTAGTTTTCTATTGCTGTGTAACAAATTACCACAAACTTAGTGGCTGAAAACAATACTCATTTATTAGCTCACAGTTCCACAGGTGAGAAGTCTGGCATGACGTTGCTGGCCTCTGCTCAGGTTATCACAAGACTAAAATCAAGGTCTTGACCAGGCTGAGGTCTTATCTGCAGGCTCTGGGGAAATATCTGTTTCCAAGCTCATTATGTTTTTGTTGTGGTTGGCAGAATTCAGTTCCTAGAGACTGTAGGACTGAGGTTTCCCTATTCCTTTCTGCCTGTCCACCAGGGGGCAGCCTCAGCTCTTAGAGTCGGCCTGGCCTGCATTCCTTGCTTCTGGGTTCCCTCCATTTTCAGGCTGAGGGCAGCATGTCAAGTCCTTTTCATGCTTTTTTTCTTTTTTTTTTTTTATTGTGGTAACATTGGTTTATAACATTATTTAAATTTCAGGAGTACATCACTATACTTCTATTTCTGCATAGATTACATCATGTTCACCACCCAAAGACTAATTACAATCCATCACCACACACATGTGCCTAATCATCCTTTTACCCTCCTCCCTCCTCCCTTCCCTCTGGTAACTACCAATCCAATCTCTGTCTCTATGTGATTGCTTGTTATTGTTTTTATCTCTTACTTATGTGCGAGATCATACAGTATTTGACCTTCTCCCTCTGACTTATTTCACTTAGCATAATGCCCTCAATGTCTATTTATGTTGTCACAAATGGCTGGATTTCATCATTTCTTATGGTTGTGTAGTATTCCATTGTGTATATATACCACATCTTCTTTATCCATTTGTCCCGTGATGGGTGCTTAGGTTGCTTCCAAGTCTTGGCCATTGTGAACAATGCTGCAGTGAACACAGGGGTGCATGTATCTTTATGCATGGGTGTTTTCACGTTCTTTGGATAAAACCCAGCAGTGGAATAGCTGGATTGTATAGTAGTTCTATATGCTGTTTTCCATAATGGTTGCACCAGTTTGCACTCCCACCAGCAGTGTATGAGAGTTCCCTTCTCTCTACATCCTCTCCAACAATTGTTGTTTCCTGTCTTCTTAATTATAGACATTTTGACAGGAGTGAGGTGATATCTCATTGTAGTTTTGATTTGCATTTCCCTGATTTAATGATGCTGAACGTCTCTTCATGTGCCTGTTGGCCATCTGTATATCTTCTTTGGAGAAATGTCTGTTCAGGTCTTTTGCCTATTTAAAAATTGGGTCATTAGTTTTGTTGTTATTGAGATGTATGAGTTCTTTATATATTTTGGATATTAACCCCTTATCAGATATATGGTTTGCAAATGTCTTCTCCCAATTGTTAGGTTGTCTTTTTGTTTTGTTGATGGTTTCCTTTGCTGTGCAGAAGCTTTTCAGTTTGGTGTAGTCCCATTTGTTTATTTTTTCTATTGTTTCCCTTGCCCAGTCAGACCCGGTGATTGAAAATATGTTGCTAAGACCAATGTCGAAGAGCGTACTGCCTATGTTTTCTTCTAGAAGTTTCATGGTTTCAGGTCTTACATTCAAGTCTTTAATCCATTTTGAGTTAATTTTTGTGTAAGGTGTAAGATAATGGTCTACTTTCATTTTTTTGCACATGGCTGTCCAGTTTTCCCAACACCATTTATCGAAGAGATTTTCCTTTCTCCTTTGTATATTCTTGGCTCTCTTGTTGAAAATTAACTGTCCATACATGTTTGGGTTTATTTCTGGGCTCTCTCAGTTCTGTTCCATTGATTTGTGTGTCTGTTTTTGTGCCAGTACCATGCTGTTTTGGTTGCTATAGCTTTGTAATATATTTTGAAACCAGTATGTGATACCTCCAGCTTTGTTCTTTTTTCTCAGGATTCTTTTAGCTATCTGGGGTCTTTTGTTGTTCCATGTAAATTTTAGGATTCTTTGTTCTGTTTCTGTGAAAAATGTCATTGGAACTTTGATAGGGATTGTGTTGAATCTATAGATTGCTTTCAGAAGTATGGACATTTTAACTATGTTAATTCTTTCAATCCAAGAGCACAGAATATCTTTCCATTTCTTTGTGTCATCTTCAATTTCTTTCAACAATGTTTTTATAGTTTTCAGTGTACATATCGTTCTCCTCTTTGCTTAAGTTTATTCCTAGGTATTTTATTCTTTTGTTGCAATTGTAAATGGGATTGTTCTCAATTTCTCTCTCTGCTAGTTTGTTGTTAGTGTATGGAAATACAAGTGATTTTTGCATGTTGATTTTGTACCCAGCAACTTTACTGTATTCACTTATTATTTCTACTAGTTTTTTGGTGGATTCATTAGGCTTTTCTATATATAGAATCGTCATCTGCAAATAGTGACAGTTTTACTTCTTCCTTTCCAATTTGGATCCTTTTTATTTCTTTTTCTTGCCTCATTGCTTTGGCTAGGACTTCTAATACTATGTTGAGTAAGAGTGGTGAAAGTGGGCATCCATGTCTGGTTCCTGTTCTTAGAGGGATAGCTTTCAGTTTTTCACCATTAAGTATGATGTTGGCTGTGGGTTTGTCATATATGGCCTTTATTATATTGAGGTACTTTCCTTCTATACCCATTTTATTGAGAGTTTTTATCATAAATGGATGTTGGATCTTGTCAAATACTTTCTCTGCATCGACTGAGATGATCATGTGACTTTTATTCTTCATTTTGTTAATATGGTGTATTACACTGATTGATTTTTAGATGTTGAACCATCCCTGCATCCTGGAATAAATCCCGACAGGCAATTTAATTTTCTATACTGAATCCCAGCATCAAATAAACTTTCCTTCCAGAATTTCTGGAATGCGGCAGCCTTCCCTGCTTGATCTCTCAGCCACAGGACCAGAGAATGCCATGGAGGTGCAAAGCAGAAAGTCTGCTGATTTTGAGCTGTCTACTATCAAGAGAAAGGGAGGAGGAAGAAGCCAAGTTAACACATTCTTGCTCAGTTTTCTTTTGTAAACTCCCCAATGATATGGATCATATTAATCCTTTGTCCCACAGGAATAAATGATTGAGAGGCAGAGAGAGGTGTGTTATGCTAATCAGGTTTTCTCCACATGAAAAGAAACATCATAAGAAGGGAAAAGTATTCCCTCACAATAAACACATGCGAATACTAATTTCTCCACAAGATTGCCAACAATAGAAATGATCTTGACAGTTTTTTCCTATAGTGTGAACTGAAAAATCATATATCTTTATTATATATATCTTATAATATACCTTACATATAATTATATATATTATTACACATTTTATATTATATATCATATATCTTTATTATGTAATCATTATTTATTATATTACTATTATTATTTATATATCTTTACTTTTATTTGCATATTATTGCAAAATTGAATATATATATATTTTTTTAGTGAGGCAGATTAGCCCTGAACTAACATCTCCTCTTTTGCTAAGGAAGATTGGCCCGGGACTAATATCGTGCCCATCTTTCTCTACTTTGTATGTGGGATGCCTGCCACAGCATGGCTTGATAAGCGGTGCGTAGGCCATGCCCAGGATCTGAACCTGCGAACCCCAGGCCGCTGAACCAGAGTGCGTGAACTTAACCACTATGCCACCAGGCCAGCCCCTTAATATATATTTTTGTGTGATAATTCCTTATGTTTTTCCTTTTGTATGAATTGAACTTTTATTTCCTTTGACCACTTGTCTTTAGGGTTATTTGTATCTTTCTTTTTGATTTGTAGGAGTTCTTCATATAGTCGGTAAGCTAATTCTTTATTAGGTAAGTTGAAAATGTTTTTTCCCAATTAAATATTTGATTTTTTACTTCTAAAATCATACCTTAGTTTTAACATTTTTCTTAAATGATCAGAACTTCCATTTATGGATTCTGCATTTTGTGTTTTAATGGGGAAGGCCTTTCTTATTCCAAGATTATAAAGACATTATTTTTGTTACATTTTAATAGTATTTTTATGCTTAGGTTCTTACTTCATCTGTAGTTATTTTTTTAATGATATCGTAGTAACAAGTTTATTATCATTATTTCCTAAACATTTATTTAATTTTCACAAAACCATTTATTGGCTATTTTACAATTTTCCCACTCACTTGAACATACAATATTTATTATGTGATAAACTCTGGACTTCTGTTGGAAAAAGTCATCAAGAGGACATGACTGCCAATTGGCCCTCGAGCTGGACCCCAGCAATCAGAGGCTCCATACCCACTCCTCTGTCCTTGGAATGTATGATCTTCCCACTGTTACCACAGTGGGAGCCATTTTCAAGGATGCAGCCTTGAGAGAGCAACTTGTTGTTGAGACCATCTGGAAGGTGTATGTGACTGAACCCCATTAAAGCCTCTATATAAACTTTTAAGAGACTGGTGGGCAGGTGTGGAGATCTACTTGTCTTGTGGCTGCCCAAGACAAGCCTCATATGTAAGTTCCCTTGCTTATTAAACCTGCCACCTCCAAATCTGGAGTGGCCTGCCTCTTTCTGTGGTCTTTCCTTTCCTCCAGGTACAGGGGACAGTTTCAGATTTCACCAAGGGAACTCCTGAGGTTACAAACCAACAACTTATTATGTTCCATGGCTCTTTTTGCCCAATCTTGAATGAATAACACATTATTAATTAATGTATTATAATTAATTAATTAATAGCACAGTGTTAGGGTGATAGAGTCCATCCACTTTCATCTTTTTCTTCTGGTCATTGTATTGTCATGGATACTGGTGTAGATTTTCTGTAGACAATCCCATATTCTGGATTTGTGTGGTTGCTTCCTGGCAGTGTCATTTAAAGTATTTTTATATCTTCTCCATATTTCCTATACGTATAAGTTAGTGCTATGGGCTTGATGAGACTCAAGTTCAATGTTTTGGGCAAGAACACCTCATAATGTGCTTCAGATTCTATCACCCCAGGAGGGACACAGTGCCTTGTTGTCCCACTATGATTGATGCTAAAATTGGGTTCAGATAGAACAGCTCAATCTCACAATTATAATATCTTCATAATAATAAATTAAGTTTTTACTAATTGTTCATGCATTGATGGTCATTGCTTGAGACAATGATTTCAACTGGAGTTTTAAATAGGAATTTTCTACTTCTATGATTTCTTCCATATTTATTAGATGGAATTCTGTAAATAAGAAATTTTCCTTATCATCTAGAGCTATTTGGTTTTTCTGACATACAATTTATACAGGAAATGCGAGATAGATGCTTAATTCTTTTCCTTTAATTGCCATTTTTCAGGGAAAGAAGTTGGTAGTCCAATTGTCCTGTTACTTCCAGGCGTGTCTAATAGGGTTCTCTCTCTCTCTCAATCTCCTCTCCTACCTCCCCTCTCTTTTGTTATGAATCCAATAGTTTTTAAAAATTAAATACATTTCAGTCAACTGAATTTATTGTTCTTTTTGGTGTTCACATTACCCGGTCTTTAGCCAATGGGAGCCCCTTCATGCCCGCTCCAGCACCTTTAGACAAGATCTTGAATTATTGTCTTAAATGGCTCTCTTGCTTTCAGATACAGTAGAGTATCTCAGTCTTAATTTTTTTGCCTCAGATAAGGCAGAAAGCTTCTAACAATATTAGTACCCTTTTCATATTTTAAACTTTTGTCATTTAAAAAATTTTAAATCTATATTAAATAATCAAAATTATAATTTACATAATATTGTACACACTTACATGAGTTTTGACAAATACATTTGCCCATGAAGTGACCACAACAATCTAGATATAAAATATTTCTCTCACCACAAAACATTTTCTGCCTCTTTCCAATCAATGCCCACTAGTACTCTCAGCCCCAGGTAAGCACAGATCTGCTTTTTTATCACTACAGATTGGATTTTAGTTTTGCCTTTTACCAAATTTTGTCAGATTGAAATCATATAAAATACGCTCTTCTGCGTCTGGCATCTTTCTCTCAGAATAACATTTTTGCAATCCGTCCTTGTTGTTTCATGTAGCAGAGGTTCATTCTCTTCACTGCCAAGTAGCATTCCATTGCATGGATATATATAGGAATCTGTTCATTGTTTTATTTGTTGATGGACATTTGTGTTATTTCCAGTTTTGGGCTATTACAAATGAAGCTGCTATGAGTATTCATACACAAGTTTTTGTGTAGAAAAATATTTCCATCTTCCTTGTGTAAATGCCAAGGAATAGAATTACCAGGCCACATGGGAAGTATAGATTTAACTCCATAAGAACCTGCAAAGGTATTTTCAAAAGTAGTTATACCATTTAACCTTTCCACCAGCAATGTATATGTATCTCAGTTACTCTACATCCTTGACAGCCATTGTTTTAATTTATGTTCCTCTAATGACTAATGATGAGTACATTTTCATGTGCTTATTGGCCATTTGTATGCTTTCTTTTATGAAGAGATTGTTTAAGTCTTTTGCCCACATTTTAAGCTTTGGGTTTTATTGAGTTGTATATGTTCTTTATATATTTAGATATAAGTCCCTTGATAGATATATGTATTGCAAATACTTTCTCTCTGTCTGGGGCCTCTTCTGAATTTTCTTGGAAGTATCTTTTGGTGAGCAAAAGTTTTCATTTCTGATGCAGTTTGTTTTCACATGTCCTGTCTATGAAATATTTGTTTACTTTAAGGTCACAAAGGTGTTCTGTGTTTCTGAAGGGAATTTATAGTTCTAACTTTGGTCTATCATCCATTAGAAGTTTATTTTTACATATGAAATGTCACAGGGGTCATGATCGGCTTTTCTCCATAAAAAGACAATTTCCTGTTGCTGATGTAACAAATCACCACAAACACAGTGGCTTCAAAAACACAAATTTGTTGTCTTAGAATTCTAGAGGTAAAAAGTCCAAAATGGGCTTTACTGAGCTAAAACCAAGGTGTCGGCAGGGCTGCATTCCTTCTGGAGACTCTAGGGGAGAATCTGCTTACTTGACTTTTGCAGCTTTCAGAGGCTGTCAGCATCCCTCGGCTTGAAGCCCCACATCACTCCAACCTCTGCTTCCATCATCACATCTCCTCTCTGACTCTGACCCTCCTGCCTTTCTCTCATAAGAACACTTATGATTATATCTGGATAATCCTGGATAATCTCTTCATCTCAAAATCCTTAATCTAATCACATCTATACAGTCCCTTTTTGCCATGTAAGGTAACATATTCATAGATTCTGGGGATTAGGACATGGACATCTTTGAAGGGTGGAGCCATTGTTCTGTCAAATACTTTTGTGTTTCAGGTGAAATGTAAACTAAACTCTTGAAAACTACTTTTGAGTAACTGAAGTTGCATGGCATTTCCCCACTTCATTGATCTGCATGTATCAGAAGTTCGCAGGCACAGACACATAAGGAGTCCAATGGGCTTTGGTGCATTAACACATTTAATTCTACCCAGCAGGGATAGTTTTCATTTTAGAGATGAAAAAGATTCCCATAAGCTTATTTAACAACTGGAGACTTGAGTGTGCCAGCTGGTGTGAAGGCTCACCCACTCTTTCTCACACACCCTGATTTTTTCTGTTATTTTATTTGGTTCTTAAAGAGTTTAAATACTTTTGATTTAAATACAAAGAACTATATCCTGAGGATAACTCCAGAACTCCTTTTTAGAGCAGCTAAAGCATGTTCATTAGCCATATGTCACCAGCAGTCAATGGACATTTGGAGAAATGGAGCATTAGGTTGTTGGGCTAAATGCACATGATCCTTGTTTTTACAAGGATCTCAAAGTTGTAACAAATGCTCCACCATAGCTGACTCTTTTTAAGATGTGACGTGAACATCCATGGAGCGTATAAAATCCATTTGCATCTTTTGCTCAATTGATATCCTATTAAATATGATTTGGCATGCAGTCATAAAATAATATGAGATTCCCATAATAAAAACATAATATTCTGGATGCTAACTTGGCCTAAAATACATGAGCTCCCCAAAGAATTTTGATGCTAAGATGTTAGAGGGAGATATATATTCTATTAAAATATGACATTGCTAGTATCCTGATGTTATTTTTCCTGGCTGGTTATCAAAATAAAGTATACACTCAAATACTCATCTTTGAATGATATGAAAAATGAAAATTATTTTGTCTAATGGGAAACTAGTTGTTAAGCAAATGTTTTTCTATATTGCCAAATATTTGACAACCCTATCTTGTTGCTTCAGCATTCCAAGGTGTGTTGCTTTCGTCTGCAATGTGGAAAATGGCTCACAAATGCCATGTCCATGTTCTAGCCCTGGGAGGGGAAAAGAGGTGAGAGGCAACCGTGTTTGTCTCTGAGGACTTAACTTAGAACTTGCATCTGTAACTTCAGATGACTTTTTTCACATGATTGGAACAACCTGCCAAGAAAGCTGTGAGATGTGGTTTTCAGATGGGAAGCCATGAGCACATCTAAAACCTAGGGGGTGCTAGGTTAGGAGAGAGAGAGAGAGAAGGAGAGAGAGAGAGAGAGGAAAAGACAAATTATAACTACTGTGTGGTAGACTTTATTCTAGAGGCAAGGGCAAAATATTTTACTTAGAGATAGCAGTATAAATGAAAATAGTGGAACATATATAAAACAACTGTTCATTCATCTACCCCTCCTCCCTCCCTTCCTCCATCCCTCTCTCCTTTTTTCCTTCCTTCTTTCCCTTATAAGCATTACATCAGATACTGTTCTAGATATGGGGGCAGGGGTGAGGGGTGTTAAAAGAGATAGAAAAGAAAAAAAACCCCTGCCCTTGTGTAGCTAACCATCCAGGTATCACAGTGGTTCTTAATCTTGACTGAATGTTAGGATTACCTGGAGAAGTTTTAAAAATTGAAATGCCCAGGGCATACCCAAATGAATTGCCTGAGACTCTGGGGATAAGACCCAGGCTCCAGAGTATTTGACAGCTCCCAGATGATGCCCACATACAACCAAGCTGAGGACCACTGATGTGGAGATCCATTTGTCTTCCTGCACCAGTTCTGCTCCTTCCCTTTTCTTCACAGTGATGCCAGGTGATCAAAGACTGAGGCCCTCCAGATGTCACCACCTAGTTGCAATTCTACAGTAGTTTCCTGTTGCTCTTTAAAAAAATAATTGAAATCCTTAAAATGGTAATAGATTTGGCCCTTGCCTTCATTTCCAGCCTCACTGTAGACAGCTTTCACTACAGGCTCTCCACAGTCATCCTGCTGTCCTGTGTTAGGTTCCTTCAATGCTCATTCCTCCTTCAGGCTTTATATAAGGTTTTTGCCACCAGCTCCCACTCCACCACCTGCCTAACTCCACCCAGGTAACACTGACTGGCTCGCAGGATCTTGCATCAAATGTCACTTCCTTAGGGAAGTCTTTCTTTGTCACTACCCAGACTAGACCAGTTCTCTATTATCATCTCCCACAGAACCCTGTGCTTTCTTTTCACAGCAGTTATGACAGTTTCAATTAGATATTTGGCTGGAAATTATTTAGTTTAAATCTACCCTTGTTAACAGACTATAAAAGCTCTGTGAAGGCAGATATTATTTTCATTGTGCTTGTTATGAAATCTCAAATACCTAGAAGGATGACTCTTGCTTCGTATTACTTTTATTTGTTTCCTGAGTGAATGAAGCAGGCAGCAGGCTGATCTTAGAAGGTCTGATAGGGTGCTTAATGAATCAAGGAATGATCTAGAAAACATTACAATTAAGAGAAGCAGGCACTGAAGCTGAATGTGTGGTATCAAGACTGGGTGACTCAATGAATGGTCATCTTATTAACAGAAATTGGGATGTCAGAGAGAGTAATCTTTGCTTAACCAACTTATACAACAGTTACTTCACTAGGAAATCAGGAGTTGAAATCCCACCTTATTTGAAACAAATGTGTAAGACCGAGAAGAAGAGATAAACAAGAGCAGTAATTGGAACTTCAAGACAAATGTGGAATTCTAACATAAAATACTATTGGTTCCAGCATTTCCTGGCCCTTGGGAATGACATAAAGTCACCAATGGGAGCCTCAGAAATGGAAAGCTAAACCTCTTGATCTCCCTTTTTCAGACTAGAGCTTGACTAGAGACCCCCCACCCATTGGTGTCACATGTACTTACTTGATATTCCTGCGTTCTCCAAGCAGAAGCTCAGAGAGGGGAAGTAAGGACACGGCCATTCACCTCTTGCTTTCCTCCTTTCTCTTTTTTGTCTTCCCACAGTCCTTGTATTAATTTTCTAGGGCACCCCTTAAAAAGTACCACAAACTGCATTGCTTAAAACAGCAGAAAGTTATTGTCTCATAGTTCTGGAGGCAAAAAGCCCCAAATAAAGATGTCAGCAGGGCCATGCTCCCTCTGAAATCTATAGGGGAGAATCTCGCCTTGCTTTTTCTAGCTTCTGGTGTTGGTTGGAAAACCTTGGTGTTCCTCGGCTTGCAGATAAATCACTCCAATCTGCCTCCATTGTCACAAGGTGTCCTTGTGTCTGTGTGTCTCTGTATCTTCACATGGCATTCTCCTGTGTTTCTGTGTCTTCACATAGCTATCTTCTTATAAGGACCCTAGTCATGTTGGATTGGCCCACCTTAATGACCACATCTTAACTTGATTCAATTTTCAAAGACTATTTCAAAATAAAGTCATGTTCACATACCCTTACTGGAGGTGAGGACTTCAGCATATCTTTTGGGGGGGACACAATTCACCCATTAACAGTACTCACATCATATGCTTTTGTCATGAAATGGCTGGCTTCCTGCTCTTGCTGCTGGAGGTGGAAGGATCTCTCTTTTACATTGCAGGAGAACTCTATGACAACGGGTCCTTTAGACATGCTTGTTTACAGGCCAAAAAAGGAGAAATAAAGATTTGGAAAACTTACTCTCAAGACCATCGCCTGGCTTGCACGACCTTTGTCTTTGCGCCCAATTCTATTTTTGCTTGCCAAAAGCCATACATCACCTTTCTCCATCTCTTTGGATTCTGTCTGGGACAAGTTCTCATGTTTGCCTCCAGGCAGATGCAAGCTAGCAAGGACAAAGGTCGTGTATAAAGAGAGACAAAGAATAAAAATCTCATTAATAATGGTTAATATCTAGATAAACATCTAGATATTACTAAACTGTTACTGAGTAATCTCAGCTCTACGTTCCTGCAACCTGGTTCAGTTTTCAAGTAAGTCGGTGTTACTTTGGAATTGGGATGCTTCTGTGAACGATGGGCTCGTTTCATATAGCTGCCTTTACTGTTTCCATCTAGAAGGCGGAGATCGGTTTCTGCTACCTGAATACAGATATGTGTCGCTTAACGACGGGGATATGTTCTGAGAAATGTTTTGTTAGACAATTTCATCGTGCTAACATCATGGAGTGTACTTACACAAACCTAGCTAGTACGTATAGCCTACCTATTACACACCTAGGCTCTATGGTACTGATCATATGGGACCATTGTCGTATGTACGGTCCATTGTTGACCAAAATGTTGTTATGTGGTGCATGACTGTAAAGATGAAGAACCTTTCTGTCTGAGAATCTGTCTCTCCTCTTCCCTCAAAGTCCTCTCTTCCCTGCCTCGGATCCTCACTGCTGTGTCCACTGCAGATGGACTCTGTGTCCTTAGAGGCTGAGTCCTTACAGCACCAAGGCATCTGCTTGATTCAGGAAGATGAAAAAAAGCATCTCACCAGCTGCTCACATTGCATTGACCCAACAACTAATTGAACCATTGAAATATTTCACTTTTAACTGAGTTGTGCTCATCTGGGTAGATGTAGTCACAGCTCAGTGGGAGAAGGGACACTAGAAATAAAGACGTGAGAAGAGGAATTGAATATTAGACAGCCTTTGACCTGGGGGGAATTAAGTATTTTTAATACTTAATTGGTGAACTTTGAATAGCATTTGCAAACAGCGTAGATTGCGGAAAACACTTGTTCAGTTTCACATAGTTTGTTTTTGAAGCAGAAACACTCACAAGGAAAACAGCTCCCATATGTTCTCACTTTCAAAATTGTGGAATAATTAGTGCACTTTAACGAGTCAGTAGATCTGTCTTCCACGTGTGCATCATATGGTACACACGGTAAATTGATAGCCTTCAAGTGTCTTTGGTGAGGACTGACACCGGATTGGAGTTCAGGTGTGTGGGAGATGCTGCTGATGGGATATTATTTATTCTTTCTTAATTAGGTGGCTGCATTTCACATGTGCCTTGGTTTGTTTTTAGATCATAATAAACAGCTTATTACCAAGTCCCTCCATAAATACCTCAGAAGAACACAGTCCATGTGTCAGAAGGAAATAAATATTTACCGAATTAACTGACAGTCTTGCTCATGAATATAAGCCAACCTCGTGTTTGTGTTTATTATTTTAACTTTTTTTCGAAGCTGCCTAAAATGGCTGCTTTTTCCTATGGACCAATTTTATTTTAAATCAACTTCTAAATATTCTTCCTCTCAAGATTCTTACCATTGACTGTTTGGGACCTTATTTCATGAACATAGAAGGCTGTCAGAGATGGAAATTGCCAAGGAATTTCGTTTAATAAAAATACAAAACAAAAAACCCCGTTATTTGTCAGGCCCACTTGCCATCATCTGTGAGTCTCATCTGACATTCACCCCAATCTTGAAAGCAGGCAGAGCAGGGATCCTTTCCTTCATTATACGTGTGGATGTGGAAGCTGGGTTAAGTTCATTCATTCTTTTATTCTTTTTTTCACTCAACTAGGCAATAAATGGTGACCTTATCCCTGTCCCAATTGAGCTTGTAAGCATAAAACAAGCGAGCATCTAGCATTAGGTACCACTAGGAATGTGAAAAAGAAAAAGAGGCCTCTAATTTGGGAGGTCAAGGAAGGCTTCTGTGAGAAAGACGCTGGAAGCAAGACTAGGAAGGGAAAGAAGTGAGCAGATGCGTTGGCAGGTGAAGATGGTCTGGAGGAGAGGAGAGACTATTAAATGCAGGGTACAAGCATGACCAAAGGCCTGGGAGGCAAGAAAGAGTCTCCTGTTTGAGGAGATGTCATGAACAAATTCTGGCTAGAAATGAGTGAGAGGAAGTTGAGGTATTTTGGAGAAATAAATAGTGAAGTGAAAAGTTTAAGACCGTGGAATGAGCTAAAGAGACTAATGGATATCCCTTCCGTGGAATGAGGGAGCCTCAGGGGAATGTCTAATTCTATCGGGTTGTGAGATTTTGTCTTTGATTAGGCTATTTCACAACTCTGTGAAGATAGAAGTTAACTTGTAGAAAACTGATAGCAGTGCAAATAACTTTGCCCAGATGAAAGCAAATTAATTGTGTCCAGTGGAATGCGGTTGATTACTGCCCTATGGATAGACCAGATTTTGCA
The DNA here is from genome assembly GCA_031878705.1 of Tapirus indicus. NCBI lineage: Eukaryota > Metazoa > Chordata > Mammalia > Perissodactyla > Tapiridae > Tapirus > Tapirus indicus. Next base: position 8,003,143 of record CM062919.1, read on the forward strand.
AATTCATGTCTACATTCTTTGACTACATGCAAATTTGTGGTTCTTTGACTTCTCGTCTGAGCAGGCTGTAACACCTTTTCCAGTTCCCTCATTAACTAATAAATTAAATTAAGTCTTTGACACATGTTCATTTTATACCAGCGTACCCCATAATGTCAGTTTCCTACAGCAATTTATTTTAGGCTTTGTATACAAAATAGGTAGGCTCATGTTCATATTTTCCTTCTTCTTTTGTCTTCATGGAGTAGCTAGTGGTTCTCTGCACCTATACTTAGATGCTTTTGTACCCTCAAACACCAGCAAATATTTTCCTATGAATGGGTGATCTGGGTTGGCTTTATAGCATTTCTCTGGTCACTTTCTATTATCCACGGTAATGTATATTTTCTCTTCCCATGCTCCTCCCTCTCACCAACATACACACACTCATACACACACAGACTGTGCTCTGCAGAGGCCTGGAGTTCTTACAGAGGAGCCTCAAGGGCAGCTGTGGGGTCTAAAATGTCCAAGTGAATGGGTTCCAAGTCTTTGTCTCAACATAGGTGATACAAGTAGCAAGTGGTATAGGCGTTCATAGGCAGGAGCTACTACTGAAAGTTGGTGTTGTCAGCCATATATTTTTGAAGGACATAGGGTCTGTGCTGGGACATCAAGGATAAATAGGATTCCAAAGTTGAAAAGACAGCGTATAGCATAGAAAATTAGAACAAATAAATAAATGTGTACCCGGGAGGGGTAGAGGTGGTCCAAACAGTTGTATATAGAACTCTTTGAGTTGATCTACCTAGTCATAGTGAGGACTATGATGGAAGTGGGGAATGAGTCTGAGGGGTTCGTTGCACCCCTTAAGTGGGATTTCCTGGAATTGCACAGGGCAATTCTACTTATAGATCACCATCTCCAGCCAAAACTTACACACACAGGGCCACACAGTAAGCACAAGGGAGACTGGAGAATGGAGTCTTGGTTAAGAACTAGTATTTTTTGTTTTTCTGATACTGAGGAAGAAGAGAGGAGAGATTTTGGGAATCAGCTGTAGTGTCTGCCATAGCTGAGTTCAACTAACACCCTGTCATTGCTCTCGGTTGGGATGATTATGGAAGGCTCCACCTCTACTTCCTGATACTGCATTGGACTTTTTCAGTGTAACAAGAAGACCATTTTTCTACTTGTTCAAAAATCACAGCTCCAAGCCCTGTCTCTGACACTAAGTGGCAATAGCTTGGCCTTTCTGAGCCCCTGAGCCTGGAGACCTCTTTCCCCTTATCTGGGAAATGAAGCAGATGCACTGGAAATTCTTCAGCATCCCTTCCCGGTTTCTTATTATAATATTTGTCCTTCTTTCTACACCATAAGATTCTTTAGGACAAAGACTATAGCTCCTTCCTTGGACCTGGTGATATTTCACATGATGAGATACTCAAGAAAGTAATTTCAATAAATTCTGGTTGATTAAAAGTCTAGATGAATGGGCGGATGAATGGGCAACCCAGATGTGTGCCATCTTTCTCTCTGTTTTAGTCTCACATTCATATAGATGCAGAATTGAGCTTCTCATTGAGTTTCCTAACAAGAATCCATTCATGCAAAAAGCTCTAATAAGCAAAACAAATTCCACTAAAGAATTTATGGGGGTGTCAAAACAGGGAATTTGCATCACATGCTTGGTAGCCAACAGCTTCAGAATCCATAAAGATATTTCTAGTCTTCAAAGTCATTGCTTGGCTGTACCAGGGTGGTGGCCTTCCCGCTCCCCCCTGCCCCACCCACACAAACCTTGTTATTGCTCCATACAGGTCCAGCTTTTCTGGCTCGTCTCTCATCTCTTGGATTCCATCCCCAACCCACCTCTATGCCAAAAATATGAAACAAAACAGTGAATAGAAACTGCAACTCCCTTCCAACTAAATAAAGCATTTACTGATGTGTCTCTGCAAAACATTATTTTTCCAAGCAAAATGAAGGTCCAATTTCACAAGGACACTTTCATTAAAAGGCAAGTGGGGTTACAACCATCTTTTTTCCATTATAGCCAAATGAATGAAGAGATGGAGATGAGGTAACGACAAGGAGAGCAGGAGACATTGAGCTAGCCATTTTTAACAGATGCCATTTACTGATTGATCAGTATGTGCCAGGCTTAATCATCTGAAATGTATTATTATCCTCATCCTGAACATCCAAAATATGGCGGTATCAGAGCAGTTTTGGACTTGTTCAGGATGATAGATAGTACGTGGCATAAATGGAATTAAGCCCAGAGCCATCTGATTCCAATGATTGTCCTGCCTTCCTCAAAACGTTGCTTTGCTGCCTTCTGTATGGAGTTCATTCCATAATCAGTCCAGCCATCTCTCTGAATGCCTCACTTCCCCAGGTAAAGAAATGGTACCCCAGCAGCAGCTAATTAGACCCAAGCAGCTGTAGTTACCCCTAAATTACTCAAACTGTCTTGACTTGAGCTTCATCAACAATCTCCTACAGGACTCCGTAATCTGATAACAATCGGAAACTCAGCAAAGTGCTTATCAGCTGTTTCACGATGACAAATGTTTGCCAGCAAAGCAGATGAGAAGGAAGATCACAGAGGAGGCTCTTTATGTGGGAAAGGTAGAGGAAGCATCCTGTTTAGGGGATGTTGTTCCAACATCTGGGATAACTGTAATCCAGCAAAAGAGCAAAATAGAAACTGTTGGGAATGGGGGAGCTTTCCTTCTGTTCTCTCAAAATCATCTGAGAAAAGTTCATCTGGTGGTAAAGAAAGAATCTAGTCCAGCATTAATATAGTAGCCACTTGTGGCTACATGTGGCTACTTAAATTCAATTAATTATAATTAACTAAAATACAAAATGCAGGTCCTCAGGCACACTAGCCATGTTTCAAATGCTCAATAGCCACGTCTTGCTGGTGGTTACTGCATTAGGCAGCATAGATATAGAATAATTCTATAATTGCAGAAGGTTCTAGTGGACAGCACGTGTCTAGAGCATAAAGTGGCGAGATTAAAGGAAGCCAGTGATGATGATGCAGAGCTAATTAGCAGAGTGAGCATTTGTAGGGGGCAGTGCTAGGATTAAAACTGAAAGTACCAGAATTGTTCCATCTCACCCATCCATTAAATGGCAATAGCAATATCCATCCATTGTTTTAAAAAAATTACGATAAGGTAGACATAACATAAAATTTACCATGTTAGTCATTTTTAAGTATGCAGTTCAGTGTTTTTAAGTATGTTCATGTTATTGTGCAAACAACCTCCAGAACTTTTTCTTCTTGCAAAACTGAAACTCTATACCCATTAAACAACAACTCCCCGTGTCCCTCTCTCCCCAGCCCTCGGAAACCATCATTCTACTTTCTGATTTTAGGAATTTGGCTACTCTAGATACTTCATATGAGTAGAATCACACAGTTCGTCCTTTTGTGACTGGCTTATTTCACTTAGTATAATGTCTTCAAGGTCCATCTATATTGTAGCATGTGTCAGAATTTCATTCCTTTTTAAGGCTAAATCATCTATTGCATGTATTCATACTACACTTTGTTTATCCATTTATCTGTTGATGGACGCTTGGGTTACTTCCACCTTTTGGCTATTGTGAATAGTGCCTCTATGAATATGGGTGTACAAATATCTCTGTGAGACTCTGCTTTCAATTCTTTTGGTTATAAACCCAGAAGTGGAGTTGCTGGATCATATGGTAACCCTATTTTTAATTTTTTGAGGAATTGCCATATTGTTTTCCATAGTGGCTGCACCATTTTATATTCCCATCAACAGTACAGAAGGGTTCCAATTTCTCTGAATCTTCACCAACACTTGTTAGTTTTTTTTTGTGGGCTTTTTTTCATAGTAGCCATCTTAATGAGTGTGAGAAATATCCACCCATTTTTAAGGGCTACTTTATTTTCCATGACATGGATGCTAGTCTTAGAGAAAAAAAATATATTTTTTTTGCATTTCTGGTTAAAATGAATACACATTGATTATAGAAAATTGAAAAAAATATGGAGAAGACCAGAAGAGAGTGAAAAAAAAGCATAATCTTACTACTTAGAGATAGCCACTAATAATATCTTGATGTCATTAAAAATACATAAAGAAACTTTAGTTTTCTAAATAGGAACTATATTTTATGTACTGCCTCATAATTTGACTTTTTAAAAAATAATACTTATTGGGCATATTTATGTCATTAAATAATTTTAAATGTTTTGTAATATATGGGTGGTATTTAATAATGTGGATGTAACGTACTTCAATTTACCACTTAATTTTGAATATATAGAATGTTTTTGTTTATATTTTATTATAATTACATTGTAATGAATTCTCTTAAACATAAATCACTATATAACTATATGAAAATTTTCTAGGACACATTTCTGGATTTTTCTAGTCACAGGGTTTGGAATATTTTTTTTTAAACTTTTCTTATTAAAGAATAATGTACATATATAAAACTAAAAATTATAATTGTACATCTTGATAAATTATCCTGAAGTAAACAACATCAGCATGACCAACATTCTTTTTATCCAACCAGCTTTTTCAACAAAAGCTGAATATTGCCAGCTAATTCAGGTTAGTTTCTCCAGAAGTAGACGCCGAGATGAGAATTTGTGCATAAGTGAATCATTAAGGAAATGCTCCCAGGGGAAGCAGGTAAGGGAGTGGGAGAAGCGCATAGGGAAGGGGAGAAAGGTGTCATCAAAGTGGAAGGCTCCACAAACAACTTCAGTCTGGCCTTGAAGAGAACTCATGAGTGAGGCAGCCTCAGAACTGTCCCACCCACCCCATGACGTGGGGACAGGCTTCCTTACTTCCAAAGACAATCGGTGGTGATGGCCCTGCAGGGAGAGAGAACACAAACCTCCAGATCCTTCTGGGTCTCTGTGCCTTTGGACAAGGCCTCCAAAAGGACAGTTTGCCCAAGAAGCACCACAGGTACTGCCCATTGAAAGCATTACAAAGGCAGAAGGGGAGGTGTTTGGGGCTGGGGACATGTAAATGGTAAAAAAAGGATCTGAAGGGACAGGGGGAAGCCCTCACACAGTCCACCCCGCCTGCATACCAGAAGTCCCCCTCTTGTCCAGAAGAAACCATTGCCCTGACTTTTAATACCATAGATCAATTTTGCTTGTTTTTGAACTTTATGTAACGGAATCATGCAGACAGTACTCCTTTGTGTCCGCCATTCCTTACTTATCACGATGTTTATGAGACCCAGCTAAATTGGTGCACATACCACAACGAAGTGCGTTTCTTCGTGGTGTAGGATTCCATTGTTTAGCTATACCACCATTTATTTATTCAGTTTACTCTTCTAGGATGTCTGAGTTGTTTCTGCTTTAAAAATATTAAATGATGCTGCTATGAACGTTGTTGACCATTACACTCACTTCTGAGGGGAGGAATTGCTGGGTCATAGGGTGGGGAATATTAGTCTTAGTAGACATGGCTGGAAGCAGTTCTCTGAAGTGGCTACACCAATGAAATGCCTACCAGAAGTCTATAAGAGTTTTAGTTTACATCCTCATCACACTTGCTATTGCCAGTCTTCTTAGATTTTAACCATTTTGGTGGATATATAGTGGTTTCTCATTGTGGTTTAAACTTGTATTCCTTAAAAAAAGATGTTGAACATCTTGTCATATGTTTCTTGTCTGTTTGGGTAGCCTCATTTGTGATGTGCACCCTTGTAACTGTTGCCCATTTTAAAATTGGGGTTTCTTTACTGATTATTATAATTTATATATATGCATATACATATTATTAGAATTTATAAATATGTATATACACATACATATATATAAAATTGCATAGTATATATTTATTTATAGTTTTAATAATACAAATAAATATGTATATTTGTATACACAGACACACACATATATACCCTGAAAACGAGTCTTTCATTGCATATGTTGCCAATATCTTCTACTCTCTGACTTAATCTTATACTCCCTTAATGGTGTTTATTGACAAAATGAAGTTCCTAATTTTAATGTGATCTAGTTTACCGATCTTTCCCTTTGGCTAATACTTTGTGCGCCTGTGTAAAAATCTTTGCCGTCATCAAGGTCATGGGAATATAATTCAATGTTATTTTCCAGAAGATGGATTGTTTACTTGGAATTCATTTTTTGTGTGTAGTACAATGTAGGGATCAAATTTCATTTTCTTTCCATATGAATATTTATTTGACAAGCATAATTTATTGGAAAAACGTCTTTCCTGTACTATTCTACAGTTCTACCTTATTCATAAATCTAATGTTCATATCTGTGTGGTTCTGCCTCTATTCCAATTTATCTACTTTTGTGCCAATACCATGCTGTCTCATTTGCTGTATCTTTATAGTAAATTTTGATATCCATTAGAGTAATTCCTACAACTTTGTTCTAAAATAAGGAGAATAAACTCTTACATAAAGAACAAACAAATAACCAAAACAAACAACAAACCCAACAAACAGAACCTTTTATGTCACATATTATAAAACTTAAACACTCAAATTACAAAAACTATTCCTTATTTTTTGCCTCCTCGGTATCATCCCCCTTGATTCTCCCATGGGACTGCTGTGACCTCCTTTAAAAATGTCTATCAGCATCTCATTTCAGATGGGTCCCTATCTTGTTTACTGTGTCCCCTAGTTTTCAAGACATATATTTGGACCTATTTTTCTAATATATACCCTACATTACTTACTGGTCTTTCCCTGTTTTCAAAATTTATGTTTGGGTCATTTTTCAGGAATCTATTATCAGTCTTTTGAGGTTGGATGTCTTGTGAGTTCGGGGCCTCCCCCTGAAGTAGATCCCCAAACTAATTCAGAAATGGAATGTTTGTTTTGGGGAGGTAGCAAGGGGGGCTTGGAATCTTGGGGGATATTCATGAATGAAACAAACCTGAGGAAGACTGGAGTGTTAAGGACTGAGACAAAGTCATTACCTGGCTTCTGGCTGGTGTATCCTCCTCCCATCTCTTTCCACATGCAGATAACTTAGCAAATGATAACGCCACATTTAATATTTCTGTGTTGTCTTGTTTTCACAACAAATGGGTGTCGTCTTGCAGGATGTGGAATAACAGGGATCCTGAGAATAATGGAAAAGGGCTACAAAGTACAAAGTGAGTGTACGTGTGGTGAGACCCCTTGATGTCTCCATTTTTCATCTTCTCCTCTGCCACCTGGAGATGGATGCTGCAGCAGAGCTCTATCCCTAAGCTATTTATCCTCCAGGAAGACTGTTGGTCTTCTAGGTGGGAAGCACAGACTGAGCCTGGCTGTCTGGCTTTCAATCTGCTGACTGACCCCATTCCCTTTCTTCAAAAAGGAAAATTTTCCTTGTGTGTGCTCCATTTTGATCCTGATATAAAATGGATTGTTCTGAATTTTTGAGTTATTAAGGAGCCTTACACCTGCTCAATTTTTTTAGACTATGATGGTCCCCTACCTATAAAATGCACTAAGAGAGGAAGCTAGCTCCCCATAGATGGCCCCAAGTGATGGTTTTCCCTTGATGGCTCCTGAACCGTGGAAAAGAAAACTAGGAAAAATCATTCTCTTGCCAAACAAGGACAAAGTAGGAAGATGAAGCGTACAAAAGAATGATGTTATTCTGTATTGCTTCCCTCACAATGTGCCCAGGAGAGGTTTCTCAACCTTATTAAGAACCTGGGGTGAAGTGGGGAAACTTGAAGACTTCTACAGATACTTACAAAAGTCCCCAAGATAAAGACGAAACCCTCATCTATTTGAGGCCTTTATCCATCCATCAGGACAGGTTGGGGAAATTGTAACTGCTAAAGCATCTAGGGCATTGGAAACATGAGTGTCCAAACAAACCTCAGTCACCTCTGTGTCTGCTAGTAAATTTAAACCACTCTTGTACCAAGAGTCTGCACCTTTGTGTTTTCCTTTTCTGAGGATGACAGAATCTTCTCTATGAAATTGTCTGTATCAATATAAGAATAAGCCTTTGAAGTGTCATCACTAAAGTCTCTGAGTCCTGAAGAGTGCTCATCCTAGAAATCATGACCATAGCTGTTCTTCTACTGACAATAAATGGACCACAGACTTCTCGCAGGGTGAGATATTGTACTGAAATGGATTTCTCTATTGTCCAGACTTTAATTTTTTTATTGTAACTTTTTATTTTGAAATAGTTTTAATCTCACAAGAAGCTGCAAAAATATCCAGACTTCTGGTGTACCTTTCACAGCTTTTCCCAAACGTTAACATCCTGGTAAATCATAATACATGGTCAAAACCAGGAAATTGGCATTGGTACAATAATATTAACTCAAGTACAGACCATATTCAGATTTCACAAGTTTTTACATGAAGTCTTTTTAATTTTTGTTTTTGGTGTATAGTTCTATGAAATTTTATCACCTGTGTAGATTAATGTAAACATTACCACAATCAGAATACAATCTGTTCCATGACCACAAAAACAGTCATTCATTGTTGGTTTTAATTTTTTAAAACTACATCTTTGATCTTAAAAAAAGATCAAATTAGAGTAATTTTTCTTGCTTAGTGTAATCTATTATACAGTTGTAACTGGGGGAATAATTATGATATTTTAAATATTTTAAAGTATAAATATTTAAAATGTCTTAGTTTGTCAGGAAGCCTTTAGAAGATACTAACATATAAATATCTATAACCCTAAGAACTTTGTTCTAGTTATATAGTACACAATTTTAAGCAGCAGTGTTCTGGCTATATTGCTGCATAACAAATCATTCAAAACTTTAGTGGCTATAATAAGAAACACCATTTGTTTTGCTCACAAATCTTCAATGTAGGTAGGGGGTACAACTCATCTCTGCTCCATGCGGCATTAGCTGAGGTGGCTCAACTGGGGCTGGAGGAGTCACTTCCAAGATAACTGAGTCACCTGGATGGCAAGTTGCCAGCAGTCAGTTCCTATCCACGTGGGCTCCTCCACGGAGTGGCTTGGGCTTCCTCACAGCATGGTGGCAGAGTTTTATGAGTAAGAGTAGAAACAGCAAATGGAAGCTACCAGTTTCTTAAGGCCAGGGCCTGGAAACTGGCACAGCATCACTTCCATCTATTGGTCAAGAAGACACAGAGCCCAGATTCAAGGAGAGTGGACGTGTACCTCACCGTCTGGTGGGAGGAGTGTCAAATTTTTGTGACCATATTTTAAAACCACCACATTATTTGTCATATAAAGAAATTTGTCACCTTAAAAAATGCTTAGAGTTTAAAAAATGTATTACAAATTTGTTGCAATAAAAATGAAGTTCAGGGCCAGCCCTGATGGCCTAGTGGTTAAAGATCGGCTCACTCCTCTTCAGCAGCCTTGGATTGGTTCCTGGGCGTGGAACCACACCACTCGTCTGTCAGTAGCCATGCTGTGGTGGTGGCTCACATAGTAGAACCAGAAGGACTTACAACTAGAATATACAGCTTGTACTGGGGCTTTGGGGAGGAAAAGAAAGAGAGGAAGACTGGCAACAGATGTTAGCTGAGGGTGAATATTACCCAGCAGAAAAAAAAAGAAACAAGTGTCAACTTGCCTTAAAAAAAAAAAAAAACAACTAAGTTCAGAAATAACTTAGTCTTCAGATATATTTGTTTGGAAAACAGCCTTCCACAAAAAAACCTATTAAGATGTATATGATGAAACATATGAAATGTGATCAATTTATATCTGAATATTTCATTATATGTGGAGGGCTAATGATTTTTAGAAAGAGCAATGAGATGACACTAAATATCTCAACTAAAAATTGGAAGAATTAAACATTTTTAAACTAATAATATTTTTTCTAGTGGAGTTTTAATTTGGGACTGATAAAACAAACCACTGGCCAAGGAACTGATAAAATGCTTGGTCCTGAGCCCAAAAGCCTTAAAATACTGCTTCATAGAAACGGTAGTACCTCTTTTTCCTTTATGAAAGACTCCCTTTTGAATCTCATATTTTTTAAAACATTAGTTCAAAACTTGGGATTTTGTGTTAAATTCTTTTTAAATATGAAAAAGGTGATAAATGTAAATTTAATAATGAAGTGGGAGCATTCATCAATTTTCCTTGGTTCTAAAAAACCATATTTTGTGTGTTACTCTGTAGTATTAAGAGCAGTTAACACAGAAATAAAAATCAGGGTTTTGGGTACATGGCATATTTGATTTCACTTAAAAATTTGGATTTCTTCACTAAACTAAATAGCTAAAGCTTTACGTAAATGATCTAAAATACAGGACTTCAGTTGAAACGAACTGTTGCAGCTAAGATGTCTTATAACTGTAAACATTCTTGTCTCGGGAAATGGCTCTAGGAGGACCAGGATCCAGATAGTCTGGAAATTGTATGAATCCGTAGAAAAGTTTCCCCTTGAACTCGGGAATCATGGTTTAGGTTTGTAATATCTGACTCGTTTCCAAATGCTGATTTCTTAAAATTAAATTGTATTTTATTTTCATATATGCTGGTTATTTTTTACAGCACATTTGATTGGCTTTGTGAAATTAGAATTTACGTAGTATTAAGGTAAGGCCTCTGAGAAACTAGTGTCCTAAACTAGGTTTATCTCCAACTAAAATGAGCATACATGCAATATATATGAGAATTTCAGGGCAAAACTCAAGAGCTTGTATTTATTTTATTTCTTTTGCTAATCATTTGGGATTCTAAGGTCTAGGGATCTTCTTGATCCCCCAGTGGAAAATTGAAATCTTTGGCTGGTATTGTGTCAAGATACTACTAATTGGGATAACCTCATTGCAATAATACATAATCTGATATAGTAAAGTGACAAGGGAATGTCACATGTGAAAATAAGTGCTCTGACATTATCAGAAAATAAATCATAGGAGGCAGGACTGGTTTATTCAACCAGGAAGCAAATATAGATATCTTGCACTTAAACTATGTACCAAGTCATTGCAGGTGATCAGAGAGTGATGAAATGAAACTATTGGGCAGAATTTTCAATACAGAGCTCAGGATTTTTTTAAACCATCTCAAGGTAGAGCGGATTCTTCTTTCCTAGTGTTTTGACAATCAAAGCAGCCTTCACCCTCTGTGAATTTACCAGTGGTACCTGTTGAAATGCCAACAACCTCAGACTGAAAACAGCAGAAAGCCCTGAAGATAACGCTATAGATCAGACAAGTACTTGCAATGACAGAGTGAGAAATTATAATTGATTCTATAACAGTGATTTTCAAAGTGTGGTCCCTGGACCAGTGGCAGCAGGATCATCAGAAAATTTATTGAATTGCAAATTTTTGGCCCCACTCTAAACTTACTGAATCAGAAATTCAGGGGGTGAATTCTGTAACTGTCTGTTGTTGTTTTTAAGCAAACCTTCCATGTAATTCTGATGCACAATAAAGTTTGAGAACCGTTTTTCTAGAACAAAATAATCTGGTTGCAAATGTATAACAAAATTCAATATAAACAAAAAAAAACCTACCAAAAAATGAACTTATTCAGTAATTATACTTCTGCATTAATATTGAATTGCTATTTTAGAATGGTTTTCTTATATTCTCAGTAAAGTATAAAGGCAGTGATGTTTATTTCATTTTCAAGATGTTCACTATGAAAGAAAAGGAAGTATAATTTTTCAATCAAAAATGTAAGTAGGGACACTGTACTATTAGAATTGAATTGGAAATATAAAAATCAAATTATTAATTTACAAAGGAAATTCAGAATATATCCTTTTTAGCTCTGCCCCAAATAGCCCAGGAGAAATGCTTTCCTCCCACCCCCCATTATTCACAGCAGTGCTTAGATTCTTGTCTCCAATGCTATTTTCCTGATGTAAGAAACCAAGGTTCCTTACATAAGTAGCTGATTCCACTTCTGGATTGAAAGGTAAAAAGTGAGCCTGTATACGAGGGTTCCCTTTTCTCTACATCCTCTCCAACATTTGTTATTTCTTGTCTTTTTAATAATAGCCTGCTGGCTGGGAATGTAAACTGGTGCAGCCACTATGGAAAACAGTATGGAGATTCCTTAAAAAATTAAAAGTAAAACTACCATACGATTCAGCTATTCCACTTCTGGGTATTTATCCAAAGAACATGAAAACACTAATTTGAAATGATATCTGCATTCCTATGTTCACTGAAGCATTATTCACAATAGTCAAGACTTGGAAACAACCTAAGTGCCCACTGATGGAAGAATGGATAAAGATGTGGTATACATACACAACGGAATACTACTCAGCCACAAAAAAAGATGAAACCTTGCTATTTGTGACAACATGGATGGACCCGGAGGGTATTATGCTAAGTGAAATGTCAGATGGAGAGACAAATACTGTATGATTTCACTCATATGTGGAAGATAAACAAAAAACCAAACACATAGATATGGAAAATAAATTGGTGGTTACCAGAGGGGAAGAGGGCAGAGGGACGGTGAAAGGGATAAAGGAACACAATTGTATAGTGACAGGTGGCAACTAGAGTTTTGGTGGTGAACATGATGCAGTCTATACAGAAGTCGAAGTATAATGATGTACGCCTGAAATGTGTATGATGTTAAAAACTAATGTTACCTCAATTGAAAAAAAAAAGTGAGCCTGTAAAACCTCTTGTGCCAGAAAGCAAAATAGCTTTTGCATATACATAGCTTTTCACAGGGTCATGTCAAAAGGATACATAATACCCAATTTGAGGTGAGCTTCTACCGATCAAGTTGAGACAATTGGGCATCAAAGAACATTGATGGAGATTATGTATGCACAGTACATCTAAAATGTCATGAGTCCATAATGATTCACGTAAGAAGACACTAGCGAGTCTCTCAATGAAGGTGAATAGAAGACAAAGTAATCTCGTTGGTCTTGCTATTCAAAATACATTCATATTATTGACTCATGAATTGCATCAATGAAAAATAAAGAAACTGTGAATATAAATCTGTCATCTAGAAAACATATTCTTCTGACTCATTGGGAACATCAATGGAATGATTCTATACATTGTGACCTCCAATCAGAAAAAGGCACATAAAGTTCACAAAATCCAATTGGAAATAATTCTAAGTATCTTCTAAGCATTTTGTTATATTCTGTGGGGTTTCAATATCTAGAATTAAAAGAACAACATTTACATTTTTGAGTATGTATCAATTCGGGGATGGAGAGAGCTGCAGCTTTTTATTAGTAGAGAGGATAATTGGATAATCAGTTTAACTTGAATTTGGAGAAGAAAGGACTTTCCTCTTGCAGTTTTAAGATTTGATATAACAACAATAAAATAGCTTACAGATTAAAATATCTGTTAGTATAAAATGTCCTTTAAAAAAAGGTCATAACTAGCCTGAGGTCTCTCCAATTGTCCTAATAAACGTGTGGAGTGCAGGTTGAACAAATGTGAATTTAGCCCATGATAACGTTGCCTGTTCTTTTTCGCATCTGTCTCCACACGCTGTCTTCTTGAAGGCTCACTTCTATTCCAACGTCCTTCTTAGCCTAAATATTGTTGCTGCCACTGGACTATACGGCAATCCAGCTGGGACACTGGGTCTGTGCAAAGGAATTTCAGAAAAAAACTGTTTCATTCTCAGGATAGTCTCTGCCCCGAGCATGCTCTTGTTGGCTCCTGTGGGATACATGGAGCTCATTGCAAATTAGTGCTCATTGTGATGCAAAAATCTACCAACAAGCCACAGCCATATTAAAATTGCAACCAAAAGCAAGATGAGCCTGACTCTTCTGGCAAGAGCAGATATCACTTAATATCCAACAGATCTAGAAAATTTTACCACACAGGGCATCTTTAGCCTAGCAGAGAAAAAGGGGGTTACCCTGTGGCATCCACAGTGGACTTAATGAAGGCCACAAATGAATCCTAAAAAACTGTGTGGGAGCAGAAAAATAACTCCAGGACTATTGACGGGAAATGGAAAATTGCTAATTTTAAGATTCCTAAGCCTTTACCTTGTTTACCATGAATGTTTACTCTGCTAAAGTCGTTCAATACAATATTGTAAATGAATATCGTGACTTCTTTTCTTTTCAAACGTGTATCTGCATATCCCTTCAGATGTATAGCTTCTGTAGTTCCTGTAATTCTTTTTGTTTTCAAATCATATACACAAAAATCTCTTCAAATAGTATATTTTAACTTTTTTGCTATTCCTCCCCCCACTGCCTCTTTTCAAATGTACTTGAACAGTTTTTCAAATATATATTATAAGCCTTTTAAAATTTGTTTACTAGTAAGTACAAGAACCTTCCTCCCTTATGGACCCCACCACTATACCTGGAAAAATGGGTGGGGAGGTATTTTCAGCTGTACTTGGTTACAAAAATGAACCCATAAAATTCATGAATTAGGGACTACGAGTGAGATCAGCACCTGGCTTCTGGCTAGTGAATGGTCTCTTCATTCTTGCATATTTTTAGAAATAAATAATAAAAGCCATATTTTAAAAATTATGCCTGTTTTCCATAAAATCTTTTCTGAGATTGTCTTGTTCATCATGGTCTTTTCATTACCATTTCCATTTTAGTAATGATAACATGGAACACTTACATATTATCAATTTACACACACACCCATACTTCTGCTAGGAATTGTATCAAAACTCTAGATCAATTTGAGGAGAATCTGTACATGTTATAGTCCTTGATTTATGTAGATATTTTCTAATTTCTTTATAGAAATCTTAGGAAACACATGCACACATATAATTGTATATATAGATATAGATGTAGATATATAATTGTGTATATATATATTTGTAAATGGTATTTAAATTTCATTTGCTAATTGTTGCTCTTGAATAGAAATGCAATTGACTTTCATTTATTATCTTTGTCTCCAAGGAACTTGCTGAATTCACCACTTAAATCTAATGCCTTATAGTTTTTTTTTTTTTTAAGATTTTCTATATATTCAATAGATATATGCAAATATAGGGTGAATAATAATAGTTTTATTTCTAATCTTCCAGTCCTATTACTTTTCTTGCTTTATTGCACTGGCTACCACCACCAGAAGAATGTTGAATAGAAGTAGTCTTCTATTGCCTGACTCCTGACCTCAGGAGCAAAGTTTCCAATGTGTTACCACTCAGTGCACTTTTTTGCTGTATGTTTTTTTAATTTTCTTTATCTGATTAGGAAAGTTCACCTCTATTTCTAGTTTGTTTGAGGTTTTGTTTTGTTTTGTTTAAATAATGATTAGACATTAATTTTATCAATATTTTTCTGCAACTAATAAGAATGATCACATGAACTAGTTTTCTATTTCTTCTTGGGTTAGTTTTGGTAAGTTGTGTTTTTCACTGAATTTTTCAGTTTTATCTAAATTTTCAAATAATGGCATAAAGTTGTTCTCAATAATTTCTTGTTTTAATGTCTGCTGGATCTACCCTAACTTTATTCTAATATTGGCGATTTGTGCTTTCTCTCTTTTTATCTTGATAATCCTTGCTAGGGAATTATTGATTTGTTTTGAATTATTCTTTCAACTAATTGACTTCTGATTCTATTGATTCTGTGCGTTGTATAGTTATCATATTTTTAAATTTATTTCTGCTTATTTTATTATTTTCTTTCTTCTACTTTATTTGGGCTAATTTGACCTTATTCTAATTTCTTAAGAAGCATATATATATATCCCATCTATTTTTAACCTTTTAAAACAAATAATATATATATTTAAGCTGAGAAATTTCCTTCTAACTACAATTGTAGCCTCATTCCACAAACTTTGACAAATTTTATTTACATTTTCATTCAGTTCAAAATACCCTATAATTTTCATTATGATTTCTTCATTGATCTATTGTTAATTTAGAAATGTTTTTGTTTACTTTCAAAGTTTAAAAGGAAATTTTAGTTATCTTCATGTTATTCATCTCAAGCTTAATTCTACACGATTGGAATATACCTTATATGATTTCAGTTCCACGTGCATTTGAAAGTATTCTGTAGTTGTCAGATGTAGTGTTCTACATACTAAGTCAAACAGGTCAGGATTTTTAGTTTTATTTTTAGTCTTCAATGTCCTTACCAATTTTTTCTCTGATTTTATTATTGCCTTGTTCTGTCAGTGACTAAGAAGGGTATGACAAAATTTCCACAATAATCAAACATTTGTCTTTGTCTCTTAAATTTGTCGATATTGGCTCTATGGATTTTGGAGCTATGTTATTAGAAGAAAAAAATTAATTAGAAGTTCTATATAATCCTAATGGGTTGACACTTTTTAAATAATAAAATATTTTTCTATCTTACAGCTTTTCCCATTAAATATCATTACTTTGATATCTTAAAACAGTATTTAAAATTTTTGATATTTAAAATGAAAAATTGTAACTATATTATTCTGATATTGATATTTGTCAGTCTTCTTTTGATTAGTGTTTCCATGACATACCTCTTTACATTTATTTAATTCCAGTTTCTTTATATCTTTATATTTACAATGTGTCTCTTTTATGTTACACTAAGTTTGGGGGATTTTTGTTTGTTTTAAATTTTTTTGATGCAGTATGACAGTTGCTGGGTTTTTTTTTTTTTTTGGTGAGGAAGATTGGCCCTGAGCTAACATCTATTGCCAATCTTCCTCCACTTTGTACGTGGGATGCTGCCACAGCATGGCTTGATGAGTGGTGTGTAGGTCCGTGCCCAGGATCTGAACCCACAAACCCTGGGCCACTGAATTGGAGCATGTGAATCTAACCACCATGCCACCAGGCAGGCCCTGACTGTTTGTTTTTAATTACAGTATTTCATCTATTTATATATAATATAATGTCTTTGTTTTTATTGATATTTTAAAAACAATGTTAAATTAACAGAGAAATTTAGAAGGTGGTACATAGATTTTCCATATACCCCACTCTCAGTTTCCCATATTATTAACATCTTAAATTAGTATGGTAGTTTATTACAATTAATAAACCAATACTGATACATTGTTATAAACTAAAATTGGTACTTTATTCAGATTTCTTCAGCTTTTACTTAAAGTCTTTTTCTGTCCTAGTATCCCATCCAGAATACCACATTACATTTACTCATTGCATCTTAGCCTCCTCTTGGAGGTTGGGATTCACTCTTCCTGAAGTCTGGTCCCTTGTCCTACGACATAGCCATTTGGAATTCCAACTGAATGGCATTTTCTTTTTAAGTTGCGATGTGTTCCAGGACTCTCCTGTCATAGCCCATGAGGCGGCTGGAAGCTCTCCTCTGCTTATTAGCCTGTCAATTGTTCTTGAGAACTGGAGAATCCACTGAGGTGAAAAGTAGTGCCAAATATTGTGGTCACCAATATGGACTTTGGGCCAAGTACTTGATGCTTTAGTAGCTCTCTGCTGTCTTCAAATAGATTTTCTTTTTAAAAAATATTTTTCTAGCATTTCTAGTTTTTTTGCAGTGAGAATGTCCATCCACACAAAACTAGTTCATCTTAACTGTAGTGGGTGAAGGCGTTTGAAAAGCATTTGCTCTATACTGCAAACCAGCTTTCCCAAATGTACCAATCTCATTTTGCCAAAAGTTTATGACAGTAACTATAACAATATCTATAAGTAGTTCTTTTGAAGCTTAAAAAAAGAGAGAAAAGATCAGGATTCATTCATTTATGAGTTCATTCAATACATTTTTGAACTCTTACTGTATAGCAGGCATTCTATCTCTTTCCTCTTACTTTCAAGAGGCCTTAGACTCTAGAGAAATTGTTTTCCACCCTTCTCTCCAGCAGCCGTTAAGCTCTATGAAAAAGATACTTTGTCAGAAAAAAAAATCATGTTAGTAATATTTCTCTATAAGTGTGGATGCCTATCTACCTCACCTTCACAAAAATAAAGAGTCATGCTAGGGTCCTTCATTGAATGAACACCATTTACTCCAGCTGACATTCTGTCTGCTTCACTAAAAACGGAAGTTCTACTGACAACCTTTAAATGGAAGTTTCTTTTACAAAAAAAATGCAAGAGAAGGAGGAGGAGGAGGCTATTTGAAATCTCCTGTATGGTTTGAATTGCTCCATTATGTATACATAACTTGGTGAACCATATAATTTATTTTTTAAGAGGGTCGTAACAGACATTAATTTAACCGCTTTTATTTCGCAAAGGTATATCAGGACGTGGAGTATTATGTCTTAATATCCTCTCCACCTTCAACCCATAAGTCATTTGTCATGCATCATTTAGAGTGAGATAAGATAATTTAAAATTATCGATCAATTACTCTTGTGTGCTTCACACTGTTCTAAGAGCTTTCATCAATAGCAACAAGGGAACACAATTAAAATAAAAACAATATTAGAAGCCACTGTCTATTTCTCAAATGTCACAGGCAAGGCTCACCATAAGCACTTCACAGTCATAGTCTCAGTTAGTCCTCACATCAGCCATCTGAATTAAATGTTCCCATTTCCACTTTTTCTACTGATCAGGCAATTGTCTCTCACTTCGATGAACTTTGGTATCAACTGAAGCACCAATACAATTCAAAGGATGATGAATATGAATGCAAATACCAAGTTATAAGTAATTTAATTAAACATTAAATAAAGCTAAACAATAGATAAAGCTATACGTTTATTACACGGTAAAATTTATAAGGCATTCTAGCTTTAGAAACTTGGTTTTAATCAGGCAGAGCTAAATAAATGACTAGTTCCTAAAGATAGAGAGGTTTTGTTTTTCTCAGCACGCCATACTCAAGAAATTCAATCTTTTTTTTTTTTTTTTTATAGTAAATGCTTCTCTGTTACACGGACAGGCCCTATTTATCTACTTTTACTTAAGTATACCAATGGCATGTGGGAACATGTAGTCTCCACTGTATAACTGGGAATGCTACCCTAGGATTCCACTAAATTATGACCACTAAGAATGAATTGAGAGTCTACAAACGGTAAAAATATGTGCTTTTTATAAACACTTTTTCTCAAAATTAATAGTTTCTTAAAGAAAAAACACTTTTAATAGGAATATTATATAATCCAGGAAAAGAGAACACTCGCACCCCTTTTATGGATGAAAAACTAAGGCTCAGTGGGGTTAGATGAATTGCCAACTTGCTAAATTCGAAAACTTAAAGAAATCTTGTTTAAAATAGCATTGGGGGTGGCGCAGCGGTTTCGTCCGCGCTTGGCAGCCCGGGGTTCACGGGTTCGGATCCCGGCGCCGGCTGACGCACTGCCTGTCAGCCATGCCGTGGCGGCGTCCCATATAAAGTAGAGGAAGATGGGCACGGATGTTAGCCCAGGGCCAGTCTTCCTCAGCAAAAAGAGGAGGATTGGCGACGGATGTTAACTCAGGGCTGGTCTTCCCCACAAAAAAAAAAATAAATAAATAAATTAAATAAAATAAAATAGCATTGGTTCTGGCGCATTTGATGTGTCATATGTGAATTAAGGGAAAGGGTAAAGGAAATAGAAAAACAGTTTTATTTTGTATGACTTTGTTGCAATTCCCATATACAGAACTTGAGCTTTCATTTCAAAGCTATTGGCACAGCCCCCACTGACAAAAAATACTTGAAATACACTATCTTTTGGTCAGTTTGAGTTCCAGGCCATTATCATTTGGCGATTGTTCCTTTGAAGAGTTCAAAAGTGTGTCTTCAGTGTTTGAATCTTTTGGCAACACAGCTTTTAAGGAATATAGAACTGTTTCTGGGACTGTTTATCATGTTTGAATTAACCACGTAGGATTCCTAATAGCAAGCACTTAAATTCTTTTTTCCCTTTTTGTTTTTCAATTGGTTTTCTTTGATTGAATACTTGTGTCTGTATATATAAAATGCAACACATTTTACTTCCCAAGTACAGCCCTTTCCAGCCGACCACAGCACCCCTCACAGAGTGCAGGATGACCTGTCCCCGCATCTCCTTTCCTGTCACAGCCCGCAACCAAACTCCTCAATGGCTCCCCTTATTCTGGACAAGATCCAAACTCCTTCTCATGGCATAGCTCCCACCTTCTCTCACCAACTTCATATTCTACTACCTTTTCCCTCAAAACTCATGCTTTAGAAAATATGAGTAACCAGTTGTTTCCAGAACATACCTTGCTCTCTCATTCCTCTGGTGTGTGTTGATGCTGCTCTCTCTATAATGTTCCTTCCCGCCTCTCCAGCTTTCTCTCCTTGGTCTTTGTCTGGAACCGCACTAAAACATGTGTAGCTACCTAGTGTAATAGCTTGAACCTCTGGGCCCCCTTAAACTTTAAGTTCCCGTTCATTCATTTCCTCAACAATCATTCAGCAGTCACTGGGTGTCAAATATCATACTTAGGTCAGGAGATATCTGGGGATCTAGGGTTAAAATGATTAGCTGGAGACACAGTTCCTGCTCTAAAGAAACTACCAGCGTGATGGGGAGACAAATACTCAATACTATATGTTATATAAGTGCTGTGAAATAGGTGTCTCTTAGTCATTAAGCCCCTGTTTCAAACCAACGATTCTTTACATTAAATTTTCCCTGTTCAGTTATGGATGTGGTTTCTGTCTCCTAAGTGGACCCTGACCAATACAAGAGGGGAACTCGGAGGCTTTGGGAGCACATATAGGACCTCTAACATAATGCCTAATGGAGAATGGGGTTTCAGGAAAGCTTCTTACTGGAGATACCCTCCAAACAGTAGAAACTATGGTGCTCGGAATTGACTAATTACACATTGAACAGATAAATGCTTCTTAATATTATTTTCTACTTACAAAAGTCTTATAAAGTAGGTAGAGAAGTATCATTATTATCATTTAACAAATAAATATATGGAAGCCAAATTGGTCATATCAATTTGCCAAGGTCACAATCATATGACAATTCTTTACCATTTGATCCAGCAATCCCACTTCTGGGTATTATCCAAAGTAATTTAAATCTGGATCTCAAAGAGATATCTGCACTCCCATGTTCATTGCAGCATTATTCACAATAGTCAAGATTTGGAAACAACCTAAATGTCCATTGACAAATGAACAGATAGAGAAAATGTGGCATATACATACAAAGTAATATTATTCAGCCTCCAAAAAACAGTGTGTCCTGCCATTTGCAACAACATAGGTGGATCTAGAGGACATTATGCTAAGTGGAATAAGTCGGACACAGAAAGGCAAATACTGCATGGTCCACTTATATGTGGAATCCAGTCAAACCATGTGAAAATAGTCAAACTCACAGAAACAGACGATAGTTATCAGGGGTTGTGTGGGGCTGTGGGGAGGGGAAAAGGGGAGGCTGTTAGTCAAAGGGTGCAAAGTTTCAGTTCTGCAATGTAAATAAGTTCGGGAGATCTAATGTGCAACATAGGGCCTATGATTAACAGTACTGTAGTGTATACTTAAACATTTGCTAAGATGGTAGATCTTATATTAAGTACTCTTATCACAAATGGAAAAACAAAACAACAAAGCAGCCAGGAGGAAACTTTGGGAGGTGATGGATAAGTTTATTACTTTGATTGTAATAATGGTTTTACGGATGTATACTTATCTCCACACAAATCAAGTTGTATACATTAAATATCTACAGCTTTTTGTACATCAAAATAATCATATGACAATTCTTAGACCAGAGCCACGGTTCTCCTCATGCCTAAGCAAGTGATCTTTCCAATTTTTCAAGAGTGTTGCAAAAAAAAAAAAAATAATAATAATGTGTAGGTACTGAAAGGTGGTATGATTTATTTTCCCTTCATTTTTAAGGAAATACGGAAAAAACATTTTGGCTCTTTGGAAATCTGGTCCAAGACCTTCCTTCCACTTCATGGATATACCCAAGTGAGGATATACCTAAGGGCAGAGTGCCAGACCTGGTTTCTCTGTCTTCAGATCCAAATTTACCCTACTTCTTTTCTACTTTGTATGGGAGCGGATTCTGTCCCTTGCAGGCTGCATTTTTTCTGGCTCCCTTGCAGCTGGCTTCCAGCTTGGTTCACCCAGTGTGAGGTGCTAGTGGAGACTGTGTCCTGGCGAGAGAGAGAGAAGTCAGGTCACCTCTTACTCTTCCTGTCTGCCTCAAGCAGCATCTCATGCAAGCTGCTGCATCCTCTCTATGACTCCAGCTTCTGCCCGACAGGCTCGTCAAGGTCCCAGAGGCTGCTAGGGGACCCTGAGCCCTGGACTCTGATGACACTGCCTCCCCCATTTGACCTTGCCACCCCACGGTGTGATGGTACATGCTGTTGCTAACTCTGGGCTAACTCATCAATTTCTTCATTACCTGTGCAACCTAAATTCCCTCCATTAAAAATAGTTGATAATACTTTTCTTACTGATGAGACTTTGACTGATTCAACCAGGCTAGGGTTACCAAACACCCTTTAAAATTGGGTTAAATATTCAAATGTATTCTTCGTTTGGCAGATGACAAATGAGTGAAATGGGCCAGGTGTAGGAAAATATATCCCTAATATAAAAAGGACAATAGAGCAAGTGTAATGATAAATGGCACCTGTTGTTTGGCATCAGGGTTGGAAGACAACAGGGAGGGGAAGAAAAAGGGAGAGGTGCAGAGCAAACCCTCTCTATTCAAAACAGGCTTCCCTCCAACCTGCATCCACATCCTGAGTGATTGTTACAAATGCACAATCTAGGACCCCATCCCAGATCTAGTGAATAAGAATCTGTATTTAAACAAGATGCCCAGGTGATTAACATGCACTTAAAAGTTTGAGAAACTACTGATCCATGGGATCTCTTGCTAAAGGTATGCCTCAGCTCCAGTTGAATTTTGCTAGGTAAAAATGTGTCTTCCACTTTATCAAATCTCCCAATTTTTCAGGATAAACTGGAAATTACTGAAATCATATATGAAATCTTTTGATTTTCAAATACTGGACTTATTTTTTAAGGGAGTGCATCTCAGATAGAACACATCTCTGGGATTGACAGGAGCAGCTGGGTCAGTTGGCTACATATACTTAAAGAAACAAAGGAGGGAGCTTGGAATGCATGTCAACAAAGCAGGTTGGTATCTTTTATCATATTCAAACTTACCTCTATCTTCTGCGGTTTACTCCTTCCACGGTTGGGGAAACATGAGAAAACCGGCTCCCAGAACAGAAAGAGGGCCCAAAGGCACACAGCTCATAAGAGGCCAAGCAAGGACTTCATCAAACTCCAATGCCCGCTTTCTCTCACTATAGATCTGCTTACAGAGTTAGTGGGTCTGTACCCTGGTGACCCAGGATCTATCCAAGGTACTAAAATCCTGGGATTTTTTTTTTTTTTCTCCTGCCGTCCTCCAGCAAATAGAGCAATGGTTAAGTGCAGAAACTTCTCACCGTTCACAAAGTAGACGTTTAATTACCAGAAGCTTCTGTGTTCCCACAGCAGGATGCATAAAAGGAAGTAAAGCATAATTGTAGCAGTGCGTCTGGTTCGGAAATTAAAACTCAGCAGGAAGGGCGTGCGGGGAGCCAGATGGTGTGGAGCATAAGGTGGTCTGCCGTGAGCCATTTTCCGCTCAGGCGGATCTCATTGGAAGTTGATTTGTTCGAGGCTAGCCTGCCCTGGGCCAGGCCCCTGCTTCTCTGTTTGGGGATTGTCTGTGCCTGTTTTAACAAACACTCTCTGTGTGGCAGATTTCTTCCAAAGAGGCTCAGACGATTTGTCAATGGTTAGGGAGCAAAACCGATAATCTTCAGGAACTCCTGGAGAGCCAATGGACAGAGAAGTTCTGGAAAACAATAACTCTGGGTTTCTCATCTTTCTCATGTGACATATTTAAGACCCCAACTGGGTCCCGGCAGAATGTTCAGAGTAAGGGAATTGCTCCACCCCATGCCCTGTGCTTGTGCATTTGGACCCGTAAAGTCTCTGAACTTTCTTGTTTCATACCAGATTCCTTATTCTTAGTCCCTCAGGATGTTAAATGGGAACTTGAAAGGGTAGAAAAGAGGATATCATGGCACATGACAGAGGCTTCTGCCTTGTTGAGCCAGTTTCCAACTGTAACGTCTCTCCAAGAATATTTGCTACGTTTCCTTGGTACAGCAGTTGTGTGTATAATTCAGAGGTGGTCCTGCCCCAAGGTTGACCTCATTTCCGAATTCCTTTTTCCACCAACTCTCGCTTATTCAAGTATTCATTCTTTCTTTCAAAAAATATTTAATGAGAAACTATTATATGCCAGGCACTGTTCTAAATGCTGGGAATAGAGTCATGAGTAAAATGGATAATAAACATATAAATACATGAAACAATTTTGGAAAATGTGAAATTCTGGGTAGGCATGCACATGTACACACATACATGCACACTTCAGGATCCTGGGGTAGATTGACATGGGATGGGTCACTACTTTAGTTAGGATGACCAAGTGAGTCCTCTCTGGGGAGAGGACATTTGAATTGAGGCCTCAATGATGAGAAAGCCAGACATAAATATGCAAATATGGAGAGGGAGGGAAGTGTTCCATGAAGAGGGAAGATCAGAGATAAGTATTCAGAAGTGGAAATGACCTTGTATGCTCAGGAATAGAGGAGGTATGTTGGTGAATGGGGGAGAAGGACAGAAGATGAGATTGGAGAGGGTCGCAGGGGCTGTATCCTGTAGGACCATATAGACCAAGGTAAGGATTTTAGTCTAATTGTAATGAAAATGCACTCAAAGATCTTAATTCCTAATCTAATGTGTGCTTTACAAAGATTACTCAGCCTGTAGGGTGGAGGATGGACACTAAGGTGGACAAGAATGGGGTCAGGAAGAGCAGTTAGGAGGTTGTTGCAGAAGTCTAGGTGTGAAATGATGGTGGCCTGACTAGGATGAGAGAAGTAAGAATGGTGAACAGTATTTGGGATAATTTGGAGGAAGTACCACTCTAGGCAGCCCCTCTTTGCCTATGCCAACCTTATTTACTGAGTTTGCTCAAATTCCAGCAGGTGCTAAATAATGTGAGTTCTTCCTATACAGAGTGTAGACCCCAACAAATAAAAAAAAAAAATTGCAAAGTGGAATGTTTGACATATTAAGAAGATTTACTGTTCAAGGCTCCATAAGCATTCTGAAAACTTGCATTCATTTATAAGCCATTGCACCTCCAGAGAAGAGCAGAGTGGAGGTCGCACAGCTGGAAGAACAAGAGCCCTCGGGATGGAACAGGTAAGCGGACCTCAAATATCTGAAAGGTCATCATGTGGAAAAAGAGGCAACCTGTTTGGCAACTGAGCAAAAAACTGGGACTGTATTAATTTTCTGGGGCTGCTGTAACAAAGTAACAATCTCAGGGGCTTAAAGAACAGAAATTTATTGACTCCCAGTTCTTGAAACCAGAAGTCCGAGTTTGGGATGTCAGCAGGTTTGGTTCCTTCTGAGAGCTGGGAGGGACAGTCTGTTCCAGGTCTCCTAGCTTTTGGTGGTTGTTCACAATCCTCAGTATTCCTTGGCTTGTAGAAGTGTTGCTCTGATCTTCATCTTCCCATGGCACTCTCTGCGTGTATCTGTCTCCAAATTTCCCTTTTTATAAGAATATCAGTCATATTGGATTATGGCCCACCCTAATGACCCATTTTAACTGACTACATCTGCAAAGACTATTTCCAAGTAGGGTCGTGTTCTGAAGTACTGAGTGTTGGGAGTTCAACATATCTTTTTTGGGGGGACACAATTCAACCCATAACAAGGACTAATCAGTAGACATTGATAGGAGGCAGTTTTGTTTCAATGTAAGAATGAATTTTTCAACAGTCAGAATGTTGCAGCCCTGGGGAAGTTCTGCCTTTCTCAGTAATGAGCTCCTAGCACCTGGAGGTTTTCAAGAAAAAGTTGATGGATACTCAGCCAAAGACGTTATGAATGGGGATGTCTACACTGCATGTAATAACAGGTTGAAATGATCTCTACAGTCTTCAAAAGCTAGTTGTCCATGATTCTATAATATTTATCTTATTAATAATAACAACTGACATTTACTGATGCCTCAAAGTGAGCCAAGCTCTAGATTGAGGCATTTTCTCTAATCACAAAAATCTTATGAGGTTACAACATGGATGAACCTTGAACACATTATGCTAGGTGAAAGAAACAAGACATGAAAGGCCACATATTGTATAATTCTATTTATATAAAATGTCAAGAATAGGCAAATCCATTGAGAATGAAAGTAGATTAGTGTTTGCCAGGGACTAGGGGAGAAGGCGATGGAGAGTGATTGCTAATGGGTATGGAGATTCTTTTTGGGGTGATGAAAATATCCTGGAATTAGACAGTGATGATGGTTCCACAACATTATGACTATACGTAAAATCACTGATTTGTGTACTTTAAAGTGGTGGATTTTAAGGTATGTGATTATATCTCAAAAAAAAATATCATGAGGTGGGCACTGTTGTTCCCATTTTATTGATGAAAAACCTTAGAGTGAATTAAAAACTTTGGCCATGCTCAGATGGTAAATGGCAGAGTTAGCCTTTATATTTATCTTTATTCTTTTCTACTTACAACAAGTTTCCTCTGGACTGCTTGGCTGACATTCAGTCACTGGATAGGAAACACCTGCTGGTGATAAATATCTATTTCCTTAAGGACATTCTCTAATCCAGCCTGTCCAGTTATGTGAGCTGTCCCCGGGCTTGAAAAGTTTTCTATTCTTTCATCAGATTTTCTGATTCTCTACCAAAGAAGAAGGAAAAGCCTGTAGTAAGAGAAGACTGGATGCTAATTAAGACACAGTTTCCTAAAAGGAGTGTGTGCATGTGTGTGTATGTGTGTCTGGACATGTGTGCTGTGTAAACTGGGGGGAGAATCAGAATTTTGGCCTTGCATTAGTTCCCTATTTCTGCTATACCGGGTTACCACTAATTTAGCAGTGTTAAACACACATCTATTATCTCAGGTTTTCCTTGGGGTCCAGAAGTCTGGGGCTGGGTTAGCCGAGTCCTCAAGTCAGGGTTTCAGGTCAGATCAGGCTGAAATCAAGGTGCTGGCTGCAGCTGTGATCTCATCTGAGGCTCCATGTTTTCCTCCAAGTTTACGCTGTTGGAAGAATTCTGTTCCTTGGCTTTTCTTGCTGGCTGTCGGCCAGGGGCTGCTCTCAGCTCCTAGAGACCAACCTCAGATCCTGGTCCTATGGCTCTTTCACAACATGACAGCTTTCTCCTTCAAAGCCAGCAGGAGACTCCCTTCCTTCAGTCTGCTGAGACGGAGTCTTATACACAATTTAATATTATTATGGGAGTGACCATTCCATCACCTTTACCATTTAACGTAATCTAATCAAACCATTTAACTTAACACATTGTATTCACAGTCCCACCCACTCTCAAAGGGAGGGGATTACACAGGGCATATACACCAGGGGGTGGGAATTTGGGGAGCTTCCTTAGAATTCTGCTTACCACAGGTATTAAGTTATATTGATCTGAAATTAGATCAGCTTGATTTGGTTCCATCACTTTGGCAGGGTCCACTATTAGGGACATTGCACAAAAAGAACTTAAGTGAAATGTATATAGAAGGCAGGAGAACATAGTGGAGATAAGCTCTCAAGTGTTTATCATGTTTTGCACTATTACTTCAGAAAACACTTCCACACATCTGTGTTGGACACTCTCATCTGTAGGTGCCAAAGTCTTAGCGAAGTGCCAATTCAGGAGTAGGTACAGAAAAATTATCATGTAATTTTTTGAGCATTCCAACTGTATTCATGTCCCAGGGCTGCCATAACAAAGAGCCACAGGCTGGGTGGCTTAAACAAGGGAAATTAATTTTTTCACAGTTTTAGAGGCTAGAAGCCCAAGATCAAGATGTGGGTAGGGTTGGTTTCTCCTGAGGCCTCTCTCCGTATCTTGTAGATGGCCATCTTCTTGGTGTGTCCTCACATGGTCTTCCCTCTGCGTGTGTCTGTGTCCTAATCTCCTCCTCTCATAAGGACACCAGTCAGATTGGATCAGGGCCCACCCCAATGTCCTCATTTTAGCTCAATTACCTCTTTAAAGACCCTGTCTCCAAGTATGGTCACATTCCAAGGTTCTGTGGGTTAGGGCATCAACATGTGAGTTTTGTAGGGAACAGGATTCAACCCATAACACCATCCAAGTGTGAGGCACACAGAAAAGGCGTTATTGTCTTCATGCTACTACTGAGAAAGTTAGGGCACAGATGGAAATGGCTCAAGGTCAAATCAATAATAAGGGAACATAGAGGCATTTAAGCACAGGATTGCAGAGCTTCCTCTCCCGGGCTCTTTTAGGTGTTCCAAACTGTGTGGCAAGTTGATATTTACCTGTGAGATATTAGAATAAAAGTTATTAAGTTGGGAAGCTGCCTATCGACACAACAATGAAGAAAATCTCAGAAGGCTCTATTAAATCCGTAGCTCTCTTTGGGATGTGAAATTATCCTTGCTTTCCATGCTGCATGAATGCTATTCAAAGACTTTTTGTTTTACCTCATCTTCTTGTTTTATGATGAATTTGTGCGTGAAAAGACTCATTAAGGATATCATTATTCTACATTTATCAGTAATGAACTGTCTGTGGCACCTATTAGCGGCAAAATGGTCCAAGTCCCTTTCTGTATCTGTCTACATTCTTCTTCATTATTTACCGCTCAACTCTCATCCATTTCAAATGGATTTGGCTGGATGCAATTTTCCCCCCAATTGTTGTTTTATTTGAGAGACAAATATTAATAGAATTCATAATCCTTGAGGAGTCCACCCTAAATGTTCCAATGTTAAAATGACTTTTTAATTTTTAATATTGGGAGGAGGCAGGGAATCTCACCTTGAGAACCTACTATTTAATAGACCCTTTACATTCATTATTGCACTTAATTTTCACAAGAACTCAGAGATGGGTGTTATCACTCCCATTTGAACCAAAAGAGACAGTGAGGAACAGAGGTCAGACTGTCTTGTTTTGGTCACCCAACTAGAAGTTACACCTACCATACAGGCGAGGCCCTGAGGCTGAAGAACATTAAGAAAACCACTTCCAAAGATTCTGTTACAGGATAAGTTTTCTCTGACTGCCACATTCATGCTGACTCCAGTGCATCCAGGCACAGGCTTAAACCTGGAGCTTATTAATATGTGTGAGCACCTCTGCCAACTGCAAGCCCCACAGCACCTTTTGCACAGCCTAGTTCATTTCTGCTAGTGTTTTATGATGCAAATCACTCCTTCTGGTAGAGTCTGTCACCTTTTATGCAAGAAAAGAGATTCTTTCAAAATCTTTATCACTTCTTTAGTATCTTTGCAGGGTTTTTCTCTTATCTCCGCCCCCCCCCCCCCCCCCCGTGATTAACATTCCTTTTGAGCACTTTGGGATAGGGATCTTATCAGAGGCCCCACCCTGAAGCCTGAAGTAACAAGGTTTTTACATCCAAACTCGCCAGCATCGCTTGCTGTAACCAATTGAGAGGTATGCTAAGTTTTACTTTCTGTAATCACAATCAGTGATTAACAGACCAACTCTTAAATATGATCTTAAAATGTTGACAAACAATTCTTTATGTATATCTGCCCTTCCCAACCTTCTAGTGTGAGAATTTTCATGGAGCTCTGCTGACACTGATGATATTATCTGAGAGCCTGACTCCTGCTGTGTCAACTTCAGCTTTACCATGCTGAAATGTTCAGTTACCTGGGTCAATACATTTCCTTTTTCTGATCATGAGGTAGAGAAATCTAATTCAAAGTGTATTAAACAAAAGAGTCTTTTAAATATCATGACTACATTTTTCTTAAAATTTTATTTTAAATACTCTGTAGCACCTAATTATTTGCATGCACAGTAGGATTATAATAGATATGTTTGACTGACCTATTACATGATGTTGATATATTTATACTATTTCTACAAATTGTTGCTCAGTGATCTCAGTAAAATCCTGCTGAACGTTTCTAGAACCTCCAGTCACTCAAAGGTCTTTGCAGCATAAATCTGGAGCTTCCAACATGGCATGTGGAAGGAAGGTGTGTTCCAGATCCAGACATGCTGAGCAGCAACTCGGCTGCATTCTGCCTGTGTGATTTTAGGAAGGTTGCAGCTTCTCAGACTTGGGAGGTAAGAAAAACTCTTCTAAAGGTAGTGAGGTCAATTAATCTAACAAAATATTAAGCTAAGGATTTAAGTATTAGGTGTTAACTGGCCTTCTCTGATTCCCCAAACTAGACTAGGTCTTCCATTTTATATTCTATGGTTTTCTGCTATATTTCCCTTTCTTAGCATATATCCAATTTAAGTACTTGTAAATACCTATCTTCCCTATGAAAGTATATTAAAAAAAGCAGGGACATTGTAAGTGCTTGGAGGATTGATGGATGGACAGTAGGTGGTAGATGGTAGATGGATAGAAGGAAGATTGATGAATGAATGGATAGATAGTTGGGTGGATGGATGGATGCTTATCTGGGTGGATTGATGAATGAATGGATGGATAGATGAATGGATAGGTAGATGGGTGGATGAATGGTCCACGACAGCAAAGGCCTGAAAGTGAAAGAGAGCATGGGTTATCAAAGCTTTCTCTATTTTCTATATTTCCACGGATAGGAATTATTTTAAAATGTACAGTTATAACTGTGACAATATATACTCAGAAAAAATCATATACTTTAATAAACACAACATAACATATACTTAAAATTCTTTAATTGGTTTATAGAATATAGTCACAATAAATAAAATATTTTTATATATATTTGAGGCATTTATAAAAATATCATACCTATAAAACATCATATATTTTATTAATTGTACTAATAATATAAAAAAATAGCTGTGTGCCCCAAACCCAGGTTAAGTAACAGAACATTTCCAAGCATCCTCTGTTCCCTTTCTTGATTATGTCTTCTATCTTTGCAAAAAGTAACTGCTTTCTGAAATTTGTTCATCAATCCTTTGCTTTTCTTTACAATTTCGCTAAATATGTAAATATTCCTAAAAAGTATGTTTAGTTTTGCCTGTTTCTGAATTTTGTTAAAGTATAAATTTCAAAAAGTTAAAATCATGACCTTCTTTACATTTATGTAGTGAGCACATATTAATGCTACATTTAACTCAGGAATGAAGGAAGGAGCAAGATGATAGAACTGATTCAAAGGAGGGTGGGAGAGACGAGAGTATAAAGTTAATGAATGAAAAAATGTTGAACTATGATTGCTACGTTAGATAAAAACTCTAATGTCGTAGAGCTCAATAAACTTATAAACTTTAGGGTTATTTTTTTTATTTGACAGAAGTCATTTGCAACTTATCAACCTTCAAAAATTAACATTTACTTTCCAGAGCAGGGCCCCTGAGAGTAAATAGTAAGTTAACCAAAAGTTGCATTAGATGATCCTCAGGTGAGCTTGTTAGACAAGGCTCTAGTACTATGTTGAAAGGGCTTCTCTTTGCCCTATTTCCAAGTTTTAGATATTTTCATTTTAACTTTATGTACGTGGAATCAAAATAAACATATTCTAATGTTATATGTAGCCTCGTTATGTTTCTGAGTTAATCCGTGTTGATATAGATAACTATAGTTCATTCATTTTAACTCTACGAAAGCTCACAATTTTAAACAAAAAACAAAATCCGTTGTGTGGTATTGCAGTGAAGTCTTTTTCAACTCTTGGTTAACAGCTCAGTCTTGGAAGCTGGGCTGTCTGGGTATAAAATCTAGCTCTGGCACCTACTAAATCTTTCACTGCCTCTCTTTTCTCCTCCATAGAATAGTGTAATAATAGTATTTACCTTATAGTGATATTGTGAGTATAAAATGGTAACACCAAGCTTAGCTCATAGCAAGCATTCCCTAAATATTAGTGCTTATTATTATTATTTTGCAGTTCAAATGTCTAAACTCCATAAATATCAATCAATGATATGTTTGTCTTTAAACGAATGTTTCAGATGAAGAATTTCTACTGTTCTAACGTATGTGAAAAAAGATTATATGTCTTGGCTTGGGGTCCATTAGACATGAAATCACAGGGGAAAGAGATTCAGAGAGGTCAAGGCTGACTAACAAATTTGAATTTTAGGACACATAAGAAATTGTGAGGTGTATGCCTATTCAATTCAGCCAACTATCCTTGTTCTGATTCTATGCTTTCCAATCTGCATCCTAATTACTGTTCAAATTTGGCTGCAAATCAGCCCAAGGGTGATAATGGATGGCCATATGGACTTAAGCATCTTGATCCTTGTGATTGTTGCTTCCCATTTTCTTGCCTTACTACCTGTATACATTGCACACATGAATTTGGTTAATGTGAGTCATCCACAGAAAGGAGAATTTTTACTCAAGGTGGTAACATAAATCATATTTCTGAATCTCTAGGACTCAGGACTCAGAGCTCAACTCTGAAACATGGTGATGTGAGGACTAATGGAACTCCAGTCTTCAAAATGTGTCCTTGGACCAGCAGTATGAGCATCACTTGGGGTTTATTAGAGCTGAAAAATTTCAGGCTTCACTCTAGACCTACTGAATCAGAATCTGTGTTTTATTAAGATCTCTAGGTGATTCATATGTACATGAGCATGGGAAAAGCACTCTACCAGAACATAAGAACTGCCTGCCCTGCCCCAAGCAAATCCACATATTCCTGTGGTTGAGGTTCTGTTATGGGGTGTAAAGAGAAAAAAGACATGGAGAGGTGGGAGAAGGGGAAGTTGAGTTAGAAGAGTAGAATGTTGAGTTTGCCATTCCACTGGGGAAGTAGGTGTCAGTGGCAGTGGCTGGTTGATGTAGGAAACATCAGTGAATGTGAGGAAATAAGGAGTCCTGGGTTAGGATTTTGAAGGAGTAATTTGTTTGGACATGGAAGGTCTTTAGGAAGATTAAAAGACAGGGTGGGGAGGTGTGCTCTGGGGTTCAGTTGTCAAGTCATTAACTATACAGGAAAGGGACCAGGATGTTGTTGGATGAAAGGAGTAGAGGGAACTGCCCCACAGGGCAGAGGGGTTTGTATCTGCTTATTAGACTGGTTTTACACTAGATGGTGACAACCTCACTCATCCCTGTATCTCCTGCAGTGATAGAGTAGCTTGTACACAGTAGGTTCTCAGTTAATGCTAGTTGCATGAGTGAATCATAATAATGGCATCTCTGGAGGAATCTCTGTTTTGGTGTTTTACATATATTAACTAATCTAATCCTCACTATAACCTAATGAAGTTCCTCTCTTTCTTCTTCTTCTTTGTCTTCTTCTTCTCCTCTTTTTCCCCCTCGACCTCCACCTCTTCCTTATCATCATCATCATCACCATCCCCATTGGGTCAATAAGGGAACTAACGCACAGAGTTGCTTGCCCAAAGCCACATAACAAGTAAGTCTCAAAGATGGGCTTCAAACCCAGACAGTCTGACTCTGCATCCCACTCTCCAAGGAAAGAATGAACAATATGATAGGATGTTTGCACAGACATACAGATCCAGAGCAAGGAGCCATCGTATTCCTTGGTGAAAAGCTGTAAGCACATGTTCGTGTTTTCTTCATGGTGGCGTGGACTTATGTGCTGAACCAGCTTCTTAATGTCAAAGCAGCTTTAAAAACCTCCATTAAATCATTTGTCTCTTCTCATTGCAGCAGATTTGTATGGTGGAAAGAAGTTCATAAGCTGAAGAGGAAACTGAAAGTGTGAGATAATCCTTCCATCAAAATTTAAAACACACGAATATATATTTTTTAAAAATGTTCTCCTATAATAAGCATGGAGAAATGGTCACCTTTTCTTTTTTGTTACATTCTCCTTACTTCACAGATCATACTGATAAGCCTGGCATTCCTTAGATTGCACATGTTCCAAAAATTATGAAGATATATGGGTAAAAAAGAAAGGAGAATTAAGGGAGGAAGAAAGAAAAAATGGGAGAAGAATTTTACAGTGTTGCGAAATGTATCAACACTGATTTTTTTAAGTATAAGGTGACCTTTATACCTAATAACCTTCACACCTAACTCATTGCACATCCTGTAGTGTCCCGTCGAACCTGCTGTCACTCCTATCCTGGCACTCATGGCATCATGTTGAAACCGCGTGTTTCGTCTGACCATGTGTGCTTGGAGAGCAGGGAAGGGGTTTTCTCACTTCATTATCCTCAGCACTTACAAATCCTCCATCTACCATGGTCTGATCTTTTTTCAAGCTGTCTTGTGTTTTGTTTATCTCTTTCTGTGTCCTCAACCCACGATAATCAGCCAGAACACAGAAAAATCTTGGCCCCGAACTTGAATAATATTGCCCTTCTGGTCATAACTATGCCCCCCTTTCATGTCATGACTCTTTAATGGACACCCTAAAGCTTCTTCAAGATCTTCGACAGCTCTGAGATGTAATGTTCTCTGCTATTCACTTTTGGTTTCAGGTGTGTGTGTGTGTGTGTGTGTGTGTGTGTGTGTGTGTGTGAGAGAGAGAGAGAGAGAGAGAGAGATTCCCCCCCTTATCTCTTCTAATGATATACAAAACTTAAATTAAATTAAATACCAAAAAAGGGTCCTGGGCGTGGGCAGCAGTGAGACAACCCCCACCCCCAAAGGACTGGATTTCCTCTGCACTCTGGGTGGCCTCCCTGGCTGGAGCTCTCACCTGCTTCTTTGACTTAGCTCTGAGCACTTCCCTGAATGGTAGGACACTACTTTTAAGGACAAAATTTCCCCCTTGATTTCAATGAAGCTTTTATGTTTGGTGTAGCACCAATGGGAAGCATTCTGGCCCTCTCCTGCAGCGCTCAACTGTGGAGTGCCCAGGCGTGTTCCCGTTTCCTCTTATCTGTCTCTACTCTTCCCTAGGTGACCCCAGCTGGATCCATAGCTGTAAATAACAGCAACAAGCTGATGACCTTCTGATTTATATCTTCAGTCTTGAAAACTCCCTTGAGCTCAAGAATTTTTCTAACAGCTTACTTGACTGTTCCACTTAGATATCTAAAAGAATTTCACATCTGACAACA
The DNA here is from genome assembly GCA_031878705.1 of Tapirus indicus. Taxonomy (NCBI): domain Eukaryota; kingdom Metazoa; phylum Chordata; class Mammalia; order Perissodactyla; family Tapiridae; genus Tapirus; species Tapirus indicus. The sequence goes on from CM062919.1 coordinate 8,038,025, forward strand.
TCAAAACAAGAGCCCTTTTCTCTTGCATCCCCAAATCTGTTCCTCCACTAATCTTCTCTTCTCTCTGGTATATAGCACCACCACACCTGTTGGCTTAAGGGGAACACTGAAGTTATTCTTGATTCCATTTCTCTCTAACCTCTCAGCCAGTCCATTGGTAGGTCTTCCTCCAAAATTCATCCTGAATCTGTTCATGTTTCTCTATCTCCACAGTCCCTACCAATACTAGCTCTTGCTTGGAGCAATAAAATAGCTTCATTTTCTTCCCCCTACAATCTGTAGCTGCAGAGATATTTTAAAAGTGTCAACCAGGTTATATCATCTGTCCTGCTGTTTAAAATCCTTCCATAGTTTCCCTTTGCATTCAGAATAAATCTGACCTATACACCATGACCCTCAAAATATGACAAGATCTAGCTCATGTCTTTTTCTAAAACCTCCTATCACGTTCCCCTTGCTCTACCTAAGTCACCTCCTTTCCTTTATTCTCTATGCCTAGCTCATCTAGTTCATCTCCCAAGCCCTAGATTTGCTGTTCCCTCTCCCTAGCATGCTCTTCACCAGGTTGATTATGTGCTGGCTTCTTCCAGTCATTCAGATTTCAGCACACATGATGATCTTTTCCAAGAAGGCTTTCCTCTCTGAGCAATTTATGGAAAACCGTTTATCTCCCTTAGTCGCTTCTTATCATATTGTTCTTTTTTATTTCCTTCATAGTACTTGACGTTGTCAGAAATACTTTAATTTTAGCTTGTTTTGTGTCTCCCTCTTTTCACTGGAATTTCACTCCATGAGGCCAGGCATTTTGTCGTACTTATATTTTAGTCTACTTTAGAACTTGGTGCAAAGTAGATGCTCACAAAACATTTATTGAGAATGACTGACTGACTGACTGACTGAATCCTTACTTTAAGATTTATTCTTACAGATGGGAACTTTGCTGCTCTTGGGAGGGTACATTTTCTTCTCCCAAATTTTGTTGATGTCAGTGCTCCCTTCTGCAATGGGAATTTATGACTGGGTCATCTGCAAATTGTTTTTACAAGACTCCAGGTATCAGAAATAAAGACTTTGTGTCCAAATTTCAGTCTGTTATGTATTCACAGGTGTTCATGGCTATATTATAACAAATAACGGCTTGTACAACACACATGGCTTATATTATGAGGCACAACTGCAAGAGTGTGATGAACACACCAGCTCTCTGGTTTTATTGCTGTGGATGGTGGTCTTCATCTTTATAGATGATGGTCTTTTGCATCTACCCTGGCCTGGCCTCTATACTGCCTTTACTTGGTCTAATTTTCATGATTGGATTTTATATCCCAGCACTGCTTCTTAGCTCACTCCATTGGCTTGGACTTTCTGGCAAAGGTGTCTCATTGTTCGGCTTTTGCTCATAACCAATGTTTTGGTTCACTCTCTCACACCATGTGCTGTCATCAGAGGACTCAATGGTCAAGACATTTGATTTTGAGCAACATGTCTACCACTTATAAGCTGTATGACTTTGGGTGAATTACATCTCCATTCTCAGAAACAATTGCATTATCTGTAAGAAGAGACACTATTGTAATAGAAGCAGTGCTAACCTGTTAGCTGTGAAGAGGAGGTGAGATAAACCATGCAGAGGACTTAAAGCAGTGCTGGCTCACAGGGCACATGCAATAAGATGGTCACCGTTATTCCCAGTGTTAATCCTTCAGACTTGCCCCCAGGTCACCTTGTCCTCTCTCTTTTCAACAAAAGTGATATCTAACCAGAATTAGAAAATATCACTACTATCAAAAACCATGATCCAAAGCCGAACATGATTTTTGGCACATAGGATACTTGGAATATCTGTTGGTTGAATGAATACCTGCCTCTGGGAAAACTCCCCTTAAAGGAACCTAGTTCTGTCCCTTAGGAACAAGAGCCATTGAAATACAATATTGTCACTTTTGGGGTCATCAAGGGTATTTTCTCAAAACTAATTTTCCTCTCATTCAATTAGAGTGTTTGCTTTTGCTTCATGCAACAATGTAGAACAACAAAATGTTGTGAATTTGAAAATAAAGTTCTACAGGTGGACACGAATATTTTCCTATTATTCAGCCTTGAAGCCACAAAAATTCTGTGAACTTTAGGAGTAGACAGACCTGAGGTTGAAGCCAGGATGTCAGGCTAGTTCTGTGAGCTTGAGCCACATGTGTCAATTTCTGCCCACGTTTCCTCAGCATTAGTGTGGAAAGCAACCCCTCCCTATGCCTGGAAAGTTGTTAGAATATATATAAATCCAGCTGTTTTATGGCACATTGGATAAATGACTTCCTGGTCTTTGGGCTTCACCTTCCTTATCTGTAAAGCAGGATGAGAATAATGGTACCTGAAAATTGAGTCAGGATGTGCTGCAGTCTTATTGCAGTGCCCAGCACAAGGTAAAACGTCAGTAAATATGTGTTCTCCTTCTTCTTCCTCTCATCCTTTTTCCTTCCCCACCTCCTCTTCTTTTTTCTGCATCTTCTGCATTTGTGACAAACATTGGTAGAATTTCTATAGCAACTGCATCTATAATAATTTGCAAGTAGTTATATCCAGGCATAGAAGGTAGATTTCCACAAAAGAAAGTGAAAATAATAAGAACTACTATAAATGGACTACATACCATATATCTGGTATATTATATTTTAACCTCTAATTCTGACAATAACTTTATCAGATAAGCATTGCCAGCCCCATTTTTAGAACGAGGATAAAGACACTGAGGATGAGGGAGATTAAATAATGTATTAAAGCTTTTAAAGTTAGTAAGTGGCAGACCTAGATTTCTAATGAGAGCTTGTCACACTCCGATAAAGCAATCTACTTTGCAAACTGTCTTTAAATGTTTTGTGACAAAGTTAATCTCCATTTATCCCCAAGAGAGGTTTATTCATTTGATAGGGCATTCTTATCATTACTGTGTATCTCATAGTAAATAGAAAAAAAATAAATAAGGCAGAGGAGAGAAGGTCATATTCTTCAGAAGGGGGATCAATATTTTGGAACTCTTAGGGTAATTTTGCCTTTCGAGAATCAATACATTTCTCACTGCTTGTTATCTGCCAAGACTTGTGTCAACATAAAAAACATCATCCAAAAGTATAGGTAGGCAGCCTGGGTGTCAAACTCTTCTCCAGGGGATAAAGTTGGACCTCCCAAAAGTTCTGGACTGGTAGCAGTGTAGGGTCCAGGAATTGGGGCTGGGGCATATGTGTTGGGTCACTGGGATGGGCAGAAGCAGGATGAAGCCAGACCATGAGTGCATACAAGGTCTTATTTATAGCAGAATCCAAAGGTGGAGATTGGTGAGGCTTCATGGGTCATCAGACATGAGCAGAGGTGGGGCAGGTTGAGGACAGGGTATGGAGGCAAAATGCAAGATTAGATGACAAAAGAGACTTCACAGTTTTTAGAAAAAGAAGAGCTGGGATTCCTTGCACTGGGTGTCACCTACATTAAGGACCGACTGTTGGAGGTGCAGGGTCAGGATTAGAGTGGATTTCTAGCTCTGCTCTAAAAATCTCCAAGGGTTTGAGAACCAAAGCTGTCTACCCCCACACTCAGCCTGAGCATAGAGAACAGAAACCACACTTTCTTGTCTACATTACCTTGGCTTTGCTGTTCTACTGTCTTTATTACATTACTTTTCTGGAATTGTCCTGCCCATGCAAATGATTGGATTGTTCATTTCAGAAACTTCCTAGAAGACCCATTGACTCTTCAGTGGAAAGCAGCAACAGGTAGTTTGCACCCTAAAGTTCTTTGATTCCATTGCTTCAAAGTCCTGGCCTGCAATTTCCACCAATGCTGGACTGTTCTATCATTATTCTTATCCAATCTTTTCAAGTGCCTGCATTGACTTTCCTTAAGCCAAACATCCAAATCTCAATAAATTCTTATCTTACTATCCCATGATGAGACATTGCCAAAGCTTTGCAAAGATGGTGCTTTCCTTTACCTCGGTAAGCAATAAACTCACTTTTGTCTTATCAACAGATTATGTTGATGATATTTGGATAACCAGTTTTTGACAGGTTTCGTGAAGGGTCCAAGTGGACATCTGAATCTTACCTCAGACAGGGAAGTTCTGCTCATGTATATTGAGTTTCCATGTCATATGTGATTAGAAGAAATGTTTCAGCTGATAATAATAATAAAAAATTGAAAACTACTGTTGCATTCAAAAGAAAAGTACCCTCTGAATTGTTCTACCTGATTCTCTCTCATTATCTGTATAGTTTTGAGGAAATCTCAACTTCACAGATCCCCTGTCCCTTTCTCTCTGTAATGGGAGTGTTTAACCAGAAATTCTCTAACGTATCTTCCATCTTTAACAGTCTCTGGTTCTGAAATATGTTTGCATTGATGCCGTCTGTCAAGATGACCTCTTATGGCATAAACTTCTGTTCCTAAAATGCTAATTTTCCTTATAGCATCTAATGGAATGCTGGGCACATACCAGTCGCTCAATAACCAGCTGTTGGTAGTTTGTACAATTGAAGCTGGATCCAATTCAATGTCTGGAGGTTTTTTTTTTTTTTATTTTAACTGTCTGATTCTGTAATGCGCCAAGATAATTTTATATCAGAGACAAAGCTGATTCATGGAGGGAGAGGGAACTCACATTTATTGAATGCTTGCCAATGGCAGGCCCAGTGGTAAAGGTTTTGTATGCAGGATAAATCACTTCCTTGTTCAAAAAGTTTAAAAACAGAGGCCAACGCAATTTAAGAAAACTCCCCAAGTTAGTAGTCTATGCAAGACAGGGACTGAGCCAAGTGTGCCTGGTGCCCCAGCTCACGCTTAGCAATCTATGGTGGGCATCAGAATTGACTGAGGCTTTATCAAATGTACAAATCCCTGAGGCTACAGGCAGATATTAGGATTTACAGATTATGGTTGGGACCTGAGCATCTGCATTTTAAGAAGAAACTCACATGATTTCAATTCAGATAATCACTGAGAAATACTTTATTAAAGACATTTCTACCTGCATCTGAGTAGTGAGATGTTCATAGGTCACTATTACAAAACTGCAAAATAGGCTTAATTGTCCTCATTTTACAGAACAGGGAACTGAGATCCACAGGCACAGAGAGAAACACTGCTATTTCATGCTATTTATCCACTTAAACTCAGGCCCCTCCAGATTCTTGAATTCAGGACAATTTTTTCTAAAAAAAACATTTTTCTTTTCAAAAATTTTTATCAGTTAAGCATGCATTCAGTATAAAAGGTAAAATCATTCTACAAGTACTGTTAAAAGACTGGCCCTGACCGCCCTCCAACTTCTTTTCTTCTCACCAAGAACAACCACTTCCAACGTCATTTATCTCCATGCTTACATAAGAAAATTCAATGTCTGCTTATTGCTTTTACAGTTTTAAGCTTTATGTAATGTGTTTTCAGTCTGGAAATGAGGATTTTTCTTTCTTTTACATCTCCTTCCCTTGCATCTACCCCCAGCTCACTTTCTGGTCTTCCTTCTCCCTGCTATAAACATATCATCACTTTTAAAGATCATTATTTAGAATTTAAATGATCATGACCATGAAATCTATTGATGGCTAGGCCATTTAGTGTTAGGATGATTTTTATTTTTCCCTCTGCAATATTTTCTTTTTTTGCTCATTTGATTGTAATTATCTATGCAGTTATCACTAATATATTTCCCATCATCTCCCAATGATGAAAAACTTTCAGTGTATTTAAATATATTGGGTATTGTGCAACCTAGAAATTTCTGACCTGTTCTTATCTGTACTGATTTATTTCTGGTTCAGTGGCACAGATGGGATCTCGGGATTTCCTTTAGCAATTTTTCCAGGATTTTCATTGCCTAATATTTGCATCCTCTGTGTTGTGCATCTCACGCCTTCTGTATCTTATCTTAGTTCCTTATTTTGATAGGCACATCCTCCAGTATCTTCCTATGAAAGAATGCAAAGATGGCAACATATTAAGAACTTGCTCGTCTGAAATTGTCTTTGATCTATCTTCCCATGTATCTGATGTTTGAGCTGGATATAAAATTTAAAGTTCACATTTTTCCTTTCAGAATTTCAAAGGCATTTTTCACTGTCTCTTGGATGACAATGTTTCTGATTATAAATCTAATGTCTTTTTGATTCTTGATACTTTGAATACAGCCTATTTTTTGTGTTTCTTCCTAGAAGCAGTTAGGAGTTTCTCTTTCCTTCCTAAATTTAATTCAGGCTAAACTAGTCAGAAGTTAACTAAATTTTTTTGGTAAAATGTATTTTTTTGGTAAGAGGGACAAAACTTAATCTCGTAGAAGTTTAAAACTCAAGTTAAAAGAGAGCATTTCTTCTTTGGTAAAAGATAGTGCTTACAAAAACTCCTCAAACAATGCAAATGTTCATGAAATGTTTCTTGTAGATGTTAAACTGATTTCCAACAAAAGCACCAAGGTAAATTAAAGGACAAAATAAACTTCTGAACAAATAGTGGTAGAAAAACTAGCTATTAGTGTATAAAATAAATCAACCTCAATCCATATCTCATTTAATCATGACATTTAATTTGAAATAGATCATAGCACAAACTGTAAAATTAAAATTATAACATTTCTAGAAGAAAACATATGAAAATATGTTGACAACTTTGGGAGATGGGCAAACTTCCTTAGGACACAAAAACACTAACCATAAATAAATTTTAAGTTGACCTTAAAATAAAAATATTTTGGTTAAAATACACTGTTAAGAAAGCTAAAAAGAAAGTAACAGATTTCAGGGGTGGGGGTGGGGTGTTGCAATACACACATGTGGAAAAAAAACTGTATCTAGGATATATGAAGAACTCATATAACTCAATAACAAAGATACAACAACCCAATTTTAGTAAACACCGTCAAAAGAGACACAAATAGCTAGTAAGCACATGAAAATGTGCTCAACATAATTTTTCATAAAGGGATGCAATTTGCAACCAAAGAGAGATACTATTTCACATTAACTAAAATGGCTAAAATTTTAAAATGGATAATACTAAATACAGGTGAGATTGCTAAGTAACTTGAATTCTCTTGCATTGTTGGTGGGAATGCAAAATAAAACCAATTTTTCTCTTTTTTTAATTGATGTCTTAGTCTATAACACTATGAAATTTTAGTTGCACATTATTGTTTGTCCGTCACCATGTGGATGCATCCCTTCACCCCTTGTGCCCACCCTCCATCCCCCTTGCCCCTGGTAACCACCAAACAGTTTCCTCTGTCCTTGTGTTAGTTTATATTCCACATATGAGTGAAATCATGTGGAGTTTGTGTCTCTCTTTCTGGCTAAAATAAAGCCACTTTTGGGAACAAAAGCTTTGGCAATTTTTTATAATGTTAAACACATACGTACCCTCTGATCCAGCAAGTCCACTTCTAGATATTTACCCAAGAGTAATGGCTACATATGTCAGCAAGAAGCCCTGTATATAAATGTTCATAGCAACTTTACTCTTTTTTTTTTTTTGGTGAGGAAGTTTGGCCCTGAGTTAACATCCATTGCCAATACTCCTCCTTTTGCTGGAGGAACATCTGTGCCATTCTTCTTCTATTTTGTATGTAGGATGCTGCCACAGGATGGCTTGATGAGCGGTGTGTAGGTCTGTGCCTGGGATCCAAACTGGCAAACCCTGGGCCGCCGAAGCGGAGCACGTGAACTTAATCACTATGCCACTGGGCTTGCACTGCAATGTAGTGGTTGGTAATGATGATTTGAGTATATACATTTGCCAAAACTTATTGAACTTCACAATTAAGATCTGTGTACTTTATTATATGCAAATTGTAACTCATTAAAATTACTAAAGATAAAAGTTTGTGGGAATGGTATGAGCTTTCACTAAGGCCACTTCAACCAGAAAGCATAGTGCTTGGCCAGTGTCTGGGGTAGGGGATCAGAGTTGGTGTAAAAAACATGTCTGATTACAACATGACTTTCCCTTTGTATAAACATGGAACTATTGACCTCTTCTTATTAGGGTACTGTTAGGAATAAATAATACAACATAGGTGAAAGTTTGCTCCTGTGTTTTAAATGTATTTGAATTATTGAGTTTATTTTAGCTCCTTCTCCTTCACTTCTGTCCTGAATCTCAAGTTCACAATCCTAAGTGAGTTAGTTTAGACAATTTAGAAAACACATTCAATGTTTCATCCCTTTATCTGACTGCCTTAAAGTCAGCAGCTCTCTGCTACCTGTCTCCAAGGCTCTACTCGGCATTTTTTAATTCTCTGGAGTCAAAGACACTTCTCAAGTGAAAGAAACCCTCATGCTGCCCTACCTTAACTCTTCTGGGAGCCATATAAGGAGGAGAGTAAAGAGCGGAAGAGAGAGCATAGACCAGCGCTAAATGCCAGGGTGGTTGGCTGCCTCTCACCTGGTGGCCATGTCTGTGCCAGGGGACTCTGCCCCTTAGCACTACTGACTGACCAGAGCAGAGCCAACGGTCCCTAGTTGTGTTGCTCTGTCTCTTGAGAATGTCACATGAGAATAGAGAGACATTAGAGCTGAGTCACATTAACGACACCAACCTGCTGGGAGAAAAGACCGCCCAGTTCTGTAGTGAGGTCTAGAGAGCCCTTCCCAAGTCTCAGATCTAAAACTCATCCACTGATTCCTTCCAGTACCTTCCCCCGATATGTGAGTTCTGTGGTTTTTGACCTAAAGAACCAGAACTATTACAAAGCCAAAAGTCTCCTCATCGTTTTTCAAAATCTTTGTTCCTTCCAAATCTTCCGGATTCAAAATCCCTTTACTTCTCATCTCTTCCCACCTACTTCTAATACCGAGAGAGAGGAGTCCGAAAACACCTTCCAGACCCTCCCAGCATGATGCAGTCTCTCGACCTCGTAATTCACTGGAGGTCCTCCCCTCCCACTCTCACTCAACACACCCTCCCCCATCTTCCTGAGGCTATTAAATTGATATGAAAACATGGGAGGCTCTGGGGCCAAAACCCCATGAATATTTGAAGAATAGCTCTCTTTTCATGTCCTCTTTGAAGAATATTTTTCTTTTTATGTTCTTTCCTTCCTTCTAATTAGTTTATTTTCTGTGGAGTGCTGGAAAGCAAAGTCATTCTGTTAACTTATATTAAAATGTGTCCCTGATGTTTGAAGAATTATTTTCAATAACATCTGTAATTTTCTGTCATTCTGGGTAGTGTGGTAGAAAAATTCAAATAAGGAAAATTCAAGTTAATGTCTTTTGGAGTTTTTTATAGACTTTTGGTATATGTAAATTTAGATTCAGTAAATATTTATTAGGCTCTTCTGTGTGTAGATCATTGTGTAGTGTTAATACTGGTTCACTGCTGCTGCTAGTAATAATAGTAATAGTAATGAACGGCTATCATTTAAATGAGTAGTCAGTATACTAATTCTAGTATTTTATTTAATCCTTACAGCAAGGGTATTATCATAATACCATTTTTTTAGAAGGGAATCATGTTTAGAGAAAGGAAGTAGAGTAATTTAAGTTCATACAGTACATGGTAGAAGCAGTGTTTGAGTCCAGTTTTAATTGATTCCAGTTTTATGTTTTTAACTCCTATGGCAGAGGTTGTAGGTGCTTCTCCCAAATCCCCTGGATTTCCAACTCCAGCCCCAGACTTCTTTTCTTAAAGGCCTGATTTCTGTTTGCCCATAATGTGGCTGACTAGGAACACTGGAGAATTCATGCCCACTCCCCCTGCAGTCCTCAACAAAGATGACAAAAATGTGTAGAAATACCCCAGCTCATTAACCCCTCAGGTGGGCTAACGCTGAGGAGCATGTTCTTCATTGTTCTAGAATTCTCCAGCAGTCCACAGTGATAACAAACCCTTATTGCCTGCTTTCTTTTCCAGGTTCCCTCCTCTAATACTCTACTTGTGTTTTCTACTTGCATGTGTATCCTTGTTGACAAGTCCGCTTCTGGGTGAACCCAAACTAAGATGACTGCTACTCTGAACTCAGATGGAAGACCAGCATCCACTTCTAGAAAGACAACCTTGAACCCACAGCGAAGAGTAGGTGCCTCTGTTTTGGAGAGCTCTGATGAGAACGCAGCCTGGGAGGAGGTATCTTCAGTTTTGTACATAACACTGTAGATGACTTATTCAGAGGAAAACACAAGTTAGTATGACCTGGGAGCTAAAATCCAAACATTGAAGACAAGATAGCAGAAAATGAGAGGCAGGAGAGGGATCAGGGATGTATTCCAGGGGGAGGGGAGACTTGAGGATATTGTGAAGACAAGAAAGAAGACATTACAGAACCAGGAGACCTGAGAACAAGTACAGAACAGAACAGAGACAAGCATCATCGGCATGGCCACTCCTTCATAGATGAATACATTTACTAGCATATGTTCATTCATTAACGCTGAAATGCATCAAGTTTGTAAGATAGATGTCTTATGTATTTACCACAGAGCTCTGAAAGTGTCACATAAACCACAAGTCACAAGCCAACAGTATGGGCCACAGCATTAGAATTGTGAGTTATGATAAATTACCTGATTTTAGTAACCCTATTAGGTAAATATTTGTTATTTTGTCCTTCAATGAGGAAAAGCAAAGCTTCTAGAAACAGAGCCAGAAGTTACACAACTGGTCTGTAAAGCACACTGGATTTGACATTGAACCACAGTGAAGAAAACCATTATTTTGAGCTACCTGCCAAGCATTGTGGTGAGCTCTCTACAGTGTGAATTGTATGCTGTTCAATCCTCCCAGAAACTGTTACTAGGGTACTATCATTTACATTTTGCAGATGAGGAAACTGAGGCTCAGGATGGTTGTTATTTATAGAGCTGATGAATAATGCACACCCGAGAGTGAGAGAGGAATGAGAACTCGGAGTCAGTTTAACTTTCTCGGCCCTTTCATTTTCACAGATCATGTGATTTTGCCTATTACATTGAGGCAAAACAATTTTTCTTCTTCTCCCAGGATAGAAGTTCTTGTCTCCTTGATCAAGTGCTTTCTCTAGACTTGCCCCATCCCAGGGCGCCTGTGTGGACACTTGGTTTGTAGATTCTGCCAAGGCAGGGCCTTTGGGGCAGGGCCTCTGACCATCTAGAAGTAGGAGCCATCAGTCAAAGACCGGTCTCTTACTGTCACTTACACTGACTTCCCTATTATCTTCCTGAGCATTTTGTTTTGAGATCGTAGGACTCCAGGTTCTGTCTAATACAGTTGGGCAGTGGGCCAGGAAGAGATCCTGACCCCTCACTGTCTATGGGAGGCTCTAAACTCTGCCATCGCTCCATACAGGCAAAACATCTATAATGTGCCTGCAGTTATCACTCAGTAAGGAGCTATTGGTAGGCTGAATTATCACCCCTCCAAAGATGCCCACATCCTGATCTCCAGAACCTGTGACTGTATTACCTTACAAAGTGAAAGGAACTTTGCAGATGTAAGTAAGTTAAGGATCTTGAGATGGGGAGATTATCCTGTATTGTCCAGGTTGACTCAAGGTAATTGTGAGGGTCCATAAAGGAGACTGGGGAGGGTCAAAGTCAGGATAAGCGGGATGTGATGATAGAAGCAGAGGTGAGTGATAGCTTTGAACATGGAGGAAGGGACCATCAGCCAAAGAATGAAAGTGGCTTCTAGAAGCTGGAAAAGTGAAGGAAACAGATTTTCCCCTAGAGCCTCCAGAAGGAGTGCAGCTCTGCTCACCCATTTTGGACTTGAAGATAATAAGTGTGTGCTGTTTTAATCCACCTGGTTTGTGGTAACTTGCTATCGCAGCAATAGGAGACTAATGCACTGGCTAACACTGTCACGTGCACACAGGCTCAAGTCAGGTGGGTTAGTACTGGGTCCAGAAGTAGAATACTAAGTGCCAAGAATCAGGGCTTTAAGGTGAGATGTCCTGAATTTGAATCCTGGTGCGGCCATTTACTAGCTCCATGATCTTGGGTGTATTAATTACATTCTATGCATCCTAAATTCCTCATTTGTGGCTTGGGGATCATACCAGCTGTCTCCCAGTATTATTGCGATTGTATAATATATTAAAACATCTTAGGGCATGACGTTTGCATGATGCATTTGCTTTATTCTCATTTCATTTTTTTCCTCTTCTGTCATTCAGTAAGAAGTATATTTTTTCTGCATTACTTTATCTAGGCATGAGAGGTTTTGCTAAAATTCTCAGTGGCATGATTTCTTTCTTGGTTATGCCTGAGAAAATTCTTAGTTTAGGATTTCATAAAGATAAGAAGGTCAGTTGAGAAAAATCATACCTATATGATGAATTGAACCACTTATAAATTTCTCCTGTAAGTATAATCTGGCAAATGTATACAGCCACCAACTTCTCCTTTCTCAGGTCCCAATGCTCTGCTTCTGTATCATCTCCAACCTCGCTAGTCCATCTGGGGAATGCTGGCTACTTTATTTCTGGTATCCTTTGTGTGTGTGTATGTGAGGAATACCAGTCCTGAGCTAACATCTGCTGCCAATCCTCCTCTTTTTTGCTGAGTAAGACTGGCCCTGGGTTAACATCCATGCCCATCTTCCTTTACTTTATATGGGACAGTGCCACAGCATGGCTGATGAGCAGTGTGTCAGCAGGCGCCTGGGATCCAAACCCACGAACCCCAGGCTGCTGAAGTGCGAACTAAACTGTTGCGCCACGGGGCCGGCCCCTATTTCTGGTATCTTAATGGAGGCAGTGGTCATAGAATTCTCTGAATGCCGAGCTGCAGGGGTTCAAAGTTTAGCCCTCATGGTCTTTGTGCAATAGTGTTTCTCGAGGTTTGTGAAAATCCACACATGCGGAACTTGCAGAAGTTTCCCCATTTCCCATGCACCGTCCTCCCCCTGTGATTCCTCCCGTGATCTCTGCTCCCTTCTTCTATGGGAGGAACTTTATTTGCATCCTGAGTCACAGGAGAGAAAAATGACACCTTTTGGGAGAAGCCCTATCTTCAAGACTCTGTTCAATTCTCAAAAGCACTTTTCCCCCAATGGTTTCCTGTCTCCGGTAACACTACCCCAGAGCTCAGTCAAATTAGTTTCTGCCTGAGGCTCCCTGACAAGCCCATTCAGGTTCCCTAGGTGTGGGTGTCAAAATAGGTCACTTTCTCAAACCTGCAAGAAGATTCAGCCTCTGATATTTAGCTTTGGTTCGCCTGATATACATGTGCCGATACTTCCCAAATGCACAGCAGTTCTGAGCGAAGTACTGGGGGCATTAGTCATGGTTACCTCCTTCCAGGAAGTTCCACCCTCCCATTTGCAGGCCTAAGGCAGGAGAACAAACACAGGCCCACATCCCATCTGTCTAAATATTTAAAAGTTAGAAATCAAAAAATAAACCATCTATATATTTTATATTCCCTACCTATTTCTTGCATATCTTCAGTACTGTGAATTAGAACAAAATGGACTCTTGTCATTACTGCAGAATTTTCCCTTCTTATGCAATAATTTAATGCATTCATGCCATCTGAAAGAAAAGATGCGATAAACTAGTTAATCTGTCTTTTCTCAGTACTTTCTGTGCTGAAATCGTCCCAGGATTCTGATGCAGCATCCATGTTCAAAGTCAGCCATTGGCATAATCCATAAACCTTCAAGTCCTTTGCAGTCATCTCTTCTTCAAGGACAGAGGGCACGAGATATGGGAAGCATTTCCCTGAATAGTATGAATCATGAGAGAGGATTTTATGGTTAAGGGTTGTACTATGTCAGCATGAAGCACCTGATTGCAAATAAAAGAGGCATCTTTGTTTCCTTTAATATATTTGTGTGTGTGTATGTGTTTGCGTGTGAGTGTTTGTGCTTTAAGGGACCCTCTAAAGCATAAAACATAGAGGTCAGGGCAAAGGACCTTCCCTGCTAAGGTTTGAGGACCATACATTTCCAGGTTTTTATAATCCAGTTGAACAAATAAGAATTAGGGATATAGAATCATTATAGTGAATAAAATTCTAATGAAAACATCATGTCATATTTTATGTTTTCGTTGTCACACGGGATGAGAATTCACATCAGAATTGTGACATTACTCACCATTATAGGGTTTATTAATACACAGTTGTGAGAGTGTTGCCAACTGGAGGTGGGGAAGAGGAACCTGGTGTGAAAACAGCATGACACAGTGGCCCAGGGAGGGGAAAGATGGTGCTGGATCAAGCCCAAAGAGGCGTGAGCAAATTTAACACAGGATTAGGTAAACATTGAGAGGTTAAGAGAGAACAAATTCAAAAAAGAAGCCACGGGCAAGCATCCAACACTCAATGCTGAGATCACAGGAGCCTGAGACAGGGCAGAAACCTTCAGAAATCATCCACAAATAAGGCAAAAAAAAAAAAAAAAATGAGATGGTACAAGATAGTGTGTTTGAAAGCAGTTAAACATATCCAGGTCCCTGCATCAAAGAATTTCTCTCTTACCCTAAGAGCAGGTAGGAGAGATGAGTTTAAAGATAAAAGTAACAAAAGTTTATTGTAGCTACTGGGGCCTCCCTCTCTAGTTTTAGACACTTCGTGAGACAAGAAGGAATAAGACACATGGAGATGCAAAGATCTCTTTTAATACCGATAAAGCTGAGATGGAGGAAAGTGACATATATTAGTTGGCAAGTGGGCTTCCTGTTATTAATCTTGTTTGTTAGACTGACTCATCCCCCTGGCACGGGCTGTGCCAACACTCCAGCCCTGCCTGCATGGGGGCACCCAGGTAAGGATTATGACATGGAGAAGCAGAGTCAGTCATGTGGGCCCTGTGGGCTCTTTACCACCCAGCAAAAGGGACCAGGTTATGTGTATTAGTTCTCCTGTGGCTGCTGTAACAAACGGTGGCTTAAAACAACAGAAATCTATTCTCTCATACTTCTGGAGGCCAGAGTCAATGTGTAAGCAGGGCCGCACTCCCTCTGAAGGCTCTTAGGGGAGAATCCTTTCCTGCCTCTTCCAGCTTCTGGTAGCTCCTGACATTCTTTGACTTGTGGCAGCATCACTCTAATCTCTGCCTCTGTCTTCACATGGGATTTCACATCACCTTCTTCTTCCTGTCTCTGTCAAATATCTTTCTGCTTTTCTCTTCAAGGACACCTCTTACTGGATTTAGGGCCCACACTAAATCCAGGACGACCTCATCTCAAGAGTCTTAACTTAATTACATCAGTAAAAGCCCTTTTGCTAAATAAGGTCACACTCATAGGTTTCTGGGATTAGGACTTGGACATATCTTTTTGGGAGGCCCATATGTGACCCACCTCACTGCACATACCAATTTCTTTTCCAAACTCACACCAAGGAAGGTCCATCCTCTTCCCGTGAAAAATAGCAGGGGAGAGGGAGGATGTGAAGGAGGCCATGGTTTAACTAAAGGGTTCCATCCACTAGAAAGCCAACATCAGGAGTGGGGATAAATTTCTTCCTAATAGTACTACAGCTTAATACTTAATAACATACTTAATACTTAGTAACAACAGCTTAATGTGCCAGGTACTATCGTTGGCCATTTGCAGGTGTTAACTCATTTAGTCCTCCCAACTACCCTATGAAGAAAGGGCTTTTATTATCCCCACTTCAGAGATGAGGAAACTGAAGCACAGGATGTTAACAACTTGCCCAGGGTCATGCACAGGCAAACGGTCCAGCTGGAATTAAAGGCAGGAGTGCCGGCTGCAGAGGTCACTCTTAGCTTCCATGACACATGGTACACTTGCCATCTGTACTGTAATGAGACTCAACATTACAATACACGCTGCTCTGGAAGAGCTATGATCACTGAGGCATTGAACTAAATGTACAATGGTGGAGAAATGGTCTTTTCATCTGATAGAATATTCTGCAACAACTTTAAAATAATGTTTTTGAAGATATTTAATGATAACCTAAACTATTCATGAAATGGTGTTAAGAGAAAATATCAGAATATATATAATTCAAAAATATCAGATTTTATACGTACAAGCAAATATATTCATAGAAAAATAAGTCAGAAAAGGAATATTAAAATGTTAATATTGGTTGTCTCTAGGTTGGAAATTTTGTTTCTTTTGTCATTCCTTCTGTATTTTTCTGATTATGTAAAATAAACATATATTGCTTTTATGGTAAGGTAAAACCAAGACTGCTATGAATTTGGGGCAAAAAAAATTTTGAACTGGTTTCAGGGAGTGGAAGATAAAACGTAAAAAACAAAACAATAAAGAATATCCCCATCCATGGACCTGTGGAGGAGCCTAAGGAGGAGAAATATTATGTTCTGAAGGATCTTGGTTGAAGGAGCCAGAAAAGGGCATTCAGAGGTAGTTGTGTGGGGGGCATGACAGGGATGAAGGACTATGCCCCAAACCACACAGAAGCCTCAGAAGCCTCCCAGTAATGAGAGTGTCAGTGTTTTCTGTCTGAAACTAGTAGCAGGCTTCAGAGAGTTCAGGAAGATGGCTCGGGATTTTGTGGGATGATAGCCCAAGCTTAATTTTGTTCATGAAGCTTCAATATGTTCCAAGTGAGGACGTTGGGTTAAGTCAGGTACTTCCCTCTCCAGCTGCATAGCCCCACTGGGAGCACTTACATCAGGCCCCCTTGCAAGGGCATGGTTCCTCATGCCCAGCCCTTAGGAGGTCACCTCCAGATCGTGCAGCAGCCTCCCCTACCGACAAGGCTGAGTCTAGGACAGTTTCCAGTCCAAAGTACATTGCCAACATGCTCATAAAGGACGGGAGCTCACTCCAGCTTAAGTAAGGAAAAGAAAGTTGTGAAGATACACAAGGACCAGAGCAGTCCAGCATCTAGAAGGTCAAGGAGGCTTCAGGAGCCAAGGCTGTGTCAAGGACCTGTATGGTTTCATCCACCTTCTCAGGGTGATTCCACATTTTACATCCGCTCCAATTTCCTCTTGCTACCAGCTGGATTTTTTCACCCTTTATTAATTTCTGTATTTCTAGACTACTCATGACTTCGGTTCACTCGAGGCCCAGCATGTCCCCTCTAACCTTTCACTCTGCTATGCCTTTGAGCAGCTTCTTTTGTTGCTAAGGCTGCTTTTACTCAGAATTTCTGTTAGAATTGCAGAGAGAAAAAAGATTTGATTGGTGAGCCTGATTTTCACTTAAATGTAAGATGGCAGGGCACTGGCTGACCCATGGATTGGCTGCCCTGGTCAATCAGCCGTGTCTCTTGACATTGCTCACTTCTTCTGGTCCTGTGGATGGTCAATTGCCTTTCAAAAGGGTTGTTGACGTGGCAGGCACTGTGATCAACGTGTCTTCCACATAGTTTATGCAGGAAAGAACACCACTTTCTTTTAGACATAGCATTTACATGGCAGGTGCTTAGAAATAAATGGATTCCTTCGTCAGCAATCCAACATGAGTCTTTTGACCAAAAGGAAAGGAAAGAGCAGCTTATCATCGATGGACAGTTTATTTCAAAATATGAGAAAAGGGTCAGACAAGTTAGGGAAAGAACCCAGTGTTCTTTCCTTTAGGTTACAGCAATAAGAGAAATGGTCAGGTTTTTAACATGGATACATCCCTTTCAAGGACTGAACATTTATTTTCATACTGTATATGAAAAATAGTTTTTAGTCTGCTAAGTGATTTTGAAGTGTTGTCTTGGAGGAATCGCTAAAGAAAATTTACCTTGACCTTATGTTAGCTTGGTGTATTTCTCCACTGATTACCAAGTCTTGGCTCCAGAAATTTCAGACAGAGTTGGCCTAATTGGGGATACTGCACATGAAAATGAATTGTACAGTTGGGACCCTCAAAACTGCCTAGGCTAATTAACAGGAAGTAGCTTTGAACTTTTTGCTCTGTTGGGCTTCTTGGTAGTTACTAAGTGATTGGATCAAGTCCAAAAGCAGCTAGGAGGACCCAAGAGTTTGAGGACATATTTCCCAGGTGTGTGTACTATGAAGAGTGGGAGGACAGAGGTTCCAGACACAGAGGACTTTTTGATTTTTTTTATTATTAATTATACTTCACATATATGCTTGGGGGATGGTTGGGCCCACTTAGCTCAGTGAAGACCATGTCGATTATACATTCTTGGCCTCAGCTTAAGTCAGTTAAGAAGGATTTGATAAAAGATTATGCATGATTTGAGGGTATGAAGCCTTTTGTTTTCATCTCCTCCTCTTTTCAATTTCCTTACTCCCTTTTTATTTGAGACCTGGATTCTAACCCTGCTTATGCCATTTACTGGCTGTCAATTAACTTCTACAATCTTCATCTTTGTCATCTATAAAATGGGTCCATTCATACCTAGTTTTCTATTTTTTATCGCTGTTGTTATGTTTCAAATGACATTGTCAGCTTCTCAGTATGTTATTTTTCTAGGTGTTCCAGTTATCCACTGTTGTGAAACAAAACTCTCCCAAACTTCATGGTTGAGACAGCAATTTATTATGATCCCCCATGGTTCTGTGGACCACTGGGCTCAGCTGAACATTTCTTGTTGGAATTCTTTCACGGGGATCACAAACAGATGGCAGCTGGGGCTAGAGTCTGACATTTAGGTTGACACGCCTGGGGGCTGGTCAAGTTTCTCTCCTTCCACGTGGTCTCTCTACATGCCTAGCTTCAGCTTCTTCACAGCATGGAGGTCTCAGTGCAGCCAGACTTCTAACATGGCAGCCGGCTTCTCCCAGAGCAAGTGTTCCAAGAGATGCAGGAGAATGTTGCAAGGCTTCTTAGGTCATAGCCTCAGAAGTCCCAAAATATCACTTCTGCCATGAACTTTGATTAAGTAAATCATGAAGGCCCACTCAGAACAGAGGGATGAAAGTTGGATTCCACTTTCATATCAGATGCAGCATGCATATATAGGGAGTGAAGGATCTGACAGTACCATCTTTGGAGATGATCAACCACACCTGTTCTATGGTTCTCCTAATTTCTGCTCTATCCATCCACCCATCCATCTATCCGTCCATCCATCCATCCATCCACCCCCTCAACCATCCATTCATTAAACCGACACTTAAAGCCTTTTATGAGCCCATCATTATGCTGGGTGCTGGTGAAATAATGCCAAAAAGATAGGTACAACTATCCCTGAACCTCATAAGGGTGATAGATAAGTGGGGGAGACAGAGACACTAACAAATAATCAAATAAATATTTGATTTCAAGCCAGAATAGGTGCAACTGATCAAAACACAGCATAGGACTGGCATGGACTTTCTCTGGGCTGATGAGAGGTCACAAAAGTTCTCTTTGAGAGACTGTCACTAAGAATGAGTGGAAGTTGCTCAGGAGAGGACTGAGGAAAGAACCTTCCATGGAGGGAGAGCAGCATGAAATAAATCAGTCTTTGCTCAGACGTTACCACATGAGCAAGGATTTTCCTGAACAATCTTCTTAAACCATAATTTGCATTGCCCCTTCTTGGATTCCTTACCCCCTTTCTCTGCATGATTTTCACACATCTAACACACTATATACTTTATTTCTGGGTTTATTTATTGTCTATCTCACCCACCAAAATGTAAGTTCCATGAAAGTGGAGACATTTTCTATTTTGTTCCCTGTTACTTCTAAAACATTTCCTAGCACATAATAAGCAGTCAAAATATTTATTGAATGAGTGCATAACTTGTCTTCAGGCTCTCTAATAAAATTTTATTGTATTCCATAGACTACAAGCCACTTTTATGTCAATATTCTATTTGCTGTGCATCAAGGGCACTGGACAGATGTCGAAGAAACCTAGATTCTATTCCCTGTCCTGCTGCTAACTTCCTGCTTGACTCTGGACAAATTGCTCAGCAGCCTTCTGTCGATTTCCTCATCCCTATAACAAAGATGTTGATTTCTCTAGCCTCCTTCTATTCTAAGTGTTCATAATTCTTTGATTTTGTACAGTGAAATCATTACAGAGGGATTGAAGACTTAAATCAATTGACCTAGCTCACAAAAGAGATGGCTTTGGTTTGGGCAAGGGGAAGAGATAAAGAAGATTCTTGGAGGGAACAGGGCTTACAGGGTGTGTTTCCTGGTGGGGGGCTGTGTTCCCTTCTTTATAAGGAGAAAGAAAGAAGAAAAACACCCTTTTTCTCCGGAACTTGGGTACTAAGGAATAACACACAAGCTTCATCAAACACTTTTTAAGACTAACCAGCGTGTGGTCTGGGCTGGGCTGATCTGGCTCAGTTAACTCAGAGGAAAGGACTTCTACCAGAGATCTGGAGAAGGAAAGAATCAGGACATTTAGCCTGGGAGGTGGGAGAAGCCTTCCCAGCAGCTCACTTCTCTACCCACCTTTAAGGCAGCTTGACCAGAAGGTCATGCCATGAGCAACGTGGTAGAGGGGCCACATCTGTGCATAACACAGGAATGAAGCCTTTTACCTCTGCAGGTGTGCTCTGCAGACAGGCAGGGCAATGTGACTAAGGCACAAGGAACATTTTTTGCAGGTGTGAAAGTTTCATACCCAGATGGTGAGGAGCATCAAGAGCCATTTTACAGTGAGCTACAAATCAAATGACAGGAGTGAGTTGCCTCCAGGGAATCAAGAGTTACTGCTACTTAGACCCAAGCTGATGGCTGGGAAAATATGAACTTTTCTTGTTCTTTGGCATAAACATGCACATACATTCTGATGGCCAGGAAAGAACTAAGACAGTTGCAGTTCCCTCTTTGAGACTGAGGCATTGAAGACCTTTCTTAACAAGTGAATATGATACATGGGTTCCCTCAGATGCAGACTCTGAAACAAAGATCCAAGTGCAAATTGTTATTTGAGGTTGATCCCAGGAAACATTAATAGAGGAGTAGGGAGGTGAAACAGTGAAGAAATCCAATGTGGTCTCAAAAGGGTGTGGTGTGGTATTTAGCAAATGACCACTGGGGCAACTGGAGCTTAATCCCTCTCAGAACCGCTGGGAGCCAGAGTAGAATGCATGCCTCAGAGTCATCCTAGACAAGTGAGAGGTGCTGTGAGTTCATATGACAATTCCCTGCAACCATTTGTTGAGGTTTTCTACCAGAGAGAGTGTGGCACATAAATTTCTAGCACTTCATGATCATTATGTGCATGGACAGAGTGGATTCTGGAAGCCAGAGAGAGTCTCAGGTAAAAGAATGCAGGTGGTGATAGTCAGAAATATCTGCATTCTTTGTTCTGTTGGAAGTTTGCTGTATTAAATATTGTATTGGCTAGAGTTCAAATGCTTTTTCATGTATAGCGTTTTGGCTCAGGCTTCATTGTAATTAGACTTAAGAAGCAACATAACTATCTTTGCCCACTGGGGTACTATTATGTGCTGTACAGCATTATGGAAATTCAAATTTCCCTAGCTAGAAGTAATCTTTGTGACTGAGTTAGGGTATAATCTCTTAGCCTGATACTTGAGGCCCATCCTTATTAGACCAGAACTCTTGAACTCTTCTCTTGAGGCTTTCGAAGGGACCGGACATTCCCTTTGAAATTCCTTTGTTCCCCTCCAGGGGGATAGGTGTGAGAGGGAACATTTCTGGCCTCTCTCTTTTCACTCTCTTCCTCACACCTCCTCAAAGGAGTTAATACACTTGGACAGAGCCAGGGTCTGTCTTCCAGAAGCAGGTGTGTGTTCCTGAGCAGACTGCCATCCTGACAGCCCTATGGGCCCCAGAGGCCTGATAGAGCAGACAGATCCAGCCTCAAAAGTCCAGGGTGCTCAGGGGAAAGAAAACTTCGCTTTGGCCTCCGTTGCAATGATCCCCAGAGACCACTGAATGAGAAGTTGTAGAGAATTTGCAAAAATTTATAGCATTGACACTTATGTCCCTTTTCACCTGCTTCCATGCACGTTGGCTTTACAGACCAGAAACTTGGAGAAATGGAGGGATAAAGGGATTGATACGCGGAAGTCCATGCAACCCCTCTAAAATATCCATCAGCGTATTTTGTCATCAAGCCCATAAAATAACTTATTCTTAAGCACAGCGTGGATTTTATGTTCCCATAACTTTGCCCTGTCCTAAAACAACTATGGATGCCACCAAGGCCAGTGTATTAGTTTTCTATGGCTGCCAAACCAAGTACCACAAACTGGGTGTCTTCAAACAGCAGAAATCTATTCCCTCACAGTTCTGGAGACTAGAAGTCTGAGATCAAGGTGGCAGCAGGGCCGTGTTCCCTCTGAGAGTTCTAGAGGAGGATCCTTCCTTGGCACCTGCTAGCTTCTGGTGGATGTTGAGAACCTGTGATGCTCCTTGGCTTGTAGCTGCATCATTGCAATCTCTGCCTGCATTGTCACATGGTATTCACCCCGGAGTGTCTCTGTGTTTGCACACAGCCTTCTTATAAGACTCAAGATAGGGGGTGACCTGGTGGCACAGCGGTTAGGTTCATGCGTTCCGCTTTGGCAGCCTGGGGTTTGCCGATTTGGATCCTGGGTGAGGACCAACTCACCACTCATCAAGTCATGCTGAGGCGGCGTCCCACATAGAAGAGCTACAACTAAGATATACAACTATGTACTGGGGCTTTGGGGAGGAAAAAAAGAGGAAGATTGGCAACAGATGTTAGCACAGGGCCAATCTTCCTCAAAAAAAAAAAAAAAGGACATCAGTTATTGGATTTAGGGTCCACTCTAATACAATAGGACCCTGTCTTAATTTGATTACATCTGCACAGGTCCTATTTCCAAGTAAGGTCACTCACAGGTATCAGAGTTAGGACTTGAACATGTCTTCTTGAGGGATACAATTCAACTCTATACAACCAGTTTATGGTGTTTTGTTATAGCAGCTTGAATGGACTAAGACAACGTGTAAACTTATTTTGTTTATTTCCTGTCTCTCTCATTAGAATGTGTCATTAGGGGTTGCATTCTTTTGTTAATGACTATACTCATGGCATCTAGAACACTGGAGCATAGCAAGTGCTCAATAAACATACTTTGAATAAATACACGTCTTTCCATTCTTTTTCAGAGATCAAAGTCCTATTCCATCCTTTAAGGTCATGCCTATATAATTACCTTTTTCTTAAAAAATTTTTAAGTCTCTTCAATTAGAACTAACCACTCCTTCCTTTGGCATTCCAACAAACCTTGCTTTTATATTTTGTCAAATGTCTTCTATGCTAGACTCACACATGTTCTCTCATTTAATAATTTATTCCAACCAGTAGTACAATGCCTTGAATTTTCAAGAGATGTTTTGCAAAGAATAAATGATCACTAAAGCCTTGTAAGATGAAAATAATCATTCCTAATGTAACGGAGAAAATGAGTTTCAATAGCATTAAGCATCTTGTAGAAGGTTTTATAGCTGGTAAATGAGACTCACAATAAAAACCAAGGTCTTTGACTCTAATTCTAGTTCTTTCTTCACTTCATTACACTCTTCCAACCAGATGGGTCATAATCCCCAATCTAACCATAAGTGAGCAAGTTTTCTGCATGGACTGTCACACCAATGTCCTTTATTCTATAGGAGAAATATTTGAGCTACTTTCTGCCTTGGGAACAAAAGGTTATAAATTTTGTATTGCTAAATCAAAACCTTATATTACTTACCAGGTTGGCTTTATGATTTTCCTTGGTAATCTTTCATTGTTATGAGAAGAAATAAACTTAGAAGCAGTGAGTGTGGTAAAGGAAGGAAGATTGGTACTGCCAGATGTCAAATTACCCAGAAATGGAAACAAAACACAGCAAACAACAACAAAAATAAAAGTAATAAGTGAGGTGAAAGGAAAGATAGACATTAAGGAAATTATAATAGAATTTTCATGAGAGAAAATCAAATCTTCCATATTTCTCTAATATCTACGGGCAATTTTGCACTAGAATACCACATAATAACTGCCTTAAAATATTCTGGTTAATGGGGCAGAGAGGTAGGTATAATGCAGTTTTTCAAAACAATCTCTTACAGGTGCATGTGCTTTTCTATCACTAGCTCTTAGTTTGATCTGAACAGAAATCAAGTTGCAAGTTTACGGCTAAAAATAATATAATTTAACTGCATCTCAAAATCACATTGGAACAACTTCTATCTGATCAAGGTGGAATAATAAGGACATACCTGCCCTCTCTTCTAGAACAACCAAGAATTTTAGAAAATGACATAATAGTTTTCCAAACACTGAATGGCAGGCAAAGCAATCGCTGAGGGCAGGAAACAAAGGATGTAAGTGCAATGCTCGCAGCAGCTTACGGCAGGGAAGGAGGTTTTCCATTTAGCTATTTATGTTCCTGGTGAGTTCAACACTGTCCTGTATGTTCATCCATTTTACAAATATACTCTGAACTTCTACTGTGTAGAAGACACTGCTTTAGATGTTTGGAAAAAAACATGAACGAGCCAGGACGGTAGTGTGGTTGCATATGCTCCTGCATATCGTTCCTTGTGTAAGAGAGACGAGGCAAAGTTTCAGGTGCGGGCAGAGATGTCATCCGTCTCCACACTCCAAAATGTGCCCTTGGCTGTGCGGGCTGCATCCGCTCAGGGAGACCCCACTTCTAATTTACACAAAGGGTGTATAGTAAGATCTTACCGACATGGTTTCTATTCTTATTTAGCTTGCATTTTAGTGGCAGGGACATATAATAAACATATAAAGAGGACAATTATAAGCAATAAGTGCTATGCAGGGAATTAAAATAGGGTGGTGAGAAAGTCACTAAGAGGCTAGCTTATTTATTTGTTTACTAATTTCTTCATTTCATTACTTTTAACTATTTTTTTTTTTTAGATAACACATATGTTATAAAAGCCAAAGGGACAAAAGAGAATACAGGAAAAGTAATTTTTTACCCTTTCTTCCTTCATGCAGGCTTTCTGCTCACCAGTTCTCCTCTCCAGAGATAACTAGGGTTACTAGTTTCTATAGATATTCCATGCATATAAAACCATACATATGGATGTTTAAAAATTTCTCCACAAATGGTAGCAAACAAAACACATGGTTCTGCATCTAGATTTCCCCACTTAAAAATATATATGGTAGGGACTGGCCCAGTCGCATAGCGGTTAAGTTCACTCGCTCTGCTTTGGTGGCCTGGGGTTCAAAGTTTTGGATCCTGGGCGCAGACGGATGCACCACTTGTCAGTCATGCCATGGTGGCCCCATATAAAGTAGAGGAAGATGGGCACGGATTTTAGCCCAGGGCCAGTCTTCCTCAGCAAAAAGAGGAGAATTGGCAACAGATGTTAGCTCAGGGCTGGTCTTCCTCACACACACACACACACACACACACACACACACACACACACATACCTATATATGTACAGTAGATCATTCTGCATGAGCATATTGGGCTGTCTCATTCTTTTTAATTGCTGCTTAATATAAAATTGTAGGGAGGGATTTGGATTTATTTGATTAGTTTTTTACTAATGGAGTTTTAGGTCATATCCAATCTGTTGCTGTTAAAAAACAAAGCAACACTGAATGTTGTTGAATATGTCATTTCACACACATGGAAGTTTATCTGTAGAGTAACTTCCTAAAACTGAAATTGCTGAGTCAAAATTTATTTGGGGTTTAATTTAATAGGGATTGCTAACTATTTTTCCCTGAATTCGTGCCAATATAAGTTTCTATCAGCAACATATAAAAGTGCTTCTCCACATGTGGGTATTATCAAACTTTTAGATCTTTGCCTACAAATTAGGTTTAAAAAGTGGTATTCTTTGTAGTTTCAATTTAAGTGTATTTATTGTAGGAGGTTTTATAGGAGCTCTTCTGTCTTCTTTTCTCAAAGCTGCCTGTGCACACCCTTTCTTCATTTTTCTGTCAGGTCCTTGGTAATTGTTTATTTCTTTTTATTTATTTATTTATTTTTGTGAGGAAGACCAGCCCTGAGCTAACATCCATCGCCAATCTTCCTCTCTTTTTTTGCTGAGGAAGACTGGCCCTGGGCTAACATCCGTGCCCATCTTCCTCTACTTTATATGGGACGCCGCCATGGCGTGGCTGACGAGCAGTGCATCAGTGGGTGCCCGGGATCTGAACATGCGAACCCCAGGCTGCCAAGTGCAGACTAAACTGCTGCACCACCGGGCGGCCCCCTAATTGTTTATTTCTTGCTGAGTTTTAGGAGGTCATCTCACGTTCAGGACGTTAGCCATTAAGTCTATCATACGCTCTGCAAATATTTTTCCCACTTCATCATTTTCCTCTTGATTTTGTTTGTGGAATTTTTTCCATGCAGACTTCTAAATTTATTTTTTATGTAGTCAAATTTTTATACTGAGTAATGTGTGAAGAGAGGACAAAGGAGGATGCCAGGGATCGATAGTGGAAAATTAGTTGGATAACAGATTGGTGATCAGAGAAGTTGCAAGGATTAATTACTGGATAAGGGGTGACAAGTTTGAATGAGCTGATAGATCCAGGTGGAGGACAGAGAATAGGATGATGTCTTACCCAAGCTATCAGAGGGTTATTGGTGATGACAAGATTAGGGCATGATGATGGGAGTGGTGACTGGCAGAAAGTAGATGATTGGAGATGCCTGGGGGAAGAATGGAGAGAACTAGGTGTTAGGAAAAACTCTGCTATGGACATTGAAGTGACAGGTGTATGTGTGGACAGGTGTAAAGGAATAGTGTCACAGGTAGGGTTGAGAGCAACATAAAAGTGCTTAGTAAATGCTCAATTGCAAGGAAAAATTGGCAAGAGGCAAGAGGACAGAGTTTTCTTTCATTTTATTGTTTTAATCCTATCATGGTGTAGCAGTGTAGCACTGTGGGTCAAGGACTGGATGGAGAGTCAGGAAATAGATCTCTTATTTAAGACTCTTCCCTTCTCTGAGCCTCAATATTCTCATTTGTAAAATTAGTCTATTGGACTAAGTGAATTATACAATCATGTCTAACTCTAATGTTCTATGAATCTACAGTGCCCTCGGCAGCATCACTACAGACCGATACATACTGACTTCCTAGCAGACACATGGTGGGGACAGGCCTGAAACCCCAGAGCACTCACCAAACTATCAGGGGTAGACCAGTTCTCCTGGTTGGCATGGGGCCACCTTCTAAGCAAGGCTGTCTCCAAGGGAGATGTTGAAATATTGACAGCCAAGTTGGACTGAGGCCCAGAATTGAAAAGAGATCAAAAGCATAGCCTTAAATAAAACCAGCTGGAAACACAGCTATTAAAAAAGAAGAGGGGGAAAAAAAGCAGATTCTGTAGGCTGGGACCTTATTTTAACATGTAAAACACAAACACTGGAGGCCAAGAATCAGACCCTTTTCAGAGCATTTATAGAAGAGGTTGAGCGAGCGTTTTGATTTGTGTAATGAGAACCGGCTGTTTAAACATGTTTAGTCTCATTAACCATGAGTAGGAAGAGACGTCTTGCCTCTCGTGCTTGACAGGACTGTGGCAAATTTTTTAGCAAAAAGAACCTGAAAGTGAAAGTGATAAAACTGTTTCCACATTATCTCATTTAATTTTCATAAGAAACCTTCAATGATGAGGAAACAAAGCTCAGAGAGGTTGAGAGTGTTTCTAAGTAACTGAGGCTCAGAACATTTAAATAACTTGGCCAAGCAGCTGGCCAAGCTGAAACCTTTAAAAAAACAAATCTGGCAGCAAGCGTGAGAAGTGCAATTTGGAGCCATGTCAGTAGAGTGTCTGGAGACGGATGGACTCCAAGGGCATGGCCACGGATCTAGAGAGTAGGGTGGCCATGGATCTAGAGAGTAGGGTCTCCCAGCCTCAGCACTAGAGACATTTGGGCCAGATCATTCCTTACCGTGGAGGACCGTCCTCTGCATTGTAGTATGTTTAGCTGCATCCCTAGCTTGGTCAGTAGCACTTTCTCTCCCAGTGGTGACAACCAAAAATTCTCTAGACATTGTCAAATGTCCTTGAGGGAGGGAGCAAAATCACCTCCAGTTGGAAACCACTGAGCTGGAGAATGAAACAGCTCTCACACATAGTGTAAAAGTTAAAACGTACGGGAACCAGAGAACGTGGTGGGGACTTGATCACATTAAGAAGGCAGAAGCTAGGCTGCAAGAATAGAGTCCTAGTGGACAAGAATCTGTTGCCTCAACCTGGCAGCTTCGCTTTGGAAATTGTCTCAGGATCTACTCAGACGTTTGTGTTCCTCTACACTACGACATGTCTGTCTGTCTGCCCACGTCTTACAAGGGATGCAGCGCTGGTCAAGTCATTTAACCCCTCTAATTCTCTACTTCTTCATATGTAAAATTGGAATAGTAATGTGTAGCTTTCACAGTTGCTGAGAGATTTAAAAAGTGCAGATGTATATAAACAAGCTGGCATCTAATAGCCTCTCAATGAACCTAGGAGATGTGTGTGTGTCTGTGTGCGTGTGTCTGTTTGTTTAACTATACACCAAATTATTTAAGTACAAGGATAATGCCTTAAGTCTTCTTTATAACTCATTTCCCTCACTCAGAGCCTTGTACATATGGGTATGTAATAAATGTTTAAAAAATGAAGGAGTACTTTTTTCTACTAGGCTAAGGATAATTGGCTTTCTAATTGATATTTAATATTAAAAAATAGAAAATGCCAGTATTATATCAATTTAAAAAACCTGGTTTTCACAATTTTTTTTATTTTTGAGGTTTTACTTAATGTATTACTCTTTCATGAGACTGGGTCTTGCTTTATGAGCATATAAGGGTAACTGTGATGATGCATAAAATAAGTAGCTGGTGTGTGCAGTGGGGTTCTGTGATGGACAGAAGCAGAGACTATCCACTGAAATCCCTGGGAGATGCAAAAGCCAAAGGACGCTAAAGCCCTCGTGGAGAGCTGCTGTTCAAATTACTGTGGAGTGAGGTGAGGCACCAGGGCTGTCAGAGTCCAAAGGGAAAAGATGGCATATTGAATTAGGATAATTCAAGCAGGGTTTACTGATAAGGAGACTAACTGAATGTGGGTCTGTGGTGTAGGGGACCACAAAGGATAGTGCAAAGACCCAAGCTAGAATCAGGGACCCCGTCACCTTCCCAGGCACGAAGGGATGAAGAGAGGGCTTGCTTACTGGAATTTGGAAGGGCAGAGAGTTTGTGTACAGAGCAGGCTGCCTCGGAAGGGACAGTGACCTGACAAGGGACACAGCTAGCCTGAAGTGACCTCAGTGAGAGGGATCCAATAGGAGAAATACCCTGACCTCTCTCTCTTCCTCCCCTTCAGTCTCCTGCTGGGGCTCCCCGTTGGCTGAATTCAATCAGGTGCTGAGGAGTACAGGAGACAGTTGATGCTACTCAAGAGGTCAGCCTTCAGATTAAGGGCAGAGTGGGTCTGGACGGGCAAATGGAAGAAACCTGCAGAGTCTCCAGGTCAGAGAATGAGCCTAGAAGAGGAGGTATTTGAGTAAGTAGTGAAGTGGGGTTGGGGTGATTTGGGGCTAATATCTGTAGTTCGTCTTATGTGTCAAGCAGGAGTTCAGTGCTTGCTTTCCAAAATGTAAAATGTCAGAGGTGGACGATAACCTGTTCTATTTTATTTTGACTGAAATTTTTAATTTTCTTTAATTTATAAAAATAAACACTCCTGTAATGGTAGAACTCTAAGTATTGGTTGGTTGGGGTATATTTGTGAACAGATTCTGAAAATCCTCAAATAACCCTGGGCCATGTACTTGTATGTGTGTATCGAACATTTGCAGAAAGACTTAGCCTATTCATTTAAAAGTAATTGTAAGCAAATTATCAACATATGCAATTTGCACAGTTACTCTTTAATTGAGTCACTGCTAGGCTTTTGCGGTGTATTCAAATACACCAATGTATTTGAATGTCCCTCTTCTCTGCAAAACCTGTCCCTCTGCTGTGGGCAGGAATGTCTCTGAATCTGGATGGCAGCTCTGTGGCACAGTGCTGCCATTACTCTGTTCTATGTCCGTGGCAGACATCACTAATCAATCATAGCATGCTCAGGGCTCTTAAACCCAGGGCTTAGCATGTGAGATGAAACTAACATGTAATTCTTCCCTTAAACTCTCCTCAAAACATGATGTTAATTGGCTGCTCTCTCCAACTGGGAGTAAATGGTCAGATGGTCCATATTCACGAAGGTAAATAATTTTTAAAAACTCACTTACATATTAAGAAACATTGATTGAATACCTAGTATGTGTCAGACTTTGTAACTGGGTGAGAGATGTACAAATGCATAAGCTGTGGTTATTATGAAAACACTCACAGTGCAGTAAGAGATACTCAAGCCAATAATGTCCATGAGTTTAACGCTACTTTAATAGAAGTTTGTTCAAGAGAGAAGACTCAGTTCTACCTGGAAACTACAGACGCCAAATATGCTGTTTTCAACTCCAAGAATATCACAAACAAGGTCTCTGATGGGCCCTGTGTTCATTTTGGAATGCTCTTGCTCCACTCGAGCTTTACCCTTGGACTTTGGAAAGTCGAGTATGACTTAATAACCTCTGAAGAGGCCAAAAGACATTCCACTTGACCCAAGAGATGACTTACCTCTTATCCTGAAATCATAAGTGCAGACAATCTGGAAAGGCTTCAAAAGGATTATTTCTTTTTATTTGTTTACGTGGTCATATCATCATTATTATTGCCACATTTCATATTTATTGAATGTCAAGCAACTTTGGGCTAAGAAGAGAGCAGAATAAAGGAGAAATCTAGTGGTTTGACATAGAAAATGAGTCTCCAAATGGAAATTGGGAGGTTCTTTGTGATGAGTAAACACATGTGCAAGTGTGAGAATTGGATTTGGGACCAGATTAAACCGCACAGATAGGCTGAGCTTCTCCTGTGGATGATGTTACTCCAGTTGGAATCCTTTCTGGGGATGGTTGCCTTTCTTTGTAAAGTACCAGTGTATTTTCAGCCAATCTCTGTCTGACAAAATGGTTATTATATACTTGGACTTTGTCCAGGAACTCAGGCTAGTTTTACATAAGATAAAGCAAATATCTATTTCTCAGAGGAAAAGATAATGATATCATAAGCAGACACAAGCAGGAAGACAGAAAATGAAACAGTGGCTTGGAGTGTAATTTAGTTACATAAGTTTTAAGTTTCTAAAAAGTTGAAAAAAAAAGAAGAAAAGAGAAGCAAATACAAAGGAAGCCCAGTTCTTACTCACCAAACTGGTAAATGATGGCTGGTATGTCTCCATTTAAGATGTTTTATCTTAGGGATTGAGGAAAATAGAATGAAATAGAGAAAAATTGTGTGAGAAATTTCAAGACGTAAAAAAAAAATTCAGTAATTTGCCTTCACAATATGCATGTCCCTTCACCAAAAACTGAATTGGGTTGCATTACATGTAGTAGACATTCTTGGTTGCCCCAGCAGTATCAATTTTTCCATTTCTCTATTTGAAACACCTTGATTTCCACTGGGGGGCCCGTGTGGCTTTGAGAGGCTGACTCCCCATCGGTCTCCAGGAGTCAGGCATTGTATTTGACTGACATGTGATTCAGGAATGGAGATGTGACCCAACCTAGTGCAAATAGGGTTAGTGTTGGAACTCTTTCTTAGGCTTCTGGGACACAGAGGCCCACTCTGCCTCTGAAGGTTGAAGATTGTAGACATGAGGCCTGAAATTGTCACAGCCAGTTTTGGTAGGAAGCCAGCCTGAGGACGAAATCACAGTAGAAGGCAGAGTTCAGAGTTTCTAAGAGAAATGAAGCTGGAATCTTGATAACACCGTAAACCTCTGAATCAAAATGTGCCTAAAACCCTCCCAATCTCTATGATTCTAGGTAGCATAAGTTAAAAATTATGTTCATTTCTTAGTCAATTTTGATGCGGTCTTTATTGGTAATAACTAAAGCAGTCCTAACCAATACATGTTTAGAAATGGCAACTCTATTTATGCAGACTTCCCAGTGTGCCCGACCCTGTGCAAATTATCGAAAGTAATAGGGACTTATAAATTCTCCCAATCCGTCCTCCCCTCTTTCCTCCAAATAGCTGAAAAATTCCTACTCACTCGTTACAGCTCAATTCAACTTCCCCCTCCTGTGTGAATTAACCTAATCTTGTTCCTGACTTAATAAAATGAACCATTTCCTCTTTGCATTCATATCATTATAATTATATTTCACATGAAGAACTCACCACATTGTGTTCTGGTTGGTTGTTTACATGACTGTCTTCTTACAATATTATGAGTCTCTAAATCCCAAGTGCCTGGAACGGAGCCTTGCCCATAGTATATGCCCAATAAATATATGCATATATTTCATTCATTCCTCCATCCATTCTAGACTGTCAGGCATTGTACCAGAAGCTTGGGATTCAAAGATGAATGCCCTCATCTTAGCTTTTAAAGAGCCTACAGTCTAAGGATATAAATTTTTTTGATTGCATATTTCTAGTAGTTTATATATTATTCTGAATATGATAGTAATTAAAACACAGCTGCAATATATAACTTTGTTTATAAATTATGTAGATATACTACTGTGCTAATATATTATTCTCATTACAAAATTTAAAGTAAACACTAGACGAGCTAAAACTAAGCATAAATTGAAGACCTACTAATTTATTGCTGCATCCTAATGGATTGCTTTGTATATGCCTTGGATCCCTACCCTGACTCTGAAGACGGCAGACCCATTTGCTTGGAGATCAGTGGGAGACAGACAGGATGGGAGTTCCACGTGAGGTTTGTCCAGTATGGAAGGGAAGAAATGGAAGACAAATCCTCACTGCTTTGAGCCTGGTGTCAAGAGCTGGCAGTGGGAAAAGATGGCTTCACCTCTCAATCTTCATGCTCTGAGCCTTCAAAGATGGGGAAGGGCTTGAGTCCTCTCCAGAAAAACATCGTGTTTCCCCTCCTCCCAGAACAACCCACAAGAAGCAGGCTTCCTGTGGGGAATAAAGGAGAATGTCCTCCGGTGAGAATTAATCCTGTTGTTTCCGTGGCATTCTGCTTGCACAGTTCCTGGCAATACAGATTGCAAAATGTGTCTGGAATTCTACACTGCCAAAACAAGGGTCTTTTCTAACTTAGCCATTAGCTCTGTGCCCATCACCCAATTAAACACAAAGAACTTGACTTTAACCTTGACGCCAAGAGATCTTTATTAGCTCCCTGACTCCCAATGTCTCCAATCAGGCAGAACTAAGGGGGTTCAGTTTTCATCTGCCATATGCCCGCTGGATATTTTTAAAAGGGCAGAACAAATGAACTAGAATGCACTATCTCATGTATTTCTCTCCCCTCACAATAATCCCATGAGGTATGTATTATTCCATTTTACAAATAAGGCAACAGGGACCATGAAAATTTGATAACTTCCCCCAAAGTTAATTAATATGCTGAAGAACCAGGATTCAAAGCAGATTCTCTGGCTTTGGTTACTTTGATTCTTCCTACTACACTGCACTGCTCTATCTTATTAATGATGGTGCAATTAATTGCTATAAAAGTATTAGATTCTATTTTAGTTATAAGCAGGTAGCAGGTATATAGAAATCATGCAGCTTCAGAGTTTGAAGGGAATGGAGAAATAGCATGCTCTTCTTTTTGTAGTGGCATATTATTCTTTTTGCTTGTTATAGGAATATTTGTTTCATCTACAAGGTGAACTGACTTACCTAACGGAGATGGGGTTACAATCAGAGTCCTTCCTTCATGCCCAAATTTCCTTTTACCATCTTCTATGCCTTATCTGCTTTATGGAGAAAGAGGCCAGGGTTTTACAATTGTAACATATGTTAACATTTTATAGTGTTTCAAAATTTAACTAGCACTTCCACATACATTATTCCTTTTAAATCTCATCACTATTTTGTGAGATAACTATTATTCTTCATCCTGGTTTGCAAATAAGAAAACAGATTTAGAGACCACGGACACATCAGTATATGCCTGGGGAGCCAGGACTCTAAAACCCCGGGATTCTGCTCTCCCTGCCTAAGTACACCTAACAGTAGTGTTTAGCTTTATATGTTTTTGTAGAAGTTTATAATTCCATGCATTATTTCAGTTTCATAAGCTATTATCATCAGCTAAGGCGTGAGGAAGTCAGGGACACAGCGAGTCAAGCTGACTTGCCCCAGATCATATTAAGAGTTACTGTTGAGTCTGCCTTAGTATTTAATCAGGAGAGCAAAAGGGACCAGAATTATTTTTTAATAAGTTTTATTTAATTTCCACATTTAAGCAACCATTTGTGTTTAACCGATAAGAAATAAAAACACAATAAAAATTATAAAAGTGTAACAAATAAAGATGAAGACATGAGATAATCAGAAGAGTCCTAGCCTAACTCACAAGGCTAATCTGAGGAGTGCTTCTTACAAAACTGATGTTAATAGTGACAATAGACATATCTGGGGTGCCTGAGCATGGTTCGTATATTATATCCATACATGCTCACAAAATCCTATGAAGTAAGTTGATGCTGTGATTATCGTTGTTCTAATTTTACAGAAAGAACAGTCAAGCTGGGCTGAGATTCCACAGGGTCTGTTTGACTTAAGAATCCAGACCTGCTAAGGATGGCCCTAGGCTGTTATACAGTACTGTAAGAACCATAGTGCTTCTTGCATAGTTTCTCCCTTTGGTGGTGGGTTAGCTCATCTTGAGAAGAAAGGGTATTACAGAGCTGTTCATACCCTCATCTTCTTTAAAAGATTCTTTGGTAGTCCAAGACTCAAAGGGCAATAGATTTAAATGCTCTTTAGGGTAATATCTTTGTCAAAGAACCAGTAAAACAATGACAATGTCTTTTCTGTTATTTTTTTCCCCAATCAATCAAAATGGAAAGGGGAATAGTTTTTATTGAGTGCTAAGACCAGGTACAGCCCTAGATGTTTAACACAAAGCACTTAATTTGCTCTTTAATTGTGATGTGCAATGAGACCCAGAGAGTAATAGTGCCACAGGAGAAAAACAAAGAAGAAGCAGAGAAAAGTCCAGGGTTTCAACGGGATCTTTCCGACCCCAAAGCTGTGCATGTCCTTCTGCACAGCACTGCCAAGCCCTGCTTTGATACAAAGTCGGTGCCATTTCAATTAATTTCAGCAAACAATGAGCACCCATTATATGTGAGAGCAGTGCTGTGGGGACACACAGAGGGGGAAGGACCAGGCTGAGCCAGTCATCAAAGAAATTGTGTTGAATAGGAGGATTATATGTTTCAAGGTCAGGTATGACTAGTAATGTAAGAGCTATCTTCACAGAATCTTCCAGGTAAGAATGAGTGAAGAAATATCACACAATTTGGGTGGAGGGTACAACATGGAGTGGGTTAGGAAGGGCTTTGTAGAGTCTTTGGGCAGCCATTGAATTGAATACAGAAGAGGAAATTGGATAGAGGTGGAAACAGCTTTGGCAAACACAGAGATAAGGGAGAGGAAAGGGGTGTATTGAGGATCCTCTAAACACTAATACAAGCAGCAATAGTCACAGTGGCAAATGCAACCATTTACTCAACAACTCTGGGTTGGGTTGATTACAATCAGACGGTATCGTTAGTCTTTATTACTTCACATTTACGCTCACTCTGTGGGCTGTTGGTGTATCCAGGAGACCCAATGCATGGCACCTCTCTTCTCTGTCTGGACTTTGAACAGTTTGAGAAATGAGATAGAAAGTAGACATATGGAGACCAAAATATGGCCTTCCTGTTGCAGAAAGGCTAATTGTAGGACTTAGCTGAAAGTGAGAAGCAAATGCACGAGAGAAGTGATTTTAAACAGACTTCTCCAACTGTCACAAGTATGCTGGCCTAGGATGGGTATCAGAGGGGCGGGCAGGGTGCTGTCCAGGCAAGACTCACTGCCTGGAGGGGCTGAAGGTCCATCCTGTGCAAAGCTTACTCCCAAGAAGAAGATGGAGGAGATAAGCTGAGCATGCCTAGTTTATTCTTGCAAATGTAGCATTGAGAGAAGTCACTACACCTCCTCTAAGCAAGGTGCAGAAAGATTCCCATAGTTTGAAATTCACTGATTTTCCTCACATGTAAGGAGGGGAGAGTTTCCCCTTACATGGACCTATGATTTCCTGCTCCTGGGTAATGTCTCAGACATTCCCAAACATTCTGGGGTTCTAAGTCAAAGTGCAGAAGCTTTTAAATAATTTAAATGTCCAGATCAGTGCAATCATCAAGACTCAAGCCTCATTCAAATTTATAACTCCTCCCCTGCCCTGAATCAGGCCAACTTCAGACTTGGAAGCCGGGGGTGGTGCATGGGCAGTAAATGTCCTCTCTGTTTCCCCATCCTGCTCTTCCACTTTCCCCTGCTCTCTCTAGTCTAGGTTTCCAACCCCTTCATGGTCAAGTACAGGAGGAGAGGGCACAGGGAGAAGGGCCTAATGTAAATGGCCAACATGGCTGCTGGATGTGTGACTGAGTGTTGGTTCCTCTGCACATGACATAGGCAATCCCTGTTTATCTCTCAAGGGATCTCTTTCGAGGACACATTTCAGGGGTCTTCCTGCAGAGGCCTCTATGCACAGCTCCCTTAACACAGGTGATGCCACACTTCCAGTTGGCCACCTCCAACTTCTCCTCTTGCCCCCTAACTTCCAACAATTCACCCCTGATAGACTGCAGCTGACTTCCAACTTTGAGGTCACATCCGGTCCCCTGGAAAACACTGCTTGCCCCATGGGTGAGACTCCATCAGTATCCTGTGCCGGGATATCTGAGATGAATAGCCCTGGCCACAACTCTCCCAACTGTAGTCCTTCTCAGGCAAAGATCATGTGTTTCCCAAATCCCATAACACAAGCAACTTCAGTCCTCCTCTAAAGCCCCTTTCACTTGGCTTGAGGTAAGGAGCAAGTTACTTCCCTCTTCCTCGTAGGTTTTGGGAGGTGACACACAATCAACAAACACTCCCTTAAAAGGAAAACTTTTTCACCTACTCTTCTACTCAAATCCTTTATTCCTTTGAGGTGGATGATGGATAATCTCAGTCGTACAATTTTGTAGCAAATACGGCCTAACCCTTACCCTGAATCTGGCTGATTGGCACCGATTATTGTGGTCTTGGGGAATTCTGCTGATGAGGAGACAGAAGGGGTCCCATTTATCAGCCTCTTGTGCCAACATTTATTCAAGTCTTACTTACTGTGCTAATCTCTGGTTATTTCATTTAATCCCCAGAATAGCCTATTGAGTAGGCATTGTTTTTCTGATGAGGAGATTTTGACACAATAATTCAAGTTAATGTAGTTATAAGCATTGGAGCTGGGCATTAATTCAGGCAGTCTGATTATTCCTAAATGGTTAATCACCACATTAAACTTCTTCCTCCACAATAGCAGCAGAGTTGGGAATCATGCCAGGGTTAACTTCTTAGAAGGAAACCATGCTCACATCCCACCAATGCTGAGCACAGTGGTTGACTCAGACAGAGCATATAGGAGTCAGGGGGGAGAAGTAGAGAGAAAATGGGTAGACAGCCTTAGAAACCAATGAATGGGTCAGGGTGTAGAGAATGGAAATAGATTTGAAATCCCACGGGCCAAGGCCTGACCCTGACATTTTTCTTGCTAGAATGACCTTCGGCAAATTATTTCACCAACCTGAGTCTTGGTTTCAATTCCATAAAGTAAGAATAATAATATACATCATAGGACTGATCTGAGAAATAAATGAGATGTTGTAAGTGCTCAGAAAATAGTATGAAATGTTAGATAATCGAGGGTTGTGATGATGATGATGATGATTATGGTTATATCTGATGACAATAGCTAACATTTATTAAGCAGTTATTACATGCCAGGCGATGGTCTAAGCACTACGTGTATTTACTTGTTTAATCTTCGCAGCATGATGAGACAGTACTATTCCTATCTCCTTTTACAGAATAAACCCAGGTACGGATGAGTAATTTGCCTAATGTTAACACAGCTAGTAGTGAGTGGCAAGCTGGAACATGAGTACAGGAGGCCTATGAATGGAGCCCAAGTGAAGCCAGTACTGCTATAGAAAAATCTAGAACATCTGAGGGAAGTCTATGATTCCTCTCAGCCACAATAAATGGTAATGTAGTCATAATAATTATTTTTACACAATTCATTTGGCAATAGGCAGCCAATTAATGTACATTGTTTTTGAAGTATAGCAATATTATCAGAGAATAGTTGAGAAATAAGTATTTTTTTAAATGAATTAACAATTAAGAGAAGGCCAGACCAGTTATGTCTATTATCTGACTTGTTGTATAAACTATTTGAAAATTATTTGATGGACATAAAGAATTTTATCTAACTTTCTACTTTTGGTATGAAAGAGGAAAAAAACCCAGAGATATGTGATTTTGCGGAGATTCTGTTTATCTGAAGAATGCCTTGGTTTCGGGTACATGCAGCATAAATGCTTTAGAAATAGATTTCACTTTATTACCCTTTTCACCAACAGAACTTGATCTGCTTGCAATGATTTAATCAGCAACAGTGAATTGTTTGCAGAAAACCTCCTACATAAATCAAAAAACTTCTAACACTCGTTTGCTTATGACTTTTCTGGTGCCCTCTCACCAAATCGGTTAGCCATCTGTAACTCCATTTACTTGTGTGTGTATGTGTGTGTGTGTGAGGTCATATTTAACAATAAAAGTTTGAACAGATTCCTTTTTTTTAAGTCTGATGAACACTAGTATTTTAGTTGATTCATTCATGTATACTCTGATGTTTGGAAAATGCGTTTTCTTTTAAATGTGTACGTCTGAATTTTTTTCAGATGAGAGTTTATTTAAGAGCTTGGTACCTTCCTTATTTTTTTTTTTCCTTTCCTCCACTTTGTCCTTCCTTCCCTCCTTCTGGCCTGTTTCAGTTAGGTTTCTTTGGTCTCAATATACAGCAACTCAGATTAATTTAAGTATAAAAAAAGAAAGAAAGGTTATGTTAGATGGATTTGGAGTAGCTCTCTGCATGGAAAGAAAAAAGAAAAGCTGAACCACAAGCCTTTTCCAACTTTTACCAACAGTTTGCTCATCATTTTTCCCATCTCTGCCTGACACCCAATCCCAAAGTCATTTCTAAGCACCAATATCAAATCATTATGTTTTATATCTTAAACTTATACAATGCTATATGTCAATTATATCTCAATAAAACTGGAAAAAAAAGTTAGCCATCATTGTGTAAGTAATCACTCCAAATTTTTAAACAATCAGCATTTGTTAGCTCCCCTTTGCAGTTTGGCTGGGGAGGTTGCCTGGTCTGGGCCAGGCTCAGCTGCTGCAGGGGAGACAGAGTTTTGGTACATGCATCTGAGATCAGCTCTTGGTTGGCTAGGGGCTAGCTATCTGGATCTTGGCTGAGTCCTCACATACTTCTGGGACCTTTCCTGGAAGAAATGGGCAGACTCTGCCCCACACAGTCGCTCATCCATAGGGGGATTACTGGGGCTTGATCAAAAGAAGGTGGCAGGGGTCCTAGGAAATGAGCAGAAGGGTGGGCAGCCTCTTACAGCCTAGGCTCAGACCTGGCGTGACACCACCTATACCACATCTGTTGGCCAAAGTAAGCACCAAAGGCAGCCAAGGTTCAAGGTGGGAAGTGAAGAAATAGATGTTACCTATAGCAAAGTCATATTGCAGAGGGGCATAATTGTGGCCATTTTTACAAACAGTCTACACAGATAGGAACCACAGCCCTCAAAGGATCTAGGTAACAGAAGAACAAATGGACACATTATTTGTGGCATCACACTGAGATGAATCAACTCCACTCATTTCCATCTTTCTGTCATTCCACTCAAGACTCAACACTCACCATTCTTGGATTGGCATCTTGATTGACAGCGTCATCAAAATTCCCATAAATTGGGAAAGAAAAAACTAAAGAAAAAACTGAGTCCTATTGCAACAAGAATGGGATAAAGGTGCAGAGCAGATAAAAAGTAATGTTTTTGCACATGGCCCTTAAGGACTTGAGTCTTTGGAAAGGTAGAGCTGTACATCATTGAGCAATGGGATGATATCAGGCTGTTCTTGTTTAGGTCTTCTTACACAAATTCAGTGGGGCCTCTCCTTGGAGGACTCTTGTTGATGATGCCTAGGTGAAGACTTGAGGGATAATAAGTGTTTACTATGGGGATAAGAAAGAATTCTCAATAGTGGTGTTAGTGAGGAACACTTCTTCCTCACTTCTAACATTTCCATCCTGTGAAAGAAGCTCAACTACTGTAACTCTGGGCATTTCTCTGCCCCTTTAGCTTGAGTTGGTGAAATGACTTACCTGGCTGAGATATTTGGAAGGAATAGCTGGGGATGCTCAGCTCAGCTAAGCCATCTATGTTTTAGGAGTTTCGGGCAGGGGAGGCCTGCCCAAGCCCAGCCCTGCCAGAGTTGAAGCGGGTCAGTCTCTTTAGATCCAGAGTTTAATATGTTCAAGCCCACTTGACTAATCAACCTTACGATGTGTCTTCTATCTTGACCTCCATCTGTAATAAATATCATGTTTGGCTTCCATGTGTTTTCTTTGCTTTATTTCCCTACTTGTTCACAGTCCAGGTGGGAAAGGGGGGTTGTATTTTTGTGGACTCCCTTGGTAACCCCAACAGAAGGAAACAATGTAAGCAAAAGATCAGCAGCATAAAACAATTTGGGGCATTTTGGAAACTCTACGGTTCATACACCCGGACTAGAGGTGTGGGATGGGATCTAAAGATAGCAAGCCATGTAAGAATCAGACAATGAGAGACTTATTTGCCATACTGAACAATGTGGGCTTTATGCTGAGGGCATTATGTGAGAGCATTTGCAAGTTGTTGATGTTGTTTAATGCAGGAGACAGACGTGAAAATATCAGTGTTTTGGAAAATCCACTCAAGCACCATTATTGGGAATGTTCTGCCAGAGCCTCAAACTACAATGGAGCTGAGTAAAATGCACCACCTTAAAGATTCAAATATACATGTTCCACAGGACACAAAAAAAGTAAACGAAGCAAAACAATCAAGAAAAAGAGAAGAGAGTGAAAAGGAGGCAGAGAGAGCTTTCAAATAGTACAGGTGATTTCACTGTCCTTTCTTATCAATTAATCTATTGGTCTTAGTCTGGCTGCTAAGTAACAGAGACACAAAATAACAGTGTGTTCCCAACACTAAATTCAACCTGAAATCGTTGATCTCTGCATCTGAAAGGGCTCGGAGATGATCCAATCTGTTTCTCACACAGGTTCAATGATTTGCCCAAAGTCCCATAGTTAATTTTTCAATGTCTTTTTCAGCTCTGGAAACTAGTTCTGTTTCCTATATTCAATATTCCATATGTATGTTCTATAAGCCCGAGTTAGAGGTGTTATACTCCACCTATGTCCTCTCTCCTTGATTAAGTTTGTTATCTTGTTACTTGTTTATTCTGCCTCAGGAGAGTTGCCACTGCACTTGCATTGCAGCAAAG
This sequence comes from Tapirus indicus, assembly GCA_031878705.1. NCBI lineage: Eukaryota > Metazoa > Chordata > Mammalia > Perissodactyla > Tapiridae > Tapirus > Tapirus indicus. Next base: position 8,079,309 of record CM062919.1, read on the forward strand.
CAGATTATCAATCATGTCAGTTCCCTGCTCAAAAGTTGTCATTCAATAATGATGGAAAGGCATTGAAATATAAGAGTTCCAGAATGTCTTCTGCTCCAGTATTCCATGCTTCCTTTCACTGATGATGTCCTATATGCCCAAGCTTGGACTGGGTGCTTGGGGAATGCCGGCTGGGGAGCTTAAGCCCAAGTAAACATAGACACTGCAAACCACTCCCCATTCTTGCCTGTTTATGCTATTCCTTCCACTGCTGTTGCCATCTGTCTGCTAAATCCTATAGGTTCATTCAGCCACCAATCATCCTTGTAGTTAAACTTCCCATAATTTTCCATTAGGAACAGAGGTTGGCAAACTACAGCTGGCAGGCTGGCCTCCCATGTTTATAGATTTATTGCGGCACAGCCACACCCATGGTTGATGGCTGGTTTCAGGCTACAACATCAGAAGTGAATAGTCATGAGGCAGGCTCGTGACTTACAGCCCACAGAGCTGAAGATATTTACTATGCAGCCATTTACGGGAAAGTCTGTAGACCCCTAATTTAGAAGATTAATCACATAGCACTTGTACCTCTCTTGATAATAAGAATGACTATTAACAATAGTCACCATGGATTGAGCGATTGGTTGAGAACTTGGATAACAGGCTGAATACTTTTTTTACATTAAAACATTCGATGTTCACAACATATCTGAAGACTAAGTATAATCCTTCATCTAGTATAGAGAAGTAAGCAGAGACCTGGAGTGTTTAGGAATCTGACCAATACAGCACATACTAAGTAGCAGAAGTGGGATTTGAATTCAGTTTCTTCTGATGTTGAAATGTGTGCTCTGACCCACTCTGCAGCTGATTCTGTGTCTCTTCTCTCCTGGGCTGCATTATAATTTCCTCTTTGTTCAGTGCTTAACAGAGTGTCTTGTAAGTGGTGTACTGTCAGCCTGTTCAGACTAAAGAAATGCATGGCTACATTCATGCATGCAGAAGAAAGAAGGTAGCTAGGAAGCATTTAACCATCAGCTGTCTCTAGGTATTTTGAATGTGGCCAGAGGTATAGATTGTTCTTGGTGCCCTTATATTAGAATCTAAGCCCCTTGCAGGCACAGATACATATATCCATTGAAGCAACCAAGAAATGGGTCATGTCTGGGCTTGGGGAATGTTTGTGAACTTGAAGCCCGGAGACTAAGTCTACTAGTCATATTTCAGCTGCAAATTAAGTATTACCTTGAGCAAGTCACTCATCTCTGTAAGCCTGTTTACTGATTCATATATCAAGAAAATTTGATTTTTTGATTTTCAAGGTTTTATTACAAAGCCTATTTAAATCTAAGAATTTGCGAGTATGACTATGACACTACTTTTGGGATATTTATCATAGAACCATGAAGGCTAAGACAGAGTGAGGGAAAAGAAGAGAGCTGACTTTTATAAAGTGCCCACTGTGTGCAGGCACAGCTCTGGGTGTCCAAGAAATCCTGGGAAGGGGTGCCATAATAATTATAATAATTTAAATGGAGGTTCAGAGAGATTACCAAAGTTTCTTGAGCTCAAGCACAAAATGTGATTCCCAGCAGGGATTTGAACCCAGGTCGGATTCATGACAAATAGTGTGCTGTTCCCACTACATCAAGGTTTGTTACACCATGTCGTCCCACACTGGACACTAACTGAAGGTTGTAATTCATTCCGTTGGTTTCAGTTCAAGGCTACTGATCTCAAAGTGTAATAAAAAGTTAAAAGTACAGAGAAAGCATAAAGCATTATTAGAGGGAGACTTCAATTTTCAGATCTTCTGAATCACAAGCTGCCTGCTACTGAAATCTAAGTGAAAAATCTTACAAATTCTCTTAAGCATTATATACACATATTTTTATCATCACCACCAGCGTCTGAGTGTGGGCCTTTGTGGTTCTAATCTGACAGTTAGGACAAGGCTTAGAGCCTCTGGACATTCCTTTAAACAAATCTTCAAACTTTTCCAAAATAGTCTTTATATTTATCAAAGCTGATCATGTCACTCCCAAATTACGGCAAAGGCAAAATACTTGGCATTTATTTCATGTTCCTGAAAATAATAAAGTATTTTTATAACATCAAGTTCTCTGCATATATATATATTTTTTTTCATGTTTCTTTTCAACTTTGGTATAAAAACACAGACTCCAACAAAAAGTGATAATAATAGCCAATTTGTAATATTTCATAAGTTCATTCTTACATATTACTTTATTCATTCCTCCTTCACTAGCCTGTGAAGTAGGTATATTGATCCATATTTTATAGGCAAGGAATAGAGGCTCAGAAAAGCTGAAAGGCTTGTCAACTATAACTAACCTTTGCTGACATGATTATGGCCTGGCACCGTTCCAAATAGTTTACGTGTGTCAACTCATCGTTATCTTCATGAGGGGTAGAGCCAGACTCGCGGCTTGGCTCTCCAAACCAAATCCATCCTTTTCCTTCACACATCTCCACCTTTCAGTGGGCAGTACCAGCATATCATTTTCTCCACTTGGATTATTTTGAGAGTTATTTTGTCTTCTAATCACAAGCAAAATATAAAGAATACACCATGACCAATAAATTGATGGTGGTTTATAATTTATAGATCAATTTGGGTAGAAATGTTTCATGTTTTATTTTCCTTACAACAACTCCAGGAGATAATTATCATTATGCTCAAGATTTACAGATTAAAACAAACAAACACACTAAAATGAAGGCTCAGGAAAGTTCCAGCGGAAAGGTTTCCAGACCCTCAGTACTAGTGCGTATCTTTTCCTCTCTTCTTGTTGCTGTCTCTCTCCACCCACCCTCTCTAAACAACCAGTAATCCACCTGACTCAGTATTCTCACCCATTTTCAGAAGCTGATTAGGCAAAAGACACCAGTCAGACCAAATAAAGTGAACATTTAATTTACTGCTTCCTTCTTGCCTCCACCTGGGAGTTATATGATAGGAAACACAGGTTTCTGGGGCTGAAATTAGGGAGATTAGATTTTATGATGATGAAAATTTCTCTCCGGAGGGTTGCATTTCACCTTGTGTGCACTGAAAGCCTGTTTTGACAGTTCCAACTGTGAGGAATGTTTCACCACTAACTGTTTGGCCGTGACTCACCTCCACTAGTCTCCGTCTGCAACATCTGTCTAATTTGCCTTTTCTCTTTCAAATCGTGATTTTAATTTTACATCAAGCATGCTTTAAAGCAAAACCCACGTACTGCTGTCCTACCAGGGAACTATTTAAAACAAGCATGGAAGTTGAAATGCAGAAAATACATCCCCCTCCAATGTTTTTCTAAACAGACTCTGGCCTGTGCATCGTTAACAGTGGAGGAATGGAGCGAAGAGTTGAATTTTATGCTCCGAGAAACTGAGAACGCTTGGTAGACAATGCACATGTGTTCATAAACCAGGGACCTAGCAGGATAATTCACTCCTTTCTTTAGTATTCAGATTTCTTCCCTCAAGTTCCCAGAGATGTCTTTGCAAGCAGTCCCCCATCCAGTAGGGGAGCTGGTTCTTCAGGAGAATGTTCTTCTGCCTTCACACCCACCATGATTTACGCATTGCCTCTGTCATGTGTTATATTCTCTGAGATTTTCTCAATAACCCTCCTGAAGCTAGCATGAATTATCTTCTTAAACATTTAAGAAATATTGCACTCTTATGCTTTTTTTTAAAGAACTCTGACCCTATTTAAAATTAATCTCGAGTACATTTTTATTTCTAAACTCACTGATTTGCACACCAACATTTATTGTGACAGTGCAGTTACTTTTACACTAAACCTTATTTTAGGGGCCATGTGCCTACAGGTGAGCTACATCAGTACAAGGATAATATCTTATTCGTCTCAGAGTCTCTAGCACCTAAACTCAACTATCCCCCATCTAGTAATGTATAGGCTGTAGTTAGTAAGATTGCTTAGGTTCAACTTCTGGATCAGTCTCTAACCAGCTATTTGAACTTGGACAAGTGTCTTAACCCGCTGAGTCTCGTTTTCCTCATCTGTAAAAAAGGGCTAATAATGGCACTTAATGTATACATTTTGGTGACAGATTAAATAAACCTAAATGAGTTAATTTATGTTAAGAGCAGAGCACAGTGCCTGACACAGTGCCATAACAATTGCATAAAAATGGTAGATATTATTATTAGAGAAGGGATTTATTTAAAATCTGCTGAATTAGTCTTGAATAAAGTTGGAAAATACACAATCCTAAGAAGTCTGGAATTTTCTGTTACTATAAAATTTCAAAGAAGTCGCTGAGATGTAGTGGAAAGAATAAATGTATTTATGATCATCCATCCTGGCTTTGAGTCCCTGCTCTGTGACTTATCAGTGGGCAAGTTTTCCCATCACTCTGAGGTTTGCTGACCTTTGTTAGTAACAACGAATAATATTAATAACTACTGCATGAGTTTGTCATGAGGATTCTGTCTGTGGAAACATTCTCCAGGGCAGAGGTTTTCAAATTTTTAAACCATAAAGGTTTTTCCAAAGGACTTTTATTCACAAAGAAGTCCAAAAAGACTAAGCAAAGAAAACAAATAACAACAGAGCTGAATTTATGAACTTGAACCAGGGATGGGTAAGAGTCCAATGTACTGACCACTCCACCTCCCACCCCTCCACATCACTCCACCTCTTTCCCAGCTACCCCACAATTAGAAAATCCTGTCTCTGTGGGGAATAAATCCTGAACCAATGAAAGGACTATCGTGCCACAAGGAATGAGTGTGCTGGTAAAGTTTTTCCTCTGTCTCTCCTTTTGTGGTTTCAAATAGTTCTTCCATGCATCATGGTCTTCCTGGATTCGGGAAGAAGATCCCAGTGACCCTAACCAGGGGGGCTTCGGGGAAGGCCAAGACTTTTGTAGGACTCCAGTGTGACTAAACTTTGCACCAGTAATCACTGTTTAGGCTATCGACGGTAGTGAGGGAAGTATGGAAAATTGGTGTCTGGGTAGCCACTGAACTGAGAACATCCCAGAGAATTAGGATTTTGGTAGTAGAGACCTAGTATCACGGAATTCATCTCTTTCTGTCTGTCAAGCTCTATTTGATTGATATTTCACTAAATATCAATTCATTGATGACTGATACATTTGATAGAGAAGGAGGGAACAATAGAGTCAATAGACTTAACTTAATAGACTTAATAGAAACAATAGACTTAAAATTGGAAGGGGCTTTCAAGACCAATTTATCCAAACCCTTCATTTTACAGATAGAGATGTTAAAGCCCAGAGAATTAAGGGTGTTTTTCAAGACCATCATATGTAATCAAGTTACTTGGATCATCCTGAGAGAGGGTCGGGGACATTGGTCAGAAAAACTCAGTCATTATCAAAATGGTGAGAAGATCTCCCTGGGTGATTCTCACCTCTTCAGTGTGGGTAAGAGAGAGGAGAAAACATGCACATATCTAATTTTGAAGGAGGTTTGATCAGAGATAGACAGATAGATGTATAGATAGATAGATAGGTAAATGAGAGAGAGATAATTAACATCATTGAGAACTTGAACTTCCTACATGCCAGCCACTGTTGTAAATGCCTTAAGTATAATGTTTTATTTACTCTTCACACTGCCATATGTGATTATTCCATGTTATTATCCCCATTTTACAAATGAGGAAATTGAGGCATTGAGAAGTTAACTACTTTGCATAAGGTCATCCACTTAGTGTGGCAGAAGGGAGTAGAACTCAGGCAGTCTGACTCCAGAGCCCAGATTCCTAACCACTCTGTCATCCTGCTGCAGAGAGAGATCCTAAATTGTACAGAGACAGGGCTGAGGGTTGGAGAGGTAGAACATTAGCCATGGTGCCTGGGTGTGATGAGCCAATCCCTAGGTGTCATCACCAAGCCACATCCTCAGGGACATCCCTTCCTATGTGGCAGCTAGCCTGGAGCTACTGTCTTACACACTCACTTTCTTCCTGCTACACCACACCCCTCACACCATGCAGTACTTGTGTCCTTTGAACCACCCTTCTAGCCCAAATTTCACCTCCCCTCTCTTCCCAGATGTCTGCTTGTCCCCAGGTCTCCTCTGGCAGCTCATTCTGTACGTGTCATGAGTCCCAGCCATTCTCCCCTCATTTATTTCTAAGGCTGGATTGGGGAAGATGGAAGCCAGGAGATCCAAGGCTGGCCTTCTCACCAAGCTTCAAAAGTTGGAAGTGAGAGCTGGCTTTCCAAATAGTTTCCAACTGATGTTAGAACCTACCAGAGTGGCAACTCTGGCTCTGTGTTCATGTGTCTTGCTGGGGAGGGGTGGTGATATGGGGGAGATTGTTTCCTATGTAGCTTAAAGAGCTACCATGCTCAGGAAAGTTGTGTCTTAGGGGTTCAGGCAGCTTGACTGAGATTGAGCCTGACAGAAGAATTTTTCCTTACAACTTGAGGATGCTTCCTGCTCAGGGAACATTGGTGGAGAAGCTTCCTTGCACTGAGGTATGTCAGTGAGGATGGGGGATGCACTTCTGTGGTCAACTGAAGCTTGCTGTATAATCTCCCCATATTTCTGCCTGTGCTCCTGGACCTCTGAGTTTCTACTTTGCTCATGGGGGGGCTTTCCACTATGGCCTAACAAACAAACAAACAAAAAGAGTAAATAGACAATTACAAAACTATGCCATGACGACTAAAATAGGGTACTGCTAAGGTACTCTGGGATCATAAAAGAGTACTTAACATAGGAATCAGCCAAGACTTTTTGACATAAGTAATTGCTAGCATTTAAACTCCTCCTGAGGCTGTCATTTGTGTCCCACACTGGTCTGCATCAAGCTGTTCTGAGTTTGGTTCCCAGCTCTTGTGACCTTTGCTGGGCATCCCTTTGTCTTTGCACCTGTCCCTGCTTGCTGCTCCTGTTAGTGCCTGCTTATCAGTGATATTACTCTTGAGTTCACTTCCTGCAATATGCTCAGGAGAGAACAGGCTCCCACCTCCTGATTAAGCCAAGTATGGCTTCTCCTCCTCTGTTTCCCAGGCACTGTAGCTCTCCTCATTTCTCTTTATCCTGGTCCCATGGACTTTTCTGTCTAGAGGCCTCATTCTTTGCCATGAAAAGAAAGAATATTTAAAGAAATAATCTTTAAAACATGTTCTGACAGTAGAAACTTACTTTCCACTTAAGCTCTGTTCCTACTCAAGATAGATTGCCCACTTGCAGAAACACTTGGCTGCAGATTGGTTCCCAGGAAGCAGACCTTGAGACAGAGTTTAGAGTGCAGGATGTTTATTAAGGAGTGACCCTGAGATCAATGCCCTTGAGGGAGGAGAGGAGAGGGAAGCAGTGTTGGGCAGAGAGAGAAGCAGAGCTGAAATGCAGCTGGTCCCATAGGAGCTGTGGAGCTAGAATGGCCCTTCAGACTTGGGCCAAGCTGGACCAAGATGACCAGGCCTTTATATTCCCACACTGCTTCATCATTGGATGTGGGCCAGTCTGGGATGGTGCATGACCTAGGGCAAGGTGGCTTTCTGCAGCTAAAGCAAAGAAGGGGCTGAGAGCTGAAGGTTGTGTGATGACAACATTCTCAGCAGATGGAGCAGTATAGAAATTATCAAAGGGGGATCTGGGTGGTGCATCTCCATGGCTGCTAAAAAGACAAGCAAATGAATACCAGGACAGCACCTGACCTTAATATCTAACGGTGTAGCCAGTGTGCTTTGGGTAATCTGCCTGGCCCACAATCAGCTATGATCCCCTCTCTGAAAATTGTCCTCTCTCATGCTGGGGGTGGGTGAGTGGGAGTACTACACAATGTTTTTACTATTTATTTCCACTTGAACTTGGTTCATATGACTAGGGGTGGAACCTCCGAACCAACTGCGCTAAACTGTTTCTCTATTTGAAAATTTTGAAATGTAAATCCAAGAAAATAATTCAACAAATATTTTTGAGTGTCTATTTAGAGTCATTGCAGTCCAGTGGTTAAAGGCACAGACTCTGGAGCAAGACTGTCTGGAAGCAAATCCAGCTTCAGCCACCGTCCAGCCCCAAGGCTGACGTAGCTACAGCCACCTCTGAATATCCAACTCACCATCAGCAGAGAACACTGTCGAGCCCCCAACTTGGCATGATTCCATTTGACCACCTGATGGCAAGTTGACTACATTAGTCCCTTTTCATCCTGAATGGCAATGGTTTGTTTTCACAATAATGTACACTTATTCCTGGTATGAGCTTGCCTTTCCTGCCCACAGAACCTCAGCCAGCACCACTGTCAGGTGACTTTGAGTTTCTGATATAGCGTCATGACATCCTAAATAATGTAGCTTCTGACCAGAGTTCCCACTTCCCAGCTAAGGAGCTGTGGGAGTGGGCCCATGACTAGGGACTCCACAGTGTTGTCCAGAATCTGCAATCCAATCACACATAGGGATGGCCTGCTGAAGGCTCAGATGAGGCCAGCTCAGAGACAACATTGAGTATGGGTGCCATCCTTCAGGATGCAGTACACACACTAGATCAGAGAACTATCTATGGCCTAATATCCTCAGGAGGAAAAATACCTAAGTCTGGCAATCAAATGGTGGAAAAAAGAGTGGCCTCATTTACCTTTGTTCTCAGTAGCCCACTGGGGGAATTTGTATTTCTTGTCCCTGCAACTCTGGGCTTGATAGGTTGAGAGATTCTCTCCACAAAGGGGGTATACTCCTTCCAGGTAACACAGCAAAGGTCCCATTGAACTACATGCTATGGCTGCTGCCCAGGCACTTTGGACCTGTGTCCAAGATCCAGCATGAAACAAGAGGAGTCATCATCTAGGCAAGAGGAATTGACCCTGATCAGCCATGCTTGGTATCGCTGCTGTTGCACATGGAGCAGGGGAATATGAGTAGAGCTCAGGTGATCCACCTGGCCTCTCTCAGTAGTCCTCTGCCCAGTTGTGACTGTACAAGTCCAGCAAACCTGATCAGAAAAGGGGATGGTTTCCAGGGCTCAGGCCACTCGGGAATTAAGGTCTGGGTCTCTTTCCCAGGTAAGCCGCTGTGGTGGTTAATTTTATGTGACAACTCGACTAGACTTTTATACTCAGTTGTTTAATCAAGCACTAATCTAGGTGTTGCTTTGAAGGTATTTTGTGGATGTGGTTAACATCTACAGACACTTGACTAAGTAAAGAGGACTACTCTCAACAATGTGAGTGGGCCTCATCCAATCATGTAAAGGACTTAAGAGCAAAAACTGAGGTTCCTCCGACGAAGAAGAAATTCTACCTCAAGATTGCAATGTCAACTGTTGCCTAAGTTTCCAATTTGCTGGCGTACCCTAAAGATTCCAGACTTACCCAGCCAGCCCCACAATTATGTAAGTCAATTACAATTGTGTCAGCCAATTCTTTCAAATAAATATCTTTCTCTGGATAGAGAGAGAGAGAGAGAGATAAAGAGAGATGGTTAAGCCTCTCTAGATCTAGATTCTCTTGGTTCTAATGCCCTAGAGGACCAGGACTGGTATAGCCACTAAGACCAACAGATGTGATATTGAAAGGATGGGGGTTTAGGAAGGATAGTGGAGGTGGAGGTGATGGATATCAGTTGCAACCCAAGACCAATCACAGTAAGCAGGCTGTAGTTCCCTTATACCATGCTCTTCCTGGCCATCCCTTAGTCAATGACTGAGTGTCATGGGTGTACTCGAGCCTGACCATTTCTGCCCAACTCAGGACTCCTCTGAGGGCCAGTCTTTGCTCCAGAGTTTCCCAGTGAGTTGGCTGAGACTTTCAGAACTGTGTCACACAAAGGCTCTCCCTGCCCAATCTTAGTGCCTCCCTCTTCACTTTCACTGGGGCTGATCTGTGTCAGTCTAAAAGCTTTCCCTGCCCAATCCATCTTCTGGCCCTTTTTCTTTTACAGGCCTTAACCCCTGTGGCCCCTGCTGCCCCCCATTAATCACTGCACTCCTAAATCCATCTCCGCACCTGCCTCCTGGAGGACCCAGAAGACTCGTATCCTTCTATCCTTGTGATATACTTCCCATTTCTGTGTAAGTTGGCTCAAGTGACTATTGACTATTTGCAAGGCAAACAGGTTTGACTTGGATGTCTAGTATATTACTTTACCTCCATTCCATTTCTGGGATCCTCTAACATTCACCTGCCCTTTGCTCTTAAATCTGACTTGACCTACACCCAATCTTGCAATTGGTGACTGATTGTCTTACATGATTATTGATCATTTTTGCTTGCTTCTCATACGTCTCTAACAAGGCTCTAAGCTCGGAAATAAATCTGAATATAGCTGCTAATTTTCCTATATTTCTCGTATGGCCTGGAGCAGTGTGTGTGTGTGTGTGTGCATGTCTGAACAGGAGAGATGAGATTAAACAGTGAAGGCGAGGTCATATTAAGGAAAGTGTCAAAAAACTTAGTATCTTTCCTCTACCAGAAAACATCCTTGCTACACTAAGATTTGCAGATGGGCCATTCTGGATTTATTTAGAATAAATAAGTAATGTCTTTCATTTGGGGAAGGATTGCAGAGATTTGTTGCATACATAAACCTTTTAGACTAAATGTGGACAATAGCCACCTAAGAGTAATTTACTTTTAAGTGTCAAACATTCTTGCAAACACACCATATCATCACTGCAATGTGCTCTGGTTTTGGCTTTTAGAAGCAGACTTCCCACAGTTTAGGTCACACAGACCCAAGCTTAGTTTAGAAACTAGTTATATACATTCCACTCCAGGTTTTATCTCTGTAAATAGAATTCAGAGCACTAAGAACATTTCCAGAATAATGCCAATAGGCCACATGGAGCCTCCACTCAGGAATCATTCAGTCAAAAAATACATTGATCACTTTCTATGTAGTAGGCATTTTCCTAGGCAATGGATATGGAGATGTTATCAAATAGACACCTCGTTTACCTTCAGGAAATTGGCAGTTTATTAAGTCAGTTTTAAAATTAGGTGTATGGTCTCTTTTGGTTAACAAAGGTGTTCAGAATTAGAGCTAGTAATAGATTCTGCTACTTACCTGTGCTACATACTTAGAAAGTAAATTAACTTGTCTTAGCTTCTTTCTTTATCTTTAAAACAAGGATAGAAATACGTATTTTCTAAGATTGTTGTGAATACAAAATAAGGCAATGTTACATAGGCGCATGATAAAATATCTGGAATTTACAGAACATACTCTTCCCTAAATTCTTGTCTTAGCTTCCACTTCTCGCCATCCAATTAGCCAATTAGCGCTATATATATGTGTGTGTGTATATATATATATATATACATATACATATATATATATAAGCTAGCATTTTCCCCCAAAATCCAGCTTGGTGGGATCGCCACACACAAAAATTTTCTAGTTGAGAAAATACTTCCTAATATATAAGGATGAATACTTGAACTACTGTATTCTTACTGAAAACTGTTGTTAAAGAGGAATTGAATCATGCCCTCTGATGTTCATATTTGTAGCCACTAATGCCACAAACAATCTCTCCTTAGGCTTTTTTGCGCCAGGGCACACATCTTGCAGCTGGTATTGGCCGCCTGCTGAAGTTCTAAAACCCAGGGTACTGTACACCCAATCGAGCTGCTGACACTGGTGCCCTGGTGCCTCCTTTTCTGCTCCTCCTTCCCCACTTCCAGGCCATGATGAGTCCTTGAGTTATGAGGGGACACATCTCTCAGAGTCCTGCTTAGCTATTCTGCTTAGGCCTCCAGATACATCCTCAATAGGATAATATTTTACATTTATGCCATCTAACCATTTCCTCCCAAGACACATTCGCAGCGCCAGAGTTCTGATCTGAATAGCCTTTATTGCCAGCTTCACAGTGGGAAGAGAACCAACTCTCACAGCTGACCCCACCCCCATGGTCTGCCCCTCACCCCTTCTTCTAGGGGAGCTTCTCTCAGGGCCTCCCAGTCCTTCTTGTGCCCTGGGTCAGGGTCACTAGAGTCTATCAGACTTTTCATAATTTGAACTTCAAAAGGAAGTGGACACAGTTCTGATTCTTTTTCTCTCACCATATCTTCTACCCCTATGTAAATCTGCTGAATGCATAAGATATGTGAGTTGGAGTCCTTCGCTATATTGTTCAGAGAGAGGCTCTGAGCCCCAAATACCAATGGATACAATGGATGCTGGGTGAGGACAGCTGTCCTCTGCCAGCCCTGGAGCAGCCAAATTTCCCTGAACTAAATGCATCTCAACTTTTCAAGACTGTAGTATTTGAGAGGGAATTGAAGGGTAAGTAAGCCACTCAGCAGAAGCAGGTTTTGGAGAGCATTACAGGCAAATGGAAGGTACAGGGATGAAAACTCACACTGTATTTGGAAAACAGCAAATATTTCATTGCGTGCAGAAAGTAAGGTGAGCAGTGTGGTCATTAGCAGATAAGGCTGAAAATGTACTGAGCTTCACAGAACTCAGAAAGACTGTGAATGCTATATTAGGGAATTGGGAGTTTATCCTGTGGCCAGTCGGGCCACTGTTAGAGATGACTTAGCACACAGCAGTGGTGCTGGGCTGATAGCATCAACACAAGAATTTCTAGCACACAAGGAGTTAGAGTCAAAGTCCATTGTCCTGATCACCAGCTCTGCTGCCCATTGTGACCCCTGTCTACCGCTGGATACTTTGCTGTGAATTCACAGAGGTGGATCTATGAAGAGGTAAGGACTTTCCACAGACTTCTACACTAGCCTCCTCCACATTCTCAATCCAGCAGCTAGATGTGCTGCTCCAAGATTCCCCTGCAAGCTCTGACTGGCTCACCCATGCCAGGGCTAGCTAGTGTAACCAGCTGTCTAAAGTCTGATTCCTATAAAACTCTGATTCCATAATACTCAGAGGTTCTGCTTTGCTGAGTAAACCTTTATATACATGTATATCACATTTTATTTATAATAGACCTTCTATATTTATATGGAATTTTATTCATAAAAGCTTATCATTTCCACAGCTTAGTGACATTTAAAAACAGGAAGCTTAAGGCTCAGAGAGGTGAAGGGAGCACATGTTTTGCAGTAGTGGCAGGTGAGCACTTGATCTGAGAACTCCTGACTACTGATTTTCTTCCATGATGCCGGTTGCCACACACAACCCCACTGCGGGAAGGAATCCTCACTGTAGTTATGAGCTACAGCTATAGCTTCTTGCCCATTTTTCACTAGGCCTCTCTTGTTCTCATAGGCCCTGGGGTTTCAGTTGAGGTCATTTCACAAGGAAAGAGTAGATCCTGAAAGACGACCCTCTGATTCATATCAGGAAAACCACAGCTGAGCACTTCTTGTAAGCTCCAAGGCATGTTTTCATTGTGGTCAACCACAGCAATCACGTTGTCATAGACTTGTTCACTGAGGAACAGTCAGGGAGGTGGGGGAGGTGGGGATTGGCCATGGCAAATGTTGAAGAGCTGGTCTCTGAGTTGGAATTAGGCTGTGTAAGCAGCAGCTGCGGGCAGACACCACACACACACATACACACACACACACACACCAGTCAGAGTTCAATCAGGGAGGCAGAACTTCTATCAGTATTATGGAATTAAACCTCAGACAACTGGTCTACAGTAGCCAGCCCTGGCACGGGTGAGAGAGTGGAAGCTTGCAGGGACATCTCAGAGCTAGCTCATCCAGTCACTGGATTGAGACTACAGTGAAAGCTGGTACAGAAGTCTGTGGAAGATCGTTGGCTAACCATGGGTCTGTCTCTGTGCATTTGCAGCAAAGTTTCACACACACACACACACTTATACCTACTCAAAGTTACCATGAAAAGCTCACGCTTTTATTATTGGTTCACCTCTTCTGTTTTGAGTATTTGACATTAGATTTTCTGGCCTTAAGAGCTAATTTTCCCAGAAACAAGAGTAGTGAAATTATCGTAACAAATGTTTCTTACATTTTAATGGCACTCTAATCTTTCAAAAGCACTTTGATATTTGGTCCTAACCGCAATGGGCAGAAAGTGGTGTGGCAGTGCCAGCCTGAATGTGGTTCCTCGTTAGCGGTGGGTGAACCAAATTGGTAAAGTGACTTAGCAGATTTGGGACTTGGAGGCAGATTCTGCTCAAGATCTGTCAAGTGAAAGTTGCATTTCTCTATCATGCCACTTCTCCTTAAAAATGAAACAAAACAAAACCTGTGAATGTATGTATGCACTTATAAAATAAATATTTCACAGACACTTTATTTGAATTCTAAATAAATAAAACTAGTATTTATCCTGGATAAGGTAGAATTTGGAGAGTGATTTCAATAAATCAACAATTATATCTAGAACAAGGCTTTTTAACTTGGTGCCCACCCATGCATTGGCTTCTGGAGGTTTTCAAATATCTTAAATTATGTGCAAAGTATTGACAATATGCACACCCAAGAGAGGCTTCCATATAATAGCCGGTTCCTGCTGAGGTACTAGACATTCTTCTCTAACACATTCTGAGTACTAACCTACTTCTGAGGCGGGAGAAAGTAAGTTTGGGCACCTGATCGCTCTGCTCCTCTTAGACCTTGCAAGTACTGGAGTCTGGACAGTTCTCAGACCCTGAGGGTCTGATCACTCTGTTGTACTTGTGTTCAGCTGCCCCTGTTTGGAATGGGAGGAATGTAATGGCAGATAAGCTCACCCTCCCCACAGGAGCTCCAACTGTCCAATCCCTCCCGCTATCAGAGGAAAAAGAGGCAATTTCTGTCTCTCAGCTGTGAATGCAGAGGAGCTAGAAGCGACACAAACCAGCCCGCCTGCCAAGGGCTCTGAACACAGCCTGCACCTCTCCAGGAAGGACTTCTGGCTAAAATGGAGGAAATCCTAGTGAAGAAATGTTACACAGATTTTACATAGACTAGTCCAGTGAAATTGGGTATTACGTCATTTGCTTGCCTGGGTACATTTCTAGAGATTTTTTCATATGATATATCATTTAATCTTGGCCTCAGCTTGGTTCAGCTCCCAGTTTTTGTCCATTTACAGGTGAGAAAAATGATACTCAGAGAGGGCAGCTGCTTTGCGTGGACCCAGCAGTGAGGAGAGGAACGTGGCCACTGGCTTACAATCCATTCACGGTGAAGGCTCTGCCGCTGACAGGCCGCTGACAGGATCCAATTTTGATTCCCTCATCTCATAATCTTTTATAAGCAAACAATTCTAATTTAAGAGCAGGCATTATTGTTAAAGATTTGAATGGCTGTATGATTTTAGGGAAAAGCAGGAAATGATCTAAATGTTGTCTATTAAGTAAATTTACTCCATACTCTGCACATACACTTACAAAGAGCTTAGTGTAACAGAAAATTCTTCTTTTTTAACTACAACAGGCACAGAATTTTCTACATTAAACTCACCTATGTCAAGAAAAAGATATTAAGCTCTTCTAAGCTAGAAAAATAAACAACATATTTAAACTATTTATATGTTAGTTTTCATTATCTTCCAAACCTTTGAAAACGATCATAGGTGGATTTTATAATGGAAAAAAATGCAATAAATCAGGATTCAACAGCCAAATATTGGATATCTAGTGTATGCCAGTGTCACAGGCTCAATGTTTGTGCCCCCCCCCCAAATTCCTACGTTGAAGCCCTAACCCCCATTGTGGTTCGTGGAGGGGGGGGCCTTTGGGAGGTGATTAGGTTGTGATGAGGTCATGAAGGTGGAGCCCCCATGATGGGATTGGTGTCCTTAGGGGAGGAAGACAGAGAGATCTCTGTCTCCATGTGCACGCACGAGCAATGGCCATGTGAGCACACAGTGACAAGGTGGCCGTCGGCAAGCCAGGAAGTGGGCTCTCACCAGGAACTGAATCTTCAGGTACCTTGATCTTGGACTTCCCAGCTTCCAGAACTATGAGAAATAAATGTCTGTTGTTTAAGCCACCGAGGCTAGGCTATTTTGTTATAGTAGCCTGAGCAGACTAAGACAACCAGGTATTGATATAAGTATTTTATATGTATCAATTGACAAAGACTCTCTCCTTGACCAAACTTAAGTCAGGCTCCTCTGAGCCTTCTTCTTGACTAGGCGTCAACCTTAGCCCCTGTCCTTACTGGACATGCATAGCCCAGTTTTAGCAAGAATTCCGCAAAGCCAATTTAGTGAGAATCCCTCTTCACCCTTAATATACGATCACCCTCAATATCTGATCAAATTCCTCATCTCCCACACTTGATGCCTCATCACTCAGGCCTGCCTTCAGTAAGAATTCTGTTAAGTTGGTTTAGCAAGAGTCTCCCTACCCTTGATGGTTCCTCTTAGTAATTTTCCATCCGCTGATGCCCTCACTCTGCTTGTTAGCTATAAATCCCCAGCTGTCTCTGCTGTTTTCAGAGTTGAGCTGATTTCTCTCCCCTATTATGATAGTCTTGACACCTATTGCAATAATTTGAAATAAAGTCTTCCTTATCATTTTAACAAGTGCCAGAGTATTTTTTTCTCTAGCACAATTCATTTAAGCCTCTAACAGCATTATGAGGTAGATGTCATTATCCCATTTTATAGAAGAGGGAACTGAGGAATAGAAGCATCACATAATGTTTCAGCCCTTACTCAGCAAGTAAATGATAGTGCCAGGGTTTGAATCCAGATAGTCTGGCCAGTGCAAGAATTTATGCCATGCTTATTATTTTATCTGGGTCTTTTCTCTGACCACATTCTTTATTTCTCTATCAGTTCTTCCTTTCAGCTCATTTCTGCCCTGCTGATATTCACAAGCCTGTTCTTTGAGCACAGCTGTGTCTCTCCCGAGGACTCTGGGCTGGCCCTTTCCCATCACCTCTCTATACCTAGTGTTAAGCATGATTCCTGACACGTTGGAGATCCTCAACAAATGTTTGCTCAGTTTAATAAAAATGCATTGAGGATCTAAAAATGCATGTTATCACAGCACTTGAGACAGATCAGGTGACCAAAACATATATATGTTGAATTGTGAAGTTTCACTTTTTTTTTTTTTAGCAGTTTTAGGTTTATAGAAAAATTGAGCGGAGAGTATTGACAGTTCCCATATAACCCTTTTCCCCACTCTGTTTCCATAGTCTTATACTTCTTTTGTACAAAAAAGAAAATGGGATGAGGATGAAGAGTCACAGATACTTCCCAACTTTCTCCTGACGCATTAATGTGTATTAGGGAATGCTTTAGAACTTTTCTGGGGTCAAGACTGCTGCAGAGGAGTTTGGTCATTCCTTTGGCTCACAAAAGTAGATGTTTAAGAAATGTTTGTTGAGTGAATGAGCTAAGTGTCAAGAACAACAAGAAGGAGGGGGACAGAGCCAGCTCCCTGGGAAGGAGGGATGTTGTGTTATGCTGAGCTCACTTTATTGCTTCCTCTCCCACTTTCTCCTGCTTTTTAATGAAGCTGTTGGGGTATTGGTGCAGGAAGGATTTTGGGGTCATGTCCTTACCAGACAACCTTCCTTATCAATGCCCAAGTAAGAGCCCTGGAGCAAGTCAGAGTGAGTGTATCAAAAGAAGCTCTCAACTGTTTGTCACGCTATGTAGTTTTGGAAATGCCCTGCTCTGTGGGCACCTGAATAAACAAACAAAAGAGCTAACATGAAAAGTAACTCATGAAATAAGGTGAGATGCAGCAGGTGCGAAGTGAGGTATGGAGAAATTTAAGGGACACAGGATTTCAGAGCAGGGAGGCATCCAGCAGGACCCACAGAGAGGAGGAAGTGGGAGGTCTTGAAATACAGCCTCACTTGGTCAGAATTGCAAATTGCCCTTATCAATGGCTGCCAACATCTCAAATCCCTCCAAACCTCAGTGGTTCTCAAATGTGCTTGCATATTAGGGTCCTCATTGGGATGATAAAAGGCCAAAGATTTCTAATATGCCACCAGGAGAGAGAATAATTGAAAGAGGAAGGTAGCAGGGAGAGGGAATGCTGATGGCGGAGCTCGTGTGAGCAAACATGCTGGGCAGAATTCATGTATGACAGTCAGGGAGGAGGAAAGAAACCAGTGAGAGTGGAGAAAAGAAGTTTATCAAGCAGCAGTAGAAGATGCAGCTGGAAAGGTAGCTCGGGGCTAAGCTTTGTGCAGTCCCTAATGCAGCAAACATGTTCCCTTCCTCATGTCACAAAAGGGGACCCTATTTTTTAAGCATCAGCTAAATCCCAGACAGAGACATTTCACTTTAGCTTTTTAATTTTCACAAGTATTCCTTAATCCATGCAATAAGTATATACTTTGTGTCTACTAGGTTCCAGGCACTTCTGTGGAGAACCAGACAGACATTCTCTCTCCTTAATTCTAGTGGGGGAGATAAACTAAAATCAAATAAGCAAAAAGTAATTAACTGATTAATTTAAAAATCAAATAAGCAAATAACAAGTGATATTTTTTTCCACCAGTAATGAGAGTGATGCATGAATAAGTAGTGGGATGAGGGAGAGGTTTTCAGTAGTTAAAACAGTCTTTATGATGTCTCTTAATATTCTCTCTTCTTAAGGCAAAAATCCCCAGTTCCTTCAGAAGTTCCCATGATACATTGCCACGACCCTCACAGCGCAGCGCACGGCAGTTACTTGAAGAGTGAATCCTGGAAGGATGAAAGAGCGTGCACTCTGGGGTCTGGTTTGAATCTTGACTTTCACTCACCAGTCGGGGAATTTTGAGAACATTCTCTCTCTTTATCCTAAAAATGGAGAGAGAAATCCCATTTCATAAATCCAAAAGTCTTGATTTAAAGGCAGGATGCATGTGCAGTTTCTACCACAGGTCCTGGTACATAGGGAGTGCTCCCCTTTCTTCATCCCCTTTATGAACATGTCTATAACCGAGCCCTCTCAGATACACACACACACACGCACACACACCAACATACACACGCCTGACTTATCTCTTTTAACAGACAGTTGCAAATATTGAGAATACACAAAATAGCCTATTGATTTCTATTCAGTTGCTCCAAAAATTAATCTTAAGTGAGATCATTTATTGGGCAGTAGATCTTGCAGTGACTTCCCAGGCAATTCCTTCTGCAAACTAGCAAATGTATGAGTGTGTGGGGCCTGCTGCCCCAGGCCTGGAGAGATCATCAGCCCCACCAGGAGACAGCCAGGGAGGACAGTGACTCACAGACTGACTCACCTTTAGGGCTGATCCCCCAAGACTCGTTTATCATGAGGCGCGATAAAAGTGTCCTCTAAAGTTACACAGACACTGCCTCTGTCCAGGGTACCCAGCTGTGATTTCCTAGGGAACTAATAGGGTCACAGGGAGACTGACCAACTTATCCACTCTCATGCTGGCCTGTGTGTTTCTGTGAGGTGAGGTCTGACCCTTTCAAAAAACGTGATCAAAATGAAGTAGGTCTGTATTAGGGGAGCCCTATCAAGGCATTCCTTGAGATAGTGTTTTTCTTTCTACAAAGGAAGTAAAGTTAGATAAGAATGAGTAAATTAAATAGGGAAAAAAAGTATTTCTCAGTTAACTGTTATTGTTTTATGAGTCTTGAAATACTGATATTTTTCAAAAGTCAGCTCAGTGACAATATTAATTGTCAATATCCTGAGGTGACACTGTACTCTAACTCTGTAAGATGCTACCATTGAGGGTAACTGGCTGAAGGGTACACAGGATCTCTCTGTGATACTCTTACAACTGCATGTGAACCTATGATTATCTCAAAATAAGAAATTTAGTTTTAAAAAAGTGACTTAGGAGAATATATCAACCAGATGAAGACCTTGTTTGGATCTTGATTCAAACACAAACTGTAAAAGGGCATTTTTGAGTCAATCAGGAAAATATGGAACAGATATTAGATTACATCAGGGAATGATGCTTATTTTGTTAGCAATAATAATGGCGTGGTGGCAACGTTTTCTAAAAATGCCCTTATCTGTTAGATATGCCTGCTGAGTTATTTAAAGATTAAATAGGTATTACATCTGAAATTTGCTTTAAAGAACTCAAAGAAAATGTATGGAGGAGAGAAATGAGACAAGATTAGGAAAATGTTGATAATTGAAAAAGCTGAGTGATGGGTAGGTACATGGTGCTTCATCATACTTTTCTCTCTCATTTTGTATATTTTAAAAAATTCTATGATTTAAAAAGTTAAAAAAAAACGCAGTTCAGGGCCAAGCACAGAGTGTGGCTAAATTCAGCTAAAAAGGCTGAATTCAGGGGTGAAACCCAAAGGTAATTGGCCATCCACAGCCAACACAGAGAAGCTATTCCTAGTAGGTGTTAAAAGGGAGCTAAGCCGAGTGAATGAACATGGTGGCAGCTCTAACGTTGGCAACCAAAGATCTTGGGTGGGACGTGGTGTTACTGAATCTAATCTCCACAGGGCAGGTACCTCATCTGTTTTGGTTATTATTTTTTTAATTGAGATATAATTGACATATAACATTATATTAGTTTCAGGTGTACAACATAATGATTTGATGTATATATTTCAAAATGATCACCACAATAAGTCTAGTTGTCATCCATCACCACACATAGTTACAAATTTTTTTTCGTGTGATTAGAACTTTTAAGGTCCACTCTCTTAGCAACCTTCAAATATACAATACAATATTATTAACTGTGGTCACCATGGGGTACATTACATCCCCATGACATTTACTTTATGACTGGAAGTTTGTACATTTTGACCCCCTTTAGTTTTGGTTATTTCTCATCACAGGGACCAGCACCAGGCCTGGTCAAAGCTCATTCTCAAAAGTCATTTAATGAATGAATGCATGGAAAGGGACAGGTTCTTCAGTGCACAGGGGAATAAAAGCTGGAAAAGGAAAGCCGAGGATGAGTTTAGGTGGATGGAGGCCGTTTCCAGCAATGAACTCTAACGAAGCAGGAGGAAAAGTGTGTATCAGGGAGTGAGAACACGATCTGACCAGCAGTAGACCAGGTGCCGTTCTGTGTCGTTCCCATTTTCCCTCCTTCTCCGAGCTGGCCTCCTTGTCTGTAAAATGGGAACTCCAGTCTCCTGCCCACAGTTTTCTTGTGAGCCCTAAACGGGTAATAACAGTTTCTCTAGGAATCATATTGCTCGCCTTTCATCCCGTCTCTGTTATTTTTGACCTGGGGCAAGTTCCTTACCTTCTCCACCCTCACTCTCCTGGTGTGTAAACGACAGTTAATAGAAGCACCTACCCCGGAGCATATTGTAAGGTCAAATATTTCACATCAAGTGCTTGACATTGCACTTGACACTTAGTAAGTGCTCAATGAGTGAAATTATTATCATCATTACTGTTACCACTGTTAGCAAGATGCCTGCCACTGGAGGAGTTGGCAAAGGTCATTTCTCTTTTTCTCCCATTTCTTTTCCCTCAGGACAACACAATGAGGTTTCTGTTTCACAGAATGGGACACTGAGTTTCAGAAGAATTGAGGAAATCCACCTAACATGCTTAGGCTTGACTTGGCACATGACATGCACAAAAGCAAACAAATAAGCAAACAAACCCAGCCTTGTTAGTAGTGGTCATTGGTGCCTCTAATCCCAAATGCAGTGCTCTTCCCTTTTTAGTATGTCCTGAGTTTTCAGGAATTATTCCAAGTTGAAATATGTCATGCAGTTGAGAAAACATCTGTTATAGGTGTTCATGAGTTCCTTCCTAAAATCTGGCTACAGTATCAGCAATTTCTAATATCCAAGTAGGATAAATCACTTCAGCTTTGAACGCCAGTGCTCCTCAGAGGAAAGGAAGGAAATGAATTTGCTTTGGTTTGAAAACAGGTTTTGTTCCTGCCTAACCCATCAGAGGGAAAACACACACACACATGTGCACACACACACACACACGTACACACACACACACACGTACACACACACAGTAGAACAACAGTAGAAGGACTGGCCAGTCTGTCAGTTTGGCAAACAGACACAAGAGATGAGATGAAAGGAAGCAGTTGTGGGGCACGTGAGCTCACAGGAGGTCTCTCCTGAACCATTTCGCTTCTTGTCTAATAACAGTAATGCTGGCTTACAGGCAATTTTTGCCCCCTGGGATGGCAAAGCCCTCTTTCTGTAGTTATTCTTAGAGATGCTGGTTATACTGGCTGAGGGAGGCTTGCTGCTCTGAAAGCCCTGGAATGAATATCTGGAAATTTGTTGCAGTTAAGAAAGGGGCTCAGATCTGGAAGTCAGGTGCCAAGAGTTCACATAGATCAAAGTACATGTGATGGCTGTGCTTGGAGGAAGGCAGGGTGCGATGGAATCAGTGTCAGGATATTCAGGGTTGGCCTCTAACTAGCTCTGTGGGTTTAGACAAACACTCTCAAACCCCCATCTAAAAAGAAATTTTTGGACGCCTCATAGTGGTAATTCTTGAAAAGTGCTTAGCACATTTTCTGACACAGCAAAAATTCAATAAATGTTGGCCCTCATGATTATGTACACAGTAGTGCTGTTATTGAGGAACTCACGTCTTCAAGGAAAGAGAGTCACTGGACATAGAAACAAGACAAGTACAACCAGAGAAGTACATACAAGACACAAAGGAAGCACAAGCAGGGAAAGATTTAATCTTTCTTTGGAGAAGTGGGAGAGACAGAAGGGAACATCTCCCAAGGGTGGTAGTATCTAAGCTGAACTAAAAAAAATCAATAAGAGCTCACTGATGTAGGCTTGGGTATTCCAGACAGAAGAAAGGGCTTGTTCAAAGCCCAGAGATTTGAAAGAATCGAGTGCCTTCGGGGAACTGCAATGATGCAGCTGGAGGGAGATGGGGTAGGGAAAAATGCTGCCAAGGAAGTCAGGGCCAAGGCATGATCTCCAACATTCTGTCCCTCACAACCTGTGTGACTCTAAAACTCCCCACTTGCTTTCTTTATTGACTATATCAATAACTGTTCAGCCTTCATCTTGACTTTGCACAGCAGCTGCTAACACTCTGGTCACTTCAGGAGCTTGGCTCCTGAAGCTGGCGCCAAGTGTTTATCATCTTTAAAATTAGGGATATATGAGTTTCTGCCTTCTCTCTGCATGTGATTGTTTTCATGCACGTGAGGAAGCAGGAGGGTAGAAGTAGGAAATAAAACTATCAACCTCCTGTCACAAGGCCTGATGACCTGCCCTCTGCCCACTTGAGAACCTCATCTGGAAGGACCCTCCTCCCCTTCTCTGTCTGCAGCCAGCATTCTGCCAACAGGGCACATGCTTGATCTCTTTCTTCTGATTGAACACCTGAGGATGTCCTCTTCCCCTAACTGGCTAATTTCTATTGAAGTGTCTGTTTAAAATTTTATTTTTAATTAAAAAATTATCGACTTGGCAAGCATACAAAAAGTGTATATTATAAATACGAGCAATTTAAAAAATAGCAAAATGAACTTCTGTATACCCATAATGCAAGTAAAGATATGCAACATTACCAATGTCTTAGAAGCCACTGGGGGTAAGTATGAATGTATGACATACGATCGGCATGAATGATCACCACTTATATTTTAACATTGTGCTGGTGGTCTTAGCCAGCATGGAAGGTGAGACAGTGAAACAAAATGTATAAAGATTGGAAAGGAAGAAGCGAAACTCTTATTATTCACGGATGATATAATTCTTTATCTAGAAAACCTTAAAAAATTATTTTAAAAAGGGCCAACCTGGGGCCGCCCAGTGGCGCAGCAGTTTAGTTCGCGCTTGGCAGCCCGGGGTTCGCCAGTTCGGATCCCGGCGCCTGCCGACGCACCGCTTGTCAGCCATGCCGTGGCGGCGTCCCATATAAAGTAGAGGAAGATGGGCACGGATGTTAGCCCAGGGCCAGTCTTCCTCAGCAAAAAGAGGAGGATTGGCAACAGATGTTAGCTCAGGGCTGGTCTTCCTCACAAACAAACAAACAAACAGACAAAAGGGCCAACCTGGTGGTGTAGTGTTTGGGTTCATGTGCCCTGCTTTGGCAGCCCAGCGTTCATGGGTTCGGATCCCAGACCCGGATCTATGTACCACTCATCAAGCCATCCTGTGGTGGCATCCCACACACAAAATAGAGGAAGATTGGCAACAGATGTTAGCTCAGGGGCAATCTTCCTCACCAAAAAAAAAAAAAAAAAAAGAAAGAAAGAAAAGAAAAAAAAAATCAAAAGATACACTATTAGAATTAATAAGAGAGTTAGCAAGTTTTCCGAATACCAAATCAATATGTGAAAGTTAGTTGAATTCCACATGCCAAGCTTTACCATGTAATTTTAAAACCTAAAATTTATAATAGTCAAACACACACGCACACATACACACATACATATATATACAACAATATAAAACACCTAGGAAAACATCCAATAAAATTTATGCAAGCCCATTATGGTGAAAATTACAAAAACCTTTTGAAAGATATTAAAGACCTAACAATGGATAGAGAGATTCAATATTATAAAGATGTTGAACATCTCCCCAGATTGATCTATAGACGTAATGCAATTCCAATGAAAATGTCAATAGGGTATTTCATAGAATTTGACAAGCTAAAACCTAAAATATAATTGGAAGTGCTAAGGTCAATAATAGTCAAGAAGAAGAAGAAAAATGGGTTGCACAGGCTTTCCTTTGTGGATATCATGACTTACTGTAAGTTAGGGTAATTAAGCAATAGTGATATCAGACATAGGAAATTGACAATGATCAGAATAGAGCACCTACAAACAGCCCGGGCAAATGTGGAAACCTGATGTATGGCAAAGCTGGTGTTGCAAATCAGCGGGGAAAGAATAGACTTTTCAAAAAATGGTGCTAGAACTCTGGGTTATTAATAGGGGGGAATAAAGAAATTAAACCCCTAAATCACCCTACACACAAAAATCAATCCAGGTGGATTAAAGACTTAAATATGAGAGGCAAAACTATAAAACTTTTAGAAGATATCATAGCAACAAACCTTTAAGCTACTAAGGCAGGGAAGGACTTCTTAATCAAGACACAAAAATGTGCAAACACAAAGGTATTGACACAGTGATGACAGCACTAGAGCTTTGCAACTTGGGAATGGCATGGCTCACCACTCCCTAGGCAAGCATGTGGCACCCAGGAGACTGCCCGGGGGCCTTTGGGAAGCAATAAACTGCGTGCAGTATATGGTGATTGTGAAAGCTATTAAGTTTGTATTATGAAGCAATTAACCAACACTTACAAATGATTAAACAGAGAAATAGTTTGACAGTTTGCATAGACATTAACAGTCTATTTTAGTTACCTAAGATTAGGAAAAATGTTACATCTTCTAGAGTCTAAAAATATTTACAAAAATTTAATTAATAACACGGAAGACTCATTGAGATGGGATTATATCATAATTCTGACCTCTACAAACTCGGTGCACTGGCACTCCACTACTGACCCACTTAGTATATGCGTAAACTTGTCAACTACTTCATCAAAATTGATCTTTGCATATTTATGTTCAGTAGCCACTACAGCCAGATTTGTCGGTCTTTGCTCGTAGTAGATGGTACATTTTCTATTAATTTTAATTTTGAAAAATTTCCTTCACAGACAATAACAGATATATTCAAACAGGAAAAATCTTAAAGATAAGAATAAATTTGGTAGAAATTCATAAAAAATAAATCCTAGAAATTGCAATACTGTTTGTGTCTATTGGGATCGAATCTAACAGTTTGCAAATGTTTCTGCAGTCAAAAAGTTTCCACTGACATAACTTCACCTGACAATTTATTACAAATTTTGGTGTATTTGGTAAAGACTTCCAAAGATGTTCTTCTGCAACTATCAGAGAAATGACTGAATGATAGAAGAAATTGAGATCATTTCATCCACTGCTTAAAATGAGTTTCAGGTCTTGGTGAACATGATGGAGGCATTTAAACATTGTTCTCTAGATTTCTTCTGGTAACATAGGATCAGCACCTTTTGTCATTTCTCCTGTCATTCTTCTTTGAAATTTGACTCTTTTTTTCCATGTAAATGTCAATAATTTGCAATTATTTTCTACTCTAACTTCAACTTAAACTTCACACCAAAAGGAAAAGAGAATTCAGAAAAGAAAAATCTCACACAGCTATCATTGACTATTTCATCTACTGCTTAAATACAGAAATATATGTGTATAATAGGTATTACAGCACAAGTTGTACCCAACACAAGCTTGAAAAATTTCAAAACATTAAGAACTTACTCTCTAAACGAATTCATGCAGTTGGGTTTGTGTTTTGGGGGTCCGCTGTGCAAATGCGAATTCTCCAAATTAACTTCCATGTTAATTTATTTTAAATGTATTAAGGGATAGCTAATAAAAATATTCTACCATGAAACTTACACATATATATATTAAAAATCTGCAGTAAATACAGCAATTGTTTAGAATGTAGAACAACAAAAGATTTTCTCAAGGAGGAGTGTTTTATCACTAACCTTGTAGAGTTGCTGGCATTTGGTGGTACAAGAAAGCATATGGACTTTCAGCTGGTTTTATTATTATCATAAATTCTCTGTATACAACACATCACTTCATAAGAAATAAAGTGCCCCTTGATGGACCACTCCCACTGCCCAGTCTTGGTTCACCAGCCTACATAACATAAACAAAATAACCTTAAGATATACAAAGGGGCTGGCCCAGTGGCATAGTGACTAAATTCTCATGTTCTGCTTCGGCGGCCCAGGGTTTGCCGGTTCGGATCCTGGGCAGGGACCTACTCACTGCTCATCAAGCCATGCAGAGGTGGCATCCCATATAGAAGAACTATAACTCTACACCTATGCTACACAACTATGTACTGGGGCTTTGGGGAGAAAAAGGAAAAAAGAGGAAGATTGGCAACAGATGTTAGCGCAGGGCCAATCTCCCTCAAAAAAAAAAAAGATATACAGACATTTATATATTGAATTTTTAGCTATTTAATTCAGTGTAGGTCACGAATCTTTCAATTAAAAAGTCCTGTTTTGGAATTCTCCACTTCTAGTGAGGTTGAACTAAAAGCAGAATGTCAACTTTGCCACCTCAAAATTTCACAAGGAGGAAAAAGTCCAAAATCATGTATCACATCTGTGATAAATCATTTTCAACTCAGACATAAAAAGAGTATAAAGAAAAGAAAAAATGGTTTTGTTTTGTTTTGTTGTTGTTGGTTTAAAGAAGTATCCACACACATCTTGCTCCCCCCTGTGCTTCAGCAGAAGGCCTGCCTGCCTTCAGTCCAGGCCTGGGGCTCCACGGATTCCCACAGGAGAGAGTTAACTTTGTGCTCACTCATCTCTCAGATTTTTCACTTTCACCTTAGCTTTTGACCTCTGCAAATTCCTAACTTTCTTGCCAACTGAGACAGTGATTAAAACTATTTTGAAAATATTTTCTGTCTTACTCATCTTTTAAGCTGTTGGCATTTGAAGAGTCATTCAGAGCATCTAATCAGCATCCCTCTGGACATTGACAGCTTCTAAAGAATGTTTTTTCTTCACTTCCTCTGGCACGGCTCCCCGATGCCCCTAACTGGGTCTGTTCACCTTGGTTTGTACTCTGAGCACTTCCCCCATCAAAACACATCCTTATAATTTGTCTTCCTCAGCTGTCAGCTTCAGGAAGATTCCCTGCATTGTTTTCTATAGTATCTCCAAAGCTTCGCCCAGGCACACTGTAGATGCCACTTCCTTTCTTTTCTTTCTTGCCCTGCCCCACTCTCTTTCCTCAATCCTTCCTTTCTTTATTCATTCCTTCAATGATATTTAATGAGGGCCAACTATGTGCCTGATCTATCTAAATAAGCAACTAAAATACAGTTTTCTAAGTGTTCTGATATGAGAATTAGGGTGATATGGGGGGCATACTTAAGCCAGACTTGAGAAATTTAGAGAAGGCCCCCCAAAGAATTTAGAAGTTGTCCACAGAAATCATCCACTTATTAACACTCCTTTTTTGACCTTTCTCCCTTCCCTGTCTCACTGTCCCCACTCTCTCCCTTACATTCCCTGGAATCATCTCCCAAAGAAACCACCTGCACCAAGCCCTTGCCTCAGGCTCTGCTTCCAAAGGAAGACAAACAGGAACATTGATGGACCATCCTACCGCTCTTTCCCTGTCTCTCTGTACTGTGATTTTTAGTTTCAAGTCCTACTGCTAAGTACTTCATTTTCACCAAGTTTTTCAAATTAAATTTCTGAGAGAGAATCTTATTTTCCCTGATCCTCTTTTCTAGAACAAACTCTTTTTTCAATTACTGGGAGCCTATAGGTCTGCTGTTTTGGGGTAAGGCGCATGCACTCATCTCAGTTCAATCTGTTGTGGTTGGCTGTGTAGGGCACAGAGGGTTGCCCTCAATAGAATCTGTTGGCAGAGCAATAACTTTAGAGGATGGCAAATACCCCAAAAACTCAAATATTGGATGAATTGAATTCTTTCAACACTACTGCACAGGAGGCATTGTTGTTCTCACTCTCAGGTTGAGAAACCGGATCAAAGAGGTTAAGCGATCAGCTCCAGATTTCACACACATTAATGGTAATGTCTGGGCTTACCTCCAGAACTTTCTAACCCCAGAGTTCTTCAGCATGAACAGTCAGGAGTCAGTAGATTAGAGGTAGAACCCATACGCCCTTTTTATTAAATTATTCTATGTGGAAAAACACATTATTTCCTGAAATGAGCTCATACCTGTCCTTTACCTTTCTCATTTTGAGGGAATATCCACCAGAGAAAAACCAAAAGATGTAAGCAATAAATTGAATTTTTGTATTTGAATCAGAAAACTTGGAGGCTAAGTGGTGGGGTAGAGGATGATTTGTCTTGAAGGTAATTGGTGGCATACTTGGGATCTTAGCAGAAGACATTATACTTGGAAGAACCTGTAAATCCAAGTCCTGTCTCACACAGAGAGGACATTGCACCACATCGCTGTGAAAGCTTGAAAGCAAAAACCATGTCTGTGATGTTCTCTGTTGATTAAATATAGTCATGTGCCACACTATGACATTTTGGTCAATGACAGACTGCATATATGATGGTGGTCCCATAAGATTAGTACCATGTAGTCTAGCTAGGTAGTAGGCTATACCAGCTAGGTTCATGTAAGTACACTCTGTGATGTGTGCACAATGATGAAATCGCCTAATGCGTTTCTCAGAGCGTAACCCCATTTTTAAGAGATGCATGACTGTATCTATTTCTGCTATGTGAAGAAATGGCCCTTCAAAAATACACTCAGTACCAGGCAGGACATTTATTGTTTTAAGTAAAAAAGGAATGTATTGCTTCAATGTAATACAAGACCCCAGGGGGGTATATGAAACTTCAGGTCCATCTAAAGTCAGGATCAAATAACATCCTCAAGACTCAGTTCTTCTATCCTTTAGCTCTGCCTCTGATTGGTAATATTTTGGTCTCTGGCAGATGGAATTAGCCATTCCTACCTCCTCTCAGGTTTCCTGTTCACAGAATCAGAACAAGAGTCTATTTCCCAGGAGACTCAGCACAAATCTCAGTGCATGTCGTTGACTCTGATGTGACGACTTGCCCATCCCTGAACCAATCACTGTGGCTAAAGAACTGGGGTTGCCTGATGGGTTGGGCCTGATCCCCTGGCCTGGGTGCAGTATTAGCTTTACCTAAAACACTCCAATGGAGAGTGACAGCGGATTGCAACCTTCAACAAAATCAAGGTCTTTTTCACACAAGAAAAGAGAGTAAACTCTGAGTGACCTGAATATGTGCACATACACATACATACAGCAAACATTCTCTCCACACCCTACATTATTCTCACAAAGAAGGCTGAGGTCCTAATGCCCTGGGATACAAATATCTTCAGAAGTTTGCTGGACTTTAGCTATACTCAGATATTAAAAATAATTAATGGGTTGACAGATCCCACAGACGGAATTTAAAAAGCAGAGAATTCAATCAAAGAATCCAAATTTGGATCGTTCTCTTAACACTCATCCTCTCCTGTTCTCTAGGATAGATCACGTTAGGCCATAAAACAAGTCTTAACAAATTTATGAAGATCAAGATCATGCCAAGTATCTTTTCTGACTATAATGGAATGAAACTAGAAATCAATAACAGTAAGAAAATGGGAAAATTCACAAATACGTGGAAAGTAAAAAAAAAAAAACACACTTGAACAACCATTGGTCAAAGAGGAAAATTTTTAGAAGGGAAAGTAAAAACAATATCTTGAGGTAAATGAAAATCAAAACACAACATACCAAAACTTATGGGATTCAGGAAAATAAGTGTTAAAAGGCAAGTTTACAGTGATAAATACTTATATTTAAAAACAAGAAAGATCTCAAATAACCTAACTTTACATCTCAAAGAACCAGAAAAATAGGAACAAACTAAGCCCAAAATTAGCAGAAGAAAGGAAATAATAAAGATTAGAGCAGAAATAAATGAAATGGAGAATAGAAAAAAATCAACAAAACTAAGAGTTGGTTTCTTGGAAAGATAAACAAAATCGACAAACCTTCACCCAGTGTTCCATGCGTACACCAGTTCATTGTCTTATTGACCTCTGTATCTTCACACTTGCCCAGGGCTGGGTCCAAATGAAGTCTGCACGCATGTTTACGGGGTGAATTGAATGAGGCGCAATACCCAGCATAGCACTGACATGTTGTTTTAAGTATTCAATATGCCAAATGTAGTGAGCACAAATTTCCCTGGGACAAAAAGCCCCCACTGCTTATTGGTGCAAATCTAATTATATTTATTTTTATTTGACATGCAGCAATGCAATAGATGCGTGGGCAGCCAAACCTCAGACACCTTGTTTACCCAACATCTTCTCTCTGTCTCAGCCAAACTGAACAGTTCTGAGAGATTCTCGTTAGAGGAGTGCATGGGCTGCAGCACATACTTTATTTTGGCTTCAAAGACCCATTTGTGGCTGATTTCTCACTTCAATGAAATTGCAGATGAGCGTGTACAGGATAATACTGAGCCTAGGATTTCCAACGTGAAGTCACACATATAGCAAAATGCTTCAAAACACAGCCATTGTCATCACACAGACTCAGGGTTGAGTCCCGACATTTCTATACATTAGTAAATGCATGCAGCGTTTGTGCCCCGGGAGTTGTTACTTGTCATCCGTGAGCTCCCATTTATTTATGCGTAAAGAGAGTAAATAATCATACCTAAGTCATGGGGCATGGTGAGAATTAAGGAAAAGAGCATTCTTAAAACCTCCAACCTGTGCTTAATGTAAGTCACCCTTTATTTCAATTCTTTTAGCATCTATTAAGTACTTTTTTATATGCCAAGCACTCTGCGAAGTGTTGAATGAAACAAAGGTGAGCAAGATACATGCATTCTTCTAAGAACTTACAGCCTTGTAGAGAATAAAACATATGTTAAGAAAGGAAGGAAGAAATAAATACATACATGTATACATACGTACAAGTAACACAAAATAAACTTGAGGAAGATTACCAAGTGAATTTTTCTTAGATTAAACTGAGAACTTGCTTTATACGCCTTTTGAAAGCTTTTTGCTCCCCTTCCACATGTTTAAAATAAAAACCAAGCCTCCGATTCTGGCACACAAACGCTCAGTTTGCCTGCTAGCCCTGCTTGCCCGTCTCTTACAGTGTCCTAACTCCTTTCACAGCGAAAACATTGACGTTGTTGCATCGTGACTTTGCTCATGCTGTTCCATCTCCCTGGAACTTCTTCCTGTACCTCTTTACTAGAGGAGAAATTCCTCCTTGTCTCCCAAGACTCAGCTCAGACGCCGTCTTCTCCGCCCACTCCGACATGAATTCCAGGCCCTGCTCTGCATAGAATTCGGACACCGCGCTCAGCTTTGCCGATATTTATTTAGGTATCTATCTCTCCAGTTAGATTATAAGATCATCCAAAGCAGTGTCTGTGGCTCGTTCGTCTTCATGTTCCTGGAGCTAGCATATGGCCTGGTGTGTAGCTGGTACCAAAGGAACCTCTGGCACTGGGCGGCTGAGCTTTCCTATTGGCTAAGTTTGTCCGGCTGCCGGATTTCCGTCAAGCCCCAGGTTTCGCCCAGACCTCGGTGAAGGTGCAGAGCTTGCTGCTCTCTTTCAGGGGCGGACGCTGGATTCTCTTATCTCCACGAGAGAGACCAAGCGCTAGGAACTGAGTTACAGTCAAGCAACAGAGGAGGAAACCGACGTTAAAGTATTCATTTATTTGGAGGGAGCGGGAGGCCAATGCTTTCAGGAGCCAGGTCGGAGAGTCTCCTTGGGACATGGAACTAAGAGCTGTGGCAGCTTGCCTGGAAGACAGTAAAGGAAAACGTCATTAATTAATGACATCCTCTTCCTACTAGCGGAAGTGTGGCATTTGGAGTCAGACAGACAGGAATTTAATTTTTATCTCAATCTCCACCTATGTGACCTTGAAAAAGTTACTTTTCTAATCCTCAGTATTATCTTCATCTATAAAATAGGAATAATTGTACTTTCCCAAGAGGGCTATTGTGAGGAATAGTAGAGAGAATACAGTACAGAGTATATAGTGTCTACAGTGTATTTAGAATGTAGTATCTAAAGGAGGAGGCACACAGGACCCTGTACTCAACGGCAGCACTTGTCATTGAGATGGACTTGCTCAGAACACTGAGCCACTTGAGTTAATTAGTCTTCTGCGCTAGAATCACAGATTCTGTACAACTCAACTCTCTTCTTTTTAATACTCCATTTTCCAAAACAAAACTTCACTGCTGCATTAATACTTCTCAAGATGACCGAGTAATTTACATCAGGTCTCCCTGAGGCTGGCAAGACCCCAACACAGTCTGAGCCCTAAGTTCAAGCAGATTGTTTTTGGAAAGTTCTCAACAAATGGCTAACCCCCTGCGGCAGTGTAAGTTCTAGAATTTTCCACATGATGATGACACTTCTTGACTTTCTATACTTGACATTAGTATTAATTATTACTATAATGTCTTCCCGAATCCTTAACATGGTTTATAAAGCCCTCCACACTCCCATACCCAGGCCTTTGTGTAACTGTCTCCTCTGCTTGGAGCTCTGCAACTTACTCAGCTTAACTCTCGTCCTTCAGGCCACAAGCTAACTGCCCGTTGACCACCCCGTGACCCTTCACCAACCCTGCAGTAGGTCATGGGCCCAGTGTGCTTGTTCTAGCCATTGCTCATCACATTTTAGATTACTTCTGGATTGTAAATCCTGAAATGTACTTTTCTGTGACTTTTTCTGTGACTTTTTTCAGTTACTTTTCTGTGACTTCTGGATTGAAAGGAGATAATCTAAATTTGTACAGAGAAGGAGTGAGCCTGTTTCCTGGCCCGTGATTTCTGGCAGGCACATACTGAACGCTCCATAAACAGTGATTGAATGAATGAATGAACATTACTGGTAAGAGCCCTTTGAGCGTGTCCCCTGGGGGGCATGTGGTGGGACTCTGGGTTTGGGGTCAGCCGGGCCCAGCTTGAAATATCTGCTCTGTTGCCTTTTACCTGGGTAACCACAGGCAAATTACTTACTTCTTTATAGCATAGTCTCCTCATCTATAAAACAGGAACAAAAATCCCTTCCTCACAGGGTTGCTGTCAGAATAAAGGAAATAAAAAACAAACCCAAACACCCTTCTAAGAGCAGTTATTTTGCCCATGATAGTGAGTCATTTCCAGATCTCAGCCTAATTGCATCATCTGAATGCCATGCCACATTGGTCAACACCTTCAGAATTGTGTGTGTATTTGATGTGCATGTGGAAGTGTGTGTCTATGTGTGAGTGTGAGCACCTGTCCTTGTCATAACAGAGAAGTCAGAATGCGCACGTAATCCAATGTGGTACGCGGGGGCTTAGAGACTTCTGTGATTGTTCAAGTGTTGTTCCCCTCAGCTCAGTTTTGCTGCTAATGGGTCTTTCATGGGGCAGGTTGTGCTTTCCTCAAGTTTGAGCTGAGACACACCCCTCGTGCTCCAGACACAATCACCAATTATGGAAAAATCCAACTTAGTGGACTTAATCCCGTCGATACCTACAGAAAACAGGTACACTTATTTTTCTCTTAATGTCTGTGGACCTCCTCTACCTCTGATAAAAAATGGGATGATAATGTCTACCTGAGGTAATGTCTTTATTTCGTTCTGAGAATAAAAGAAGGTACCCTGACAGGGAGAGGATCCGAGAATCAATGTTCTCTTGTTTCCATTATGTTCAAGCTGGGTGTGTTGCCTAACTTCTCCAAGCCTCTTGACTCTTCTGCCCTCCCTGTTTCATGGGTTTCTTACATGGATCTGATGAGAACAAATAGGCTTAGAATATGATGTACAGAATGTTAATGTAGATATGAATGGTGCCTATAAATGACACACCTTTTCTCAGAGAAAGGAGCATCCCAAATTGAGTCTAATTGCAGATTCTCTAAATAAAATTCAAGATTGAGGGGCTGGCCCAGTGGCGTAGTGGTTAAGTTCATGCGCTCTGCTTCTGTGGCCCCGGGTTCACAGGTTTGGGTCCCTGGCATGGACCTACCTACTATTTATCAAGCCGTGCTGTGGCAGGTGTCCCACATATAAAATATAGGAAGATGGGCACAGATGTTAGCTCAGGGCTAATCTTCCTCACCAAAATAAATAAATAAATAAATAAATAAATAAATAAATAAATAAATAAATTCTACTTTGGGAAGTATGACACAAATATTTTCAAGAGAAAGTTTGTAAACTGCCTGGCTAGAGATGTGGGGGAAATATTCTGAGACGTTGATTTAGTCTTAAATCTAGGGTCTGAGAGTGCTGTGGTGTGAAGGGAAGAAAGACACAGGATCTGTTCTCCCCTCTCCAGGCTTTTGCCTCATTTTTGTAGCTGTTTTATTCAGAGCTTAAATCTTCAGACTTTAGGTGAATGGTAAGCATTTTTTATTGTCCTTTCCTTAAAGTAATGAATGCTCTTCAAGCAAAAATTATTAGTTTTACACCATTTTCTTGGCATGAAATTGCAGTTTAATGACAGATCTAGGGCTTTGCTGATTTGATGGCAAGAGGTTTGTGCTGTATTTTCTAAGAAAACATAGCAAAGGTGGCACGTGTCATCCATCGGGTTGCAGAGCAGGCTCTTGCATGTCAGCTCACTCACCTGCTCATTTTCAGTTGAAGGCAATACCAGGTATTAATTTCAATCTACTCAATACCTGCAACTATTGAGTCCTTGACATGTTGCCCTTGTCTATCTCTTAGAGCTTCATATTATAGGGGTAAAACATTGACTGTGGTGAACTATATCTAATCCCCCCACACACTGGCTCTGGGGTCCTTAGGCACCAGCCTTGCACCTCCATTTCCTGATCTGCATAAATGTGCATAAAAACACCAACCTAGCCTCTGTAAAAGTCTTGGCCCAAGAAAAATGCGTAATTAATTGTTGTTTCTTTCCCACTTGCTTCTGGATACATGCTGTCCCTTCCTGAAGCACTCCCACCTGTCCACTCCTTCCTGGGTACCTTTTGAGGAGAACGTAATACGTCCACCTGCGAGGAGCTGGGGTACTTATCTCTTAACTCCCAGCCCTCATTGGATGAGGGTGCTCCTGGGGGTGCTACAGCCCCCTTAGGGTGCCCCTATAGGTGGACAAGCAGAGAGATGCTGGTGCTTGAGGAAGGTCATTGTCAGGCTTCAAGAGATCTTGCCCACCTGGGCTGCAGGTGAGCACGGCATGGGTGAGGGAATGTGGGACAGGGTATGTGGGACAGCTTCTATCCACTGCAGTGTACACTCCAGAGCTGGGAGGGATCAGAAGTGTGAATAAGTAGAAGCAAGGAGAGAACAGAGAGCGCTAGGCGTGATGTGAGTTAGGCTAGGTGGCTAGGAGGTAAGCACGGATCTATAAATTTCCCTGCCGAGGTGCCTGGAGCCCCTATGGACCCCCACGTGCTCCATCTGCAGTGTGGTAAGTACAAAAGAACTCGTCTTTGTGATGTCTGTGAGATTCTGTCTTTTCCTCCAGCTTGTATTCATCCTCAAACCTCTTCTTCCCTAAACTCGCTTGAGTGAATCTGTGTGCCTTGCTATCAAGAGAGCCCCAGCTAAAACATGCATTGAGCCCACAACTCAACCTCACATAAACCAGAGCCCCAGGCTCCATCAGAGATGCTGGCCAGTGTTCTGTCTACTGGGCAGTGTGGTAGACATGTTAAGAATGCAGACTCTGGAGCCAGTCCCCCTGGGTATAATTCCCAGCTCCCTCAATTATTTTCTGTGTGACCTTGGAAAGTTACTTGACCTACCTGTGCCTCGGTTTTCTTGTCTCTAAATGAGGATAATAATACCTACCTTATTGTTTTATTGTGAAAACTTAGGAGTTAATACAAGGTGTGCCCAGAACACTAACCGGCACAGAGTAAGCTCTTAGTAAGTGTTAGCTAGTTTTATCGTTTGACTTAACTTGTATTCAGACACAAGTGCAATGAGCCCAATGCAGCAAAGTAGGAGAAAGAGTAGCCACGCTGGTGTCAGGCACGCACCCACGAAGGAAGTCTGCAGAGTGGGCAGTGGTAACAGAGCCCTGCAGCAGCACAGCCTGCTTTGCAGGAACGACCAGCACTAATTCTTGCCACATACCCAGAATCAAACATAACGTCATTTTGTTCCAAGTCCACACTGGAAAAAGGGGCTGAAATTGTTACTCTACTTTTTGTTAGTATCTCAATGGATAGAAAGAATAACCTGAAGACAGGTGGGCTGGTCTCGAAAGCTGGTGTTCTTCCAAGATTGAATGCCTCAAATGTTGTCTAGAGACCAATCAAGGAGGTGACAGCTCCATCTCGGTGGGTGACCAGTTTGATACACCTCTTCCAGGGACTCATTACTTCCAGGTCCTTGGAGCTTTTTAGCATATACACTAGGGCCAGTCAAGCTGGGATATACTCATTCTCTGCTTTAGGACATCATGCTTATACCTAGTTGGGAGCTTAGCTAAGTCTCTACACAGGAACATATTAAAGAGCTCTGAGAGTCTGCTCAGGAAGAACCCCCAGCAGCCCCTCCATAAAGTAAGGGTACTGTGGGTACTTCCCTGTACTGTGGGTACAGGGGTACTTCCCTCTAGCAAGTGGAAACTGGCTGTATTATGTCACCATGTCCAGGGACAGCATCCTATTAAGCTACGAGAATTTTCTAGTCTCTGTCTATATCCTACACTGCCCCCAAATTCTATAAGGACAGAAATGATGTCCCTGAGACAGAGACTCTGCTTGATTCCTTGGTATCCTCTATTAGACTGTGATGCTCTTCAGAGCTGAGACCAGTCCTGGCCCCTCTCTTTCCCCCCTGGTTTATGACTCCTGAAGGCTGGGGAAGAACTGAGTTGGGAAAGTATTTGGTGCTCAAAAAATATTTGCTGCATGTATACACCGGTGAAAGAATATACTAAAACCCCTTACCCAGGGGCATTCACAAATGCTACCCTCCACCCCCATCCTGGAACCCTTCTTCAACACTTTGTTGCCTATTAAATTTTTTGTGTGTGTGTGAGGAAGACTAGCCCTGAGCTAACATCTGTTGCCAATCCTCCTCTTTTTGCTGAGGAAGACTGGCCCTGGACTAACGTCCATGCCCGTCTCCCTCTACTTTATATTGGATGCCGCCACAGCATGGCTTGACAAGCGGTGAGTCGGTCTGTGCCCGGGGTCCAAACCTGCAAACCCCAGGTCACTGAAGCAGAGTGTGCAACCCAGCCACTACGCCACTGGGCCGGCCCCCGTATTACAGTTTTTAATCCTTTAGATCCCAGCAAACACATATCCTCTCAGAGGAGTGGTCCCAGGCCAAGCCCCTTTAACAAGTGGTCTTTGATGGTGACCTCTGTAGCATATCCTGATGGTTATTCATTAGTCAATTGTGTGATTACATTTTTAATATGTGATTATATTTTATATCACCATCTCCCCCACTATAAGCTTCATGAGGACCATAAACACATCATTTTTGCTCATTGTAGCATCGTAAGTGTCCGGCAGAGTGGCTGGAACATAGAGACTATCAAAAATATTTGCCAAATTAATGAATAAATGAGCAAATAAAAAGACTGCACATAAAAATATGTTTACTGCAACCCTGCATCATAAAATGATTAAAAAGCCAATAGTTGGCATTTATAGATTCCAAGGTTGCCCAAAAAACAGCTAGAGGAGAAATGGTTTAGGAAATACGTAAGAGCTCTCCAATCATCTTTGTTAAGGGTGCCCATTTAGTCAGACAATTATGTTCCCTTGCGCTCTTTTCAGTAAACAGGTTTCAGAAGGGAGGTGCATTTCCAAAGATATTTGCCAATTTTATACATAGATTTTTTTCTGGAGCGATGAGTGAATGCTTATTAAAAAAAAACCTAGTAATTTAAATGGAGGGGGTTTTATCCAACTGAAGCACTTGTTTACTGTGGTATTTTTTCTTAATTGCTTTGAGAAAAATAGAGGCCTTTAGCTAATAATTGGAGTGATGTACCCATCAGTGTCCTATGGATGCTGATTGCCATAAATGTACGAGCAAGCTTTTTGAGATGTGACTCAAGCTCATCATTGTTTCCTTTATCATGTTTTTTCCTTTGTGACACGAACCAAGCTCTCCACTTCCCACAGACACATGTTGTTTTGAAGC
The DNA here is from genome assembly GCA_031878705.1 of Tapirus indicus. Taxonomy (NCBI): domain Eukaryota; kingdom Metazoa; phylum Chordata; class Mammalia; order Perissodactyla; family Tapiridae; genus Tapirus; species Tapirus indicus. Next base: position 8,117,807 of record CM062919.1, read on the forward strand.
ATCGTCCAAGCTGAGCACACACTCCAGGTATCAACTGCAATGTTCACAGAGCACACTGATGGGGGGGATGGATCTGTTTGTAAAGAGAAGTTCAAATACCAGAAAGATCTTATTTAGGGGAAGGAAAGAGCGTTTTTATGCACATGTTTGCCACTACATAGAAACTACCTGACCTAAACATATAGATTTTTCTTTTTCTTTGTCTTATTTATGTTACTCATTGAATTTTACTAACTTATGCCACTGTTTTCTAACTGGTGCTTTATCTAAAGTATTGTCTTATCTCCTCTTTTGACAGGCTTAATAGTAGAGCAGGGAATTCAGTGAAAACCTTTGTTCATTCCTTTGTCCACCCATTCATTCACACATCTGTTTGTTCAAATATTTGTTCATTTAGTCAATAAAACTTTATTTAAAATCTACAACCTTTCAGGAATGGTGTCAGGCTCACCAAGAACCCTGAGGGGTTCAAGGTGCCATTCATTCCACCTGGAGAAACTTGCTGGAGCACTTCCTCGCACAGTCGACAGACGCTGTGGTCCCTGGAGGGGTGGCCACTACCTTGGTGCCTCTCTCCTCTTTTCATGGCAGCCTTGCATCAGGGACGCAGAGATGAATAAACTAGAGGGTCTGACCTTAGGTAGATAAGACAAGCAAGTCAACAATCACAGCTCAATGTGGCATGTGTGAAGATGGGGCTAAGTACAGGAGCGTGTGTGTGAGTCCTGCAAGCTGACCATTGACGGACAAGTATGAGTGAGCATGGAGAAGGGGAGGAGCAAGAGAATTCAAGAGAGGGGATCAGGTATATCTGAATTCCTGCAAGTTCATTGACATGAGAATGAAAAAAAAGGATAGGGAATGTTTCTAGAATTGGGAATAGGCTTGCTTTTCACTAATCAAATGAGACATGGGCCTAAGAGAGACTCAGCGTGCCCCTCCCTCCCTTTCCTTTCTTCTCCCCACATCCTTCTCTTGTCTTGCATGGGGCCTCCTCTGCTGAGCCTCTTTGTCTGAGCTGGTACTCATTCACTGAGGGTGCCTGGAGCGCACATTCCATGACAGTGTCTTTTCAGCCAGCATAATCCCAGGCTGAATCCCCTGCTAGCTGTCCGCTGAACTTGGCCGGTTGTGCAGAGTCAGCACCTCTGGTGGAAGGTGATGGCGAGTCTTCTGCAAACAGGAAGCACCCAGCTAGTTCTGCTGATGCTGCAAGATGGGAAAGAGAGATAGGCAGCGACCACTTTTCATGCTGACAGCTGGAAGTAAAAAGGCGATGAGGCCAAATGTTCACTGGGACAGAGCATCTTGATGGGAAAGTTGTAATTGAATCAACTTAACGAGGAGAGGAGGTGGTTTTAGGCATACTGCGTATTTGAGTGCCATGCATCGGCAGATAAAACCTCAAAAGGTTGACTTAAAAGATATTATGGAAGGAGATAAGGCCTCTAGAAAGCCTCTTGTGCTTACTATCTACATATAACATCACTTTAACAGCACCAACTCACTTGTAAGCCAAAATCTGAAATTCAGGAGCAGAAACTGCCTTTCCAGACAGCTTAATACCCTAGGACCCAATTAACTGGGGACAGATAGAAAGAAGGAGATAAAATAGTGTATAATGAGATCATCAGGGGTATGCAAATGAAACCCCACAGTCTTGTAATATCGTGATAGGAAAGATACTTATACAAATGATTATATTTATATGTGGAGCATCAAAGCACTCTCCCAGTCCAGTACCCATGTGAAATCACCCTCCGGGCTACAAAGAATTCCAGGTACAGTTAGATACCAGTTCAGAGTTGCTCCATCCAGGAAGACTGGGGTGAATGCAGCACATTTTATGAGCCCGGAGCTGCATCCAGTTCCTGGGAAAAATAGACCAGGATTCTCAGCAATGTATTTCCTACTGCGCAAAACTCTTGTTTAGCATGATGTTGCAGAAAGAGGTAACAAAAGGGAAGAGAAACCGGTGATTTTCATGAACCTAGAACTTACTGGATAATGCTTTTCATATACCTCCCTTAATCTTCTTCACATTCCTAGAAGAAAGAGAACATTGTCCTCATTTTACAAATTTGAAGCCAAGGTTGGGAGGGGCTAAATGGCTTGCTTGAGGGTTCACAGTGGGAGAGTAGAGTCTGGGCCACTATCTCAGAAATGCTAGAAGCAAACTGCGTGACTCTCTACTCTATAAGAGGAATCACAGGTGTGTTCCAGGGTCTACCCAGAGGGCAGATAGTGTTCATCTTCCCAGGTCCCAAAGCCTCTGGAAGATTCTCTGCTGAGTCCTTGGTTCCTTGATCTCTGGCACACAGAGTTATTTCTCCTTCTGCTCACGTCCCTCTAGGGCTTACACATAGTGGCCGTCTTTTTCTATATGGCACCCTCCAGGTGCCTGCTCTCAGGTGCATTTAAGAGGGGAGGAGCCATGCAGACACCCTGCGTTTTCTAAAGGTTTTCAGATACATTTCAACATTTCCCTGTGATGTCACCCCATCTAGCCTGTGTCAGAACCCAAGCTCCAATTCACTTTTAGTAGTTTTAATATTACTTGTTAGAAAAGAATTGATTGACAATTCCAAATGTTTTCCTTAAAATTAATTTTTTTCCATTTGCTCTAGGAACTGAGGCTAAGCTTTTATATTCTTGTTTATTCTCCTGTTTTGCTATGTCCAGCTTGGTGTCCCAGACCCGGGCTGACTGCACGTCTCTACCTGCCTCATCACCTGTCTCTGACTAGGGGTCTGGGTGCATCTGTGCTTTTAAGATCAATGTCCTAGTAAACCCTTGTCCTCTTGTCTTTATGATCCCACACTTCCCAGCAAGCAAAAATAAAATAAGTTTCCAATTCAAGGTGCTTACCTCTCCCATCTCTCATCTTTGAGATTTGTGCCTTGAAGGAGAACTTTCCATTCACTATCAAGCTTCTGGGATAAGAGGAGAGGTGGTATGCATGCCTTTGTTTGCCCTCCTTCTCTTTGATGTGATTTAACAGCCAGATTATCTCAGAAACAGAGAAGGGCCAGTGAATACCTGAGGACACAATTCTCCAACTTTAAGTTTAATCACTTATTTTCTGTGGTATGTTGATTTCTTGCTTGGGATTTCAGGTCTACATTAAGAAAGCTCCTATGTGTGACCTCTATTACACAATCACAATCATGAGCTGATACCGGGGCTGTCAAAACCCAGCACAAATGCTGCTTCCTGTTCAGTTCCCATAGCATTTTGTGTGTATTTGGCTCCAAATCTTTCAATTAGCATGATTCACTCCCAACCCACTGGCCAGGGGCCATCAGGGCTCTGGTCCATTCACAGCAATGGGCGGGTCCCCTGGTTTGTATCTCTTGTTTTTATGTTACCATATTTATGGCCTATTTATTTCATTTACATGTAATATCTAATATTGGTTTCCCAATTTTTACATTAGGTGAGGCTCAAGGAGTATGTTTGGATTTATATTACTTCCCGCCTCTGAGTGGGACTCTCTTCAGCCAATAAGACCCAGCCTGGCCCACCTCAGCCTTCAGTGGGTAGTGTGTTAGTTCCAAGAGTGACTATCCTGTCACAATGTTTTTGTAATCCTCTATTTACAGGTTTATCTCCCGCACTATGCTAGGGCTGTGCCCCAGCTCGAGATGGAACATTTATTTTTATTCTTGAATTTTTGTTCTTTCATCTGTACACTTCATGCCCAGTTCACAGGCACTCAATAAATATTTATCATATAAATGAACAAATGCGTGAATGATGAATGAAGAGATGCACTTTTTCAGTCACAAGAGCCAAGAAGAGCCACAAGACATTCTCTGTTTCCGTAGATTCAGCACATTTGAATGTATGAAGCAAGGCTTGGATCCATGGTGAAGGGGTGAAGGGCAAGCACCTTCACATCAAGTTACCACGGGGCACCCTTCGTGGATCTTAAAGAATCTCAATGTTGGAAAAGACCCAAAAAGAAACCAGATCTTGTAACAGCTCATGATTGCAGGGATGGCAACATGTAATGTGTCTGCACACATCTTTCCATCTACAGTGAACGATGCATCTCTTGAAAACCAAGCCCCCACAGGCGTCCATGAGCCAGAAATAGATCTGGCAGATGTTTAAATGACTAACAAGGGCAGTATTTCAACCTGAAGTCATCAGTTTTCAACATGTTTTCCTGTCTAATGTTTTATCTTAATCTCATAATAATCTCAAGGTGTAAGTAGAGCAGGAGTTATTATTTTCATTCTAAAGATGAAGAAATAGGCTCAAAAAGGCACAATGACTGACTTATCCAAGGAACAAGTGCCAAATGAATAATACGGCTGAGACTCAAGCTTGGATGTTCTTTCCACTCTATAATGCCATTGCTTAGAAAAAAAAATTAGAAAAGAGAAAATATTATCTATTTACTTGTATCCGTTTATGCACATAAATTGAATCAAGCTTTTCCGTCAGATGCCAAAAGCTATAAATGGAGTGTTATAGTGGAAAAAAACAGGCATGTGGGAGGCAAAACAGGCCTATGTTTGACTTCCAGATGCATTATCCATACTATGTAACCTTGGGGAGATTGATTCACCTCTTAAGGTCAGTTTTCTCAACATAAAATTAGAAAAATAACACCTACTGCAAACAGTTCTTCTGAAGATTAATAAAGTGATATTGTGCACAGTGCCTGGCACACAGCAGGTCTGCTAACCACAGTACCAACTTTTGTTACCTCAATTTCTCCAGAAAAACTGGACCCTAGATATAATAAATGCTTATTTTATTGGTTTTCAATTTATTGACATTTTAGGGGGGGTGTAAAGGTGAAAACCCATACCTTATTTGGTGATAAGTTTGATAAATCACCTTTATTTGAAGAAAATAAAATGAAAAGAAATACTAAATTAAGTAGTTAGTGGGACAGCACCTGGTAGAACTGAAGCTGCTGAGATGTTTATTCCAGTATGCTCTGATTTTACATATATGAGCTCTCTTTCATGTTGGGCAGGCATATCTCCCATAGCCGTTCTCAGTGTAAAGCTGGCACATACGCATGCGTGTATTCACGCGTGGGACAGTGGGCTGTGTGTGCTCCATAACCTTCACCATCCTTCATAGTAGACTAAACACTCCTAAGGTTTCAGCTGAACTCCCATCCCAGTGCTCAACCCTGCTCCCTGAAAAGGCAAGAGGGTCTCCAATCAGCCAGACTGTATGTTCTTTGCAGCCAACCTGAGTCAAGTCGAGGGCCTCACGCAAAGAAGAGGTCAGCAAATATTTGGTCGTTGAATCCCACTTCCATAGGACAGCCCTCCAAACAAGTAAATACATATATCTATACATGTATCTTTTTTAAATGTAATGATGTGACTTATTCTATCCCTTGAGTCTTCCCTTAGCAAAAGTCAATGCTCTCTATCATTTCTCTGATCTTCAAGTCCTCTTTGCCATTCTGAATCTTCAAATATGACTGGATCTCTAGCTTGAGAAGGGATCTCCAATTTTTCGCAGAAAACATTCCAGACTTGCCCTCTATGTGGCTGCTTGAGTGCTGTCTCTGGTATGAGGAATGGAGAAATGAGCCTGTGGACATATTTGGACTCCGAGAGCTCTAAAATCCTGCCTGCTGTAAGATCTATGATGTGTGTTTGGAGCTAAGGCTCAATACATCTACCTGAATAGCATCTTTCAGATCCAAAGAAGGACTCCTTAACTAACAGAACTCTTTGATTTCTGTGCATCTAAGGTGGGAGCACAACTACTGATAAAAGCAGAAATTAGCAACTTCTACATCAGTTGTAAATTATCAACATCAAAGCTGCATTTTTATCACTTCCAGGGTTTTTTTTAAAACTTTTGTATATTTCCTTCTAAAGAGGCTGTAAAGGTGTTTGCAATGAGGATGCATTCAGTTTAAGCTGATAATGTAGTTCTTACGTTAAGTGCTAGTAATTTCAGATTGTGAAATACTCAGATATTTTGATCCTTTATCTGGGGTGTAAGTAAAGGGCTTTGCAGGTGGTGCAGATACCAGTCAAAAGACTCTCTGTGATGACTTGAAAACATCTTCACAAATTCTTCCACAGTCTTCCCATTGAGAGGTGAGAGCTATGGCCCATCCCCCAGAATCTGGGCCGGCTTTTGTGGCTCACTCTTAACTGTTGACCAACAGAATGCAGCAGAGGCGACCTGCCTGACTTCTGAGGCTAGATCATATGGAAGGCGAAGAAGCATCCTCTGTGTTAGCTGGGACATTTACCTTTGGAGTCCTGAGCTGCCATGTAAGCAGTTGTTGTGCTTTGAAGCTGCCATGCTGTAAGGAAACCCAAACTATTGGCAAATATACCAAGTAGTGGTATATTGGCGTGTAATACTGTTTGCCATTCTCCACAGGGGGAACCATATGGAGAGGCCTGAAGGCCGCAGGAAGAGAGAGATAACAGCTGCTGCTGCTCCATCGCCCGCTATTCCCGTTCCACCTGCTCTCTGAGCACAAACGCATGAGAGTCCTTGAGCCAAAATCGCCCAGCTGAGCCCTTCCCAAATTCCCATCCCAGAGAAACAGTGAAAGGTGATAAAATGACTATTGCTTTAATTCACTGATTTGGGCGCTGATTATTACAAAAATAGTAACTAGAACATTATCTTTGTAAGATTTACTTGCAATTAATTCAAAAACACTTCCTAGTATATGCCATTAACTAGACTGCAGAGTCAAAGTTGAACAGGACAAGGTCCCCAGCCTTAAAGAATTCACATCCTAGAGAATCAACTCTGCAGATCACCAGGAACTCACGTTTTACACGTCCCAGTGCTATCCCATTGATATGACTAAAATGAGAGTTCACCAGGCAGAGAAATAGACTATGAGCAAGAGCTCAGAGGTGTATGAAGTCAGATGTGTCACTCAGGACAGGGACACTTTCCATTGTGGTCAAAACTCAGAGTGAACTGTCAGGATGAATTAGTCTAGAAAAATGGGACATCTTAAATGGGACATTGAAACAGTTTTGTAAGGACTTGAATGTCATGCTAAGGTGTTTAAAATTTATTCTGTAGGTGATGGTGAATTATGCTGTGGAGGAGTATTGATCAGATGCACATTTTAAAACTAGACACAAGCACATATACAAGCATTCTCTCTCTCTCTATATTCATATCTACACACACATATATATTTACATTTACATATACATATGTGTAATTAAGTGAAATATATATTTTATAATTAGAAATATTAAATATAATCATTATAATATCAATGCAGACATGCATAATAATTATATAAAGAAGAAATTTAAAAACTACCCAAAAACCCAATACCCGAAGATAAGCATTGTTAAATTTTCAGAGAATTCATCATTTCTTCATGCGTATTCATTTATTTAAAAATATTTATTGATCATCTAATATGTATCAGGCAGTGATGAATTAGAATGTTTATGGTCCTTGGTTTCATTGTATTTTTAGTATAGTGACAGAGGTGGATAATAAACAGGAAAACAACACATAAACAACTGCAAATTTTAACAAGGGTCACGTAAGGAGAAAAAGGTGTTCATGGTACAGACTGGGGAGGTTTACATAGAGTGGGCAAAGAAGGTTTTGATAAAGAATGATACTTCAGTTGAGCCCTGAAAAAAGATGCCATGAACTAAGTTGATAAGAACAGCTCTGGCAGAGGAACGAGCAGGCACAAGGTCGTCCTGAGTAAGGAAGAGCTTGGGGTATCCAGAGACACCAGTGTGGTTGGGCAAAACGAGGGAGAGACCAAGCCGTGACTTAAGATCACAGAGGCAGAGAAAAGCCAGACTTGACCAGGCCAGCCAGAAAGTGGACTGTGGGACACTACAAAGAGTTTGAATAGTTTTCCAGTGAAAAGACATTGAATTGATTTCAAATAGAGGTGGCAGTTTTGAAACTTGTATGAGTATATGCTATGATCTGAATGTTTGTGTTCCCCCAAAATTCATATGTTGAAACCTAACCCCAAGGTGATGATATTAAGAGATGGAGCTGTTGGGAGACGATTAGGTGGGGCCTATGGGGAGTGATTCGTACCCTTATAAAAGCGGCCTGGGAAAGCTCCCTTGCCTCTCCGCCATGTGAGTTTAAGGGAAAAGATGCCATTCAGGAAGTGGGCTGTCACCAGGCACCGAATCTGCTAGCACCATAATCTTGGACTTTCCAGCCTCCATCACTCTGAGAAATAAATGTTTGTTGTTTATAGGCCACTCAGTTTATGGTATTCTGTTATAGCAGCCCAAACAGACTAAGACAGTTTATATAAATGTAAAAATAACTTCAAAGAAATATGATTATAATAAACATGCTATTTTGTTGCTGCATAAAATATTCTGAATGCTTTTATATGTGGATAAATATAACTCTACTTTATTATTTAAATGGTTAATAGAGTATTCTGTTATACGTATGTATTATCATTAATTTAACCAATTCCTTATGGATGGACATTGACTTTTTGCTGTTATAAAAAATGCTGTGTTGAACATCCATAGAAGGCGTGTTATTATACACCTTCCTGAATAGTTGTAGGGAAAAATTAACTGCAGAAGAAGCCTGGGTTAAGGAGATATGCAATAGAAATCTTGTATCTTATTGCTAGATTCTCCTCCAAATATATTTTAACAGTTTCTGTTTCCTATAGCATTGCCTGAAAGTACCCCATCCCCTCACCTCCATAGTCACTCATACTGATATTTCTAGTCCTCACCAATATTGCAGGCTAAAAAAAACACCTTATTTTATTTCCATGTTTTTCTGTTACCTGTAAGGTTGAATGTCTTTCATATATTTCCCTCCTGTGATTCATGTTTTGGGAATTAGATATGTTGCTCTTTGCTCTTTTTCCCATCCACATAATTGTCTCTTTTACTTGTTTCTTTGTCATAGCTCTTAGTACAAAGCTATTAAAGTTGTTTATTAAATTTCAAATTTCAATTTTTGTTTTTGTGTGGTCACACTCACCAGTCTTTTCTTTTACGTTTCCTGTTTTTGAGGTCAAGCTTTGATAGCGGTAGAAAATAATAATGTCATGAAGATGATACAATTGCATTTCTGGAAAGCCTTACAAGATCTACTGAATCATCAATGTATACAATGGAAAAGTTCAGTAAGTTTAATAGTTATTAAAAAAATACAAAAATCAATAGTTTTCTCATAATAAAAACAAAAGGAGTATAACCCCCCCAAAATATCCCATTCACAATTGCAATTGCATCAACAAATATAAATAAACTTAATGAAAATACAAAGGATTTTTATGATGAAAAATGAAAACCTACTTAGAGTAACATGAAAGAATGAGCAAATGAAGAAACTTACCTAGCCTGAGATGAGGGAGGGCTCAGCATCATGAAGATGGCAATTAGCCCAAACTCAGTCTACAAATTCAATGCACCTCCAATCAAAGTCCCAATGATTTATTAAATTAATCTGATTATTCTAAAGTGCATCTTGAAAAATAAATATGCAGCAATAGGAGAGACAGCTTTAATGTTATAAATTAAAATATATTTTAAACCTACTCTAATTAAAACAGAAAACAACAGAGAAATTGGCAAAATGAAGAATTAAAGAGAATCCAAATTAGAGCAAATTAACCAATTAACACATAAGAAGTTCCAAATTAACACATAGGAAGTCAGTCTATGACCAAGTCAGCATTGAAATCAGTGGAGAAACACGGATTATTTAATCAGTTGTATTGGGTCAACTGGCAAACTATTAGAAAAAAAATTAATCAAGATCACTTCTTTACGTCTTGCATCAAAATAAATTCGAAATAAGCAAAGATTTAAATGTAAAAACAGGGAAAATGAAAATGCAGCTATACAGATACTTAAACAAAATAAGGTTATTGTCACAGTTTGAATAACAAGTGAGAGCCTGCAATATGGCAATGCAGTAGGGATTTGAAAGGAAAGGATGGCCATGTGTGATATTGAAGAGGTGGTATTGACAGGCTTGGTGGTTGATTAGATGCAGAGCAGTGGGGAACGGAGGGAGGAAGGAGTAAATGTGACTGGTTTCTCTCTTAGAAGATATAGAAGGCACACTGATGTCATAATCACTGGCAGAGATCCTCCTGCCTTTTCCAAAACCTGATCTAGACTCTAGTTCTTTGACAGGAAATTCATAAAGGACTCCAATTTGAGATCGATGGCTTCTCAATAACAAGTCCACTTTTCCTTGTTTTGACTTATTGTGACTTGAGCCAACTGACTCACCTACTTAGATTCTAGAACTTTGAGACAGTCTCAGTCAAAACTTGCTTGAATATTTGGATTTGTGGCAATAGGCTCATACCTAATACCTACTATCAGTCAGCCTCTCTGTCCCGCAACTGATTTCTGGTCATAATACGCTCTTCATCTTGACTGGATGAGCTAGAGGCTGTAGCACTACCTGGTTCCCTGGTTGTTAGTCTCTTCAGAGTACCACTGCCCTGAGAGTGCTGACAACCCTGCAGGAGTGAGCTTTCTATAAGCTGATCACCTGTTTAAGGATGCTGTTATGAATAGTGTGCCCCCTAAATTCATATGTTGAAGTCCTACCTCCAGTATTTCAGAATGTGACCTTATTTGGCGATAGAGTCTTTGCAGAGTAAACAGGTTAAAATGAGGTCATTAAGGTGAGCTCTAGTCCAATATGACTGGTATCCTTATTAAAAGGGGGAATCTGGACACACATACAGGGAGAACACTGTGTGAAGATGAAGGCAGAGATCAGGGTGATGCTTCTACAAGCCAAGGAGCACAAAAGATTGCTAGGAAAGCACCAGAAGCTAGGAGAGGGACATAGAATATATTCTCTCTCATAGACAACAGAAGGAATCAAATTTTCCAACACCTTGATTTGGGACTTCTAAGTTTTAGAACTCTGAGACAATAAATTTCTGTTGTTAAGCCATTCAGTTTATGGTACGTTGTTAGGGCAGCCCTAACAAATGAATATAGGTGTCAATATATTTTGCCTTCTTTCTACATTTTTCCTTTAAGGCTAAGTGGAGTCAAAGGAAAGGGTTAAAATTCAAAACTATCACCATTTTGCTATTAATTAAACTTTTCAGAGACCAATTAGGTAGTGGAAATAAACTTAATCATGAGAGAGTTTTCTGAGAATTCCAGTTTTGTTCATCAGATTTCTTACTTATAAATACTAGATTCCCTTCACTAGTTAAACAGAAATTTATTAAAGCATCCTAGATAATACCAAGTATCTCCAGGATGGTCAGGGAGTCGGCCTCTGATGCTGTCCAGCTAGAGGTGTTGTGTAATCCCACTGTGAGGGCTTCTCTAGGAAAAACCTTACTCTCACCTGGGCATCTGTCAGTGGATGCCAGAAGTCCCAAAATGACACCCTGCCTGAAGGAACAGCTGACTCTGTCTCCAGACCTATCTTCTCCTCACTTTGTTTCCAAACTCAAGTCCAGTGCAAAGAAACCAGGTCATATACTCTGACCTTAGCTGCAAGAGAGTCAGGGTGGGAATTTTCTGTCTTCCACTTTAGGATGGCTGGACTCTAATGTTGGAAGTAACCAAAATAAGTGGAGAGTGCTCATAGATATCCACCAAGGGTTCCAGCCATGACTCCATCATGGATCCACAATGGAACCTGAGCAAGAGTCCACATGCTCTCTGGGCCCTCATGTCATCACCAGTAAAATAGATAACCAGACAGTGTGATGTGGAAAGTTCCTCTCAAATTTATAATCCCATGAAAGCTATGGTTTTGGTTTTCTGGAGCTTTATTTTTTTTCAATTTTTTACTTCTTTTTGAGTCTTCTTTGGAGTTTCTGAGAAACTGCAACAGGAAATATATCAGAATTTTTGTTTGTTTATTTAAAAATAAAATTGATTGAAATAATATGGTAGCCTGGATGGGCTATTGGAATAGAAAAGGACAGTAGGTAAAAACAAAGAAAACTTTAATAAAGTATGAACTTTAGCTAATAATGTATTCATACCAGTTCATAGGTTTTGACAAATGTACTGCACTAATATAAGAAGTTAATAATAGAGGAAATTGGGTGTGGAGTATATGAGAACTCTCTACAATTTTCATAGTTTGTAAATCTAAAACAAATTTCTAAAATAAAAAGATGTTGATTAAAAATTGATTAGAGTCATTTTTTCTCTCTGAGAAGGGAAATACATGTTTGTGATAATTTATATTAGAAAAAAAGTAAGTCTCCACATTGCTCTCCTCCACTCACAGAACCTGGAGAGCAAGGGGAAAGACAAGACTGCCATGTCATAGCCTCAGCCAACCCTTCTTTACCACTAAGGTGAGATGCAGATTGTGACATCATGGATGAAACTTGAGGACGTTATATTAAGTGAAATAAGCCTGTCACAGAAAGACAAATGCTGCATGAGTTCACTTATAGGAAGTATCTAAAATAGTCAAATTCACAGACTCAAGGGAATTGCCATTCCAGGAGCTGGGGGGGAGGGGAAATTGGGAAATTACTAATCAACCAGCATAAGGTTTCAGTTAAACAAGATCTAGAAATCTGCTGTGCAACATTGTACCTATAGTCAACAAAAATATATTGTACAGTTTAAAATTTGAGATAGTAGAGCTCATGATAAGTGTTCTTCCACAATAAAATAAAATTTAAAATTTTGAAAAAGATGAGACACAGATTTGAAGATGTTTGATTTTAACCAAGCATATGAATGAATCATTGGACATACGATGGTCAACGTAGAGCAAAATTGTTCTGAATAACAAATCCAGGCAATCTAAGTGGGACAGTCTTGAGGGACAAAAGGGGCTTAGGCACATGGTGCTGTGGCTGAGAGTTTTATAATTGGGAATATTTTATTTTTTTGCTGAGGAAGATTTATCCTGAGCTAACATCTGTGGCCAATCTTCCTCTATTTTGTATGTGAGTGGCTGCCACAGCATGAATGATGAGTGGTGTAGGTCTGCACCCAGGAACCAAGCCTGGGCCGCCGAAGTAGAGCATGCCAAATTTAACTACTATACCACTGGGCCAGCCCCAGGAATGCTTTATAACCCTCTTCATGCCAAGCTCAAATTGCTATGGTCTGAATGTCTTAAAAACTCGTATGTTAAATTCTAATGCCCAATGTGATGATATTAGGAGGTGGGGCCTTTGGGAGGTGCTTATGTCCTGGGGGAGGAGCCCTTATCAATGGAATTAGTGCTCTTTTGAAAGAGATTCCACAGAGCTTCTTAGCCCCATCCATCATGTGAAGATACAATGAGAAGTTTGTGAGCCAGAAGAGGGCCCTCACCCAACCATGCTGCACCCTGATCTTGGACTTCCAGCCTCCAGAACGGTGAGAAATACATTTCTGTTATTTATAAGCCACTCAGTGTGTGGTATTTGTCACAGCAGCCTGAACAGACTAAGACAGAAGATCCACAAAATGTGGGACTTCCATATCAATTTTATTTAAACGTTAAGGATAGGATGGCCTTAGCTGACAACTGTATTATGGAGGACCAAACCAAACCAAACCAAAGTCTTGTCACTGTACCTGGCCAACAGCTCCAGTGCCAGGCAGGAAATGTTTAAACTTGGCTCAGGGAGGTAGTCTCTCATCTCTTGTCCCTAAGAAGGGCTGAGCATGGGTTTCAGCCTTTTTGAAACTGATTGTTGCTACAAATGGTTTTCTTTTCTTTTTTTTTTTGTGGGGAAGACCAGCCCTGAGCTAACATCTGTTGCCAATCCTCCCCTTTCTGCTGAGGAAGACTGGCCCTGGGCTAACATCGTGCCCATCTTCCTCCACTTTATATGGGACGCCGCCACAGCATGGCTGACAGGAAGTGCATCCGCGGGCGCCCGGGATCCGAACTCGCGAACCCCGGGCTGCCAAGCGCGAACTAAACCGCTGCGCCACCGGGTGGCCCCTACAAATGGTTTTCTAAAGACAGTTCTTGGTAACCAGGGAACAAATCAGGGAAGTGACCTCTGATGCTTGTGCTTTTGATTCCCTTGGCTTTCAGAAAGCATGGTGCTACTGAAAATAGTTTTCTGGAAAAAACTCTCACTAACTTTATTATTTTAATTATGCTAATCTCTAAATCATCATTCCTATAATGAGACCATCTTTCTAAAGACTGGAACAGCTGGGGTGCTCAACAGTCACCAGCAAGCCCAAGATGACTTGATGTAAACACATTCATAAGAGAAAAGCATATGAGAGATGACCTTGACAGTAAATACAGACCATTTGTCTCCTGGCTCTAAAGGGACAGTTTTACGGATAAGCATTGGGGATACTGATAGAAACGTATTAAAAGTGTTCTCTTATCCATTATCTAACTGAATTCTCAAAGTTCCCTGGGATGGTAAACATTGTTGGGACAGTTCTCCTTTTTGGCAACAGTAAACCAGATTCACTGAACTATCCAGGACTAACAGTCAGAAAATGAACACTGATATTTCTCAAGAGAGGAATTTCATTCCCTTTGGATTAGAAATGCTGTTTGTACCATTTTCTGAGTTAACATGTAATTGATATTTACTTAAAAGAATTTATTTGTAAGAATACAGAGATACTTATATTGACCCCTTGTAAAATTTTGTTATTAAAACGATTTAACAAAGTTGAGGTTAGACTCTGGGCTAAAATTTTGTTTAGCCACCTCCAGGCAAATATAGTTCCTATTTTAAAAAGCTTAGGAAAGAATTTGGAAACATTCTACAAAAGAAGAAGCGTGAGAAAATCTAGACTAGAAAGACAATTATGCTTATTAGTTCCCTTAAATTGAAATGTTAAAACTTTGTTGGAGAAATGGATCATATTAATTAACTTGTGCTTTTTCTTCTCAAGCAAGATTATACCCATGTTAAAACAAAGGTTAACATAGTACATACTCTAGAATGCAAATACAAATTAATTTTATTGGCCCCTAATTAAATGTTACCAGCAATTGTCACATAAGCGCTCATTTCTATTTATAACTAGAGAAAAGCTATTATTTTTGTCTTTCCTTTGCCTCTGAGGTTCCTCAAAGCCATATTATGCCTAGATGTTATTTGGAGAAAAGAAAAAAAAAACTCAGCAAACATAAATTTTCCTTTTGAACTCTGATTCTTAATCTGTGACTGTTAATTATATTTAATTTCTCCACTTCAAAGCATTTTTTTCCCAAGATCCCATCTTTTCTTCTAGAGATTCCCGCCTGCTCTCTCCAAACAGAAGCGTCTGCGAGACCTGAGTTTGTATCTGACTGAGGCTCTCATTCTTTCCAGGACTCAGTCCATGTTCTAACATTTATGTCATAAAGAGTCCAAACTTTGTAATTATTTATTTTTACTTGTAACATCCCAAACAAACATATATCAAAGAATATATTTGCTTAAAATTGTTCAAATTTACGAATTCAAGCATTTGCAAAACTTATAAGGTAATCTGTAAAAAGTAAAATAGGGTGACATGTTTTCTTGCAGAAGATAAAGTAATACAATGACATTAGATGAGCATTACCTCACTTGAGAAAGACTATATGTTATGAAGGAAACAAGAGCAGCTTTGGAGCAAGGCAGGAGCTGGTTTGAAATCTGCCTCTGTCACTTCCCGGTTGTGCTACCTGTAAGGATTTTCCTAGCATCTCAGAGCCTTGTTGTTGTCATCTGTGTTAGGGGTGGTAATAATTGTTTTAGAGACACTCTCGAGCATCTTTTTGTTTTCCTTCTCTAGTGGATTATTCCCATCAGAATACAAGATTCTTTTAAAAAATCCACCTTTGACCTCAATTTTCCCTTCTTGTGATTGCTTCGCTTATTGCTTTCCTCCACATGAAACAACTTGAAGAGTTTCACTTTCTTACCTCCAATTCAATTTTCTCCATCAGCTTTCTGTCCCATCACCACACTGAAAGAACTCCTGTCAGGGTCTCTCCACAACCTTCATGTTGCCAAGCTCGCTGGACCCTTTTCTTATCTCATCTTTTTCTTCCTCTCAGTATTTGGTATTTGACGCAGCCCACCATTCTATTCCTCTGGAAGCTGTCTCCTCTCTCTAACCCTGCAATATGAACAAGATAATTGGTTTTCTTCCCTCTTCACTGGCTGCTCCTTATGGCTCTCCTATGCAGGCTCCTTTTATCTCCCAACTCATAAAGTCTGTAGTGCTTCCAGGCACAGGCTTGGGGCCCTGTCTCCATCTTCCATCCCCAGGTAATCTCAAAATTCCAAGGATCTGCATGCCGCCTATATTTGGTGAATGCAAGTTTAGATCTCCACCTCACTACTTCTCTCATCTCTAGACTCATGTGGCCAGCTGCCTACATGACATCTCTATTTAGACATCTCAAAGGCATTTCAAACCATACTTACTCAAACAAAGCACCTGCTTCTTCTTGAGTCTTTCCCTTCCCAGTAAACCACATAGTTTTCAAATCAGTTATTAAGTATCAGATTCAGATTAACTCCTCCTTATTCTCATCTGTCACACCGAAGTCATCCACAAGTCTGGCGTGTCGTCCTCCTGACGTGCCCTGGCATTTCCCCATCTTTACTCACCCAAGCTGCTATCCCTTCTATTATGGGTTGACTTGTGTCCCCCCAAATTTATATGTTGAATTCCTAACCCCCAGTATCTTGAATGTGCCGTATTAGGAGATAGGGTCTTTACAGAGGTAATTAAGCTAAAACGAGGTCATTAGCGTGGGCCCTAATCTAATATGACTGTGTCCTTGTAAAAAGGGGGCGTTTGGAGACAGACACACATGCACAGGAGAATGCAAAAGATGAAAGCAGAGATCAGAGTGACGCTTCCACAAGCCAAGAAATGCCAAAAATGCTAGCAAAATGCCACAAGGTGGGAGACAGGCATGAAGCAGATTCTTCCTCACAGCCCCCAGAAGAAACCAGTTCCGCCGACGCCTCACCCTCAGCCTTCTAGCCTCCAGAACTGTGAGACAATACATTTTTGCTGTTTAAACCACTGAGTTTGTGGTACTTCGTTACAGCAGTCCTAAGAAACTAATACTCCATCTCACCTAGATTCTTCAATAGCTCTTAAATCGTTCCACTCCCATCTGTTTCCAGCCTATTCTCTTGCACAGTAGTAAGAATGAGTGCAAAAAAGGCTAATTCCAATCATGCCACTCCCTGTGTAGATGTCTTCTCATTGTATTTTGAATAAAATCCAAACTCTGTGCCATGGTTTATGAGAAGCCCCATATGAGTTGACCCTCTTCTTATTTTTGAACAACATCTCATGCATTTCTCTCCTTCACTCAATAAACTCAGTCATATCCATCTTCAGTCATGCCTTAGAATATTACAAAGTGAATTCCTGCCTCAGGGCCTTTGTGTATGCCATTCCTTCTGCCTGAAAAACTCATGCCAGCTCTTCACATGATTGCTTATTTCTCATGATTCAGTTTTCTGCTTATATGCTTAAATACATGGTCAGAGGGGCCCCTTCTCTATCTCAATACACTCTCTTTATTTCCATCTCAATATTATACAGAATGCTCACTCATTTAATAATTTACTAATTCGTTTGTGTGTTTAATGCCTATCTCTCTGACAAATAAAAAGTATCAGAATGTAGGATCTTTGCCTTCATATGCACAATTTATTACCAGTGTTGGACACACAGTAGCTTCCAGATACTTTGTTGAATGAATAAATAAATGAGTGGCCATCAACAATATTTTTAAAAATTACATAGTATAACTACGTTTACTTAACACATATTTATTGAGTTCCTTCTATGAACCAGGCACTGTTTCAGGCACTAGGAACTCAGCATGGACAGGACAGACCAAGTCTCAGCCTGGGAAAACAATAAAAATAAAAGAAAGAAATACACCTGGGATGTAAGAGGAATGGCATAAAGCCCACTGAGGGGGAGCAGATTAAGGATAACGTTGTGAAATATGGGAAATCAGAAGAGAGAAGAGACAAAAACAGATTTTTAAACTATGGACAAGCAATGGTCAGAGCAGAGAGAACAATTAGGGTCATTTTTATAGTGCAGGAGAGGCAGGATGATGGCTTGACCCAATGGTAGTCACGCGGGACAAGAAAAATGGTCAGTTTCTAGGTAATTTTCAAAGTAGAGCCCAAAGGAACAGCTGATGAATAGGATGTGGGTGGTATTAATATAAAAAAAGCAGTTATAGATAATTCCCAGGTTCTTGACCCTAGCAACTTAATGAATAGAGTTGTCATTTACTCAGATGGGGTCACCCAGGGGAAAGGCAGGTTTCAAGGAAAAGATCAGGATCTCAGTTTTAGACATGTTAAATGAGAAATGTCTATTAGACAACTCGATAGAAATTCTACATAGGCAGTTGACTACATGAGTTTAAAGTTCAGCAGAGGGGTCAGTTCAAAATAATAAGCGAATTTCAAACTATGGGATTTTATATCCGGACACTCTATGACCACAGCGCCTGGCATAGTTTGCAATAAGCACATCACCTTTGTCTATGGGCATGTTGCTAATTCTTCTTTCTGCGTTAAATGTGAAGTCAAGTTCAGGAATGATTTTGATTTAAGTAATTTTATTGACATTCTGTGCCATGGTGGCTATTTCTTTGATCAAAATGGAACAGAAAATGATACTAAATTTCTATAATAGCTCATGTGCTATGTAGGGGGAAAGCATCTTTTCTAAATATTTATGGGGTAGTCTTTTAGCCAACAGACATTTATAGAAACCCTATTATGTATCAGTCACAGACTGTATCCAGATTGCATAATGAAAAATAACAGGCAGTTCCCCAGACTTACAAAATTCAAAATCTGTATAAGGAACAGGGACCTGGCTTGTAGCTAATAGTCTCTGCTGCAATCACTTGAGCGAGTTGTTGTGAGGGTCAAAGGAGGTAATCAATGTAAAGTGCTGAATTTTGTCCACCTATCCCAGTAGTATCTTTTTTACGTACGCAGAATTTAAGGCCAGAAATGTGAAGCTGCTTTCCCGAAGCAAGGCTGGACTTCAGATCCAGATTTTCTATTTCTAAATCCGAACTCGTGACCACGTTGAACTGACCCATCTCGATTCCCTCGTAAGACTGACGTCATTTTGAAATGATGAAAAAAAACTGAGAAAAAAAAGCAAAGATTTCCAAGTTGTTCATATGCGTTTTTAATATTCAGTGAGTCAACATGTGTGAATATGTGAAATATTAAATAATGGTCTGGCTGTTTGTGAGTGGCTTTGGACAAGTCCTTTGATGTCACTGAGCACCGTTTTTCCCATCTATAAAATGAGAAGAATGATAGTAATTATTTTGTGAAATTAGTGTGAGGATTGAACAAGACAAGGCCCCTGAACAGAGTGCCGATGCAGCTCACCTCGCACTCTGTTATTACTGCGACGATGACACACAGCAGAGGCTGCAGGACATCGTTACCCTCATTTAAACCCTCTTGTCTTTGGTGTTTGATTCGCCAGCCTACTGACCTGACAAATGGGAGAATAAACCGTTAGGGATGAACGAAAAAATAGAAAGAGAGACCTCTTCTAGAAAGTTTTATTTTTGCCATTTGTGAAGCATGATTTTTCATGTCATGTATGATCTCTGTTTATTCAAGCTTGTCTTCCTTCTGAAGAACTTATTGATGAGAATTTTAAAACTGCTAAAAAATAGAGTATGGGAAATTAAAATCTACATATGTGTTCTAATTTCAATTCTTATAAACTAATTCCCATGAAAATAAAATGATTGGGGGTTGGGACTAATATGTACCTAGAAAAAAATGAAAGAAACCTAGTCAATTTATTGAAAATTAGAAATGGATATAGAGTGACTTAATAGTGGTGTCTGAGCAACTGAGGTGAATGGCAGGGGGAGGGAGGTTGTGAGAAAGAATGCCTATTGAGGACCTACTCCATGTTCCACTACTCAATAGGCTGTTTAAGTGTCTCCTATCACATGTTTATATCCACCCTATTTTGACAGATAAGAAAACAGAGGGTCAGAGTGGCCCTGCCACATGCCCTAAATCACATGGTTACTAAGTTAAGTAATTAAAAACCAGGGGCCTCTACCTTCAAGTCCTGTTTTCTTTCTACTTCATCATACTACCTTGATGATGAGCATTTATCATGTGATAATTTATCTTTATTCAGCATCCAATACATTTTGGCTTTGTCTTGGGTGCTGAGAGAACACACAAAGGGAAATGAGCTTAAATATTGCAGTTGAGGGGTTAAGGCCCAGTACTGCTGACTTGCCTAAAGGATTCAACCTCAGCACTACTGATATTTTGAGTCAGACAATTCTTTATCGAGAAGGGCTGTCTTGTGTACTATGGAATGGTTAGCAGCATTCTTGACCTCTATCCATCAGATAGAGCAAAACCTAGTTGCTCTATACCAGTAGCAAATCCTAGTTGTGACAAATGAAATGTTTCCAGACATTGCCAAATGTATCTTGGGGACAGAATCTCCCCTGGTTGAGAACTACCTTGCTAGACATGGCCTTGTGGGTCAAGGACCACCTCTGGATAGTTTGCTATTAAATCATTTGCACAAGGACCAACCATAAAAGATATTTAAATACATATCCGTTGACTGGCTGATTCCTTTGGGGATGAATTCTAGTTATTTCTTCCTTACTTACTACACAATTTGTGCCTCTAGAAGTCTAAAACTCATCAGAACAGCAGAAGAGAATTTAGTACCAGCTAAAGGTCACTTCCTTCAAAGTCCATTTGCCTGCCCTTTCAAAAAGTGATCTTGTTTCTTTTTCCCACAGTTCTTCAGGGTCTCCCTTCCCACATTCTGCTCTCCCAGAAATAAATTTAGCTGTGCCCCGAGTTCAGGGTCTCCCTGAATTCTGTGTCCCTTGGTAAATTAAGTCACTCTTGTTCTGTGTGAGAAATTATTTAATAGGGTTCTAAGGCTTTTGTCCTTTTTACTTACAAATACTAGTGACCCTCCATTGGGTTATGTGACCCTTACTCTCCTGCTTCCCTTCCTTCACAGCACCTGTCACTCCCTGAGGTTGTTTGTGTGTTGTATGTTCCCTCCCTGCCTTCCTTAACTCCATCTCGCTCCACCTGCACTCCAAGCTGGATGATGGCAGGACCCTGACCTGTCTGGGTGACTCGGGTGACCTCAGAGTCTAGAACAAGACCTGGAGTCAGTATATACATGTTGAATTAATTAACACTGCCTTCTTTTATTGTGTAACTAGAGTTTGCTAAGCATTTTGGTAGCAGATGCCATCGATGCCCCACTCGTGTGCCCTGGGCACTCACAGGTCCTATGGCTCTGAAGGAATTTAACTGTCCTGGCCTGAGGAATCTCTGCCTTCAAGAGATGCTCAGCCTGCACGTGGGGCAGGCCAGGATGCTAAGATCCCAGCTTTTAGCCAAAACCGGATGGGGCATGGTGGATGAGCATCCTAGCTTCCTCACCCCTGGGGGCGAGATAACTCTGAGGGGAGCTCTTGAAAGTCTCCCAGGGTCCTCAGGGGGACTGAGCCCCATTGGCTCACATGGGTCACCTGCTCACTAATGCACACTGGGGGGCCTCCTTCCCTTCCCTGTCTTACTTCCTCACCCCCTGTATTAGTCTGCTTGGGCTGCTATAACAAAGTACCACAGATTGGGGGGCTCAAAAACAGAAATTTATCATCTCACAGTTCTGGAGGCCAGAAATCCAAGATTGAGGTGTCAGCAGGGTCGGTGTCTTCTGTGGCCTCTCTTGTCTTGTAGATGGCTGTCTTCTCCATGTGCCTTCCCTCTGGGTGTCTGTGTCCTGATTTGTTCTTCTTATAAAGGCACCAGTCATATTGGATTATGACCCACCCATATGACCTCATTTTACCTTAATTACCTCTTTAAAGACCCTATCTCCAAATACAGCGACATTCTGAAGTGTTGAGGGTTAGGACTTCAACATATGAATTTTGAGGGGACACGATTCAACCCATAACACCTCTTACCTGTGTTTCCTGCTTTTGCCTCCCAAATTAACTTCATGCCCTCAAATCCGTCTATCTGCTTCTGAGAGAATCTAAACTAAGGTAATTTTTTGCTATCTTTTTCTTTTTTTATCTTTCTTTAAGTGCCTAATTCTTTCAACACTTCTGCCAAGATACAATTATCCATATTCCACATATGGGGAAATTGAGACTCAGAGAGGTCATACATATTCCCTATAATCCGTAAAGAGGAACAGTAAAAGAACCGGGATGGGAACACAGAACTACATGGGTCAGCATCTTGACAACCTCCCTCTTGCCTCTGCTGTGGTCCTTAGTGATCTCCAGAAAGTCTCTAGAGAGTTCATGACACTGCAGATAAAAGTCTTAACTGTTCTAAGAAGTTCCTTTTTTTCCCCAAAAAGTATTGGTACTGATACTTGAGTAGAACTGCATTCTATTCTGATAGAACTGATTCTATGCTCAGATCAACTTAACCAGCCTCCTGAGCACAAATTCTGAGGGATGCATCAGCCTGGCCTAGGGAAATGCAAGATGAATAGTATCTTGTTCCCAAAACTCCCCTGTGAAAAATGTCATATAGATTTTAGTGCTAAGAATAGCTTTGTTCCCAATGGAATGACCTGTTTCCTTTTTGGAGGTTCAGAACTAAATAACAGCTTTCAAGCATGGCTGCTGGGAAGCAGTAGGTTTATCCATATTATTAGTGTATTTAAAATTTATTCCCATTCGCTTTGATGGATTTTCTTTATTTACATTCTGATATTTCAGGGTACTGACACCCATGCAACAATGAAACCACCACCAAAAATAATAACTAATATTACCAAAATTAATTAAATGCATTATATTTTAGGCTCCATGATTTATGTGAATTTTATTATTTTACACAACTTAATGAGGTGGTTGAGCAAACAAACAACAGTCAACAAGCTGTTCTGCAGATAAAGACTGAAATTCAGAGAAATGAGCTTACTTTCTCAAGATCACACAACTAATAGATGAGACACTGGAGATTCAAACTCATGTCTGTTGAAAAAGCCTGAAATTATCCCTGGTGCTATACTCTACATGTCATATTTTAGGCCACCTGAAATCTTTTATGAAAAGAGGTGGACTATATGTCATGGGGGCTGTGGAGGTGCCCCGCTCAGAATCCGTTTCACAGAATCTGCTGCAGGAAGCATAAATGACCTTCAGCCCAAGATGCCTCGTCTTCAGATCCCCAGGTGGAGGCAAGAATGTTGCGGCCTCGCTTCCCCTGGGCTGCTCCCAGCCAATGACTGAGCGTGGCAGGATTAGTTGTGCAGGCCCATTCCTGCCCATGATGGGGACTCTTCCAGTGGATGACTTGGCTCAGAGACACCTTATTGGCATAGCTGAGACTTTCTCCAAATTGCAGTGTGTTCTGAGTCTATTTCTATACAACTCTTCCATCTCTCCCTCCTTCCCCAGGTGTCAGATCACTATTGTGGTCTAAGGTTCTTCCTACTTCTCTCTCCCTTTTTATCCTTCACAGGCATTTCCCCCAAGAAATCTCCTGCATTTCTAATCTTGTCTTTGCATCAGAGAGAATGAGAGAGAGAATAAAAGAAAATAAGTTTATTCATTTTTCTATTTATTTAGTGTAATCCCAGAACTAACTTAATGCCTGGGGCATACTCAGTGCTCAATAAATATTTTTGGATAAATGCCTCCTATATTCTAGTGACCTATAATATTTGAATTAAAAGACATGTATGCTAATGGATAACTGAGGCAGGAGGCATGATGTAAAAAAGTTTTGTGATAAGAGAAGAAGAAGTAAAGTGCTTTGGTTGTGGAAGATTAAATTGGGGAAACTAGAAGAGAGCTTCATGGAGGGGGCAGCATTCCACATGACTTTAAAGGGCGTATAAGATTTCCATGAGTGAGGAAAGTCAGAAAAGTTAGTCAAGCTACAGAAACAGAGTGAATGAAGTAGGGAGATATGTTCTGTTACAAGGCTTACCCTGGACTAGTAAGTGGTGCTGTATGACTGGAGTAGCTTTTATAGAGCATAGATGGGGAGTGGAATGGAAAGGAAAATTGAGGTAAGAGTTAGTGTGTGACTGCTACTGTAGAGTAGAAGTGCAGTCTAGTAGAAGTACAATGCAAGCTACAAATCTGAGCCATAGATGCGACTCAAAATTTCCTAGTAGCTGCACAAACATCTATAAGGAAATAAGTGAAAATAATTTAGTGGTATATTTTATGTTATCTGATATATCCAAAATATTATCACCTCAGCATGTAATAAATATAAAAGTGATTAATGAGACACTTCACATTATTTTTTCTTACTGAATTGTCAAAATGTAATGTGTATTTTTTACTTGAGAGCACACCTCAATTCAAACTGGCCACATCTAAGTTCTCAGTGCAACCTGTGTCTAGAGGATACTGTTCTAACAGCACGATTCTATAATATCCAATCTGGAATGGCTTAACAAAACATTTTAGGGCATTCATATTTAGGAGAGGAACTATTTCCCGAAGATATCCTGAGGAATTCCACAGGGCGTGGGGACAATGCCAGGCCTTCCTGCTGGGGAGGTGTCGCTGAGAGCACAGCCTCTGAAAGGACTGACTGTGGAGAGCTGCAGGAGCTGGGTTTGAATCCGGCTCTTGTGATGGCTGAGTACGTGACTGTGAGCACACCAGGCCTCTCTGAGTCTCAACTCCTTCACCTGCACCATGGTGATGACACCATCCAGCTTCCAATTGCCGCTCTTCTTTTCCCATAAGCTGTTATTAGTGCTTTGTTGCAGGTGCTATTCCATGTGCCTGACAACACTGAGTTAATTCACCTAACAACCCTATGAGGCAGGTGCTACTGTTATCTCCTGGCGCTACTAGAGATGTGGATGCTGTGACATAGAAAGGTGAAGTGACTTGCCCGGGTCCCCAGTGAGTAAGTGGTAGAGCCGGGATTCAAACCCTGGCCATGTGGCTCCAGAGTCCAAGTTCTTATCAGTCTATCACATTGTCTGTCTAACAGGGTTTTCAGACCCCACATTTTAAACAGCAAAATCAAGTGCTCAGAAGGCAAGTATTTCTGAGGCGATGACTCTATAGGCAGCAAAGCTGAGTTCTGTACCAGAATTTATATTAAAAAAACTCTTTCATCCCCAATATTTAAATTGAACCAATTGTTTGACAGGCTTGGAATTAATTTCTATCCATATAGGGTTTTTAAAAATAATATTCTTTAACATATTATGGCATTGAATGGTTTAACAAGCACTTTCATTTGCATTAACTCTTTCCATCACTAGGAGGGAGATGTTATCAATTTTGTTTCCTGGAAAGTGAGCGGAAGTTTCAAAGTGGCAAAGAGACTTGTCCACAGTCGTAGAGCAAGTGTTCTTGAAGCAAGGTCTCTGAATTCAAGCCTGCCCATCTTCCCTGGCATTTTTAGCCCCGTGTACAAGGCACGTACACACTTGAATAAATGTTGTATGGATTGTTGTTTCAAAGAGCTACTTGGCACTTGCCTCAGGACCTTTGCACTTGGCATTTCCTCTACTTCAACAGTAAGTATTACCCATTGTTATGGGCGAAATTATCTCCCATCAAAAGATGTTGAAGTTCTAACCCCCCGTACCTCCGGATGGGACCTTATTTGGAAAGAGGGTTTTTGTAGATGATCAAGTTAAGATGAGATCATTAGGGTGGGCTCTTATCCAACATGACTGCTGCCCTTACAAAAAGGGGAAATGCGGACAAAGAGACAGACATGGGCAGAGAGAATATGATGTGAAGACACAGTGAGAAGATGGCTGTCAACAAACCAAGGGACACTTGAGGCTCCTAGATGCTGGGAAAGAGGCATGAACCAGATTCTCCCTCGCACCTCTCGGAAGGAACCAACCCTGCTGTCTTAGTCTGTTCAGACTGCTGTAATAAAGTATCATAGACTGGGTAGCTTAGAAAAAATAGAAATTTTTTTCTCACAGTTCTGGAAGTCCAAGGTCAGGGAGCCAGCAGGATCGGGTTCTGGTGAGCCCCTCTTCCAGCTTGCAGACTGCTGACTTCTCTCTGTGTCTTCACGGGGCAGAAAAGAGCAAGAGAACACTCTGGGGTCCCTTTTGTAACCACACTAATCCCATTGATGGGGGCTCCATCCTTAGGACCTAATTACTTCCCAAAGGCCTCACCTCCTAATACCATCACATTGGGGATTAGGATTTCACCATATGAATTTTGGAGACATAAACGTTCAGTCCATAACAAACACTTGCCAACACCTTGACTCAGACTTCTATTCTCAACAACTGTGAGATACTAAAAGTCTGTCTTTTGAGCCCCCCAGTTTGTGGTACTTTGTTACAGCAGCCCCAGGAAACTAATACACCCGTGATCTTCCTACACCTGGTTCTCTAGCTTAAATGTGACCCCCCTCAGAGCAGCCCTTTCCTGAATGTCATCAAAGCTGCCCCAACTCATTACTGTCTATCATTTCACCTGATTATTTCTTTCCTTTTCATAATCTGAAAACATATCTCACTTATTTAATTGTTTATATAAAGTCCACCTCCCCACGTTAGAACATTAGCTTTGTAAAGTACTCCATCTGTCTTATTCATCAAGAGTGCTTGGCACAAAGTACCAACAAATATTTACTGACCAGTGAGGAAAGGGGAGTGGGGGAGGCGGGCTTCCAGGAAGGGATGAAGGAAGAAAGGAAGGAGATCAAAGATGGAGCTGGGTCTAGCTTCTTCTGTGAAAGTCCTTTGCATATTACAAACAAGTATGTAGATATTATAATTGACATTATACTCATAATAATATTTTACTTTGTGCTTGAACCCATTTGTATCCCACTATATCCAGATTTTAGAAACCAGTGGGAGAACTCTGCAGCCTCCCTGGATGTGTTTGTCTATGGTTGTATTTCATCATCAACTGAGGATCCTTTTGACTTTGAAGTGTACCAATTCCAGGATCTCCTAAAAATAAATATTTGCCTTATTAACATGCTTGCTCATTTACTAATTGCTTTTTATAATGCCAGAGCCTCTTCCACAGCTGGGGTTTGTGTCACCTTTATGGATCTTACTTTACTTCTAATTACATGTGCTCTTCATTTGCAGCTAAAAGTACCTCTTGTCACCCTTCCTGTCAAATTTGATCCATGACACTCTAATTATTATAATTTATTTTCCCTGCAATGGTAGCAAAAGTCTCCATGTAGATATATATTTTTTCAGGCCAATTCCTCATTCAAAAAAAAAGACAATTTGGATTTGAAGGAAGCAGATTTTTAGTTGTGGTCCCATGTGTGCCCTTTCAATAGCTGAACCCCTTCATTCCTTTCTCGTTGGGGGCTGACTCGTGTTAGGGTGCTATTACCGTGTATGGAAGGAGAAGCTGAATTAGAGACCAGAAACTCGGTTCAATCTGAAGACCCACCGTGTGCTCCTGTTACGGGACCCCGAACAAGTCTCTTAAGTTTTCTGACCCATCGGTTCATCTTTAGGACAGACACAGTGACATCACATGTCTCAGAGTAGCCCAACTGGGATGACTTCAGATGCACATGATCGTTCCGCATGAACAGCAGCGTTCTCAGAAAATGGCAGCTGCTAATTTTGTGGTTTTCCTTCTTTACCTAAATCTCCTTTTATCTTCTCCTTGATTGCATCTGGTGAGATTAGGAGGGCATGAGAAAGGCAGGGGGAGAGAGAGAGAGAGAGCCCTCTCTCTGGGTGGTCCATCTCCCTACTTCTCACCCTGGCCAGAGAGGAGGCTGACGGCCTCTCAGTTCCCCTCTCCAGCTCAGTTGTCAGTGGATGTGGCTTTGGTAGGAAGCAGGAAGGGACTGTAATTCTTACACAGCTGGAGGTCCTGGTGTGTGTGTGTGTGCACGCACATATGTGTGAGTATGTGTGTATTTGAGAGGGCTCAGCTATAAATGTGCACACAGAAGAGATGAAGGAAAGGAGATTATATATAATCTCCTCCATACATACCAGGAACTGTGATAGGAACTGCTCTATTAGGTGGCAGTGACATTAGTAGGAATCAGAAAGGGATTGCAACTCTTGGAAAGCTGGACGCACTGTATGTGAATGTGTGGGTGTGGGAGAGTGGGAGTGTGTGTGTGAGTGTGGGTGATGGAGGGCGTGTGTGTGTGTCTGGTGGAGAGCCTGTGTGTAGGTGCGGGAGTGTGTGAGTGTGTGTGAGCCTGCGTGATAGAAAAGTATGTGATGGACTTGTGTGTGTGTTGGGTTCGAAGTGTAGAGAATAAAGCAAGGTCCTTGCATCAGGACCCTGGCTCGGTCACTAACTAGCTCGAAAACGTTAGAGCGATTTAACTTCTCACATCCTCTGCCTCCTTATTTGAAAAAAAATGTTTGTGAGGTGAAAAGAGATTTCTGTAAGAAATGTTTGAAGTGTGTGCCTAAAACATCCTCTTGAAAGTGTGCAATCTGTATAATTATAAATTTAGTTGAACTCTTTTGACTATAGGTGTTGGGGATCTTTGGGGATTCCACAGATTTGCAGGATTTCTTTTCTTTGCTCTGATGTAGGGTTGAAGGTTCCGATTGCTTGTGAAATACTTTTGGTCCTGGAGAGCTGGTGGGACTAGGCAGGTCCCGAGGGAGAGGGAGAGAAAGCCGAGAGTTGGGGCTCCTGGAAAGTGGAGGTGATAATGCCTGCTTTGCAGTGTTTTGTGAGCCATGGGGCAGCTCCTCACCCCCTGGAGTCCCATAATACAAGCATCAGTCAACAAACATTTGGTGCCAGTTCCACGGCTGGTGGGCCACTGTTCTACAGCCCTGTTTGTCTCCTGTCCCTTCTAGAAAGGAGACTGTTCTTTCTAGAGCTCTCAGGTGACCTCCAAAGACCTCCAGTCTAATTTTATTTCCTGTTTAAGAATATAGCATTTGTGCTGTGCTGCCTTTGTCCTGTTTTCTCCCTCCACACTTGTCCCTCTGCCCAGGTCCCTGGGGTCACCCTGAGTGCACCACATCCATGAGTCTCCTTGTCTTCCAGCTTCTGGGTGGCCCAGTCAACAAGAAGCATGGTGTCAGGATGGAGAGAACCAAGGACAAGGTTGGGTATTTTTCCCTTGGCTGCCTCCCCATGTGGTCGCTATAACTGAGTCTCTTGACCAAACACTACTATTCCTGTCAGGCAGCCCCGTCCACATGGCTGCCCCTCCCATTGGGTCTTGAATTCACTCCCTCTTCTGGCCCCTTTGGCTTAGGAGTGACAGTGCCTTCCCCATCACCCATCCCTTTGTAAAGTGTTCCTTTATTAACCACTCTGCGCATTGAGGGCCCGGACTGATGCAGATAACTGTCTGCTACCAATTGTCTGTTCTCCTTCCCCACAATGCAGAATTTTTGCCGGAAAGAGGACTCTCAGCCAGGAACTTCCTTTTTGGCCTGTTTGCCCCAGGGTGGGTCACATGACCTGTTTGAGCCAATGGAAGGAGAGCTGCTGTGAGGATGCTCAGGCAGTGCATTTCTGGGGTCATCTTGGAGGCTACTGCTTGAACGTGGACTTATCACAAGATGTGGAGAGAGACTGGATTCCAGAGTCGTTGAAGGAGAGCCCCCTGACCTCGAAAATGAGTAAAAAATAAACTTTTAATATGTTAAGCCACTGATTCCAAGCATTGTTCCATTGGTGAGCCTACCCTGAGTAGTAGAAAGAAATCACTATATAGGTACTTTAAATGTATCATTTCTAATCTTCATGATACACCTTTAATCTGAGCATCATTACAGCCTTTTTTACAGATGAAGAAATGTAGACTCAGAAAGTTAGTCTTCTGAGGTCACACAGAAAAATACCTTTATGGGCTGAGTTGTGTCCCCCCTCAAAATTCATATATCAAAATCCTAACCCCAGTATCTCACAAAGTGACTGTACTTACGATAGCATCATTAAAGAGGTAATTAGGATAAAATGAGGTCATTAGACTGGGCCCTAATTTGGAGGAAATTTGGACACAGAAGGAGTAGAGGGAAGGTCATGTGACAACACAGGGAGAAATGATCATCTATAAGCTAAAGAGAGGGACCTCAGAAGAAATCAACCTGGCAGACACCTCGGTCCCATAATTCTAGCTTCCAAAACTGTGAGGAAGTAAGTGTCTGTGTTTAAACCACATGGTCTGTGGTACTTTGTTATGGCAGTCCCAGCAAACTAATACAGTATCATCACTGAGATGGAACCTCACTTATTCCTGCCACTCAGACTCCCATGCAGATCCTGGAACACACTTACAGTCTCAGCCCTGGATCCTGTGCTTAACCCAAGACAGCTGATATGGAGGAGAATTGCTGGGTCAAATTATTAAGTGAGCTGGAATGAATTTCTGAATGTTCCCGTCTCCTTTTATCAACTCCCTCTGCTTTTTCTGTCAGCCCTCTTTCCACTTTATCTTGTGGTGAGATTTCAGGATGACCTGGTTCAGTCACTGTCCCCACATACATTTTGCAGAGTGGGAACTGTAGTTCTGAGAGGCAAAGCAATTTTCCTATGGTATCAGCCTAATGTCCTGTATCTCCATTGTACCATGGAGGGAACTAAAGCTTGCAGAGGTTAAGTGGCTTGGCCATGAACACCAGACATAAGGTCTTTTGACCTTGACGTCATCTCTCTGCCCTTACAGAGTAGGCAGAGGCAAATTATTCTGCAAAAGATGACACCTCCTTCCAATTGCTATGAATTATACAATATTTTCATATTAAAAATGATTCTGTGCTATTTAGAGAAAGGACAGAATTGATACTGAGTGATGAATGAACCCCTGCCAGATTCCAGTGATGTAAATGAGCAAGGTTTTAAAATGCCAAATAATGCAGTGAGAAACTGACAATCATGTATCCTCAGTAGGAGGGATGAGTGTTGGGGCAGGAGCCTAACTGCCTTTGTTTCTGAAGTAGCTCAGCTTCTGAGCAATGTTTGGATGAGTTCAATAGCTCTCTTGTTTCAATTTTTATGGCTTCCATTGGCATGAAAGTCACCTTCAATTGGAGTCTGGGGTTATTCTAGTTGGCTGACCTTGGACAAATCCTTTAATCTCACTGAGACTCAATTTTCTCTTCAACAAAATGGAAATAGTAAAAATGACTATGTTGTAGGTTTGTTGGGAGAATTACACCTTTTAAATGCCTACTCAGAATTTGAGATATTGAACTTGATCCATCAATTTCAATTTCCCCTGCCCTCCCTATCAGTTTTCTCTCTGCACAATGCACATAAAACTTAGATTGTCTAACTCTCAAGGTAGTTGTCAAGGTTAAATTAGGTGATGTGTTTGCAGGCAACTAGAAGATTTTTAAACTGTTATTTGCATGTGAGCTTATAGTGCAAATATGGTGCACTATATAGTAATTGTTCCAGCTATTATGTCTTGGATCTTTGCATGTGAAAGTGGTTCAGTAAATGCTTATTGAATTAAATTATATTAAGTCAAACTCCTTTATTTAAATTTTATGTTTTTATTGACCAAAGAAATCCACAAGTATTTTTCTTAATCAAAATGGTAAGGTTGTTAGCATTTGTGTGCTAAAGAAAGGAAGAAAAACAACCTGCATATTGACTTAAAGTTGCATTGCCTACTGTGGGTGATAGATGGACAATTTTGTCCATGGAAATATGCACTACAGATTGTAGACTCACCATTTCCTAACATACAAATCATTGCACTTCCCAGGTTCCCAAATACATAATTTTCATTTCCCAAATCATACTGCTTTCAATAAAATTGCAATCATTCTAAGGAAAACTCACAGGAGACCATTTTTAAAATATGTTTCTGAAGTTGACCACCAAATGGTCCACACGCGTTCCAGGTACAGATTTCCAATCACGTCACCCTGTGAAATAGCACAGTAATCAGATGGAAAGTGTGGTCATCTTACTTTGAAAGTCGTAAAGGAAATGGTGGAAACACGACGGCTGCTTCTGCCCCAGACTAAGCGATGTGATGCTAGAAAAATGTCAGTCGAACTTTCCAGAATTTTCTGGAAGAGCAAAATTACTTGGCTGGCTAGATGGGATACCTATTTCACAGGCTCTCAAGTCCTTTACCTAATCCTTACATAAATACATCAGTTTATAAAGGACTTTTGAATATGTTACCTCATGTCATTCTTATAATAACTTGATGAAATTGATCAACATTCATTTGATAGATAAGAAAACTAAAAATCAGAGAAGTTTTACACATGATAGACTGGAAATTCAAATGTAACTTTTTAATTCCCAAGCTCATGCTCTTTGAGATACACCATGATGCTTTTATGCTACTAAAAGGAAACTAATATTTGATACCTTATTCTACCCACTCTTGGGTCTCCTCTGATGAATCCCCTAGTGTGAGGAGAGAATTAAGCCTCAAACAATAATTAACATCCTAGTAAGTGCTTCAAACCAGGGACCCAGATGTTGGAAGGTGGAGTGTTTGACTTTTCTAAGTAAGCTGTTCTCTAGTGGTAGTAAGATTTCAGATTCTTATATGAAGACATCATTGAAGTTAATTCAAGACAGCAAACATTATTTTGTGTGTCTGCTATGATTCCAGACTGTGCTAGGGTTAGGAGTACAGCAAAGAGTAAGAAGCCTAGTCTTTGACCTTGAGGAACCCAGCCAAGGTCTGAATGAGGAAACTTGGCTCTGCGTAAGAATCATCTCTGGAGTTTATGGGGACATAAAACAAAGCAAAACATGGAAAAAAATGAAAGTGCATATTTTTAGCACCCTTCTGAATATGTGAATCACTAGGTCTGAGGGAAGGTCCAGGAATCTGCATTATTTAAGTCTCTCCCTGGATTTAAAGAGGAACCAAGCTTGGGGACCACTAAAATATTGGAAAGGACAATGGATTCTGAGCTTGGATTGGAATTCTGATTCAGCCTGTATTCCCTAGAAAGCTGAGCCTGAGACAAAAGATTAAGTGTGAGCGGTTTGTTGGGGCATGGGTCCCAGGGAACAGGCGAGAAGGATGGGAGAGTGGAGCAGGGAAAGAGGGAGGGAGAACCAATGCAAGGATGCTCATGGAGTTGGCCACTGCCATAGCAACCAACTGACCTATCTTGTACTATAGTCCAAGAAGCTACATGAAATGAGCCTTAGGACTGTCCACCTGGAGAAAGAGAAGGAAAACCCATTTATGCACTGGTTTCATGCTCCTTGATCAAAGGTTAACCACAAACTCATATCCAGGCTGCACAGGCAGGGTACCCCAGGACCACAGAGAAGCCTGGGCTGGAGGGGAAACACACAGGT
Source organism: Tapirus indicus (assembly GCA_031878705.1). NCBI lineage: Eukaryota > Metazoa > Chordata > Mammalia > Perissodactyla > Tapiridae > Tapirus > Tapirus indicus. The sequence continues at coordinate 8,150,984 of CM062919.1, forward strand.
CTAGGACCAATGGAGATACCATTAATGTGCGCCACCTTGAAGCTAGTCTGTGTTGGTACAGAACTGGTTACCAAGGCAGTGGCAGAAATAAGAGATGATCAGAAGTGGTGCCTAAGAAGTGCCTGATACAAAGCCCACTCCACTCACCTGCCCTCTGCATGACCTCAGATTTATTACCTAAGCCTGGTCAGCCTCAGTTACTGCAGGGGCAAACTTGGAGTATAAATACTTACCTTGTAATGTTATGGGGTGGATTCATCAGATAATGTTTAACTTAGCACAATGTCTAGCACACAAACCAGGACTGGAAAAATGTGAGTTTGCCTTCCTGTCCTTCTCCTTTTAAACACGCAGAGTTCTGAATCTCTTTGTGAAGATTGGCCTCCTCCAGATCCCCACGGGGACCCTCTATACGGATCTCTCACCTCACCCATTGAAGAGAGGAAATAAAACTGAAGATTTATCACCAGATGAAAGAGAGGCCCACACATCGAGCCAACAACAACACAGAAAGTCATTGTGTTTGTTCTTCGGAGCAGAGGATGAGGCTTGATCTTCAAATACAGTTTTATCAGAAAAACAACATAGGATAAAAGCTGGTATATTTTTTAACATAGAGGGCTAGATCAAGCCTCACTCAAAGAAGAAAAAATAAAAGAAGAAAGAATAAAACACACGCTGTAAGGGCCTCTGGGACGCAGATAGATAAATACATTAATTTTAGTTTCTATATGTTTTAGGTTGGAGTGACAATAAGATTCTTGATAGCACTACACCAGGTGGAAGTTGGTACTCCCTGAGTTTAGAAATAAAGCCACACTCTGAGTGGGAAATCTCATGTGAATCTCCGCTCTAAAGTAGAAAGGAGGTTAACCAGCCATGGAAGTCTTCCAAAGATTTACTGAGAAAAGGGGCAAGTCCACAGGGAGAGTAGGGGGTGATCTCAGGAAGGCAGAACTTAGATATAACTCATTCATTCATCCAGCCAACTCATGCAGCCCATCGTTGCCAGCCATTTGCAAGCAGCTGGGGACACAGAGGTGAATAGGATCCTGTCTGTTGCCTTCCCAGATGGCTGCTATTGTACAGATATCTGCACATGATGCTTGAGGATGTAGGGAATTTTATCCTATAGAGATCCAACAAGGCTTCCAGAGAAGGTGATGTTGGAGCTGAATCTCAATGTTTATTTGGTATTTACCTGTCATCCCCAGAGGGGAAAGGGCTCATTCCATAGAGAAGTAAAATAGTCTAGGAGGACTGAAATTTAATTATTTGTACACTCCAGTCTGCAATATTGGCTCTCACACTGAACAGCACAGGCTATGGAATCAGAGACACCTAACTTCCGTTCCTTGCTTGTTCACTTACTAATTATTTGCCATCTTCATTCATGCATTATATAAAAAACTTGCAACTTGGAGAGCTTAAGTAACTTGCCCTAAATCAACCTCCCTGGATGGGTTTGGAGAATGAAGAGCTAGCAGACACGAAGACTTACCCAAGGCCTGCCATGGAGTAAGGTCTGATACATGTGACTGTTATTGGTCAGTGTGTGGGAGGCACGAGGGGTGATTTTCATGGAAACCTGGCCAAAGTGTTTTCTATGATTAAGCCCTTTTCCTTGTGTCTCCAGCAGAGTCAACAAAAGGAAAGCTCTGGATCTAGCGGAGGCGAGAACGCTGGCCATGAGGGAACGACTTTTCAGGGTGAGGGTGAAAATGGTTTATCCAGCCAGGTTCTCCACGGCCATAACACCGTGCTCCCCACCCCTTTCCCTCTGTTTTCACTGTGCTCACTAACCCAGCTGCGCAGGGGCAATGATTTCAGGAAAAGCAGGGCTCTGCTCATGTCAACCCCTCAAAGGCTGCTCTATCTAATGTACTCTTAACCTCATACCTCTTCCCACTTGCAAAATTAAATTTTTCTTCACATATTTAAAACTTTTTAATATCATATTTTGTTTTTATTTGTTCTTTTTATATGCCTTCACCACTAGAATACAAGGTCTATGAAGGAAGGACCCTTTTTACTCTGCTGTTTCCTCAAAGGTAATAGGTCCTCAAAAAATAATTATGGATTATGGATGTTTTACTATTATCCATAATAATTAAGGATGTGTGAATGAATGATTGATTGATAAACATGGAAATGCCAGTAGCTTGGAATGGAAATTCCCATAGGACCAGCTCCTCCTTGCATTCTTTATTTTACTGAATTGCAAAAAATTTCCTTTCATGTATTCTAGTCCCAACTTGGATAGTTTCTCACACCTCCCTCGCTCTCAAGCTCTACAGATAAGGAAACACGCAGTTTTATCAATAATTCCACCTTGTAATTACCTGTTTATTTCTCCCCATGCCAGCTGCTGGAATCATTGCTCACCTTGGCCACCTTTATAACACCTGGACTGCTCTCTCTTCCCCTTGTGTCCATCTTTCCTGGTTTCCAGATTGTAACCAGAAAGATCTCTCCAAAACGAAGCTCTGACTATGTTGACTTATTCAAAATCTTGATCATATTTTAGAAGAATTTTCAACTTCTCCAGAATTGTTTTGTTCTCTAAATTTGTACCCTAGGCTCTAGCAACAATGAGCCCCTCACTGCTCTTTCTAGCTTGTTTCTAGGCATTTGTGCAGGCATCACATTGCATCGCATGTTTCTATTCACTTTCCTGTGCCTCTCGTGAGCCCATAAACTTCTTGAGTTTAAAGACTACACCGTGTTAATCATTGTATATCCACCACCTACTAGAATCCAGCACATCTAGGTGTCAATAAATATATAAACAAAGTAGCTATTTTTACCAGTATCCTGTGTGTTTGGTTAGAAAACATCAGTCTTCTTGAGTTTGATCACCTGGGAAAAAGTAATTTCCAATCTTAAAATGTTGAGGCCCAGACACTAAAACTTTACAATCCCTTTAAAGCCCAAGTACTTGGTGGAAATGTTCCTACTAGGCTATCAACCTCCTCTTGGTTGTTTCTCTCCCTCTTCCTCTCTCTCTGACATCAATACTTGTTACAACCAGAAAACCGACTGGGAAAACATCTATGGCGCAACAGGATGACCTAAATGATACTTTTCCCCTTTAACTGAAAAAGCGAAAACAAAGCGTTCAATTCTATTCGCTCCATAAGCCCATCTGTTTCTTACAGGCCATTGTGGTGACAGCTACAGAAAAGGTTGGCCATGAACAACACCTCCTGCTGCTTGAGAAAGACACATCTGTATATGTCTATGTTCAGAAAGAGGAGTTTAAAATGAGTACATTTTTCAAAAGTGTGGTGCAGCACAACAGATTGGGTCCCTGTAAACAGGTTTAGCCCATACTTATGTTTATTTTAAAGGATAGAAAAAGGCCAAATGCTTCATTAATTGGTGGACTGCAAGATGCATGGAAGGAATATATGAAAGAAAGACAAAACTTAAACTCAGTGGTAAGAAGCAAATTAATAATAATAATAAAAACATAAAGTCTGTTGATGTGGGCTAGAACTGATGAAATTTTGTAGCAGCAAGATGGTTTGGAGATCACTGGGTTCCATGCTGCAGTTTTTGTAGATGTGGACATGGAAACCTAGAGAGGTGAAGTGAGTTATCTACAGTTGCATGGTTTAGAATCCAGGTGGCCACCCAAATCAACCTTGATTTAGTAGCATTTCTCATCTAATAGCCTCATTGCATATGAAGAGTAGTTAACTCTTTCGAGGTCACCTGTTGGGACAGTCCAGATCTGGGAACTCAACCCCATTCTTGATAATGTCTGAACAATTTTCTTTCCGTATTATTCTTTCTTCTGTGGACACAAGTACTGAAAATGTTCTGGATCATGGAATAAGCACAATCAAGTTATCATGATCAATTCCAGAAAAGAAATGGAAAAAACATGGACTTGGGAGTCAGACAATTTGGAACTGAATTCCTGTTCTGGCAAATATTGTCTTTAAAACCTGAGGCAAGTTTAACTTCTTACATTACCAATTTCCTTTTCTGTACAATGGTGATAATAATCTTTACCATGAAGTCTAAAGTCTAAGTGAAATTGTTTATCTTAAGAGTCTGGCACAGTACTTAGCACACGCTCTCCCTCAAATAATGTGTATACTCTAGCAATTCTTTTTAGCAAATGAGGGCAATGGAATTTAGGCTAAAACAGTATTTCAAAATACGACTTTGGGCACTACTTTTACATTATCAAGTGGTAGGAAGTTGCAAATTAAAAAAAGTAAATATATGCTGCCAATAAACAACACACACACACAAAATCTGTAGGAAGCACTTAAAAGTAAATCTGGCAAATGTGTTACTCTGTTCTGTGAAGAATGCTTGTGTGAAATCTCAGCAGGATAGAAGGAATACAAGGAACATTAGTTCCTCAAGGAGCTATGGGACTTTATCCATTGGAAAAGCTCAAAATCATATGTACATTATATATATAAATATATATATATAGATATACACACACGCACATATAATTGGTTTCATGTTTAAATGAACAAATTACATTTAAATATGATTATTGCAAAAGAAGTTAGAATCTAAGTGATTTTGTCTTTTCACATCAGGTAAGATGAACATGGGACAATTGAACATAATTTCTTTCTTTCCTAAAAGGTGGACACCATGAACAATTGGAAATCACGGAAGATCACATAATGGTTCTCGCCCTCTCTCTTAATGAACTGTGAACTCATGCCTGCCACTTCTACTCTCTGACTCTCAGTTTGCTCCCTTGTGAAGTGGGGATAATAATACTCCTTCTGCTCCCCTCAATTCCAGCCTGATTTTAAGGGTTAATTAAATGCCTAAAATGCAGATGTGAAACAGTCAATATGTGTCGATTCATTCTTTTGCTCAGGTTCTGGGTGTGATGATGGATAGGGCTGACGTGGCCCCATCCTCACGGGGCTTAGCAGGTAGTGAAGGACACAAGAAAAGAAGAGGGAGGGGCATCTGAGGACCTGGGCAGGATGTAAGGGAGCCCAGAGGAGGGCCTCAGGTACATTCACTTGCAGGGAAGCTTCCCAGAAGGAGTGACATCTAAGCTGATCTGCAAAACTTGAATGGAGGAAACCAACTGTAAAGCAGAGTGTGGGGCAGGGCAGGAGTGGTAAGGGTTCCAGGTGGAGACAAGTTTTGTCACACACAGAAGAAAGACAACACATTACTTGTCCATGGAAGGGAAAGAAATTTGGTTCAGTTGGATCATGGACTTCAAGGGGAGAAGCTATGAGAGGGAGGTAGGTCAGACTGTAAATATTCTTGCAAGCCACCTTTACTTTAGACTTTGTGATCAGAGGGGAGGACTTTAAAGGATTTTATACAAAGTATTATTATGATTGATCTCATGAATCATATATCAATTCATTTGGCAATTCGAGTGCTGAGTTCCCCGAGTCAGGGACAATGTGCTTCTCAGAAACAAGAGCTTCTGCTCCTTTTCCCTGATCCTGCCCTCTCCCTCCCAACCCCACACCTCATCGCTTGGTCCAGGTTTCCAGTTTTGTAAACAGCTCCGATCTCTCCAATACCTTTGACATTGGTTCTGCCTTCAAGAGGAAACATTTAAGGCTGAAGCTTCTCTCCACAGGCCAAAGACCTGTCTCTTCAGCAATAAGTTTTAGGATTGTCTCCACCTTTTCCTTGACTTAGAGCTGCTGTGCCACACTCTGATGGCTGCTGGATAAAACTTAGAATTGCAGAAGTTTAAAGACATTTTAGAAATCGCAGTGTTTACATGGCCATCTCCTCTCCAGTGCCTCAAGGTGAAGGACTGGACTATGTCTATCTTTTAACCCCAGTTCCGTCTAATGCAGTGTCCGGCCCAAGAGAAATACTCCATAGAAGTGGGAAGAAACAACTGATGAGGAAGCTGAGGCCTAAAGTGTGTATTAGAACTGTGGCTCCCTGACCCCTAGTTCTACGTGTTTTCATTTGGGAAAATATCTGGGCCATCCTTAATGTTGGGCTGTGAGAATACTTCCTCTCTGCTTCAGAAGTTCTAGTCCACTGGCAGGAAGTGCCACGAGTCTGATGCTTTGGCTGCTCTCCGCCCCCTGGGACTCTCTCCTCTCCTGGTGAGGAAGAATGACCTAATTCCACCGCGGAGTTTAGAAGTTTAGGGTTTAGAAGAAGCAAGCTGCGTCCAGCCCAGCACAGTCCTGTTCTTCCCTTGTCAGCAGCTGCCTGCTGAGTGCCTGGTTTTCTCTCACTGAGGAAACCTAGCAGTTAGGGCCTGGTCCTCCCTGAGCAGCCTGTGGGTCTCCACACCTTCCTCCCCTCTCCCTCTTCAGATGAGTCCCTACGGGGAGCATGCATTCCTCAAGGCTCTTCCTGGTAGCAGCAGCTTCTGCCCTGCTCAAGGGGGAAGCTGGTCTGGCCCAGAATGACCAGTGACTGTGAGTGAGTCTGCCTAATTCTGGGGTTCAGATATAAGCCGCATTCACCAAGAAGATCTTTACTTGTAATGAAGGCAATGTTTTGTTCTCCCATCTACCTTAGGCCTTGTTTATCTCTCCATCAGTTTAGAGCTCAAGCTAGATAAGTAGATGCTATTTTTTGAGTCCCCAGCACTGAAGAGCAGACATTCCCTGGGTCCTGAGGGGCTCTCATCAATGGGAAGTGTTGCCTGAGCCTCACTGACAGCACCAGCTTGCATGAGGACCCATTCACATGACTTCTCCCTGCCAGCCAGAGCCAGTGGCACATCGAGATTTGCAAGAGCCACAAACTAGCCAATAACTGAGATCACCTGGCCCTGAGAATCCCCAGAATGTAACAACCAAAGCCCTGCAAACATAGACAGGGCCAGCTCTCCCACTGCTGGCTCTGGAATTTGCAGATGCAACCAAGGAGGGGCTCAGCCGTGTGGAGACAGATGCTTCATGTACCATGCAAAGGAGCTCTTGGGCGGGGGTGTTTGCACTGAACTTCTGTCAGGCTGCAGGACCTGCTGACAAGGAGGGTTTGCAAGCCTGTGTGACCACCTGGGAATTTGCTGCCTTACATCTGACCAGGTAGAACAAGCTCTCTCCAGCTCATTCCATTCCCCTCTGTGATGTGTGTGGGTCAGCATTCAGGGTGTTGCTTTTGCACCAGTGGCCAAAATTTGGATTATGTGAAATGCTCCAATTACTTTTTTCCCAGGTGTTACAGTGTTAAAGTTAATGAACAGCGTTCCTTATGACAATGATAGGGTAACATTAAAAATAACATAAAATAGTGATTTTTCTTTTTTGAGGAAGATTGGCCTTGTGCTAACATCTGTTGCCAATCTTTCTCTTTTTCTTTTTTCTCCCCAAAGCCCCAGTACATGGTTGTATATCACAGTTGTAGATTTGTAGCTCTTCTATGTGGGACACCACCTCAGCATGGCTTGATGAGCGGTGAGTAGGTCTGAGCCCAGGATCTGAACTGGCAAACCCTGGGCCGCCGAGGCAGAACGTGTGAACTTAACCATTACACCACCAGGCCGGCCCCCTAAAATAGTGATTTTAAAGCTGCATATGTTTGGTAATTTAAAAGGGAATTATAGACAGGCCATTGTGTCTAAGACATTTCAGACAGCGTCTGACTTTTCGGTCCTTTTGCATCCTTTGCATTCTTTAAAGTAGCACTTAGCATTATTTCTAACAAAAAAATAAATAACCTTAATTATACAAAATGTGAAGAATAAGAGCACCCACAAGAAAGTAAAAATCAGCCCTAATCCTACCATCAGAGTCAACTACTTTTAATCAGAGTATATTTGATTTTGTAACCTACCTTTTTAGCACACCAAAATAGATGGCAAACATATTGTCATATCTTCAAAGAGTTTTAAAGCACTATTTTCAATAGCTGAATAGAGTTACATTGTATGGCTGGAAAGTGTTTATCCCATTAGAGTTTTTATTTTCTCTTACTTTATTACATGGGAGGGTGAATTACTCTAAATAAATAACTCCTGTGGTAAAATAACCATCTAAAAGTAAGAATTAAGCCTAATTCCACAACCAAGAGATAATTGCTTTCAACGTATAATATCTACTGCTTTGCTCTCTGCAGTTTTTCACAGAGATGTACCAGAAACATTTTGCATGTTATTAAATAATTTTAAAACATTATTCTTATTGACTGAGCAGTATTCCACTGTAAAGATGCGTATTCTGTATCCACTAACAGTTTCCTTTTTCTTTATTTGTTTTCTCAAAATATAACTTGTGGGCCAGCCAGGATTCCCTCCCTTGACAGACGAGGAGAAGGAAGCCTAAACTGGTCAGCTGTCTTTGCCAAGATGACAGTGTCGTGCCAGCTCTCAGACTAGAACTTCAGCTTCCTGACTAAGTTTGAGTTCTGCTTCTGCCTGCAGACATTCTTCTTGTGTCAGGGAGGTTAACTGAATTCACTATGGATTTTCTGAGGGTCTAATACTGATAAGACACTCTGCCAGGCACTGTTGAATAGATATAAATGTATGAAGGACCTATTTCTTTGTTAGTGGGGACTCAACTCACAAAAGAAACAAGTGGACACCCAAAGGTATGGCCAGAATTTTCCATGAGGGATAAATGGTCCATTATAGCTTCATTTAGCTATAGTCATATTGCAGAACAGGTATAGATGGCCACAGATGCTTTGATCCTGCTCTCATGGAAAAGTCCCCTTCCTTTAAGTTTGGTCAGCCTATGTGACTGGATTTGACTTAGGGAATATGCAAGCTATGACATCGTGCCACTTTCCAGGCCCAGGACTTAAGAGACTAGAAGCTTCTACTACCTCTCTGTTGAAAGGCTTAAGAGAAGCCAGCCACATACAAGGAGTCTGACTAGCTTAAGACCACCATACTGTGAGGAAGTCCAACCTACCCCATGAATTGACTGCGTAGAGAGAAAGAAATGTCCACCCAGCTCCGAGCTGTTCCTGCCCAGGCACACACATATGAGTGAAACACCTTCTAATGAGTCTAGGTACAGCCACCATCTGACACAATGGCATGAGAGACCTCCCATGAGAAATGCCCAGAGTAGCCCAATTAAACCACAGAAACTTAGGATATAATAATATATTGTATTTTTTAAGCTATTTGGTTTTATAGTGAGTGATTTGTTGCCCAGCAATAGATAACCTGGGCAAAGGGTGTGGTAGTTTGGACTGTGGTTTAGCAAATATTTATTCTCATCCCTGCACACACCGTGGATGTATTATATTCCCTTCCCCATTGATACTGATCACATGACAAGCCTTAGCCAGAGGGAGGAATGCAGGTGTAACTTGGGTCAAGTACCTTCTAGCCAATGAAGTTTCTGAGCAGAGGCTTTAAGAGGCATTGCAAGTTTGCACCAATATTTTATGCTCCTGAGAACAGCACATCCTGCATAGAGGTTACTCCTTCAGCCTGGACCCTGGAGTGAGAAGATATGAGGAGCAGACTTAAACGCACCCTGCAGAGATGCAGTAACAGACACACAACCACAAGATATAAACATTTGTTATGGAAACTGACTAAAATTTTGATAATATTTGTGAAGCATTATCATAGTAAAAACTGCTTAATGAGAAATTGTTTGCAACCATCTGAAGGCTTCACTGGGGCTGGATGATCTACTTTCAAGATGGTTTACTCACATGGCTATTGACAGGAGGCTTCAGTTTCTTATCACATAGGCTTCTCTGCTTGTGTCTTCACGATATGGGAGCTGGTTTCCCCCAGAGCAAATGATACAAGAAGACAAGGCAAAAGCTACAATATCTTTAGAACCTAGCCTTGAAAGTGACACGCCGTCACTTTTGCAGTGTACTATTGGTCACACAAGACTACCCTGATACAATGTGGAAGGGGAATACACACGGGCATCAATACCAGGCAGGATCATCAGGGGATATCTTGGAGGACTGCTGTCACAGCAATGTTTATGGTGAGGAAGCGTGCTGAGAAAGCTCTGTATGCCCCAAGAAGGGCATAGTCACCAATGTTCTCTTTAGATGTGGTCAAAGACGATAATGGAAAGAGAAAGACTTCTCAAAGTTTGGATTTAAGAGCCAGAAGAGCAGTATAAGGGAGCTACTCCCAGGGAGAAGAACAAGTGGATAATCAAGGCACATTCCCTACCTGACAGTGGACCTCACAGTGTGTGCCCAGGAGAATTGAAAAAGTGCTATTGCCCAGTAACTGTGTCCTTCTTGTCTTCCCCTTTACAAATGAGTGTATTGATTGGGGTTATCCTGTCCCTGTTCCACACAATGTATTTTGGGTGTGTGGAGGGAAATCATCTCTCTTTTTAGCTTGTAGATCTCTGGATTGAGGAGCCACCCTCAGATATGATGTGGAAACCATCATGAGATCCTGGATCTGGAGCCTGATGCCATTTTTAGATGAGATTTTTGTTTGTGTATTTTGTTGGTGGAAGGAAGAGTGAGTATACGTGATCAGAAATGTGGACTGCAGTACATTTTATTGTTGTACAGCAAATAGTAACTGCCCCTTTCCTGCCTCCATGGAAGGAGTGTATTTCTGTGTCCTATGGTTGTTGGGCTTGGGCATGTGTCCAGGGCTTTGGCCAATGGGGCTGGAGGAAGTGTTGTTGTGCCATTTCCAAGCAGAAGCTCATAGAATCACTGAGAGATTCCTCCAGTTCCATCAGTTCTCCCGTACTCTTGCCCTCCACCTTGAGAATGTCACATTCAAGATATGACTCTCCCTTTCGAGTCCTGGAAGGAGAAGACAGATCAGGGTGTCCTGACTAACCCATAGCTTAGAGCAGAACCCCAGCACCTGATATGAGTAAGAAATAAATACTAGTTGTTGTAAGTCACTGGAATGTTGAGGTTTTTTTTTTTTTTTTAATTTTTACATCTTTATTTATTTATTTTGAGGAAGATTGGCCCTAAGCTAACATCTGTTGCCAATCTTCCTCCTTTTTCACTTTTTTTTTTCTCCCCAAAGCCCCAGTAGATAGTTGTATGTCATAGCTGTGCATCCTTCTATTTGCTCTATGAGGGAAGCTGCCTCAGCATGGCTTGACACGCGGTGCGTCCCTCCGCACCCAGGATCCGAACCTCAGGCCACCGAAGCGGAGTGTGCGAACTTAACTGCTACGCCACTGGGCCGGCCCCTGAGGTTGTTTCTTACATAACATCATCACAGCAAATACTAGAGAATACAAGGGCCAAACAAGATGTTTGGAAAGGGGAGTTGGGGCAGATTTTCAAGGACTTTGGCTGGTCATCTGAAGAACTATTTTTTATTGTGTATTGTAAAGGAATCACTGATTTTTTTTTTATGGAGTAAAATATACAAAACATAAAGTTTGCTATTTTCACCATTTTTAGGTGTTCAGTTCAGTGGCATTAAGTACATTCATATTGCTGTGTAACCACCACCACTATCCATCTCCATAGCATTTCATCATCCCACACTGAAACCCTACATCCATCAAAGAATCACTGAGCATTTTTTTAAAGAGAAGGAAGAGCTACTCATAACCTTTTGAGTGGCCAGCACTTCATATGTGTGCCAAGGTAAATGATTAAAATATTTTCACTGATGTTTGTTCTTCCTACATTTCCACCGACCTCCCCTCCCCCCATTCAAATTGTGGACAAGCTGTCAGCAATTCCTTGCCCCAAGGAATTTTTTTCCCATATAAAAACAGAAATTAATGTCACTTTTTGTCCTCTGTAAAGGTCTAGGTTCACTGAAAACCATCTGTGGAAGAGAAGGGTAGACCTTTAGGGGCAAGGAAGCGATTGTGTGAGCCTAGAAAGGAGATAGCGCCCTGGAGGTGGAGATCTCTGTGTCCTTCCATTATGGTCAGCTCTGTTCTGCAGCAGCCCCCAGCAGATGTCCATCAGCTAAACATTGGTGGGAACCTGAATTTCCAGCAAAGCCATCAGACTCCCAGGAGGCACAGCAAGTGGAGACAATGAGGTGTCATAGCAACCAGGATGGCCTGAAGGTCAGAGGCCATGGCTTCTTTATCTAAGTGCCAATTAAACCTCCAGACTTCTAGAAAATACCTGGCAGATGGTGAGGTCCAATACTGAGATTAAATTTCCCACCAAGCTGGAGTGAGGAGTCATTTAATTTGATGTAAAGAAAATTGCGTTTGTACACCTGAGTTTGTGGACAAAGTTTTTACCCCTTCCATATACCTTGTGTCATTCTGCAGTTGGTTTTATGAACCTCAGTTTTCACTAGAGCAGAAAGTAAAGCTGAAGAAGGTTAGGCAATTAGCCAAAGACATTCCTCTTACATACCAATCAGAATTAGAACCCAACCTGACTGGTTGATGCCAAAATCTATGCTTTCTAGAACTCAACCAGAGGAATTCTTCAAGATCCAAATGTCCATTGTAAGAATGTTATCTAAAAGGATATGGAAGGAGAAACAGATGATCATTAGCAAGCTGAAACACCCTGTCTCCTGCTGACTTCTCCAATATCATTTGCCTGGGGGCATAAAGATGAAGTATACTTTGTTTTAGAGTCTGTATTCAATCGGTACCAGCCAGAGATTTATAAAAATAAAACAAATTGACTGAAAATAATTGAAGGAAAGCATATTAAAAAGCAAGACAATAACAACAACTAAAACCCTAAGTAAAATGGCAGAGAGGAAAAAAGAAAAAAGTAAACAGAATAATTAAACAGTTGAAAACTCATAGAATTGCAAAAGAACTTCAAGAGCTGAATCTTCAGGTAAAAATATAAGTATTTGGCAAATTTAATCAAGAAAGTAAAGGGAAAAATCATGCACAAATTAGAGATTCGAAGAGTAATACAGAAACACACAATTTAATATTACAAGAAAATAATATGTGCTAAGGTCTCCTAGAAATGTAGCAGTGAACTTAGCACACTGTGTTATAATTGCTGGTGTATTTGCTCATCTTCCTCAATATTGTCTTTGAAGGTAGACACTCTGTAGTCAGTTCCTGTCATTGCACCTCCAGTACCAAACAAAGCAAGATGAAAAGGAAAACACACTTTGTTCCAGCATAAAGGGGGCATTCAATAGATGTCTATGAATGAAATTTTCGCAATATACATATAACTGAAAGTGACTGAAGAAAACGGAGACATCAATAGGACAATAACAGAGGAAGAAATTTAAAACAGTTATTAGAAATCATTTCTATTTTATGCTCTGTGAGTTACTTAAGACTTACAAGGAGGAACTAATACGTGAATTATTTTAGAAGATAAACAAAAGTGAATTCAATTCATCTTATAAAGCTAACATAATTTATAATTAAATTATATTTAAAAAAGTGTTTTAATTGATGCCAAATGAAAGACACTTTGCTGAGCTGAAAAGTCAGGGTTTTTGCAGTATAAAAGTCTAGGTTTTAAATACGTCCCCTACTTGTTACCGGTCATGAGATCTTGTGTGATTTCCTGAGCTTCTCCTCAGGGTCAGATTCTTCACTTGCAGTGCAACAATTATAATGATTTTTTTTTTCAGTTGACTTTCCTAAGTAGAAAATCTGGTCAATTATAAATGATAATTTGTCCTTTTTAAAAATAGGCATAATTTGATTGTTTTGTGTTCTTTTTCCATTAACCAGAAATTATGGGATGTAAATTACATGTTACACCATTGTGAGGTACTATAGCTTATAGACTCTCAGATCTCTGCTTTGAAGTAGTGCGCAGTCTGGTGGGGTGGGCATGTGCCACTCTGTAGCCAATCACTTCATTAGCTAGCTAGGGGACCTCCAGTTTCTTCATTTATGAAGTAAAAGGGAAAAATAAAACCAATTTTTTTATGCCATTCAACTACAAAATGATATGGAAGGTATAACTAGAATTTGGACCTTCAGAGTGATATGGTTTCCATCTCTCAGAGGAAATCATGTTTTTGTATTCACGATTGTAGATGGATTCACTGAGAGAAATCGGCCTTGAATGTAGGTCTCATAAGTTCAATGTTTTGTACTGTATTCGTCTGCTTGGGCTGCCATAACAAAATATCATAGACCGGGTGGCTTAAACAACAGAAATTTATTTTCTCACAGTTCTGGAGGCTGAAAAGTCCAAGATCAAGGTGCTGGTCAATTTGGTTCTCCAGTGAGTGTCTTCTTCCTGGTTTGTAGACAGCTGTCTTCTTAAAATTATTAAACTCATAATTAGAACTCTCATTTGGGGTCTCCATGACCAATTTTATAATTTAAACACTTCCAGAATAAGAGTGTTCCATGTAGTTGTTAAGATTTCTTTCAGAATGCGGTACAATATGTCTATATTTCATTTTCCCATATATCCAGAGCGCTGTGGATTCTCTTCTCCTTCTGATGGACTCAACTGAATTCTCAAAGATAGCTGAACAATTTATTGCCCCCATATAATTTCATATTCTTCTGCAGAGATAACACAGTAATTATCCTGATTGGAACTGTGCCGGGAGTGTACTAACATTGCACTTTTTTTGGCTTTCAGCAAGGTAGTTTTATTTGGTAGACTATATAACATCATCACAAAATTATTTACTTCTTCAAAGCTTTTCCTAGTGTTCAACACCCATGGTTAACACCCAAGATTGAGATGTTCTGTTTATCTACAGTCCATCTTCACTTGGATAGAAGGGCTATAGTCATCCACACATTGTCAGTCTTACTGGAATAACCCTTTCTGAGACATCCTTGAACCTCTGAGTTTATGACAGTAGAGTGTGTTGTGTCTTAGTGGAAGAGAAACAACCTGTGATTTGGAACCAGCAGAATGCAGCTGTCACCTGCAAGGCTTTGCTGACCACAGAGAAGCTTAAAAAATTCTCCTGGTTGAAGGAGAAATAGAGTTCTTAGAGAAGAAAGAGGGTCCTGGGTTTTGTGAATAAATAGCCAAAGGGTGCAATGAGTATGTAATCAGGAGAAGAGATTGGGCTGACACTCCAGGTAGAGTCCTACATTAAACTGAACAGAGCTTGACATCTCCTTGAACGACTTGCAGTTAACATTCGGAACATCCGTTATTATACGTGCGTGATTCGCTTAGGAAGGTCTCAAGTATCCCCCATCCGGCCACACACACAAAGTAAGGTGCAGGCAAAATTGGGCATTTCTCAACACTAAATCAAAAAGAAGGGGAAAGATTGAATCAGAAGAGAGAAGGGAGGCAGACTATAGATGTATAAAGACTACAGGCCCTAAAACCCTTGCAGAAACCCATTAAGACTCACAACTAATAACTCTCTAGAGTTCCAGCAGCTCTTCAACCCAACTAGTGTATAACTGTGGCATATTAACTTGTATTTCATTCTTTGTTCTTGCTGTTTTTCCTCACTTTGATTTAAGCCCTTGGGGCACTCTTCTTTTAGAGGCAGTTGATGTTGTAAGACGAAGAGCAGAATTGTTTGAAGTTAACCTCCTTTTCTAGCTTCAGCCTTTGAATGAAAACAAAAGCATGTGTCCTCTCTTTGGCCCAGAAGCATAAAAAGTCCTCAGTAAAGACAGAGTGAAATTTGCGCCCTCTTCCAAGACCGAGAGGGGCTCACGGTCAGGTTTAAATTGATTTGAAGAAACTATTGCAACCTCTGTTAAGTCTTTGTGATGTAAGATTCTTGGTCTCTACATGTTCTTTCTTTATTCCCTGCCTTCACCTCACCTTCTACTCCAACCAACACCCACAGTGTCTTTTGCGGTCTGCTCTGACCTCCCCACAGGAGCTAGGCAGGCCTGTTCTCTGGGAATTGAAAGGTTCTGGAGGGCATTTGATCCACAACCTCAGCTTACAGACTGAATGGAGACTCTTGCCCACCTGCCCAGGATCACAGGGTCTCTTAGTCCGTTCAGGTTGCTATAGCAAAATACCATAGATGGGTGGCTTATAAACAACAGAAATGTGTTTCTCACAGTCCTAGAGGCTGGATGTCTGGGATCAGGGTGCCAGTGTGGTTGGGTTCTAATGAGAGCCTGCTTCCAAGCTGCAGACTGCCAACTTCTCATTATATCCTCACATGGTGGAAAGAGGGCAAGGAGCTATCTGAGATCCTTTTATAAGGGCACTGATCCCATTCATGAGGATTCCACCCTCATGACCTAATTAGCTCCCAAAGGCCCCACTTCCTAATACCATCACATTGGGGGGTTTAGGCTTCAACATATGAATTGTGGGGGACACAAACATCTGATCCATTGCACAGGGCTACCTACCTAATTGCAGATTTCAGACTACGTCCCAAGTTTCCCAGTTCTGTCCAGGACATATACAATAACTGGTGTTCCTAGTGAGAACCTCAAGTCCTCCGAGGAGATGTAAAGTTCTGTTCAGTGTCTTCTGCTTAATGAGACCAGGCCCTGTGCAATGCACTGGAGGGTGGAAACCACCACTGGGACTTGAGCTGTTAAAGCTGTTTATCTGAGGCTCTGCTCAGATGCCACCACCAGTCAGAATCCTCCTCCCTTTTGTCCGTATGTCCAGGTCTCCTTTCCCCCCTCCTCTCTGTATTCAAGGTAATGAGGGTGCTCACCCATGTTCACAGGAGACCAGGATTATACTTTATTCATTTTTGTGCTAATCGTAGTACCCAGCACATTTTCTGGCCAGTGGCAGTTCTTCCTAATGGCTTGGTGAGTTGGATCAAGTGAATAGAATTTATTTATATCTAAAATTGCATTCCCCAATGACAGTCTATACAGTCAATGTCTTAAATTATTTGAAAGGCTGCCATATGAAACATAATACTTCCAGAAAACTCTAACATTTAGCAGGCATATGGGTCAAATCAGACGCTAAATCCTTTACCTGGATTATCTCATCTAATCTTCACAACAGCCCTATGAAATAGATATCTTTGTTACCCTCTCTTTACAGAAGAAGCAGCTGAGACACAGGGAGGTGAAATAAACTTGCTCACTCACACTCAGAAGCATGAAATTCTGGACTCGTTCCACATGGAACTAAAAGTAGGGGTAGAACAATAACTGAGGATTGGAAACTGCAGGGATTATGATTTTGGCCTTATGCAAAGAAAGCTTCCAGTTGTTAGAGCCATCTTGGGAAGTAATCAGCTCTCTGTCCCTAGAGATAATTTGTAATCTAAGGCTGGAAAATTATTGGACAGGCATGTTATAGAAGCGTTCAAGTACAGGAATGTTTGACTATTTAAGAGAACACCTTTCAATACTAAAGTGCTGTGATTTCTCGACACCATCGTGCATGTTTATATGTCTCTCTCATCCATGTTTGTGTGTCTTTTTCTCTGCCAGCCTCACCACCTCAGTGCTGATGGGATCTGTTTGTTCACCAGCTCACAGAGGATGGGTCAGGCCTGCTATCTGCTGCAGACTTCACACAAGCACAGGATATTTTGTTGTTGTTGTTGCTTTGAAACGAGAAGCTGGGTTTAGTTTAGGAACAGAAGATGATGTTCAGAGAAGTAAAAGCAAAGGTCTGTGGGAGCCATGAACAGCAGCTCGAGGCGTGTGAAGAAGCTGTCTCTGAGCTTCCTTTTTTATTGTTGTTTTTGGTCCTGTCTTCTGTCTCCCTCAGATGATGCCCTGGCCCCACAGGGAGAAGCTCCTGGCAGCAACCTTTGAGTGATTGTGCAAATGCTTCTCATCCCTGGACTTCTCGGGAAGAGCCCGAGGCCAATACCTATTCAGGGGGGATCTTTGTCTCAGTCCACTTCTTGCTCGTTGTTTGCCTGCTCACAGGAAAAGACCAATTAGTGAGGACTCGGTTCACTATTGATGGCGCTGCCTAATCAGCTCACGAACTGCCCAGGCCTCCTAGGAACAACCGTTAAGCACCCCCTGATTATTGAACAGGGAGGTACAGCAGTGCACTCTCTTACCAAAGGAGAGCAGGCTTGGAAGAGATGCCACTTTGTCCACAACCTCACCTTCATTTCGATGAACAGATCCCTATGACACCCATGGGCAGGCTTCCCTGTCACCACAGCCTTCCGCCTGTGCTATGGGGAAGCCCAGCCCCTGGCTGACACCTCATTTTGCTTCAGGGAACCACACTCTCAAGTAGGTACAGCTTCTATGTGTGTCCTTTACACACTTACCCCACTATAGGCCACTCGTAGAGGAGATCTCACAGCTTCTGCTCAACGCTGTCTGAACAGGTTCCTATTTCTTCTGCTACATTAATTAGCCCACTGTTTAAATAAGAAAACTAAGACATATAGAAATTATGTGACTTTCCTAAGACTATAGAACTGATTTTACAATAAGGATTCCCACTTGGAATCTTTATTTCCACAATGCTGTACTCCAAATCATTACATATCCCAGAGCCTCCTGGGATCTGACCGTCCTAGCCCTGGGCAGTGGGATATGTTCTTACACCTTCTTTCTATATTTCCTTTCTGCAGTCTCACATATTGAATACTTATATGTAGTCACATATTGGTTACTGACCTTGTGAGTAGTTTCAAGTGCATATATTCTATCCCCAAAGGCTCGGTGAGAAGGACCATAAATGTATTGACAGGTAAATGCTATTTATCTGGCATCACCACAGAAATGATGTGACTTCTCAGACAAGGAAATTTCACCTGCTGGAAGAATTTCTGCAGAAAAGCTTTCAAAACACCTCAGTGCATTTAAACATGTAGTCCTAAACATACATGCACGTTCCTTGATGGTTCTGGGTAATGATCCCCAAATTAATGATTGCTGCACTAGACTATACGGATGATGCTGGTTGCAACTACAGAGTGCAGAACTGGCACCAGATTATTGGTGTTCTTAATATTATTATTATTGTTATTGTCAGAAGTTCTTGAGTCTTATTGTTATCAGTTTTCTGCCTTCTTCCTTACTTTTGGGCTGGCATGAGTCCTTTACTGCCCCTTGAAATTTTCGTACATTGTTTTTGGAGCTGCTGCAAGAGAATGCATACCCAAGGTGGTTTGAATTCAGAACAATCCTGAACTGCTCATGGGGAACACAGGATGGACAGGCCCCAAGGAACTTGATCCTGTTTATCAACAGGATGATAATAGATTAAATACTTATACAAAATGTGAAACAGGATGTGATTATTTGCCTTAGCAGAAGTAGAAATTAAACTCTATGGGAACAAAATCCTGATCATATGTATTCCTTCTCCAGCTTACTTGCTATGATGAAATGGCAGATTTTCCTCTGAGACTCCATCATACTTAAGTTCCAGAAGTTCTGTGTTTCTATTTTGCCAAAGAATTTAGAGGAATGATGCTATCCTTACTTGGAAAAGGGTTTATCAACTTCCTCAAAACTATTGTACCATTTTTGATGGGCTCACCCTCTGCCCCATGCCAACCTTGGAAGTCACCTCTATGGTGACTGACTGTCAGTGAGAAGACAGTGTGTAATGTTGTTAAGTGTTTTCTTTGGGGAAATAAAGAGGTGATGTGATGTGATAGGGTTTGTACTTATTTTAGGAACATATGTGCCAGCTTCATTACTCTGGTGAGTTTTTGATGTGTCAACTCGGCTACAAACCCCAGAGAGTCAAGCAAACAGTAATCTAGGTGCCAATGTAAGGAGATTTTTTTTTTTCAAATGTGCTTAAAGTCTCTCATAAATTGATCTTAAATTAATCAAAAGGGAGATTATCATTGGTGGGCCTGCCCTAATCAGGTGACCCCAACTCAGGTGTTCTAAACAGTTTGTTCCCAAAGCGTTTTGACCTGCTCACGAGCATTTCTGCTGGTTCCTTCTCAGACTGGTGCAATTATTTAATAGTTACAGAAAAGATTGTTAACCTCTCAGTTTTCTAATTTATGAGATGGGGCTTTATGAGGATAAGTGGTAATATTTATGGGCTTCTGGGCACTGGGTAGGTTGTAAACAAATAAAAATTAGAATCATAGTAGTTCAGAGTCAGGAAGCTAGGAAGAAGTGAAAGATATTCTGGGTTAAAATTTACAACTTGTTCAGCGGACTTTAATGTGATGTGTGCATTTTCCCTAAGAAAGAGAATGAAACTAAGTACATATAGATCCCACGGAAAATAATTATTTTTCCCTTAAGAGCAACACTAAATTATCTGATTTTATTTTGATATCCAGAGAAGAGTACATACCAACACACTTGAAGACTTCACTGAGACCCTGTGCCCTGGACTGGAGTTTTAGTGAAGGAAATCTACATTTAGTTTCCCTGTTAGAAAACTGTCTCAGCCTCTCAGCTATAACAGATGTAACAAGACTCAAGGATAGCTGGATAAGGGACTGAGGGCAGGTTCATGGTCAAAAGCTATTGCCCATGCGAAATTTGCTTTGTTATTCAAACATTTCTGGCTGAACTGCATTCTAGATCCTTGAGCCTGATGGATATGTGACTTAAAAAATATATTAGATATCAGTATATTGAAATGATTATTTAGATAAATTGTGCCTAAGATGTTATGCAGCAGTCCACTTTCTTTAAATATATTTTGAAAATTAAGGCGAATGGCTCTTTTTAATTAACGGTGAGTAGTGTGCTAGAAGGAGCAGCACCTTTAGATTTAGAAATGCCAGAGTTTAAAATCTGAATACCCACCTTCTAATAATTTTGATGTTCCTCTTTGACCAAAGTACTATTTAGAAGTGTGATTAAAATTTAAAAATTAAGTAGATGGAGTCTATAAAATTGTAGTAACTTATATTCATAATTCAACTATAAAACTGTTCATTTATGCAAAAAAATCCAAAGAAAGTGGGTAACATTTTATGACATGTGAAGTGAAGGCATGAGGCGGGGATGGGAGGAAGGTGACAGGTAGAGGACATCACCTATAAAGGAGGCAGTGAAATGCTGAGATTTGAGAGATATGCTTTCTATACATGGAACGAGGTCTAGATGTTGACACTTTATAATGCTTCCTGGGAAATCTGTTGCTCTCTAAATTCTGAGAACGATGCTAGTTCTCAATGGGCAGACAGAGAGATGCAGGATGGGGTCCACAGGGTAAGACTGTTGGCTCTGGTGCAAACTGCTTGGTTCAACTTCTAATTCACCCTTACCAGCTGCATAACCCTGGAGACATTCCTGTGCTTCAATATCTTCATCTGTAAATTGAGGATAATGGCATTTCCCTCATATGATGAGTTGTTGAGAAAACTGAAAGTATTTTGAACAATATTTGGCCCATTACAAATCCCCAGTAAATGTGAGTTTATTATTATACTGTATCATCATTTTGTATATATACATTATATATAAATATGTGCAATATATTATCATACGCAATAATATGTAAGTACATAACGATACTTGTACATCAATAGACAAGAGGAATTTAAGTGCAGCTCCCTAATGAGACTACAATGGTGAAAGGCATCAAGGTGGGAACAGGTAACTTAGGATTGTACTTTGCAGCCAATCACCTGCTATCACCTGAATTAACAATAAACCCCTGACTGTCCTACACTCAACTGTAAACCATCTTTTGTTCCTGGCCCCTCAAACAAGCACTTAGAATGTAGAATCTCCGCCGACAGTGGAAGGTTCTAACAAAAAGGTAATGGAGTTAGAGCAAGCCACAATCTCTGCCTGGCTACAGACCCGGATGGGATTTGGGAACAGCTGGAACTATTTGTAAGTTTGCTTTCACAACAAGAAAATTGTCCTGCAGAAGTCCAGGAAGAGTGCACCATCTGTTCAAGGTTAAACTTCAAGTAGAATTTGTCTTGTAAGCAATTCTTGCACACGTGTGCCATGTTGCCTTTTGTTTTCTCCATACGTGGCCCAGGAGTAAATATGAAATAGACCTGACTATCCCCATTTTATAGGAAGAGGAAGCCAAGGGTTAGAGAAACAATGTCCCACCAGGCCCGTGCCCCCAACCCCTACTATAGACCCAGGGCACCATGTGAAAGAGGAGCCCAGCAACCAATCCAAAGCCTTGGCTCTGAACCACCCATGATTTATTTCAGCCCTATCCACAGCTGTTTCCCTCCCACCTATGACCCTTTGAGATATTAATTTTTCAGCTATTTTCTCAGTTTCAGTTGTACTTTATTTTTCACACTGAACACTAAATACCATTTCCCTTGGTCCAAATTGATTCCTTTTCATCAAAATTCTGGTCCTAAATCCCTCAGCCTTCACTCTGTAAAACTTCTCCCAGATAGATTTGAAACCCAGATCCTACGATCCCAAATCCTCCCATGGAGATGGGGTCCCATTGGCTTTCTCTGGCCCTGGGATCAGGAATCAATTATTAATTGTAGCATAAGTATTAAACCCCACACCTTCAGATGTCTTTAGTGAGAATAGATAAAATTTTACTGCAATAGCAAACAACCCTGACCTCTTAGAGGCTTCACTAGCAAATACTCAATTCTTTCTCGCCCTGTACGTTCCCTGAAAGGAGTTTGTAGCTTGGTTTATATGTCATATGGCATGTTTGAACTGGATGATTTCTTTGGTTGTTACCAGAGGATAGATTTTTAGTCATCAACCTGGAATAGACAGCCAAGCAAAGGTTAGACTCTGGGGAGGGCAGAGATTAAGCACCAGAGACAAAAACATGGAATTTGAAAGGAGAGTTGGACACAAGTCAGCATGCTTAGGATGTTATAACCAGAGTCTAAGAGGGAAATTCTGAGGTCACCAATGAGTGGGTTAAAAAGGGAACAACTTGGGAGCAACTGAAGAGGTTCTGGACTGTAATGGATTCTGGAGACCTCACTTGGCAGATAGTATTCTTCTGCATCAGGACGTGACCACTGGGGTGCCACTATTGCTTAAGAGTCACCATCCTCAGAGAATAATGCCTGACTCTTTTCAGTATTTACATCAGTACTGACATTCTCTCTTATGTGACTTGAGAAGACTAGCACAAGGGAACGAAGCTATCATCTACCACATGCCAGATAATTTCATTTAATCCTCATTACAATCTTTCCAGGTGTTATTCTTGTATCTTTTTTTTTTAACAAATAAAGAAACAGAAGTTCATGGAAACCATAGGTATTAAGTAACTGGGGGTTTCAGCTGAGTCAGTCTAGCTCCCAATAGCACAAGCTCTGCCCCGTTCAGCATGCTGCCTCCCATTCCGGGAATCAGGAGGTGAGACCAGGTTAACAGGAAATGACGTTCAGTTACCATTGGGTGGGCTGTGAGGGATCAAGGAAGAAGATCTTTGTACATAGCAGTGCAAATGCAAGCTCCTTAAGTGATACTGATGATATGTTTCAAGAAAAGTTGGCAAGGCATCTGCCACCACAAGGCTTCCCAAAAATGTGCCAGCCTTGGCTATAATCACTAAATCCCAGGAAGATTACTTAGGCTGTCAACTCACAGAATTATGTTCTACAAGTGCCATGATATCTCAATTTCAACTTATACAGAAGGCAGAATATAATATGTTCTCTCAAGGGGTCTTTAAGTAAATTAGTCCCTATTACCCTGCAATGACATGCATTTTACTCAAAATAAATGAATATTGAAATGTTGAGCAGTCTCCTGCCTCCAGGATTTTTCAAGCTGACCAACTACTCTGTGCCCAAGCCCATCATAATCATTGCTGCTTTAATCAGGTTAGACCCCTGCTCAAATGCTCCCAATAATCTGTCATTGACCTCATTGCTCCCTTCTCCACTTCCCATCTGTTTTTCACTTCTCCCTGTGTTCTTTCCAGCCCGAGTCTTCTCCTACCCAATGCTTTTATCCAATTGGTCTTTCCATCTGTCTTTCAAATATATGTCACTCTTTCCTCTGTGCCTTGAATCTGTCCTTGCTGCCTCTCCACTTATTCAAATCCAATATACTCCTCTTGAAGGATCATGGGAAGTCTCTAGTGATACCTCACTCCTCTCTGCTCCTGTGGTTAGAACTAGTGACTTTAAATTTTATCTTAAACTACATTGGGATAGAAATAGAAATTGAAATAGGAATACATATACATATACATACACATATATACACACACACACACATATAGGAAGCCAGCTGCCATGTCATGAGGACTCTCCAGCAGCTCTATGGAGAGGTTCCGGTGGTGAGGACTGAGTCCCCCTGCTAGTCGCCAACACAAACTTGCCAGCCACGAGGGGTAGCCATCTTGGAATCAGATCCTCCAACCCCAGTCAAGCCTTCGGATGACTGTAGCCCATCAACAGCTGACTGAATCCTCACAAGAGACTCTGATCCAGAATTATCCAGCTAAGTAGTCCCAAAGTTCCTGTTCCTAGAATCTGTGTGACATGACAAATGTTTATTGTTTTTTTAAACCACTAAGTGTTGTAATATGTACACAGCAATAGATAATGGATACAAATGTCTAGCATTAATTAAGGGCTTAATACGTGCCAAGAACTTTGTTAACTGCTCTACCTACTTCATCGTATTCATTCTCACTCCACTTCACAAAGAAATTTCAGTATCTAGTACCTTTATGTTCGTTTTCTGGATGTGGATACGAGCGTCTAGAGATGTTAAGCCACCTATCCAAGATCACACAGCTAGTAAGTGGTAGAGCCAGAATTCACAATAGCCCCAGGGGCCATGGGCATGGTGAGTAGATTCTTATCCATCCCCAAATGCTGTCTTGGTATCTCAGATTGTGGGCTTAAAGGCCATATAACATTTTCTGCCAAACTCTAATAATTCACACTTCCCTATTCCTGTCCTTCTAGTTCAAAGTGAGCATTTTCAAGGCAACATTCTTTCTCAGATACCATTTATCTTATTGAATTCTTACCCAAATGAGTTTGTGACATGCCTGAGGTTGTACGGGTAAGGAGTGGCCTTCCTGTGACCCTTCTCTGTGCGTGTGTTTCCCTCCCCCTGCTGGAACCACAGGTGCAAGGGCACTCTGCAAATGATAAAATACCATGCATATATTAAAAATTTCTGGATGCTACGTTCCTATGTATCTCCCCAAAAGAGCACAAATCTTCTCCTGCCAGATCTGAGCAATTTCAGAAATAAAACCAGGTTAATATAGAGGCCGAAACAGTAGCTTTATTGCTTATAGAGGCTGGAGGACTGAGCTTGGTGTCAGAGAAAAATGACTCAGTTCGCAGAATGAAGAATCAGGCAGTGTCTTCATCTGGGTTCTCTCTAAATCAGGGACTATGATAAGGACTTGGGTGTAGGTAGATTATTTGGAAGGGGGTTCCAGGAAGCAGAGATGAGGGCATGTGGGGAGTGAGACTGGGCAGGAGGAAAAGAGGGCATAAAGATGTGTTATCAAGGTCACTGATACTGGTAGGGAAGCTTGATTGTTCCAGGCCCCTGAAAGAAAAGAAAGAACACCCGGTAGAATTACATCTGAAGGACGGGAAGCAGGAGCAGGTATCCCTGGCTCCTCTCCCCAGAGACCGGGTGTCACCTCCAGGGCTGTAACCCCCCGGGCATTTCTGCTGCACAAGTTTGCTGGCCAAGCAGGCTCCTTCAGCCTCAGAGAAGTCCCTGAGGCAGAAGTGGAAAGGCTTGTCACGTGTCCTGGAGCGGGAGTCCTGCCACATGAGTCTGAGCTTGAGTCACTGCAGCTATGGCTGCAACCCAAGGGGGGCCAAAAAGTCTGGATGGAGGACCCCGAAAGCTTCTGCCCCATCAGGTGTCTCCACACAGTCCATTGCCAGGTAAGGCTGGACCATGAAGGAGCCAGGAGAGCAGTCCGTAGGCATCTAGAACCGAGACCAAAAAGAGGGGCTGAACCCAGCTGAGCATGCCCAGTTTATTCCTCCCAAATATACCAACCTGGTAAGTCACCCACCTCTTCATGGGGGAGTGAGCAATACCAGTGGAGAGAGACTCTAAATATGCTGAGGAAAAAATCCCTCTTTGTGGAAACCACGAGTGGAACACGCTATCCCTCCTGGGGTCCTACGATGCTAGTGTCTACGAGAAGAAGCAAAGGAATAAATAAAACACATGATAAATCTCAACTGTGACTCTTTGCCAAGCCCACCAGAGAGGAGGCCCTCAGTAATGCCCCTGACACCAGAGTCAGTAAAAATCAAATATGATAAAAGAGTTCTGGTCTCCTTTTCCCCTCTTTATTAATTTCTTTGCAGGGTTTTGGAAAAGGTCATTGTGGGAGATTGCATTATATTTCAAAAATCTTTAGAGTTCCCCACAGGAAACATTATTGCCAATATATCTGCTTCTATTTGATGTCTTTTTAGCAGTTGATGCCAAAAAAAAAAAAAATCTGCTGTTTTTAAACCAGTTTCCAAGTGAGCATATCTTGGGTGATTAAGAGGAGAAAAAATAACAACAAATAGATCATCGAGAGATGTTGAGGAGTGAGAAGGACCCGGAATATGCTGAGGCCTCTCTATTCTTCACAGGCTCTGGTAGTGTTGAAAAGCAGACTTAGGAGGCAGACAGGCTGGGTCTACACCCCTGGCAACTGCATGCAAGTTCTGTGACCTCTTTGTGCCTCCCTTTCCTCCTCATAGGAAGAGACAGTCATAGCAATTAATTTGAAGAAAGAGTGTGAGCATTAAATGAGTTGTTATATGAAAAGAGGTCAGCACGGAGGCTGACATGTGGCAAAGGCTGTTTAAGTGCAGGGGTTAGTTACAGCATTGTGGGGTACCGGGCTGCCCGCCCCAAGACCGTCTTTGTAGTACCACATTCCATCCGAGGTAACTGAAGCAATGAATTGTTCCAGGACGTTTTCCCCCACATGAGTCCTCGTCTTTGGAGCACGTTGGGCCATTGGTGAGAGCTTCCTGCACACCTTCTGCGTGACATATTCAGTGTGGGGCTTGGGGAGGTGTTAGTGACCTTCCCCAAATCTTGGTTCACAGAGTGACTGGAGTCTCGACCCTCCCTTGCTGCTAGGATGGTGTGTTAGTCTGCTAGGGCTGCCATGACGAAGCACCACAGACTGGGGGCTTCAACAACAGACATTTATTTTCTCACAGTCTGGAGCCTGGAAGTCCAAGATCAAGGTGTGGGTGGGGTGGGTTTCTTCTGAGGCATCTCTCCTTGGCCACCTTCTCCCTGTACCTCGCGCAGTCTGTGCTCTGTGTGCATCTGGGTCCTGATCTCTTCTTATAAGTCAGATTGGGTTAGGGTCCCCCTTAATGACATTGTTTTACCTTAATCATCTCTGTAAAGACCCCCTCTCCACATACAGTCACATCTGAGGTGCTGGGGGTTAAGCCTTCAACATATGAAATTTGGGGGGACATGATTCAAACCACAGTAGCTGAGGTCGGGGAGAAGAGATTTTCAAAGGGCAGCTTTTTGGTGAAAACAGTGAAATTGGATAGGAAGCATTTGGTGCAGGAGGTGCTGACTTTTCAGAAACACTTTCATTCCAGGGAACTGAGGCAGGTCAGGACGGGGCCAGAGCAGGAAGCAACAGTTATTGAATATAAACTGTGTGCCTAGGCCTGTGCTGGTTATGGAGGGGTGTGTGTGTATGTGTGTGTGTGTGTGTGTGTGTGTGTGTGTAGTTTATACATACACACACATTTACTATACATAGTATATAACATGTATAAAAGTAATACTATATAAATATAATATGTATAGTATTACATATTTGTATATATATGATATGTATGGTATTACTTTCCTTGGGCCTCAACAAATTTCCACAAACTTATGGCTTAAAACAACAGGAATTTATTCTCTCCCAGTCGTGGAGGCCAGAAGTCTGAAATCCAGGTGTCAGCAGAGCCGTGCTCCCTCCAAAACTCGCCTCCTCCAGCTCCTGGGGGCTTCTGTGTTCCTTGGCTTGTGGCCGCATCACTGCAGGCTCTGCCTCTGTCTTCACAGGGCCTTTTCTCCTCTGTCTCAAATCTCCTCCCTTTCTTTTATAAGGACACTTGCCATTAGATTTAGGGCACAAATGGATAATCCAGGATGATCCCATCTGAGATCTTTAATTTAATTATGTTTGCAAAGACTTTTTTTTCAGACAACGTCACATTCACAGGTTCTGGGAATGAGGTTGTGGACACATCCTTTGCGGGGGTGCACTATTCGACCCGCTACATATATGTTCTTTCTCTCTCTCTCTCTCTCTATATATATATGTATAATTTTATTTAATCCTCACCAAAAAAAAAAAAGACACTGTTCTGGCCGAGATACATAAAGCAGAAATGCTTCTGAAGCAACGGTGTGTGCATTTGGATGGACACTCCCGGTTGTGGTTCCCCTCTCTGGGGGTCAGGAGCAGGGGTGCGGAGATGCAGCGGCTCTGGATGGAGCAGAGAGCATGAGCCTGCCTGCCTGGCCACCCTGGGTGTAGCTCGCCTCCACAGAGAGGCCAGGCCTGAGATTTTGCACGTTTTCTAATGAAAATGCTCACATAGAAACCTGAACTTATGAGCGTCATTATTTCTGCTTAAGTCAAATTCCAGCATACATATTTTGATTAAATTTCTTTTACTGGGGAATGACAATGTCAAAAGATCAGAGAATTAGAGAGCACATTGCTGGGAAGTGTGACAAGAATGGATACGGCACCGAGACCCGGGAAGGGTCTTCCCTGAGCTTGGCAGCTGCATCTGTGGTCCGTAAAACTCACTGTTTTGCCACCTGGCCGGGAATATTGACGACTCTGTTAATTAACTGAAAATGAGTTCTGCTCATTATTTTAAGCCATTTGAACTTGAAACTATATTGCCTTTAACAAGCAACAGATTTAATGGGCTGCAGATAGCTAGAAATACTAATTAATGACTTCTTTGCTGAGCTCTTCGCAATATTAAAATTCAAACTTGGTGATTTGAGTACATCGTCAAGAGTTAAAGATGCACAACCAAATACAAAACACACAATAATGTGAATCTATTTTTCACTAATGCCTTAATTTTGAAATCCCTTTTCTGCTAAAAACAATGTCTCGCTTCTTCCTAAGCATCAATGAAGGAATTTTCTTTCGAATAACACACATGTGGAATCAGAACTCAATTTTGAGAATTGCCCATCTAGAGAGATATGATAGACTGGACTAGTTAGGATCGATCTGGGACCTGTTCAGGCAAGGCAGTGTTTCACTGCACAGCTTTGTAGTCAAATGTCTGGCTGGCTCATGTCCTGGTTTTCCTGGGACATCCCTCGTTCATGGCTGTTGTCCTGGGGTCCCATCCTGTAAGCACTCCCTTGCCACTCTCACTGGTATCCTAGTGTGCAGGAAAGAGTTGACGTAGCAGATCGAAGATTGCTGTCCTTTGAACGACCTTCTTGCAAGACTGGCCCGTGACTTGTCTCTGGGAACTTGGTTGGTATATGGTTTCCTACACTGATAGGAAACTTTTCCTAACTTGTAAGTGCGGCTCACTGTGCTAGACTGTGGAAACAGTATGATTTATGCTGCTTTCCTTCCAGGAGTCTGGAACTTGGCATGCACTAGGCAGAGGGTGCCTATGTGACCAGCTCCCAATAAAAACCTTGGACACTGAGCCTCTGGTGGATTTCTCTGGGCAGGAGCATGGCACACAGTTTCCCCATATTGATTGCTGGGGGAAGAGTGTGCTCTGTATGACTCCTCTTGGAAGAGAGAGAGCATAAAGAAACCTCACATGGATTCCTACAGACTCTGCCTGTGTCTATGCCCTTATGCTCTGGCTATGTATCCTTACTATGTCATAGGAATAAATCTTAGCTGTAAGTACAACCGTATGCTGAGGCCCGGTGAATCTCCAAAGGTGGGTGTGGTCCTGGGGATCCCCCTCACACAAAATGGTGATAGATAGTATGGTCATTCTATTTGCCTTGACTGAGTTGCACAGTGACTCCAGAAACAATCAGGGCCAGGATAACCATTTCAGTTTTAAAGCTGAGAAAGTGAAGCTCAGAGAGAATCTATATGACTTGCGCAGGCTCACCTGGCTCTTTTGTAGGAGAGGGAGGATTAAAACCTGTGCTCTTTTGTCTGCAGAACAGGAGAACTTCATGTGGAGGAAAGTGATGCACTGGGAATCAAACCCCATTTCTAGAAATAGTGGGAGAAGTGGCGTGAATGACTTATCTTGGAAGCCTGGTCTCCTCACCCGTGCAATGAAGATCACCACACCCAGTATGCAGGAGTGTGGTAAGGATGAAGGACACGGGCATGCCCAGCCTGTGGCACACACAGGCCCTTGAGGCAGGTTAGCTGCCTCGTCTCCCTTCTCCCAGGCCAGCGCCGGCTCCAGGTCTCAGCATCACCTCTTTGATAGTGAAGGCTGAAGACCAGTCTCAACAGTGACCACACCGACAGTCTGTCTGAGCCTCTGTGTAATGGCGATTTAGAGACAAATAAAATCCTCAGATGAAATGTCGGCTTCTGTTTGATAAACTGCTGAGCCCTGGTCACCAGGGCTATTCAGATTCCACACGTTCTGTCCTAACAACAGCAAAGACAGAGCAAGTTAGGAAGAGATGAACACCTTACACCGGCCAGGCTGATGGCTTGTGCTTCCAGAACTCCCCAGGTCTCTTCCATCAAAGGAGACAAACCAAGATGATGACAGAGCTGATTTGAGAGCGGAGGAATCATCTTCTCTCCCTGCTCTGCTCTCTCCTACCCCAGGGCAGCCTTCCTCTTCTTGTTCCCAAAGGTCTGTCATTCATGCTGCCATGGAGTAAAGTGATGGGGAGTTAGAAAAGCTAAACTCTAATTGATCATGGGCATAGAGCTCTTCCGGGTGGGCCCCCAGGAGCAGCAGAGACTGAGGCAATTAGCTGGACAATAGAAGCGGCCAACATTACTGTGCGCCAAAACCATGCGAAATGCTGAATCTCCCACCCGCACAACCTTCCTGCGGAGTAGATAGTCCCATTTCACAGAGGAAGGACCAAGTAAGTGCCAGGAGGCTAAGTGATTTGTCCCAGGTGACCCAGCTAGTAGGAGAAATATGGCCAAAGTCTACAGATAGTCTTTCTGTTACTCCATTTCTTTCCCTCACCACCTCAGTAGCTTTGCCCATCGGGGAGTTCCTAGCGGGCACCAGATCTTGTTAAAAATCAGCTAGGCAAGAGTGAAAGGATCCTGTGTTATGGAGGGAGACAATTTCAGGTGTCTAAAACCTGGGTCATCTTTACTATTGGGGCATGTCAAGTTGCCTCAGTCAAGGTTGGCTTAAGAACAAGAGCCAAGATTGGGTTGGAATGGGGTGGGGTCTTCCAGCCAGGACAGTCCTGGGGGCCAGGGAAGGTGGGCGGAGGAATGGAGACAGAGGTGTTTGGAGGAGTCCTCCCCGTCTTGAGGCACCAAGTCGAAGGGGCTCCACTAAACTGGTGAAACCAAGCACAAAGAGGTTAAAACTTCTTCCCTGGGCTAGAAGAGAACAGAAACTTTGAGATAAGCTTTGCTAACTGCAGCTGTGCATATTCAGCATAATCAACTGTTATTTAAAACTAACCAGGTCTGTCTGTCCCTCCTTAGTATAAGAGTGAGCTCTCTTTCCCAGGAGGTCAAGGTCCAGACATCAAGATGCAGCCTCACAGGCCAAACACAAGCTGAAGATGAAAACTAACCAGAAAAGTCCAGACAGTCAAGGGAAAAGAAATTCAGTCTTCAAGGCCAAATGCAGGCTGGTGCGAAGGGGCCACCAGCAAGGCCACATGCTCTCCGTCCCTTACCTAAAACCCCAGCACATGCTCCCCCTCTCCTACCTAAACCCCAACACACGCTCCCCCCCACCTACCTAAAACCCCAGCACATGCTACCCCTCCCCCACCTAAAACCTCAACACATGCTCCTCCTCCCCTACCTAAAGCCCCAGATGAAAACCCCGACCTTTTTCCCTTCGAGGAGGGGGATCTGAGTTCTAATTAACTCCCATCTCCTCATCCGGCTGCCTTTCGAGAACTGTAAACCTCTTTCCCTGCTGCAAGCCTGGTGTTTCAGTATTTTTCTTTATTGGCCCTACTACGCAGCAGGTAAATGAACCTGTTTGGTTCAGTGACACTGGGTGTACAACCTGGCCAGGTTCTAGTCTTGCACCTACCACAAATGACCAGTGACTTGAAGCAAGTCATGTCTCCCCTTGAAAACCTTTTCTCCGTCTGTGTTTTTATACATTTTAGCAATTAGGCAGGGTGTAATTTGAAAGTGGCTTTAAAAAAACTGTATACAATACAGTAAGATTTTCTACAAATAAGGACATTGGAGTAAAGATAAAAAAAAAAAAGCCGGAACAGTAGGATCCAGGTGGGTCCACTCAGATGATAGAAATGTGCTTCCTCAGGTTCTGCAACTGTTACCCTGCTCTGAGCTTCCCATCCACCAAAGAAGGAAAATCACATGGTCAGTTACATGACTCACAACGTCTGTCAGCTGAAAGGAAACCAAGTTATCCCCACAGTGTAGGTGAGGATTGTATTAGTTTCCTGGGGCCGCCATAACAAAGTACCAAAAACTGGGGGGCTTAAAACAGCAGAAATTTATTTTCTCACAATTCTGGAAGCAGGAAGTACAAAATCAAGATGTTGGCGGGGCCAAGCGCTTCCTGAGACCCGGAGAGGAGGATCCTCCCTTCTCTTCCTTGCTTCTGGCGGGTCTCAGCAACACCGGCACTCCTTGATGTGCAGAAGTGTCACCCAGATCTCTGCCTCTGTGTCCACATTTCCCCTCTCCATAAGGACCCCTGTTATATTGGAGTAGGACCCACCCTGTTCCAGTATGACCTCGTCTTAACCAATTACATCTGCAACAGCTTTATTTCCAAATAAGGTCACATTCTAAGGTACGAGGGGTTAGAACTTCAACATAAACATTTGGGGTACAAAACTCTACCCATAACAGGGACCAAAATGGTTATGAGTATAGGGTCTGGGATCAGACTGCCTTGTTTGACTCCTGAATCCATTGCTTCCTAGTTGTGTGACCTTGGGCAGGTTACTTAAACTCTCTGTGCCTCAATTTCCTTATCTGTAAACTGGTATTCTTAAGAGTACTTAATTTATAGAGTTTTATGAGAACTAACTGAGACAATGTATGTAAAATGACTTAAAAGTTGCTTAACACATAGAATGCACTCTCTTTCCATCACGTGTATCCGTAATGATGAGGGGCCATCCCAAGTTCACATTGCTAGCACAGCGCAAAACTGGGTCTTGAGCCTCGAGTTTCTGAGTGTAAGCAAGATGCGTTTTCCTCTATATTCAAGCTTAATTGATTGCCTACCACATGTTAAAATAAAGATCTTTTTTAAAAGACTGGTTAAAAAAAATCAAAGCTGGTTCTCTAAGAAAGAGGTGCACTGAAGAAAAGCAATCGAAAAATCTGTATCAAAAGCAGTGTGGCTATTGCCAAAAGGTAATGAGCCATCGGTGTCCTATAGAATATAAACTCTCCTGGGGCAGAGATGCTTGACCAGCTTTGTTCACTAATGAATCACTGCTGCTCAGAACAGTGCCTGGCACACAGTCGGTACTCAAGAAATGCTCCTTGAGCACTGAATGTGGAAAAGCTTTATGAATGGGCACATGCTTTAATCTAGAAATCCTGTTTTTAATCATTTCCTTTGAGGAAGCAACTAAAGCTAAATGAAGTTTTAGTTGTATTAATTTTTATTCAAAACTGTTTATAAAGCAAAAATGTTGGCAGCACATTACTAGGGGACTGGTTAAATAAAGGACAGGCCTACAGCTATCAGCTGGTGTACCAGTTGTGGTAGGGGCGCAGAGACATCAAGGGCTCTAAAGATGTCCACGACCTCATCTCCAGAACTGTGAGTTTACAGATGTGATTACGGTAAAGCACCTTTTCACGGAGAAATTAGCCTGCGTTAGCCAGGTGGACTCAATTGAGTTACATAAATCCTTAAAAAAAGGGAGGACAACTTTCTGGGCTGTAATCAGGGAAAAAGAGGTGATGACGGAAGCAGGGGCAGAGGGATGCTATACTGATGACCTTACAGGTGGAGGAAGAAGCATTGAGCCAAGGAATGCAGTGGCCTCTAGGAGCTGGAAAGGGGAAAGAAACAGATTCTTCCCTAGAGCCTCCAGAAGGGATGCATCCCTGCTGGCACCTTGATTTTGGCCCAGGGAGACCCATCTCAGGCTTCTGACTCACAGGACTGTAATAAGCCACTGTCTGCCGTCATTTGTACGGCAGCAACGGGAATCTCATAGTGTTCACGTACTCCCCACGATGGGTAGAGCAGGGGCCTCATGCTCAGACGCCCACAGCAGCCAGGCAGTGGCATGTAAGTGTGAGCGAAGCCTAACGTAAAACAACAAGTGGTCAGCTTTCTAAATTGATACCATATCTACCACCTACTGTCTAGTTACTTAGGCTGTTAAGCTACTGTGCAGAAGGGCGGGTGGGGGCTGGGGGCGGAGATCTGAGCCGCCAATCTGCAGCCTCTGCCGCAGCGGAAAACAGCTCGAATGAATGCTCACAATGTATCTTTTACAGGAAAATAGCTGCTCTTAAAATAGCAGATACAGTAGAATTCTTTCTTTTTTTTTTGTAATTTTATTTACATAGAAAAAGATCTGGAAGGATATGATCTGATAGCAATAATCATCTGGAAAGATAAGCTAATGCAAATTTTATAGTATTTTTGTTTCTCTGTATATTCTGATTTCTTTGCAATGGACACGCACTGCTTTGAAAATGTGACAAGTTAAATAGAGAAAGGGGAAGTGAATTGCCCCCACCTGGCAGGCTGGGCAGTAAAACCTGCTTGAGAAACCCGACTTGAGCTAAATTCCACGCTGTCACCAAGTTTTCCCTTCTCTCCTGGGTGCTGGTGACAATTGCCTTTGATGCCATTTCAGGCAGGCCTTATTCATTCCTCTGTGGGGCCAATTCAGTTAAAAGTGTGCTGACCCCACATGAAAAGGCAGTACTCTGGGGCTGCTTGCCTGGGGAGACTGCCACATTGCAGCTATGAACCAGGGCCATGCAAAACTCATAAATCCCCTGCCTTTTTAAATTAACAATACTGCAGGGTAAAGAATACGATACATATAACCAGGTCTCGTCATCCATTCCAGGGGACTGAAAACAATAAAATTGAAAACAGGGAACTGAATGGAACTTTCCTCATGGCAGTGAACTCCCTGCTTCACCTTCTTGCTCGGATCCTTTTGGGAGTTAGAACTACTCCACCTACAGAGGCAGTTTCTCCTGGAGGAGAAGGACCTGGGGTCTGGAGGCAGACAGACCTGGAATGGAACCATAGCTGCACCCCTCCCTGGTTGGGGACCTCCGGTATGCTTGGATCTTCCTAGGGATGGTGGTCTCTACCTCCAAGTTTATCATGAGGATCAAATGCGTAGGAAGAATTTAACACATGACATTGTAAGCACATGACATGTCATCATTTATTATTGATTGTTTATTATGGCCATCGTTATCCATAGGTAATCTCTCTGGGATACTTCCTAGGAAATGTCACCCCCACTCCCAGATTTGCTTCTCAGGGTGACTTTTTTCGTGGAAAATATTGTTTACTTATATATGCAACCCAGCCAAATGCCAAAAGGACATTGAGGTAGCTTAGAACTCCATGTAGTACATGAGAATGTTGTTAATGTGGAAATGGTGGTAAAGGAAAGATTGGGATAGGAAAATAGCCTGAGCTATTGATTCATGCCCCATATGGTTAGTTCCCACAAGTGGAGCAAATGGTTATTACTTTTCAAGTTCTGTACACTTGCTGAAGGTATGCTGCAAATTTGGTTCTGAATTTCTCATTGGGCAAAGAAAACTGGGAAAGACAATAAGTTCAAAGACTAGAAGAGAGTGGATGTCTTTTCTCTACCGGCAGGCCTGAAAGGGATTCCTTTCACGCACTGTAATGATGGAAACCCTGACTTAATGAGCAAGATCGTCAACAATGCAGTAATAAACAAAACACCACATTTTTTTAATGACATCTTTGGTGAGGCACAAAAGAATAGACAGGTAAATGCAGTTCTAGAGAGCGGCCACGATCATGCTGCCTGGGAACAGACATCTCAGTTAGATCCACAACAAAGGTTAGGATATCACGAGAAACAGCTGTGCTCTCCACCCACTGGGCATGTTCTCTCCAGTACTAAAGAGGGTGGTGCTTGGAGTCAAACACAGAGTTCAAAGTCACATCTCAGCCATGTAATGGTTTTGTGACTTCACCCAGTCACTGAATATTACTGAATGTTTTGAGCTTCTACTTCTTCATCCTCAAGAGGGACAAATACCATAATGTTATTTCTCTTCTAGGACTAGTGTGAAGAATAAATGCAATTTTTTTAAAGAAAGTGTAGGATACGTAAAAGTTGTTCAATAAATGAAGGATCCCTCCTTATTCTACATATATATTCTATATCCCTCAACCCCTCTATTAACTAAGAAAATTAAGTAAATTCATTAAAAATGAGCAAGAAACAACTTCACAGTCTCAGGAAATGCCAAACAAGATCATGAAGAAAATTCTAACCCAGTAAACACTGAAGCCAGCCATCATAAAAGCAGGATCCTCAGACTCTAGGCCCCTCCATGTGCATATTTAACCCCATGTATGCCTCTGTTTCCTCCTCTGTGCAGACAATAGTTCCTATGTGCTGGCTTGTTGCAAGAATGAAATGGTTCAGCCTGGGCAAAGTACATGACAGGAGGGAGCTTGCAATTGTTGCTGTCATGGTCCACCTTCTCATCACCCACCACGGTTCTGACACACGGAAGTGACCTATGCATTCATTAGAAAGCCCACCGGTGGAGTGCAAAGAAACATCTCTTGCCCTTTTTAGCAAAGATTTAAAAAAAAAGTTTCACCACTCTTCAAAGTTTAGTTGATGCTGGATATAAAAACAGCATACTTGGGAAACCACTCATAATTTTAGAGAGTGCAAAATTAAGCAGATTTCTGATATGACATGGCAGAGTCGTGACCACATGGCACTAGGAAATGATGCAGGATTGAGAATAATGAGATGTCAGCAATGCACATTGTCAGCAAATGTATGAATAAATTATTCAGTTCCAAGGCATCATATTGCCTCACAAATTGCAGCGACGTTTTGGTGATTTTGCAGGTGATTTGATTAATATATTAAAGAGAAATCTATTTTCTAGCACTGTATGTAGCAGTTTGTAGAGTGACTTCTTTATTTTAGCTTGTGAAGCTAAATAGGTCATTGCAATTTTATTAGTGAGCATGGAAGCAGCACAAACTCACCCCAGCTCTATGATGAGACTCCACGAACTGTCCCTGCACAGTCTTCCCAGATTCAGCAATTTTCATCAGTGAACACTGCTGATCACACACTTTTGCTTCATTCAGCAAATCTTCATTGAATGCCTGTGATGTACCAGGTACTGCATGGGGTCTGGGGGCTGTAGACATTAATAATGTTCATCTCTGCCTTTGAGGATTGTAACCTCCAAGATGGGAGCCCTTGATAGTCAATCCTTTTAATCCATAGCCCATCCTATGGCTCTAGCTCCATTTTTTCTGGGATTCATGGCTAAGCAGGTGGCTACATGGCACATTCTAATTTTCCTTCATAATTATTTCCCTTCTAGAATATGAGCTTCATGAGAGCAGGGATTTTGTATGTTTCCATCAGCATCTCACTTGGGGTTGATTCAATAGCTGCTAAATAAACTTGTGTGCCAACCCCAATATGCACTTCTGTTAACAATATTGTGATATTGGGATTGTTCTAAGCCTCGGAGAGGACAACTGCCAAAGACAACACGGGTAACAAGCATTGGACCTGGGATTCAAACCAGGTTTGCCGGACTCCTGTTG
The DNA here is from genome assembly GCA_031878705.1 of Tapirus indicus. Classification (NCBI taxonomy): domain Eukaryota; kingdom Metazoa; phylum Chordata; class Mammalia; order Perissodactyla; family Tapiridae; genus Tapirus; species Tapirus indicus. The sequence continues at coordinate 8,188,539 of CM062919.1, forward strand.
GAAGCTGTTGCAAGCTGTTCTTGTTTTCAGGAGGGAATTTGTCAAGGCTTCCAACAGGGACCTCAGACTTAGCACTGAACAAAGCATGTTTTCCCCAATAACCCCCAAGAGAATAGCTCCACCATTACCAAGTTGACTAGGTCAGGAAGCTGGGCATTAGCCTTAATTCCCTTTGTCTGACCTTTTCCCCACCAGATCCTGCTGATTCTGTACCTGAGTTATCTCTCACACCTGGTCTCCCTTCTCTGTCCCACAGAAGTGGTCCAAGCTGCTATCACTTCTCATCAGCACCATCGCAAATAGCTTCCAAACTACTATTCTCTCCCCTTCCAAGCTTTCTCTCTCCAAGCCATTCCCCAAGCCCTGTATTTAAAAGCACAAATCTCATCCTGTCCCTCCCTTCCTGAGCCCTCCCATGGCTCCTGAATCCTCAGGTGTAAGTACAGTCTCACCCAGAAAACAAAGCCCAGTGTGCCATAACCCCCGTTGCCTCCTTTTGACCCCTTCCAGGCTTTCTCCCTGCCCTGTGAGTGTCCAACATTAGAGTCACTGGACTTGCTTCTAGTTCCCAAACCTGCCAGATGGCCCACACTGCCAAGCCTTATGCTTAACATTCTCTCCATTTGAAATGCTTTTCTGCACCTTCCCATCCAGAGAGCACCAAATATTTCTGCTTAATCAGGCAGACCCAGAGCCAGTTGGCCTGAGTTCCCCAGCTCCACCACCGACTGGTTGTGTGACCTTGGGCAGCTCACTTGACTTTTTGTGCCTCAGTTTCTCCATCTGTAAAAAGGAGATAATTAGAGTTATCTAGTTCATAGGACTAGTTCACATGGAGTGAATAAGCGTAAAGTGCTTGGAACATTGACCGGCCCAGAGTAAGCACTACACCAACGGTGCTCAGAGCGTGGTCCCCGGACCAGCAGCATCAGATCCCCTGGGAACTTGTTAGAAATGTGAATTCTCCACCCCACCCCAGACCTGCTAAATCAGAAAGTCTGGGGATGATGCCCAGCAAGCTGTGTCTTAACAAGCCCTCCAGGTGATAAGATTTGAGAGCCACTGCACTCTGCCTATTAGCTGCTGGTTTCAATGTCGGTATCGGTGTCAGTACTGGTATTAGGATTAGTACTGCTATAAACGTTGTCTCCATTTCAGCATGCAGATGTTCTCTGGGGAACACTCTGACTAGTTAAGTTGCTGGCTTGTGGATTGTGGTGCAAGTGCAAGTTTCAGTGCGCAGGTCAATGCCCAAATGTGTACCGAAGTGGCTGTAAGAAGGAGTATTCCCACAGCCGGTGTGTAAGACCTCCTGCTGGTCTACACTCTCATCGACACTTCATAATGAAAACCGTCTTCAATTTGGCCAATCTGGTAAACGTAAAATGATCTATCTTTGTGTTTTTAGTTTATATTTATCTGAATTATGAAACTAAGCATCTTTAAATATATGTTTTTTGGCCTCTCTGATTTCCTCATTTGGGAGATTTCTGTTCATAACTACTGCACATTTTTTTTAACATTTTTTTTCTTATTATATGTCAGATTCATATTTTAAAGATTTGTGTGAGGTTTAAATAAATGTATATGAATTACTTAGAAAAGTGCACATGGTAAGTACAGTTTAAGTGCTGGTCATTCTGATAATATTTAATAATCTAGATTTAAAATTGGTCATTTTTATTACTTTTCATGTTATATGCATATATCATATTTTTATCTGAATTTATTGATATGACCATATTTTCTCTCTTTTAAGATGTTAGTATAATAAATTACAATAATAAGTTAATGTTGAAGTAACTTTGAATTTCTGGAATAAATCTAATTTGGCCATGACACATATATATATGTGTGTGTGTGTATATATATTTGTGTGTGTGTCTGTGTGTGTGTGTGAGGAAGATTGGCCCTGAGCTAACATCCGTGCCCATCTTCTTCTACTTTATACGTGTGGGATGCCTGGCAGAATGTGGCTTGACAAGTGGTGCATAGGCCCGTGCCTGGGATCCAGACCTGTGAACCCTGGGCCACCAAAACAGAGAGCGCAAACTTAACCACTACGCCACCAGTCTGACCCCAGCCATGACATATATTTTTATACAGTCTGTATGTATGTCTGTTAACATTGATTAAGATTATGTAAAACAATTAGAGTCTGGCATTTTCTTTGAGGAAGTATTGTTAACTATTGATTTAGTCTTAAAACAATCAAATCAATTTTATTATTTTATAATTTTTTTCACGTTTATAAACAATGTGTTCTTTGAGGTTTTCTTTTACTTCTTTAGATAATTTTGGAATTTATGTACACACACATGTGTAATACATGTAAACACACATGTACATTTGTGCATGTGTATGCGCATATATACATGTATTAAGAATTTGTCTATTTCACCTAAATTTTCAAATTTACTAGTATAAATGTCTCCTTAATACTCAAACTCTGTTTATGATTTTAATCATCACTGAATCTGTAGTTCTGGATTCTTTTTCAATCCTAATTTTTCATTTCTAGTATCTTTAATTGTGCTGTCTCTTTTTCTTTGATTAATCTAACCAGAGAGTTGTCTTAATTTTTAGTTTTTTCAGAGTACCAACATTTTTATTGATGGTTTTCCTAGTCATTAATTTGGACTCATGTTTTTCATTTCCTTTCTTCATCTGTTTAGTTATAAATTCTAATTTTGGGAGCTTAGTTCATTAATTTCACATTTCTTCATTTTTAATGTAACCACTTAAGCCCATATATTTCCTTCTGAATACTGTTTTAGAAGCATTCCACAAGAACACTTTTTATATTTAATTTCTAAGTGTTTTCTAATTTTAATTGTATCATTTTATTTAATGTATGGGTTATTTCAAAGATTGCATGTGCGTGTGTGTTTTAAATTACTAATGGAGAAGTTTTAAAGTCGTCATGGCTGAGTGGCAATAACCACCATGGGTAGGGGCGGGGGTTTGGAGAGAGTTGCCTGCACTTGAGTCCCAGCTCTGCCACTCCTCAGCGACATGACCCCGGGCAGACATTCTCAGCTTCTCAGTTTTGGCCTCAGTTTCATCATCCACAAAATAGAGCTGTTGTGAGGTCTCAACGAATGTACACATAGTGCTTAGAACATGTCTGGCACGTAGTGAGATTCATGTAACTGCTAGTATATTGTTACTTATTTTTAACTCAATTATAGTATGGTCAAAATATGTAGTCTGTATGACACTTATTCTTTGAAGTTGCAGAGACTGCTTGCATTACAGTTTAGAAGGACATGATTAGTTTTCATAAGTGTTCCATGTGTGCTTATAAAATATCTAACCTCCCATTCATTCCAAACACCAGGATTTATCCCCTGCACATTTAGTGCATTAAAATCCAGGCACTGGGTCACCAGGTATTTGTGGAATCATTCTCTGCCCGGCAGGTCAACATAGATGGAAAGCTCACTCTACCCGCTGGATGCGCACTTTTTTATCACTTCTGCCCTCTAGAGATTGATTCCTTTACTCTGAGATCATTCTTCCAAGCATTTTCAATATTTCTTATATTTTATCAGACATTTTTAGGTGTGGTGTATTGGGAGGGACTACTACGGACATAGGCAACGTACTGCCCAGAACACTGGGGAAAAGAGAACTCGGAATGAGTGTCACTTACTGCTGGAGTCGTGGAGACTTGCACTTCCCCGCGTGGGTGCTTGGGCAAGTCAATAACAGTCTCTAATCCTCAACTTTCTCATCTGAAAACTGAGTATAATATGTGAACTGCTGTGATAAATCAAATACTGTAAAAAGATTAACATAACTCATGACACACAACAAAGATTCCATTCATTAAAAAAAAAACTCTAGTATAGTTCCTGGCCTATTATGTGTTGATTTGATCCAACGTTGGAAGACTGCATCTTTAATGTCCACATATATCAGCTTTGGACTCCACTTACATGAGGGAAAGGAAGGGAGAGCGGGAGAGACAAAGGAAAGCAGAAGAAAGGGAGGAAAGAAGACAATTAAAGAAAATTATTTGTCTCCAGAACTAGATGAGGTCCTGATTATTGCGAAATAAATTGACTCAGCTTGGTAGATGAGGAAACTGGAACAGGCATTGAAAGTGATTTATCCAGCATCAGGTAATTAGTGAGAGTTAACTCGAAGTCTAGAAACAAGGTTTGCAATTGTTCATACAACTGCTGGTCATTCTGTGGTCCACAGGAATAGTAGGAGCTACATCCAATGATTATAATGTTATGTCAGTCACTGTATTAAGCACTGAAAAGTGTCATCTTTGTTAGCACCAGAGATAAACCTAAGAGGCAGGTGCTAGTATCTCCATTTTACAGATGAGAAAACTGAGGTACCAAGAGGTTAAGTAATTTTCCCACGGTCACTCAGTTGGTAAGTGATAGGTCCAGCATTCACACCCAGAAAGTTGGGCTCCATAGTTCATGCTCTTATCTATTTCACTCAGGCTTCACAGCTGGAAAATAGTAGTCAGTGTTTGAGCCCAGGCAGTTTTCCTCTGGAGCCCACACTGAACCTCTAACCCAAATTGCTAATGAGGATCTAACAAAACACTTCTTTATGGAAACAATTGTTGACATATCCTATAAAGTTAGAATACTAAAAATAAATTGAAAATTAATAGTGGCAACAATTTACTGAGTACTGGCTTGGTGTCGAGAATTTTGCTAAGAACTTCACTCCTCTAAGCCTCATTTTCCTCATGTATAAATTAGAAATAGATTCTAATTTGCAGTGCTATAAAATTAAACGACAAAGAATATAAAGTATTTTTGCACAATGAAGTAATTCTAAGAAATCAGAGGGCTGGTATCCAATCCAGAATGTCTGGCTCCAAATCCCATTGTAATAATCACTACACTATATTGCCTTGTAGCTCCATTAAACGGTTTAAGAAACTAAGGATGAAAGAGTGAAGTTCTTTCCCCTTAGTTCACATACAGTGTAAGTAGTTGGATTAGAATTAGGTCCAACTTTGGGAACTCCAGTTGCCATTGTTTTTCACTGCACCAGAGTCTCTCAGGACCAAAAAAATAATAATTTTAAAAAATAAATGGAAGAAAGGAGGCGTGGGGAAACAGGCATTGGCCAGGAAGAATTTCAGAATCAGAATCAGGAGATGGATAGGAAAAAGGTAGAAAGTAGATGAGAGAAGAGACTAGGATCCTTACAATTTGACCTTTCCTATATGAACTGTGAAAGGCATTCCACTAAAATGGCCCCACCGACTCCCACCTCCTGGTGTTCAAGCCCTTGTACATTCCCCTTCACCCGAGCGTGGGGTAGATCTAGCGAATTGTTTCTAAGGAATGGAATCTGTCAAAAGTGACAAATGGTACTTCCACAATTAGATTATAAAAGATGGACTCCATCTTACTAGCACAGTCTCCCTTTTGCTAAAACTGTCTCTCTTACCCTCTCACTTGCTCATTTGATGAAACAAGTTGCCATGTCATGAAATGCTATATGAAGAGTGTCATGTCACAAGGAACTGAGGGAGGCCTCTGGTCAACAGCCCGTGAGGAATTGGAAGCTGCCGACAACCACCTGAGTGAACTTGGAAGTGGATCTTTCCTTGGGAGAGCCTTCAGATGAGACTGCACCCTCAGTCGACACCTTGACGACAGCCTTATAGGAGACTCAGAAGTAGAAGATCCGGCTAAGTCAAACCTGGATTCCTGTCCCACAAAAACTGGGGTAATGAATGTGTGCTGTTTTAAGCCACTACATATTGGAGGAGTTTGTTACATGGCAACAGATAACTAATACATCAAATAACGGCCAGAAGTGAGCCATGACAGAAGTCTTTCTTTGCGCTTCCCACATCAGTAGTTTTAAACCCTTGGGAGGAAGCAAAGTGCTGTCAAATGCTAGGGTTTTTGTTGCTGAATCTGAAGGTATTAAAATATTCAAAAGTTATCAATAATTATAGAACCACCTCTAGTAGTGGGAGCCTGACTCTTGCTCAGTTCACTTAATCACTGTTTAGCACTAGGCTGCTGTTGGAGAATTTCTTCACTCTGCTCTCATATACTTGCTAGGTGAAATTCTTTCACTTTCTAGTACTAGTTACTCATCATGCTTTGCTGTCTACCTCTTACCCAAAGCCTGTTGGGGTAGCTCGTGCTTCTGTACATTGTTTAACCAGCTCAGCTCTGTTTCACCAGGCAAGCATCCTCCTAATAGTATTATACTCAATTTTAACCACACTTAATTTTGCACGTGGATGCATGTTGACTGGCACACCTGTGAAAGTTTTATATTATACCAGAAGAGTCTTACTGTCCCACGTCCCCCCCACTAATTCCGTGGAAACCCTCTGTGAGCTGCCCTTGGCTGACTGAGGTATTCAAGACTCGTCTGCCTAAGGCGGTAGCAGACAGAACCTTCTCATAAGCTCTAGGGGGACACAAGTTAGCTTTTAGATTTCTGCAGTTTTCCATAATTCGTCTCAGTTCTACAAAATCTTCCTAGGGCCCATTGGGATATTTACATGCTCAAGCTACTTCTCCTAATGAAAGTATTAAAGTCTCACTCTCTGGTTTCCTCTTGGGCCATTATCTCATGTATCTATTCTAGATTCCCAATCTCTTAACCCAGTTTATAATTACATGCTAGTACAGCTTGCGCTGAGATTTCTTGACAGACTTCATTTAAAATGAGCAGCTTAGTTTTTTTTAATTACTTATCATCATTATAATCATTATCATTAATGAATATTATTTACTAAATGTCCTTTACTGGTCAGCGACTCTGCAGAGTTTTTTCTAAGCATTAATTATGCCATAATTATCCCTTTTTTTACAAATGAGGAGACTGAGATTCAGAATGGTTCTGACTTGCTCAAGAGCATATCACTAATCAGAGATGAAGCGAAGGCTCCAATCTAACTCTCTGCCCAGTGCTCTTTTTGTTCCAGGCTTACCAAAAGAGAAGAAAACACACCCTCATGCACGACTGAAAATATTATAAAACTCACTTCTGATTATTTTGCCCTTTAAAAACACCTCACTATCCATCCTTTCTAAATTTTCCTGGGAGAAGTGTCTCCACTAACAATTTGGTTCTTCCTACTGACTCCTTTCAAAATGGTAACTGATGACTGCAAATTGCTCCATCCCGACTGCAGACGTGGCACTTCTTCCCAGTAGAAGTGGCCATCGAAGTACTCCCAAGCAGATGAAATAGCCTTCCTAGAGAGAGAATTTTGCTGAACCAGTGGAAACCAAGAAAATTGAAACATCCTAACATTAACACTCTTAGTTTAATTGGCACATTGGCTTATTGGACGCTGCCATGAAATATAAATTGGAACCATTTTCATCACGAGAAGTCCTGACATATGAGCTCATCTTCAGCAGCTCCTAAAATATCACTCAATGTGGCAACTGGGCATCAGTGAGAAATGGAGGCTCATGTTCCTTTTTATTTTCCCTCTGAAGTCAGGTGTTCTCACTGCACTCCCTATGTACCTCCAACTTCAGCACCTACCAGTGTCTTGCAATTGATGGCTTGGCTTATCTGTCCTGCACTTTAATATACTGTGAGCTCCTTAAGACAGAAACTATGTCATATACTTCTCTAAACTCTCAGCAGTGCCTGGCACACAGCAATCACTCCAGAAATATTTCTTGAATAAATGCTTAAGTAAATTTATCAACGCATGAGTGAACAGGTAAATAGCTGTCTAGAACTGAAATTTTCCTTAAAGTAAAGAAATTGAAAATAACAACAGAGCATATGTAATGCGTATGGTCAGACGCTACTCTTTTAATCCTGTCAGTCAGTGCTCACCACTGCCCTCCAACATAGGTACGACTGTTAGTCTCATTTTGTAAATGAGCATCCAAAGTTCAGAGAGGTCACACTCCTCACCCAAGATCACAAGAACACTTAGCGGCTGAGCTGGGTTTGGAAGGCAGAACCTGAGCTATTTGCTACCATGCTGGATGGCCCAATGATTTTTTATTCCCAAGACAATTGAGATATGAGCAGGTAAATAGGTGGCCCGGGATTCCAGGAGAGCAAAATAGCTGTCCTTTGTACTTTCAAGTGTGTCACATGATCTCATCACACTAACAAAATGTGGCTAGGAAAAGCCAGAGTCTGGATGGGAGCTCAGATTTTCTGTCTCCACGTCCATTACCTTTTCCAAAATAAGTCCCACCAAGTTATGTTCAAACTGAGAGGGAATAAATGAGGGGAATCGATGTTCATTTAATATCACACTGAGAATCTGGAAGTCCGCTGGGGATTTGCCTTTCCATTAAGTCTCATGCTAACCCTGCAAAATGCATTTAATCTACTTTAAGCTAGGCCAAAGTCGAGGCTCAAAGAGGTTATGGAACGAGCTTAAGGTCACACAGATAGTATGTGGCAGAACAGGGGTTGGATGCAAGTTTGTGACTCTAAAATCCATATTTTTTGGACAATATCACGCTTTTTTACAAAATGGAGCTTAAAACTGGCCTTTTATTAACGTGTGTATCTGAGTGAAAAGGATCTACCATAACCAAGCCAAAAGCAAACAGTAAAAATAACCCTTGGTGAGTTTATTTGACTCACATTACAGGATGAGTCACCACAAAAGATAAAGGCAGAAGCAGAAAGAGAAACTGGCCTGTGCCTCTGATTCTCCCCCAACAGCTTCAGTTCCCAGGGGTCCCTGTGGAACTCCCCCTTTACAGCTGGGGGGTGTGCAGGTTGTACAATCACTGGGAGGGCACCTGTCTCTGAAAGCGTTGCTTTCTCTTTTAAAATTTTTTTATACACTCTTGTTACATGGTTCACTTATTTCAAGTTTGCTGATGGCTTTGGGACCAAAATAGGCTTTTCTGAAAGACACAGTGAGAGCAGCAGCTAACTAGGACGCCCGGCAGACAGTGAAATTCTGATTTGCCTCCAGGTCTGAATGTCACCTTCAATGTGCCTATTCTTGATCAGAGTTCAGAGTACGGACACCTTTCTTTTCCTGAGACTTGCATGTGGTCCTTTTATTAGGAATAAAACATACAGTAAATAGCATCTATTCATCTGATTTGAGGGAGACGTTCTTTCTGTCATGTACAAAATATATGACCTTGTGCAGGTGTCTCAGAGTCTCTGTGTCTTAGTGCCTCACCTGTGAATTGGGATCAATGACAGGAGTCAGAGGGGTGGTTCCAGGCAGTCATGAGCTAATATGCAGCACAGCACACAGTACCACGTTGGCACTGAATCAATGATGTTCCTTTGCACACTCTATTATCTTGTGGATGAGTCCCAGTTGTAGACCCAATAATCCTAGAATGCACTTCTTACTGGTGACTTTCATAAAAGAACACAGGAATTGCAAATGCCATCTTCTATTTGTCTTTTTGGTCAGGTTTGCCATATTTGGCAAAAATGAATTATTAAGCAACTAAAGTTAATGAAAATGAAACTCTCAAATTTAATTAGGTCATGATATTTAAAGCCAAGAAAAGTGGAATCTCTGTCCTTGTATTACGATTTTAGGCTCCATGGAAGCAATAATATAGCAGTGATTATGTTGTTGGTAATAGTAATGATAACAGATAATGGCAATAGAAGGGAAAAGTAAGCATTGTTGGGAATATACCACATGTTAAACCCTGTTTTAGTCATTTATATACATCAATTTCAAAATAACTTTGAAAAGTAGGAATTTTAAACATTAGCTGATGGCAATTGTGAGTTTTCTCAAAGGATCTTTGAAATAAGAAAGAAATAAACTAAATAAAAACAATAGCAGGAAACAATAATCTTTAAGTTGAACAGAATTAATGGTAAGTAAAATAGTACAATGATAATAATAACTACCAATGCCAATAGCATGTGATGAGTGTTTATTTTGCACCAGGCACCGGGTTAAGTGATTTACATAAATTGTACTATTCAAAACTTATGATTGGAATATGTCAACTATGCAGAGGGTGTACCTGATTGTGATCTGGGGAAGGAGACACTAAATGTGGGATCCCATGAATTTTAGACAACAGGGAGGTATTCTGGGCTGTGCGGCCAGGAAGGTAATCATGATTTGTGCTTACTAAGCAACAACGGGATAACTATCTCAGCCTCCCTACTCTATCAGTTTGGGTTCCCCTCAAAACAGAGCCTGAGGCAAGGATTTGAGTGCAGATTGTATCTTTGGGAAGTGATTCTAGAATTTGGGAGTGAGGGAGTGCTGAGAGTCAGATAATGAAATTGGAAAACTAAATAGCGTGTGCATTATTGAACTGGTTACCAGAATCAGAACTGAGCTTCAATTGTACTGTGGGCCACATAGAATCCTCTCAGAATTGTCTCTCCAAGGATGGGAGTCTGCAACACTTATCTATCAACTCTCATGCCCCAGTTGTTGAGGAATCCCATGACAGCAACGTCTTCTTGCACTTCTGGTCTTCCCTGCAGGTGGGCTAAGACGGCATCAGAAAAGGCCCTGAGACAGAAAAGCAAGAGATGCTGAAGCTTCTGCTTGAGGTGGGACATGGTCAGCATGCACGGAGCCATCACTGGGGCCATAGGAAATCAGAAGAAATGGGACACAGAGTGCCACAAGCGTCTGCTATGTTTTGCATGCTCAGCTCTGATCATGCCCACATGAAGTCCACTCTGTCACTGACTCTTCAAGGTGGTGACCAGACATAATCTCTAAAGAATAATCTCTAAAAAAGCCATGAGGATTAGTGGGACAAGCTATGGTGCCACACCGCTGCAGGTGCTCCTGAGGCTGTAACTGAGATTCACCCTTTCCCTCTTCCGTCATCTGACTTGCATTTCCCTCACCCTCAGCCAGCAGCACTTCAGATAGTCTAAGGTACTTGCATGTTGAAACAATCCAGACCACCATCCTCATCAGATCTTGCCCTTGTTGGGCAAATTTGCTGCAACTGACTGGTCCCTATTATCACCAGGCACAGAAACACCAAAATATGACTCTGTGAATCCTGAGAGAATCTCCTTGCATTCATTATATAGCAGCAACTTACTTCCTCATGAAGATCAGGGTCAGTTACTCCAATCAATATGATAACCCTTTTACTTGATTGTCCACAGGTATAAAGAGTTCAAAGTGAGCAGGTAGAAGTCATAGCTGCAGGTTTGGGGCACTCCTACTGTGATCCCTGATTGTAACAGAAAGCACAATGTCTACAAGTGGGTCATTGGGAGTCATGAGAGGGGCCAGTCATACTTTCACCTGTAGATCCCTGAACCTGTCAATTCTGTTTGTTGGGAACAAATTACCATATATCAATGATTGTTTCCATGCATATACTGTATCCTGAAGGATAGCACAACAACGTGTGAGGTATTGTCCTCAAACGGTGCTTTAGCTTAGCCTTTTATAGATCTTTTCAATATTCTATCAGGCTGACTGCTTCTAGATGACAAAGGATGTGGTAGCCTCAATGAATCCCTTTTATGCGTGTCTATGGTCTCACTTTTCGATAACATTAATCTCTTGGTCTGAGCCAATGTAATGCGGGATCCCATGTTTATTAATCAGGTACTCTCTACACCCTTGAAAATTGCTTCTGGCAGAGTTACTGAAGCTGGGGAAGGCAAATTTATATCTATCTACTGTTCCAGTAAAGACAAATTGCTGCCCTGCCAACCATTGGCCCCAACATAATCAAGCTACCAAGTGGTAGGCTGGGCTCCTTAAGGGATGGAGCCATATTGAGAATTTGGAGTCCATCTCTATTGCTAAAAGTTTGATCATACAGCAGCAAAAGAGACTATATTAAGTTTGGTAAGAATCCAGGCTACTGGGCTCAATGCAAAGCCTGCATCCCTGCCACCATGGTTACTCCTATAATGGCATATCCAAGCACTGGGTGGCTGAGGACACAGGGGCTGGATGTCATGCACTGGATGAATCATCATGCTTACTTGGTTATTCAGGAGTTCTTCTGAAGTGGATATTTTCTGGTGGGTATTAACATGACACACAAACATCCATACCCTTTGTTCCCATTTCTATGTGTCCATCTACATGTGTCTTCCCCAGAACTCCTTGTCACCGATTTTCAATTTTCTCCTTCCTGTTTCCTACAAACTACCTAAGCCATTTATCACTTTTCAAGAATCCATTTTAATCTTATAGCTGAGCCATATCTCTCTCTACATAAATTTGAGAAATTCCACCTTCTGCATCTGTCTTTTTAGGACTAAAGCTACATCCCCAAACCGCAATAAATTCACCGAGGCAGTGCCATCTTGAGAGGCTTCGAGGCTACCACAGGCTTCATTTACCCTGCTCTATGCCTATGACGTGCTGCCTTCCATCCTCACATCACTGTATAGTAAGTGCACTGTCTTCTTTCCTTTCCGGGTTTTAGCAATAATGATGGCAGGGAACATTTGTTTGTTTGCTGTTTTCACCTTTGCCACCAAGCAACCAAATTCCATTTCTGTTTTGGGGCGAGTTTGTCACTGGGGATTGTATTTGTGGGTGGTGATTTCCCACCTCTTACTATGGATGTTGAGGCAAAGCAAGATCCCTAGAGCACACCAGCAGCCGTGTGACTCAGTCTCAACCAACCAGACAGTTCTACCAGAGTTTAGATATTGAGTTATTACCGCAAAGAGGCATAGACTATAAGAAATTATTTTCTGTGGTTCATAAAATAGACACAATGTTTCACAGCAGTTGAGGTAGTGGCACCCATGGCAATGTCGTAACTAGACTGTCCTGTAGGCATGACCTTGGCTCAGGTTTCTGCTGACAGGTCCCTTTGGTTTCTGCCCTTCTCTAAGCCTTGTTCTCTGTCCTCTCTTGATTCAGTGAGTGAGTACATATCTTTTAATAAGTTCCTTTTCTGACTACATTAAAGTCTTTCCCTATTATTCACCACCAAAACCCTGACTAAAACAGTGTCTAACCCAATTTCATTCAGAGACAAATGAATCCATCAAATTGGGAAGAAAGGTAGATATGGGTGAGTTATAGAAACCATCACAATTTAGTGGAAACAAAGACTAGACTCTGAGTCAGGAGATATCAATAATGATAATGAAAATAGATATTAATAGACTTCTACTAGTTTATGTAGTAGTATTTTTAATTCTGCTATCCTAGATCTTGCTCTGTCTCACTAAGTATGTAGTATGCTGGTAAATGTTTAACAATCAGTGTTCCAGAAAAGAAAAAGTTCTGATTTGTAGCATTTTGCCAATTTCCATGGTGTAAATACTCTCATGACAACCAATTTCGAGATATCAATTTGACGTTACTGACAGTGGAGTTGAGAACAGATGCCCACAATTGGCTCTCATAAGCTGATATGAGTGGAAGCCACATACGACTACACATAACTTTGATGAAATCAATTAATTTCCTCAGATTCAGTTTCTGCACCTTCAACACCAGGAATAAATAGATGATCTTTAGGTTTCATCCCTGGAGTAAAATAATATAATTTTAATTGTGAGTACAGGATTGTGCAAAAGATGAATTAAGCGTAGCACTATTCCTTTGGTCAAAATATTTGGTAAGATTTGTAGATTCACTGTAAATAGAATCAGCTGTAAATATTTTTGAATGAGTGTATCATCACCAGAAATGTCATATGATTAAATTTCCATTTTTAAACAGAAAAAGTGAAATATATTTCTACTTCAGAAATGTCATTGCCAGCTTGTCGGAAGTTTGTGACAATGTGCATCAGCATGGTGGGCAAGATACCAGAAAGGAAGGCTGAGAATTGGAGATGTTATACAAAGTGAAAGACTAGGAATGTGAGCCGTAAACCTTATGCTTAACTCAGCTGACATCAGAAGGCTTGTCTCATACTTTGACAAATATATGAATCAGATAAGAGATAATCCAAAGGGACTGAATAAGTTTATTTAAACGTTTGAATTGCATACTCTTATCCTAATAAAATAATCTGTGGCAGCCTACCCAACTACATACGTCCCATCTTACTTTCTAATAGAACTCCATTCTTGACAACTTCAGGCAGCTAAGTGCTTAGGAGAGAGGGGGGAAAGAACCCTCCACAAAGCCCAGGGTTGAGGATGAGAGATCTGAGATGAAAGTGTATCTTGATTAGTTTAAGCCAATACTGGTAATTTCCATTTCCATTGCCATCAATTAATTTGAGAATGGTACCAACATCTGGCTGAGGAGATATGAGAAGAATCTGTTGAAAAGATTCTGGGAAAGTTTTCTCTAGCTTTACAAAGGGATGGAAGAAAATACCATTCTTTTGCAATCTCTGAAAGCTGTTTGCATGTTCTGCTTGGAATTGTGGCAGCCATCTTGGGAAAATAAGGGGAGCTGGGCTAAGATGGCAAACCAGTACACTACAGAGGACAAGCAGAAATGTAGAAAGAAACTGGGTCTTTGATGATGTTACAGAGCCACTGAATTAACTAATCTTGGAACTGTCCTACTTTGGGCCCTTTTGTTATGGGAAATATGCAAGTTTCCTTCTAAGTCACTTCTAAATTGTCTTTCTTTTACATGAACATATTATAAACCTACTTTCAATTATTCTTTGAATATTTGGCATGGCCCTTTTTTCAACACATATTTAGTGCAAACAAATCAATTAAATAAATATAGATGAAGATTAGTGCTATGAAGGAAAGAAAGCATGATATTGAATAGAGATAACTTAATGGTGGAGATGTTCTACTTTATTTGCCTGGTCAAAGAAGTTCTCCTCAAGGCATTTGCATTTGAGTTAAGACCTGAATAATGAGAAGTCATCAGCTTGTAGAGATCTTGGAGGAAGTATTCCAAATGGGGGGGAAAGGGTCAATAAGTTTAAAGGACTTGAGATGTGAATAAGCTTGGTATGTGCAAAGGAAAGAAAGAAAGGCCGACTTAGGGAATATGGTTATAAATGGAAAGAAGTTAGGTCCCACCTGAAACAGCCAAAAAGTGGACAGCATATATGAAACAACTCTTTGTAAGACTTTGAAGAACAAACAACAGAGGAAAATGGCTCCAAATGACAGGAAACAAACAAAGCGAGCCCTAATATCGCCTTAGCTCAGTTCCTTGAGGGAGTTTCCAGGACATGGCATGCCGTGTGAGAACCAAGATAGAGCTCAATGGACTCCGCGAATTGAGGAGACGGAGCTGAGAAGCCAGCTAGACAAAAGATTAAGAGTTTACAAAGCCAGAATACTAGAGAGGAGAGAACCACACAGAGAGGTAATTTGGGAGATCTGCAGAGATTTCCCCTTACATATTCAGCTAATACTGATCAGCACATGCACGTGAGGAAACTACGAGAGGCCAGGGAAAGATTCACCTAAAAGAACTAGTGTCCCGCACTCACACAGTGTTGAGAAGGGTGCCTGTTCCTACCAGCCACACTGGGACACCTCAAGATTCACAGGGCATAGAATCGAGCACACAGAGAGTTCTGCAACTATAATAAGGGATAATTACTCTACATTGAATACTACTCTGGTCCCTAATAACACATCAAAAAAGCAAGACCTAAAGGATAAAACTGTTTCCAAGTAACTTAACTGCCTCCCAGAAAATGGTTGAAGAATACTTCTAGGAATGCAAAAATATCCTGTGCCTATCAAGGTAAAATCCCAATGTCTGACTTCCTAACAAGAAAGTGTCAGGCATGCAAATGAACAGGGAAATAGGGCTTGTAATGTGAAGATAAATCAGTCAGTCAAAACTGACCCAGAATGGACACAAATAGTGGAATTAGCAAACAAGAATATTGAAACAGTTATTATAACTGTTTCTTATAAACACTAGAAAAAGTTATTACAACCGTTTCCTATATGTTTAAGAAATGGAGACATGGAAGATGTATAAAAGACCCAAATCAATTCCTAGAGATGAAAATAAAATGCCTGAGATAAAAATACAAAGAGTGGGAATAAAAGTAATTAAAAATTACATTGAAAAAGGAGTACAATTGAAGACATGACAGTAAAATTTTATCAAAATGAAGCATAGAGAGAAAAGTAGAATAGAAAAATGAGCAAAGCTTCAGTGAACTGTGGGGAAACTTTTACTGGCCTAATGTGTGTAACATTGGAGTCACCAAAGAAGAGATATGCGTGTGTGTGTGTGTGTGTGTGCGCACACGTGCGCATGTTTGTTTGCCAGAATAATAGCTGAAATTTTCTCAATTTTGATGAAAACTATAAACCCATAAATTCAAGAAATGCAATGAAACCCAAACACAAGAAACATGAAGACAACTATACTAAGGCACATAATAATGAAATTTCTCAAAACTGGTGATAAAGCAAAAAAATGAAAAGTAGACAGAGAAAAAAGACACGTTACATACACAGTAACAAAAGATAGCGGATTTCTCACTGAAAACAGTGTAGGTGAGAGGGCAGTTGAGTAATGTCCTAAAGTACTGAAAATACAAATAAATAAACAAACCTCTCCTAGAATTCTGTACAAAGCCAAAGTATATTTTAAAAATGAAGGTAAAATAAGTACTTTTAAAGATATATAAAACTTGAAAGAATTCCTCATCAGGAGATCCATTCTACAAGAAATGATAAAGTTTTTCGGATAGAAAGGGAGCGATACCTGGTGGAAATCTGCATCCATGCAAAGGAAATAGAAGCATTGGGAATGCTGACTACTTGAGTAATTACATAAGATTATTTCCTTATTACTAAGTATTATTAAAAGATAATTGTTTAAACCAAATAATAAATATATATGTGGGGTATTATACATAAAAGTAGAATGTATGACAAAAATAGCATAGAAGCCATGGAAACACACTACCTAAGCTGCTTATACTGCATCTGACGTGATATAATAATCATTGGAAAGTAGACTGTGATAACTTAAACGTGTATATTATAAACCCTAAAGCAACCTTTTAAATAACTCAAAGTTACTGGTAATAAGCCAACAAAGGGTATAAAATGAAGTCATAAAACACATTTAATTAGTCCAGAAGAAGTCAAAAAAAAGAAACAAAGAACAGCTGAGACAAATAGAAAACAAAAAGCAAGATAGACTTAAATCAGATCATATCAATAATCATATGAAATGTAAGTAATCTAACTATCCCAGTGAAAAGGCAGAGATTGTCAGATTGGAGGAGAGAGAAGAAATGCTCAAGTATTTGCTTCCTACAAGAAATGCACTTGAAATATAAAGACACAAATAAATTAAAAGCACGAGGATAGAAAAAGATATGCCATTAAAACACTATTCAAAAGAAACTAAGTGGCTATATTAATATGAAAGTAGATTTCAGAGTAAAGATAGTGACAAAGGGATTAATTAATTAAGAAGATATGATCATCTTAAATGTTTCTTCACCAAGGAACAGAACTTCATAATACATGAATCAACAACTAATAGACTGTAAGAGAAATAGAGAAATCCACAATTTTAGTCAGAAATACCAAGACTCTTCTCTCAACAACAATCAGTAAGGATATAAAAGGTTTGACAACACTATCAAATAACTTGACCTAACTGACATTTATTTAATATTACACCAGAAAAAAATATGTACACACACATTCTTGTCCTGTACACACAGAAAATTTAACGAGAGATAATATTGTGAACGATAAAACAAGTCTTAATAAATTTTTAAGGATTCAAGTTATATGAAGTTTTTTCTCTGACAACAACGGAATTAAAATAGAAACAAGTAACATAAAGATATCTGGAAAAGTGTCAAATATTTGAAACTAAATAACATAGACGTAAATAAACAATCAGTCAAAGAAGAAGTAAGAAAGCATTTTGAACTGAATAAAAATAAAATTACATATCAAAATCTGTAGGATCTACTAAAGTAGTATTTAGGGTGAAATTTATAGCACAAGATATATCCATCTTAAAAGAAGAATGATCTCAAATCAAAGGCTTCAGCTTCCACTTAAAACAAAATTAATAAAACCAAAATTAAACCCAAAGGAAACAGAAAAGAGATAATAATAATTAGTAGTAAAGTTTAAAAAGATAAATGAAATTATTAGAATGGAAATCAGTACAATAGAAAACAGGAAAATCATAGATTATCAATATCAAGAATGAGAGGTGACATCGCTACAGATATTAAAAGGATAATAAGGGAAGATTTTAAATGAGTTTACTCCTATATGCTTGATAAGCTGGATGAAATGAACAAATTCGTTGAAAGACAAATGAAAGCAGACTCAAAAATAGATAGCATGACTATTCTCACATCTATTGAAGACATTTAATTCTACTGAAAAACCTCCTACAAAGAAATCCTGAGGCCCAGATGACTCCAGTGGTGAATTCCACCAAATATTTAATAAAGATATAAAAACAGTTCTACACAAATTCTTCTAGAAAATTCAAGAGAATACTTTCCAGCTCATTCTTTGAGGCAAGTATTATACTGATAGCAAATCCAGATGAGCATATTATAAGAAAATGAAACTGCAGAACAATATTACTCATAAACATAGATACAAAAATTCTAAACCAATTTTAGCAAATCAAAACCAGCAATATGAAAAAGGATAATAGTATTACAACTAAGAGGGCTTTATCCCAGGAATACAAATTTTGTTTAATATTTGAAAATCAATCAATGTAATTTACCATATTGACAAAGCAAAAGAAGAAATTCGTATGATCACATCAATATGTGCAGAAAAAAATTTTGATAAAATTCAATATCCATCCCTTTTAAAATCTCAGAAAATTGGGAATAGAAGGGAATGTCCTTAACCTGATAAAAAGCATCTACAAAAATCTTGTATCTAGCAACATACTTAATGGTGAAAGCCTGAATGTTTCCCCCTATAATCAGGGAGATCTCACACTCTTGTCCAATGTTAGCATTTCTTTCCAACATTGTACTAAATGTTTTAGCCCTTGCTACTAGGTAAGAAAAATTAATAAATCATTTAAATTGGAAAAGAAGTAAAATTTTCTTTACTTATGATGTGAATTATCTATGTAGAAAAGCTGATGTATGATTAAAAAAAAGAAACACTAAAACTAATAAGTGAGTTTAGGAAATGTGTAGCATACAAGATCAATCTACAAAAAATCAATTGTATTTCTTTATCTTAGCAGGGCACAATATAGACCTGTACACTGAAAACTACAAAATATTGCTGAAAGAAATTAAAGAAAACTTAAATAAATGGAAAGATATGCCATGTTTATGTGTAAGGAAACACCATATTATTAAGAAATTGATTCTCCACAAATTGTTCTATGAATTTGTTGTAATACCAATCAATATCCCAACAGGGTTTATTTTTTGTAGAAGTTGACAAACTGGTTCTAAAATTTATATGGAAATGCAAACAATGTAAAATAGCAAAACAGCTTTGAAAAAGAATAACAAAGTTGGAAGACAACACTATTTTTGGATTTATTGAGTTCTTATTACAAAGCTAGAGTAATAAACACAGTATTTAACTGGTATAAAGACTGACAGATAGATCAATAAAGAGTTCAGAAGTAGATCTACACAAATAGTTTTTACAAAGTTGCAAAAGCTATTCAATGGAGAAAGAAATTTTCAACAAATGGTACTGGAAAAATTGAATATGCATGTGTAAAAAATCTTCAATCAATAACACATACAAATACAAAAAGTAAATCAAAATGTATTATATGCCTAAATATAAAACATATAACTATAAAATTTCTAAAGGAAAAGATAGGATAAATTCTTTATAGTCTTAGGTTATTCAAAGACCTTCTTAGATACAGTGCTAAAAGTATAATTCATAAAAAAATAATTTGATATATGGGAATTACAAGTAAAATCTTCTGCTCTTTAAAACATACTGTTAAGGGAAGAAGACAAACCACAGACTGGAAAAAAATATTTGCAAAGCATCTATCTGATAAATAACTTATTTCTTAAAAATACAAAGATTTCCTAATATTCAATAATATGAAAACAAATCCAATTAAAAAAATAACAAGCAAACGATTTGAAAAGGCACATTATTAAAAAAAACATGTAGAGCACATAAGCATATGAGAGATGCTCATCATCATTAGTATTTAGGGAAACACCACTATGAGGTACACTATACACCTTTCAACATTTCTAAAATTAAAAAGATTGATAATCTCAAGAGTTGACAAGAATATGGGAGAACTGGAACTCTCATACAATACTGGTGCAAATGTAAAACGGTATAACCGGTTTGGAAATAGTTTGGCAAGTTCTTAAAAAGTTAAACTTGTACTATTATATGACCCAGCCATTTCACTACTAGACATTTGGCCAAAAGAAATGAAAGTATATGTCTACATAAACACTTGTACATGAGTGCCCATAGCAACTTTATTTGCAATAGTAAAAACTGGAAACAACCCAAATGTCCATCAACAAACTGTGGCATGTTCATACAATGGAATAACATTCAATAATGAAAAGTGATGAAATATTGATACACTCTACAATAAGGATACATTTGAAAATAAAGCCGCTAACTGAAAGAAGCCAGACAAAAAAATGAGTACATACTGGATGATTTCATTTATATAAAATTCTAGAAAATGCAAATTAATGTATAGTGACAGAAAACAGATTACTGGTTGCCTGAAGATGGGATGGGGGCATGACAAGGAAGATTGGAAGAAACAATTACAAAGGAGGAAAAGGAAACTTTGGAGGATATAAATATTTCAGTAATTTGATTGTGGTAATGGTTTTGTAAATGTATATATGCCCAAACTTAACAAATTTTACATTCAAAATATCTAATCTATTGTATGTCAATTATATCTCAAAAAAGTGGTTAAAAAATACACCAATAACAAAAAAGTGAGGTCAAACAGGAGAAGCAAGAGTCAGATTATGTTCAGCCTTATCACGCCTGAGAGGAATTTTAATTTTATTCAAAGTACATTAAAGAAGGACTTCAACAGATCTTGTTAATGCTCACTAAATGTACGTGAAACAAACCTGCTCCATGTTCAAAGCACGGTACTAAGTGCTTTCACTTAGATGATCTCATTTTGTCTTTCTAACATCCCAGTTATTATTTTTACTGATAAGGAATGTGATGATCCTGGACATTAAGTGATTCCCTAAAGGACCAAGCAGCAGTGCTGGGATTTGAATATGGCTTGTCCTGTTGCAAAATCCATTTGTGCTCAACTGTACAGAACATCCCATCCTAATGACGAGGTGCTTGTGTTCCAGAGGAAGACATGAGATAAATCCCCAAGTAACTGTAACACAGGGTGGAACATGTTCACTGTTATTCAAAGATATAAAGAAAGAACTCTAAGAGCTCAGTAGAAAGGGGTGAGAAGCATTCTGATGGAAGGGGGTGAGTTGGAAAATAGAAAAACTTTATGGAGCAGCTAGTCTTTTCCAGGATCTTCAGGGAAGGGTAGAATATGAGCAGGTGAAAGTGAAGAAATGGAACTTTCTTGGTGGAAGAAACTGCATAAAAAAAGCTACAGAAGCCAAAAAGTATACAAAGTTCTTGGAGAATAACACAGCAGCTCTTATGGGAGGGGCATAAAGTGGTTGAAGGAAACGGAGTAAAACATATTGTTTGGAAATTTGGCTAAACTCAGGTAATTTGGTCTAACCCAAAGCCCAAAGTTAAATTGTGTGTTCATTGGATGGGAAGACAGGTTAGTCTTGATGAATGATGAATACACTGTGTTCTGAGTTCCAGTTGTTTGGATGAAACCATGGTTGCACAAATCTTGTTCTTTTCATGAGAATCTTTCATAGATATATAGAGAATTAATGCTGCAAGACACCAAGAAAACATCAAATCTAATCTCTTTTATATAGAAAATGATGGCTGAGAGAGGTGAAGTGACATGTCCAAGGTGAGTTGGCAGCAAAGATATACCTAAAGCCAAGTATTAAGTTTCCCAAACAAATTGCCTTTCTACTACATAGTGTTGCCAGATACTCTCAGCCCATGGCCTTCTCTTTCCTGAGCTTCCTCTACACGATTTTAACAACAAGGAGTTAAAGATAGGAACATTTGATGGAGGTGAGATTATCACAGCAAACAACACTTTGTAGGAAACAGATTGATGCCTGTGCTTGTGGGCAGAAGTCTAAAAGTAGCCCAACAGGATTGCTGGATTGAGAATCTCTTAATATAAATGAAAATTTCATGTTGGAAACTGAACTCAGTATGTTGTGAGCTTGAAGAGTGTCTGGGTCTTGAACAAAGAAATGAACTTGCAATCAGAGAACACACAAGGCTGGACTCTTTCTACGTAATCATGCAAGTCAATGATGAGATGAGAGAAAGAAAGAAATTTGATCCTACATTTTTGTAACTTCATTCAGTAAGTAAACATCTATTAAGCACTCACTATGTGTCACACACTCTGCTAAAGACAATTATAGCGGGTAGAGTAATCCACTGTTGTCTTTGTCTGTTGAAGATTCATTCTCTGCTTCTTTTGGTCTCATTCATTACCTTTCTTTCTTTGCCCCTGCCCCATTCTGTCATTTAGGTGTGGCTGACAATCACAGTACCCTATAGCCATCTAGGTGAGCAGATCACTCCCCAGACCTGACCCTAACTACATTATCCTACCCTCCTAACCTCAGTGAGTGCCCCAGGGGTGAGCATGAGACCCAATCCCAGCCAATGAGAATCCTTCCCTGGGAATTTATGCCACTGGAGAGAGATGTTCTCTCTTTTCTTTTAGTTCATAAAGTCAAGGACGTAATCCCAGAAATTCCAGCAGCCACTACTTGGCAAAAGCCCATATGAATTGTGGGCAGATAAAGTCAACTCTCAGAGAGAAGCAGAACCAGAGCCCACAGATGTCAAGTTCTGGCAGTATGAGTCCCTGGATACAGTCATGCCTGAGTCCAGCGCACCCCTATGCTTCCCACTCATGTGAACCAATTCTTTCCGTGGCATTTAAGCTTGTTTGAATGCTGTGGCTCCAAAGGAAAGTGTTTGGACTGATGAAGCAATATAAAAGACATGCTACGAGCCCCCACTGTGTGCAAGGAAATGCTGGGAGAGGAACTGTAGAGATGAGTGTGGTATGTTCCTACTGTTGTGGAGGTCACAGCTAGTTTGGGGGACAGGTGTGCAAATCTATAATGGCAATGCTGTAGGATGATACAGTCATATGCCACATAATGACATTTTGGTCAACCATGGACTGCCTGTAAGACAGTGGTCCCATAAGATTAGTACCACATAGCTTGGGTGTGTAATAGTCTATACCATGTAGGTTTGTGTAAGTACACCTTTTGATGTTCACACAACAATGAAATCACCTCACAACGCATTTCTCAGAACATATCCCCATTGTTAAGTGACACACGACTGTAACAATAATAGAAGCAACTACCAAGCACATAGGAAAGATAAAGAATAGGTCAAGAAAGACACCAGAACATGGTCTGTAGTAATGAATACTTTATTACTCTGGAGCAAAACTCAACAGCAAAGTCTTTTCAGATAGAAAGACAGCATCTGCAAAATATGGGATTTTAAAGTAGCTTGGCAATCTGGGGACCTCTTAGAAGGTTAGTATTGTTGGGGGGAATGAGAAATGAGACTAGAGATGCAGGAAGAAGCCAGATTGTGGGGTGCTTTGACAGAAACCAGCCCACCAGCAAAGGGAAATGCTGAGGTGTTTTAAGCCGTGGAAGAGTGACCTGGTCACAAGGGAGACTTGCACACAGGGCTATAGTGCTTGCTGAAAAGTTACCAGGAGACACAGAGAAATGATCCAAGTCCAGTAGAGAATGTCAGATGTAACTATAAACAG
This sequence comes from Tapirus indicus, assembly GCA_031878705.1. Classification (NCBI taxonomy): domain Eukaryota; kingdom Metazoa; phylum Chordata; class Mammalia; order Perissodactyla; family Tapiridae; genus Tapirus; species Tapirus indicus. Next base: position 8,212,264 of record CM062919.1, read on the forward strand.
ATTGCTGTCAAAACAGGAGTTTCAGCTATAGTCGCCCACTGGAGGCAAAGGCCCCTTGCCCTCAAGTCCCAAAAAAGCATCTTGTTGCCCGAGATACCTACTGATCTTGGAGAAGATCACATCAGAACCTGTATGAAACTCTCATGACCATTCTCATGGCTTTTTAAAGGACCATTTTCCTGGGTACATTGTCATCGGGTTGGTCTCAAGTTTTTTCTTGCAACTTCTTCCCACTCAGACAAAAATGTTTCCACGAAGTCTATGGGGTCTGTCAGCATTGTGACATGATATTCACTAGATTAAGCTGCAGAGGAGCTGGAGCTGTGTCCTACTGATCTCTGAATCCCGATCCTCACGTCCTTCCCCGTGGATAGATGTGCAGTGAATGCTGACTGAACGGAGTTGTTGGGCACATATCTTCCCCACCATGAGAATACCCGCAGTGAAAATCGTATGCCTTCAACTTCCTGAAAGTCTAGATGCGTTATTTTGCCATTAATTATCCAGCAATCAGAGGTTTGGGTTTAATATTTTAAGAAGCAGAATTTTAATGAGAAATGAAGTGTAAATATTTATGTCCAAAAACAACATAGCTGCAATTAATCGGAGCTCCGGCGTCTGAGTGTCAGAGTTTCTAGGCATTGTGTTCTCTAATTATATTTTCCAGGCTGCATCTGCAGGCACAGGCTATTTCTACTTTCCCTCTCATATGGCCCTATTTTTGTAAGTACAAAGGTTCAGGGATAAACATAGGGTCCAAATCAGTCCCAAGAGCCAAACTCAGATAAGCATGCTGAATCTGTATAAGAAATCCTATTATGCTATCCTTTTTTAAAGATTGACTCTTCAAACCTGCTATCAGTTTCTATGTATAATTGTCAAAGCAGGTACTCGTCCTCTCAAACATCTGCTAACGCTGGCAGGCCCCAAAATAAACCTCCACATTAGCAACTTGCACTTTAAAAAAAAAAACATTTATCCGGAAACATCTGCTGAGCTATTTTGTGTTTTCTCCTCCCTCCCTCCCAGGTCTGTTGAAGCAGAGCGAGGTGAGCATGAAGCTTGACACTTCAATCTCAGGCAAGGGAGGCTCAGAAGGGAAACAGCTGCTTGAGGGTGGAAAATAAAAGCTAGAAGGAGCTCAGGGAAGGAAATGGGGTAGGTGGTGAGATGACAGCTGTGAGGGAATGGACACAGCTCTAGAAGTGTAGGGTGGAGCACTGGTTCGCATCCCCATTCTGTCTCTTCCTGCCTGGGTAGATTTGGGCAAGCAGCTTTGCTCTGAGCCACTTGCGGCCCCTTTTAAATGCTTAAAAAATTCCCTTCTCAGCAATTTATCTTGAGGCTTATACAGTATGATATATGTAAATGTGTTTAGCATATAGTGACATTCAATATAAACCGATGGAATCAATACTTGAAAGACAAGTCGTAATTTCAGGGAAATAAGCAATGAGGAGATGATGAACTGAGATTCCCTCCCCCAAATCTCTCTGATATCTGGTATACAGACATTCAAAATGTCTTTGGCTCTTGTTCATATAGTTACATTCCAATTTGTGAGAGATTGCCAATGGAGCACTTGAAAGAACCTAAAACCACCGCCGATGACCTACTTCAAGACCAAGTCCAGTCTTTCTTCTTAATTGGAAACTACTTGAGAGAAAAAAGACTGAATTTTCTTTGTTTATTTTTCCATTGGTTTTAGGACAGAACCCTGAGCAAAGACTAGTGTCCAGAAAAGCACATTGAACTGAGCCCAGTTGGATCAGAATAGGAAATGGAAGATGGCGGCATCATTTCACTTCTGGTTTTGGCCTTTCCCCTGGGTGCATGTGTTTGGGACAGCCAGGGAAGTTCTAGCGCTGCTGAGTCCTTGACTGCTCACAAAACCTTTTAACTTCAAACTCAGGTTCTTCCTAAAATACAGCTAGCTTTGGGATACATTTTCAAGAAGTTTTTAGTTCTTTTTGTATTTTACTTTCAGATGTCACCTCCACTGGGAAGATTTCCGCAGACATCCAATCTCTCCTCTATACTTTTCTAGTGTATTTTACATATCTGGATGTATTATTTATAGTACTTGCTATAGTATATGAATCTTGAAATCTCAGTGCTTTATCATGATAAAAACGTATTAATGTGGATACGGAATGGGGGTGGGGGAGCTGTGCTCCACACAGTCATCCAGGGACCCAGGCTGGTAGAGACTCTGGTATTATCAATATGTGGCTTCCAAGGTCATCCAGGGCTTTGATGTTCCCTGGACAGATGGGGGAAAAGAGATCATGAAAAATCGTGCATAAAGTTTTGAAGGGTGAGCTCTGGAAGTAGCATACATCACTTTGTCCAGTTCACTGGACAGGGGATGCAAGAGGGGCTAGGATATGTGGTCACTGACTGAGCTGCCATTTCCCCACAGGCTTTGCTGATCACATAATATGGGCAGAATTTCATGGTAATTAAGAGTGTGGCCCCTGGAATCTGACTGCTTGGCTTGACTCCCAATTCTACATTTTGTTCCCTGATGGTTTCTTGATCTGTAAAATGGACAGAATAATAATGTTGGAAGGAAATAAATGAGTTAATGTACATAAAGGGCTTAATATAGCATTGAGAATATTGCAAGAACTCAATGTGTGTTATTTTTATAGCTTCCTAAAGTTAGCATCTGAGTGATACCTATTTTTGTAGCATGTTACCTGGATTCTTTCAAAAGCCCTAGTTCTGAGCCTGGTTTCTCAGCTATTCCTGCCCTTCTGTGAGCTATTTTTATCCACACAATTCATTCTATTTTTTGCTCTACCTAACTGGAGTTGGTTACTAATTGCCTACAACCAAAATTCCTTAGCTTGCACTCTAGAGTGCTATTGATTCATCTATGAAATTGTTGATATGAACTAGGTAAAATCTTAAGACTTAGCATTAGGTTCTAACATCCCAGTTCTGTTATTTAATTTTTTTAAGCAATTGACATCTTGGATATAGAGATAAAAAATTGCTATACTTATTAAAAAATAATGTACGCATGCAGGATATGGCAGCTTGAACTAGCCAGATGGCTGCTGTTATGTTTTTTTAAGTTTTCTGGAAAATGCAATTTCAAACTCCATGTTCACAGTCACAGGTTATATGCAAATGCTGTCTTCAATTATTTTCTTTCATTCTCCTTCAGTTCTCTAATCACATTTTCTAAGATTAATATTTTAAAATAAATCAAGCTAATGTTAATATAAGTAACTTTTAGAAGTTTCTTATGATGCCCTTAAGAATTGGAAGCAGGAGTGTGTACCCTTGTTCCTCCAATACATTCACACATATCTTTCTTTCTTTAAATTATGCAACTTTCCAGTCTTTTGCAACACGTCCAGTCCGGTTTGAATTTCATTCAAACACTCCAGCCAAAACGAGATCCCTGCTTAACCTCTGGCCTCAGGCCCCTCCTCTCTCCACAGGTAATTACAAGCTACCCTGTAGATGTGGTGCCTCTTATCTTTCCAGCCTGGTTTTAAAAGCTTTTATGTACATAGTGTTGTTTTGCCTGTAGGGTTTTTTGACCTTGATTTTTGTTTGTTGCCAATTGGAATCATACTGTTTTTCTCACTTAATAGTATGTCTCTGAGATCTTTACCTGTCAATATAAATCAACCTCATTATTTTAGAGCCCACATGGTGGTCTATGCAATGTCCAAAACTATTAGCCATTCCCTTATTAATAGACATTAGATAGTTTCCTGATCTTTGCTGGTCCAAGCAATGCCACAATGAGCATCTTTATGCCTCATTTGCTAGGTCCTAGTGAAAGTGTTTCTCTAAGATAGATACCTAGAATCATCAATAATGCCAATCTACCCTCTGAAGGGGTTCTGCAAGTGTATATTCTCACCAGAATGTAACAGAGTCTTTGTTCCCCAACTCCTTGCTAAAAATAGTTATTATTAATTTTTCCATTTTTGCCAAACTAGTGGGTGAGGAACAGTATCTTGTTGTTTTAATTTGCATTTCACTGGGCTAGAACAGCTTTTCATATATTTATTGATCTTTTGTATCCCTCCTTCTGTAAATTTCATGTTCAATTTTCTATTAGGTTATTTGACTTTACCTTATTGATTTGTGGGAGTTATTTGTGTATCCCTGATACAGCCCCTTGCTTGCTACATACATTGCAAAAGTTTTCTTCTTCTCCAGCTCTCTACTCACCTTTGATTCCTTCTCTTTCCTCCTTTGAATTCTTTTTTGTCATTAGAGTCTTTGGCTACTTCGTCTTCATGTTGAAATCTATGCTTAGCTCCTCTTTCCTCTGATACCTGTGAATAGTTTACAATTGCCTAGCTTTTGGTCTTAGAGGTATCCTTTCGTGTTTTCTAACCAAGAGATCATAGGTCTGACACTGGCCTTATACCCACTGGGTCTTTTTGGTCAACTGGTAGACATCCTGAATTTAAGACTCTATTCCTCCCAGGCCTTGTGCTGTCCTGAGTAGTATGGGGTGGATCACATGGCCTGTGCCCCACTATTCCCATAAGCCAGTTCCTTAGCTCTCTATTTCAGGCTGTGAGAGAAGAGGCTGATATTTATGAGCAAATCACAATTAAAATACACTCAGTCATTATTATGACAAAATTACTGTCGCTCCCTAAACAGTTATAACTCTTCACCATTGCTTCCTGTTTTCTAGAACAGAATTAATTTAATGCTCTTGTTTAAGTGGAGAAAGACAAACCAGAAACATGATGTTACAGTCAATGTCCCTCCATCACCCCCCTACTCACATCCAAATGTATAGAAAGTTCTGTTGATTCCAGCTGCTAAAACTCTGGAGACCTGGGTGTGCAAAGTAAAAAGGTACAAAAAGAATACTGAGTGTTCAGAAAAGAGTCAGCAATAGGTTGGCACAGGTAAGGTGTGGAAGGAAATCTGGAGAGTGGAGAAATTTCAGAGGTAGGCAGAGAGAATAATCAGAACCTTGTAAGCCAGAGAAATGACTTTGAATCCAATTCCAAATGAAATGGGAGTTGTTGGAGGACTTTAATTTGGAGAGAAATATGCTCTAACATTTGTTTTCGAAAGATTATCATGGCTGTTCAGTGAAGGAAGGGTAATAGAGGGGTAAGAGTTTTGAAAGACATGATCAAGTGAAAATTCATGGTTATGAAGATTATGAGATATAATTATTGTTGATGTTATTATTATACAACAAGACTAGATATGAATCAGCATCATGATATAAAAATGTACTTCACAAAATGTGTTTCAAAACCACTAATTTGACAGGACATTTTCCAAAGTATTTTCACCAATAACCAGACATGACTGTTGAACTTAACGTATTTCGAGTTATTCTTTTGCTCAACTAGTATTTGTTGAATGAGTGAATAATGCCACCCAATTATGTCAATGTGACTTTAGAAATACCCCTTTATTCTACCTACTTCTTCTCTTCCCACAACCTTGGCTCACCATTTCCTACTTTGACTGCCTCAGCACCCTCCCTGCCAGCTTCCATTTCACCCATTTTTGCCCTCTCCCCAGAGAACGTCCTACATAGAGCTGCTCAAAAGGTTATTTACAAATATATCTCATCAATCACTCCTCCACTCATAAATCTTCCATGGCTCCCCATCATTTATTGTATGACAAAAGTCTGACTCCCTGCTGTGACATACAAACACCCTACTGCTCTAACCAGTCTAAATGGCCAATTGCTGAAATACGCCAGGTTATTTAACCTCCAATGCAGTTACACATGCTACTTCTCCTTGCTTAGAATGTCTTTCCTCACATCTTTGCCCAGCTGACTCATTCTTCAATAACCCAGCTCTGGAATAACCTTCTGGATGATGTCTTTCGTGGCTTCTTACCTTCCAGTAATCAACCTCTTCCTCCACTTAGCTAATTGTGTCCTTTGATTGCAGCTCTGTCATTTCACTTATCACACTGTGTCATGACCCTCCAGGGAGAACATGAGATTTAAGATCTCAGGGTCCATGTGCTGCTCTTATCCTGGAATTTAGCCAGATGCCTGGCATCAGGCACTCAAAGATTCTGGTGAACTGATTTCTATTGGTTTGAATTTTATTAGTAAATTGTTTCCATTTAAATTTGACTAATCTTTATTTTGCACCTACCATATGACAGAACTGGGGGAAGACCTATGAGATCAATTGTGAACAAAGCAGATAGACCTCTGCCTTTGTGGAACTTTCATCTAGAAAGAGAAACCAGCCTTGTACAAGTAATTGCAATTGAGACTGTCAACTCAACTGAAAGCTCCGTGAGAGCAAGGGCGTGTCTTTCTTCTAAACTGCCCTGTACAAAGTTTGAGTACACTTATGCATTCAAAACATATCATTGAATAAATGATTGGACTGATCAGATCCACCCCAACTCCTATAGATTAAGTTAATGCTTTGCAATTTTGTCTATTTGTTTTTTTAAATCCGGAATCCATTTCATGCAATGGATTACACCAGAATCTCTGGCTCTAATTTTAGGAGACAGAATGTTACAGGGCTAGCAGCCATCTGTTTCCTTTGAGCAAATCTGCAACTGTAAAGTGTGAATGCAGATTTTTATAGCATTTGTTGCATTTTTTATTATAAATTTTTTCTTTGCTTACCGAAAGAAATTTAGAAAATAAAAAAGGATCAAGAAGAAAATTAACATTACTTAGAGGTAATCTCTGTGAACATTTTAATGCTTTTCCTTCCAGTTTTTATCTGTGTGTGTAAAATGCATGTGTGTGTGTATACATGCACACACAGGGTGACTAACAAGTCTTGAAACATAGGCAAAAACACAATACATGGTTAATTTATAGTACACTATGATACTTAATAAAATAATAGTATCTGTATTTCCAGAATTTATGGTGTATATGACATGTTAATTGGCATGTGTTTGGTGGGTATATATTGGTAGCACTCTTCTGTTAGAGCTTAGAAGAGTCTATATGTTGCATCCTCCTCAATTTCACTCTCAGATGGTTTGTTACAATAAAGCAAGGGTTCTACAAAATTCTGTCAAACACAGAACAAATATTTGTACAGAGGCACAAAAACAATCCCACTACTTTTTCTGTAGCTCAGGGAACTCCACCTCCTACTTCCACTCCCCCAGAGCAGTCAGACTGACACCTACCATGGGCTGCAGAAACAGAAACATTTGGACACAGGATGCACCAGACTTGTGGTTGGGTTGGGTGATGGCCCTACGTGACGTGCAGATTTAGGACCAGTGGGACCCTGGACCTTGAATGTTGCACTGATGACATTAGGCAGCTGGGTTTGCCATACTGATGCAAGAGTGGTGGATCCCGTACAACATCCCTAATCACCTTGAATGTTAGTCCCTGCATCAATAACATTAATTTCTACCAACGTTTATGCTAATTAACACATCTCTGGTGTAGATGTTAACAATATTATAAGTGTCATTTAACCACTGTAACGGGAATAATTCTTGATATGCATACTTTAGACGCTAAACAACAGCCTGGAATTAAATTAAATTTAACCCACAAACTTCACACTACTTATACAGAAGTATTTTTAAAGTAAATTACCCTGTGGATATTATAAGCAATGAATAAATGTCTTTGAATTATGCACATTTATACGTAAATATCTATATTTGTTATATAAGAATTATATATGTGACCATACAGCTGTAAACACAGATATGCCTAAAAACAACAGATTTACATTATTAAATGCCAGCTTCAAATATGGTTTTGTTGCAAAATTAGTGTTACACAATTTCCAAAAATATCTACATTTCTGACATGCGGCTTTCTTCATTAGCTTTGTATCTTGAGCATTGTTTCCTTACCATGAATATTCTTCCAATACAAGATTTTTAAAAAGACTGTTCTCTGGGGCTTTTTTCCCCTAGATATTATACAGCCCATCTCCTAAAATAAGAAAATGACTACCATTTATTGTATACTTGCTATCTGTCAGAAACAGTGTTGGGAATTTTCAAACATCATCTCATTTAATGCTCACAAATGCAGCTCAGAGGATTGGTGCAACTTTCCTAAGTCCATATTCGAATGTTGTTCGAATGTTTTCAAATATCAGACACACCCTTATTATGCTAAACTGCCTTAAAGAGCTTTAGGAAAATTGATAATTAAGCAGCAAACATGGAATGTGCACTCTATTCTAGGCAGTCTGTGGAGCCATTTTTAAACGCTAACTTATTTAATATTTATTCTCTCTTATAGGTGAGAGTTTGTCAAAGGTTTTTTACAACCACTCTGTCCTTTGACACTTAAATCTGCCACCTGAGGTGGTTTCGTAGACTCAGAGAATCTCAGAGCCCTGCGGTCAGCTGTCCATGTGTTCTTCTAGTGCCCAGCCATCTCCAGAAACAGGACCTCACTGCCTGCTGAGACACCCACTCCCCTGCTGGCTTGACTGCTAAAGTCCTTTATTATGGTTAGAAAAGGAGGTGATAGCAATGTCAGAAGAGTGCCTGGATATCAGAGTGGCTTTTCTTGATGATGTCCAAACTTTTGGCTTTCAACCTTGTGGTGTCCCAAGCTGACCAAACACCATCTCTCCTTATAGCAACTTCTTCCCGTGATCAGATGGGACCCACTTCAGTGTAGAGATTAGAATGCTGGCTTTGGAATGACACATCTGTTTTGTGCCCCACTGGCCTTAACTCGGAGTTGGCAGCTCATTTTTGCTCTGAGTCTTGGTCTTCTCAGAAGTAAGATGGAGATACCAATACTTTTCTTTGAACGTTCTTTCCAAATTGAGGAAAAATGTATGTGATGCTCTAAGGACGGTGCTTAGGCAGTATAGATGCTCAATAACCAGTTGCTAACACTTAGAGTTACTAGTAAGAACATGTTTGTCGTTTATTCATTCCATAAATATTTATCAAACACCTACTAGGTTCCAGGTTCTGTAATAGTTGTTCAATGGTCGCTTGGTAGTTAAAAAATCCTGAGTTAATCAGAGGAAAAAGCTTTAGGAATAAGACGATGGATCCTCCCTTCCTCCATCTTTCATGGGGAAGACCATCTATTTAATGTCCCCAAATTCTTGTATGAGTTTCCGAGTGCTGCCAAAACAAATTACCCCACACTTGGTGGCTTACAACAAGATAAATTCTTTTCTCTTGTAGTTCTGGAGGTTAGAGTCCAAAATCAAGATGTCAGCAGGGCCATATTCCCTCTGAAGGCTCTGGGGGAGAATCCCTCCTTCCCTCTTCCCAGCTCCTGGTGGCTCCTGGTGTTCCCTGGCTTGTACTAGCATAACTACATTCTCTGCCTCCACCTTCGCGTGACCTTCTTCCCTGTGTCTTTTTTTGTCATCTCCTTTTGTATCTTTTATAAGGACACTTGTCATTAGATTTAGGGCCCATTCTAATCCAGGATGATTTTATCTTGAGATCCTTACCCTATTTACATCTGCAAAGACCTTTATTCCCACTATCGTCACATTCCATGGTTCTAGGTGAATATATCCATTGGGGGCCACTGTTCAACTCACTACACCGTGGATTCCCAATCTCTGTCGTCTGGAAAATGCTGTAAAACTCTACCAAGTTCAAGCATTTGAGTATGGAAAAGAGTGGAAAGAAATGGGATAGACTATCATCATTATAATAAAATCATGCTCACTGGGTTTTTTTAATTAAATCACAATACCTTCCAGCTGTATCTCCCTGAACAATGCTTTAAATCCAGAAAGATCTGCATTTAACTTGCTTCTCTGCCCCTTAACTTGATGTGAGAGTTTGGGCAAGTGATTTAACCTCCATGGGATTCAGGTATCTTGTATATAAAATAAGAATATGATGCTGAGGTACAGAGTTGTGAAGATTAAATGACACCACGCATGTAAAATACCGAGTCCCCTGACAGACACATAACAAAGGCTTAGTATATGGGGGATGGTTTTGTTCCCTGCCTTTTCTGACTTACATTTCCAGTCTGGATCTCTCTCACAGGCCACAGACAGATAATCGCATCCACTGAGTGTAGATATAACTTTAATTCTCAGAAAGCGATTTATTTCCTCTATTTCGAAGTTCATGTGAGGCAGCTAACCTTGTGCCCATGTTCTGCCAAAAAACTGTGAGCCTAATTCTGTCATCTTTAGAATTTCCATCCATTTCTCCAAGGCCTTTCTCTTGGCCTGTCTGGAATTCATTTAATCACTCTTGCATGTAACAGCTCCAACCGGCCAGGATATTGGCTCATTCTTGTGTCTTGCAGGCCCCACCACACACCTGAAATGTGGGGGGCTCAGTACATGTTCACTGTGGCTTCTAATTTCAAGTGGCTAAAAGGTGTCCATCCCCCATGTCCATGTCCTCTTTCTCTCAAAGTTGAAAACTTGTATTTCCTTCTGTGTTCTTCATATAACGTGTTTTAAATCCCAGACAACCCCCTTCCTTAACCTTGCACTTGCAGTATGCCCCTCTATTTTTTTCTGTCCACTTGTTACTGAGTGAAGTCCAGAATTATCATTGGACTGGCTGGACACCAGATGCAGCCCTGCCTTTCTCCACCTGTTCTGTGCCCGTGAGAGGCTGCTGGGAATAGTCTATCTCTCCTGGCAGCCATGCCCTTGGGCTTGAGGTTGTGTGTGAGCATTGTTGTGGAGAGGAGAGGGCAGCAATGGCAAGACATTGAAACCAGCAAGAGAGTGAAGGTGGAGGTGTTGTTTTCCTGAGTCCTTTCTGACTGGGTTGCCCTCTACCAAAGCCCCAGCTTTGTTAGGCATCCTCTCCATGCAATTCTCTCTTTGGAGGCCGGTACAACTCTGTCTCCTTGTCCCTTTGGACCCATGAGTGGCAATGGCTCCCCACTGTTGCCAGCACCCAGAACTGAAACATCCCGTGCTGCCCTCCTTAAACCCTGACCACATCATTGCAAGGGGTCCCTTTCCTAATCACTCCTCAAACTTCCAAACTGGAGTATGCCTTCTTTTTGCTATTTGGACTCTGGCAGACATAGAGACCTTCAAAATGAGATTCTGGGGTTAAGATGCTCAAATATTTACAAACAGACAAGCAGCCTCTTCTTGGTGGGCAGACGGAGCAGGGAGAGTCTGTGTCCTGCAAAGCCATTGTGATTATGAAATTATCACAGTGAGGCATAGGGCAAAGTGCAAGTGCAGAGCAAAGTGTCGACAGAGCCAAGAAAACTGAAAACACTGAGACGTGGCTCTATAGCTCTCCCTTGTTTCCAGAGAAGCTGACCTTTTTGGACTTTTCACTCACATGATCAAAATCAAATGCTTTATTGCTTTAGTTACTATAGACTGGAGTTTCTGTTATTTGTGTTGCCCCACCCCCCCACCATGCTCACACCTTTAAGTCACATAAAAGAACTTCTATCAGTATTAGCAAAGGATCAGAGCAATGGAAGAAGAGAAGGAAGAAAGGAGAGAAAAAAGAAAAAAAAACGATGTGAGAAATTAGAAGACTTGCCCAAGCTCCCAGAACTGGTAAATAGCAAAACTTAAACCAGACTCCGAACCCACACCTGTCCGTCTTTTCGGCTGTCCACACTTGCCCCTTTCATCGAGTGTAGATTGCCCCTGTAAGTACTACCAATTCAATCTTGACTGAAAACTTTCTTAGGGTTCTTAAATCCTTAAACAAACAACTGTAATGCAGAGATCGGAATCCGAAATGGTCTTTTTCCATTTGCAACTTTCAAAGGATGGCTCGGTTTACTGTAATTTCTCCATGTGGGCAGCATCCTCCTTGGTACAGTGCAACAAACACTTAATCTCTGAATACTACTCTGTATCTCTGGCTCTCTCTGTAAATACCCTCGCTACCTTTGAAGGAGGGCAGCAAGTACTTAAGATCTTGGAAGAAAGTCCCCTTAATTGACTCCTTTGAATAATGAGCAATTATTATCTTTTCATGAGGAATATCCTGGGCAGTATCCCATAATGGGAATTGACAAGATCTGAGAAGAGTCTAAAGTCAGGTCTTCTAAACTATCGCTGCTCACAATTAGCAGAGACATGATCATTAACAAGTTCCATTTCCGCTACTTAGAAGAGGAATACGTGTTGGATTCTCTCAGGAAATCGCGTCAATGAGTCACGCAGAGAAACTTTGAGCCAGCCAGGGACAACCGGAGGCAGGTGTTGTAATGCAGACGGCACTCCCTTAGGAGACAGAAGAACCTCACTCAAATCTCAGGACTGCCAGTGACCTTGGGCAAGCCATAAAACTTCTGAATCTCAGTTTACTCATCTGTAAAATGGGGATACATTAAATTTTGACAACCACACGAGGACCTTTTTCATTTTGAAAAATGCGATATAGATGCAACTTATTCTCTTTATCAGCATCATCATTGTCAAAGTGATAATAGGTAGTAGCACGGCTCTGGTTTCTGCTTTATCTTTTTGCTTGATTATTTGGTTTTGATGTTTGCTTCTATTACACATCTTAACTCCAATTATCTTAGGCATAGCAATTCAGTAAAAAAGCAACTCACTATGATTTTCTCCCCCTTTCTCTGTTTCTCCTCCTCTCCCTCTTTTCTTTATTCTTCCTCCCTGCCTTCCTTTATGTTTCTCAATTCTCGTACTGAAATGGCCAAAATAATTTCTCTACATTTTCACCAATATCAAACATTGTTTCAGTTAGCTTTTGCTAAAGTGATCTTGTGTAACAAACCATCCTGAATTCAGTGGAATACTTGGCAATGTAAAATCAATTTCTTGCTCACATGTCTGTGTGCTGGCTGGAGTTTGGTTAATCCAGGCTGGGCTTAGCTCAGCTGGGCTCCAAGATATGAGTCAGGTTTAGATGTGCTCCACCATCTCTCATCATCCTTGAACTAGCAGTTACTCAAGGCACATTCTTATAGTGGAAGGCAGATGTGCAAGAGCATAATTCCTACCATTGGACACATATCATACCATTGCTCAAATAGTGTTTGATAACATCCCATTGATTAAATCACGTCATGTGGCCAAGCCCCAAGCCAAGGGGTGAGGAAGTATCCTCAACCCACCACAGGGTCAAAGCTGATCACATGGCAAACCCAGCACCAATGGAGTGGGAAGGGATTAAGTATTTGCTGAATTACAGTCTACTGTATAACAAATAATATCAGTTAAAAATCTTTGCCAAACTGATACTACTAGGTTTCATTTGCATTTCGTTCATGACTTCTAAGAAAAAACTTTATATGATCTTTTTTCTTAACATTTATTGCATTTCATCTTCTGTGAATTACTCTTTCATGTTGTTTCTGTGGGGTTATTTCTCTTAGTGAGTTGTTAGAGAACTTATAAACTAAGGATATTCATCCTTTTATTTATCAAGGAAAATTATTGTAGGTTATCCTCTGCTTTGTAATTTTGTGTGTAGTGCTTTAATATACAAATTAATTTTTTTCTATGCTCAATTCTGTGACTTTTTAGTTTGTGATTTCTGCCTTAGATATACTTAGAAAGATCTTCCCTGTTACAAGATCATATACCTATGTTTTCTTCTAGTTCTACTTGGTTTTCATGCTTTTACAACATACATCGGTATTGTGTATGTATATATACATTTTTTTTCTTCTAGTATAGATTTGAGAATGTGTTCTTTTATATTTCCAAACAAATAACCATATTTTATGTCTAAGATGAGCTTTAAAGGAGTTATTCACCAAAGGAGTAAATAAGCTGAGTCGGGGATGGTGTGTGTGTGTGTGGGGGGGGGGTGGGTTAAGGGAAATAAGGTCACCCAGAGCACAAGGGACCACATGAACAAGGCAGACCTGGTGCAGAAGCGTGTGCTGAGGGGGCTTAGATGTTCACAACCCCCTTGTCAGGAGTTTGGTATGGGGTAGTGGGGAGAGAGGCCAGGGGCTGAATCACAGTGGATTTAAGGCCATGGTGAGGACTCCAAGGTTTACTCCAAGAACAATGGGCAACCTCATCTGCTCCATGTTTATGTTAGTCACTCCTGACTCCAAGGGCCTCTCCAGCAGGAAGCAGGTTAGAGATCCAGCCCCAAGAGAACAGTCTATTCTTAGCAGCCAGCGTCTCTCTTTTTACTAAGAGAGAAAGAAAGAGGCCTCTGTTACCTGCTGGGCCACTCACCAGACCAAAACCTTGGCTTGGAGGAAGCAAGAACCCAGAGGAGCTGCTGCCAGGAGTTAAGTGGGGGAGCAATCCATGTGATGCACCAGGAAAGGAGGTCCACCCCCAGGGCAGCCAGGGAAATCTGCACATCATCCTGACAGCCTGAGATCAAAAGGCCCATATCAAATGTGGAGGAAAAACTCTTCTGAGAAAAGTGATGCTTCCGGGATATTAGCTTGAATTCAATCAAAGTGCAATGTCCAGGATGAGCCCCTCAGGAGAAATTCACATCAGGACAAGCAGTTCCCAAAGAGGCCAGTGGTTCCATTCAAAAAGCTTTAATTGAGGACTGGTATGGGCTGACAGCTAAGCTGAGAGCTCTGGGGCTGCAGGGGAACAAAACAAGATTCCTAACCCCAGGAAGTTCACAGTCTGGTCAGACAGACGGGTGTATATACAAATCACATTGGGGCTTATGCTCAAACTGACATCTAATAAAAACACTATAGGAGTAAGCAAGAGAGACAGAGAGGGAGAGAGAAAGACAGATTTATTTGAACCAGGTAATCAGGGTAGCCTTCCTGGAGGCAGTGGGATTTAGGCAGGCCTAGATTCATTCTCAGAATGAAATAATAATGATTACACAGCCAGGGTAGGCTACATAATTTGTGGGGGCCAGTGCAAAATGAAATTATGAGCCTCTTGTTCAACATGCAGAAAGATAAATGCCATTAAAGACACTAAAAGGAAAGCTTTTTCTTTTTTCCATGGCCTCTCTTTCAACTTGTCATAGTTCTTTTTATTTGCCACTTAGTGTCATTCTCAGTAAATAAAAATTAAAATGATTAGCATGAATTTTCCCATTTATTTTCATATTGTGCAATGCCAGTTATAAATGTAAATATAAGAGCATCTATCTCATATTCAGAATCACCAAAATTACACAATTCGTCTTTTATAACTCCTACGTACATATGTATTTTGTTCTTACCACAACAGTGGAAATGATGCACAAAACTATCTCACTTCTTTACACACGCACATTCAACCAACACTCTCTACGTTAGTCTTATAGTTAAGTAAGGAAGAGCAGAAAGGCACAGGGGCTGTGGGTGTTCCCATCTTTGCCTTTCCGTCTATGTCATCATTTTTAGTGAAAGTAGTTGGCTAGTTCAGGGAAGTAACAGGAGTTGGAAAGGATGTGATAGGGTTCCTTGATCTTTTGTGTTTCTTTGAATGGCATTGCCCTATTTCTGTGGTGGAAGCAAGTTGTGGTTCGAGCAGAAAGCATGATTCTGCACTGTCAGCACCTCTGCTTATTCAAAGACGTACCTTGTATTGGCTTCGAGTCTCATTGAACTCCCAAGCAATGTGAATCCACTGGAATTCTGTGCTCCTGGAGGTTTGCAATGCTATATGTGAACGGGGTGACAAGGAATGGTGGGCAGACATGGTGGACAGCACTCATGTCCTCTACTTGTGGGCATGCACTATTATCCTACTGGACTTCGCTTACAAAACACGAGTTCATAGATAAGATTATTGGGAATTTCAAGAAAGTGACAGTGGAACATTACCCAGGCAAGGTGCTTTTCTGAGAATCAGGCTCCGTGTGACCCCACAGGTCATACGTGCATGAAGCTGGCTCTAACAACAGCTCTTACTGTTTGAACAAGCACTTAGACTTGGCACTGTGATGAGTACTCTGTATAAATTATGTGGATGATAACTGAGGTTCGGGAGGATAACTTCCTTGACTGAGATCTCACAGCTGGAAGATGGCAGAGCTGGACTCAAACACCTGAAGCCTGACCCCAGAGCCCAAACCCTGGACCTCTGCTCTCTCTTCACCGAGATAGAACAGATAGCAGAAAGGCCTTCCAGACTGAGTGGGGACAATGCGAGCTTGGGGTGCGTGCTTCTGCATTAATCAACTGTAAAGGGATTCATGCATTTCTCATTTAATCTATACCTTCTAGAATATTTGGATTAAACTGGCATTTGAGCAATTTCTTGCAGTACAGTGGAACTATTTTTTTCTTTCTTTTTTTTTTTTATGTGAGGAAGGTTAGACCTGAGGTAACATCCGTCGCCAATCCTCCTCTTTTTGCTGAGGAAGATCAGCCCTGGGCTAACATCCGTGCCCATCTTCCTCTACTTTATATGGGATGCCACCACAGCACGGCTTGACAAGTGGTGCATCAGTCCGTACCCAGGATCCAAACCTGCAAACCCAGGGCCACTGGAGCAGAGCACGCAAACTTAACCACTAAGCCACTGGCTGGCCCATCTTTTTATTTTTTTTTATTGCAGTAACATTGGTTTGTAACATTGTATAAATTTCAGGTGTACATCATTATACTTCTATTTCTGCATAGATTACATCATGTTCACCATCCAACGACTAATTACAATCCATCACCACACACATGTGCCTAATCATCCCTTTCGCCCTCCTCCCTCCCCCCTTCCCCTCTGGTAACCACCAATCCAATCTCTGTCTCTATGTGTTTGTTGTTGTTTTTATCTTCTATTTATAAGCGAGATCATACAATATTTGACCTTCTCCCTCTGACTTATTTCGCTTAGCATAATACCCTCAATGTCCATCCATGTTGTTACAAATGGCTGGATTTCATCATTTCTTATGGCTGAGTAGTATTCCATTGTGTATATACATACCACATCTTCTTTATCCATTCATCCCTTAATGGGCACTTAGGTTTCTTCCAAGTCTGGGCTATTGTGAACAATGCTGCAGTGAACACAGGGGTGCGTGTATCTTTACTCATTCGTGTTTTCATGGAACTATTTTTTTTCTTTCTTCCTTTGGAAACCATTCTATTCCCACTCAGAGAATCCCATTAATTTACCAAGGCTTAGATGCAACAGTGTTTGGCCTGTAAGTTTGCTGGGAGAATCAAAGGAGAGAAGCCATGAAAAGGTCATGGTGATTCTTAACACAAAATAAGTGCTATATAAATAAGAGGTAATGTTTTACATTTACTGTTTCAAGAACAAATAAGTGGCCCAAGCCAGGCAGTCAAAGCCCTCCTTGGAACTTTAACTGAAACTCTTCATAAAAATTCTCTCTCGTTCTTTGGGATCATAAGCCATAATAATCAAGGAATTCTATAGCTTCTGGGAGCCATCTTGCCCCTATATGGAGAGAGTTGGTTTAAGAACAAGGCCAAGCAGAGATAAGCAGGGCTGAATGTGGAGAAAAAGAGAGAGAGAGAGAAAAGATCAGATCACACTTTTGAACTCCTATATCTAGCCTTACCTGAAGCTAACCCTCTTGGATTTCCAGGCACATTCCTTTGTCTCCCTTACTTAGTTTGAATTGTGTTTTTGTCACTTGCAACCTATAAAAGAGTTCTGATTAATACTGGAGAATTTGCTATAGGAACACACTAGTGTCCACACATGCAAAGTTACATAGAGAGCTGTAGTCATTTGTTCATTCATTTATTCATTATTAAATGAATCAACATATTAAACAAGTCAACATATTTTTGCTTTTCAACCATGTCCTTGGTATGTGCTGGGTGGAATGTATTCAAAGTTCTTAGGGAAGTCTGAGATGCTAATGAATCGTGACACATTCCATAGTTGGGCAGTCAAACATCCCAGTTTGCCAGGAATGGTGCTAGTTTTACACCTGTTGTCCTGTAATAATTATTAATAGCATCCCTTTTACTCTCACAAGAGTCTTGGTCTGTAAGACAAATCATACGGTCTCATACTAGGATGACATTGTACAGAAGAAGCAGTGACAGCTGAGGGAAAAGAACATGTAAGAATGTAAGTTACACATGAGCAGGGGTTCTACATGTTCTGTTTTCTGCTCTGTCCTACAACAATGCCTGGCGTACAGCAGAGGCTCGATAAACATTTCTTGCCTGAATGAGTAAAATACAGCCTGGGGAGTCGGTGCAAAGAAGGTTGCACTAGATTTGAGACGCGAAGGCTGGGGAAGGGTTTTCATGTGAAAATAGGCAGAAGAAACGGCATTTGCAAAAGTAAAAGGATGTGACAAAGCATGCCTGTTTAGGGGGCTAGATCAGTCTAATATTGCAGGACCACTCACAGTTCAAGCTGGGAAGTGACTGAAGGTGAAGTCATCGGAAGATGGAACCCCAGAACCTAGAGAGTTTGTCCTAGGAAAAAGTGTGAAGTGTCATCCGAGGATAATGGCAAGATATAGGGAGTTTTAAGCATGTGAGTGCTTTGCATGTTAAGGAAGATCATTTTGGCTGAAGTAACAAGAAGGACTCAAAGTGAGAAAAAATGGAATCAGGAAGACTTGCTAGAAGACTGTGAGAATCTAAGGCTTTGCTTGACCTGCTGCTCCTTGAGGAAGTTTTCACAAATCTCTGGCAAAATGACATCACTAAAGACAAAGCAGAATTCATTTGATTCAATGAAATTCAATACATTCAATGGAAATACATTTTGAAAGCATCATTTAAAAATTTTTTTCCAACATTAAATCTAGTGATATTTAGAAATGCTGGTGATAGTGGATGGTGTGCTTTTAAAATGTTGTTATTTGGCAAAATAAAATGCTGCCAGTTCTATGTCATAGTGACCTACACAATGCTACAATCCCTATAATTTGGGAGGAATTGTTATGCATCTGTTAAATCACTAAGTTTATTCCCCCCGGTCTAAGGAAGAGTTGGTACATTCTTGAACTCAGGAATTGACAGCAGGGTTGCAAATAAGGGGATAGGTGTTAGGAGGTATTTAGGACATAAAATGACTTGTCAATGGTTGATTCTATATAAGAAGTAGGACAATTCTACTTCAATTATCTGGATTCTTCAAGAGCAGGTAAAAGTTTTTATTCCTCGTTCAAGTAATGCAAATAATTCCCTCATGTATTTGTTTTCTTATGTAGCTATTTCCCTCAATGAAAGTATCATATTCTTTTTCCTTGTGGAATATAAATATTTCCATCTCTTGGATGAATAAGCAAAAAAGTGATATATAAAGCCATGCTTACACATATCATCTGGCACTATATATTCCAGGAACAAGACACATTCCTTTTTCATGCAATAGCATGCCATTTGATATATATTGATTTATGTAAACACTCAGGAAAGCAGAGTTCAGTTTAAATTTCTGAATAATTTCTTCACTCTTTAAAGGAAGTATCTTTCAAAGATATGGCCCAGGGGCCAATATTTATCTTTCAGAGTTCAGTTTTAGTTAGCAGAGAAAGGTTGCTGCTGCTAAATCTTCAGCTCTTATGATCTCTGTTTTGGGATCATGCAGCTTTATTGGAGCAAATAGGCAAGTTTCGGCTCATCTCACCCTCCGCCCCCCTCGCTACCTAACCTAGCTCTCTGCAATTTCCTTGGTAAGGCAAAGAGGGAATCATGTTCATTAAATTATTATTATTAACTGGAAGACCCGCTTTGACATGAATCAATTCTCCATCTGAGAATCCCCATACACTTGTCAATCATCTTTTGGAGTGGGATATAGATGCCAAGTGTTTTTGTTTTGTTTTTTCTGATGTGTGGAGAATAGGCAGCTGAAACTTGAAACTTATTCACATGAAGACTCCTACCCAGAAGATCATGGCAAATAATGCAAGACAATCTGGAGAAAGTTAAAAAAATTAGAGGGATAATTTTTTCTTCTAAGTCAAATGGGACAGAACAACAATTGTGCAGCTGTAGCGATCAAAATGATGGGAAAGTGAAGCCCTATTCAAATTTGGGGTGACACTTGTGGGCTGAGGCAGAGAGGAGGGACCATGACCAGAGACTGCGAACACACCCTTGAGAGTGGAGGCGAGCACTGGGGGAGAGACCAAGCAGAGAAGATGAGATAAAGTCCCAACCAGGAAGCAGAATTGGTGAGAGTTCTGAGTTCACAAGAGGCAGCAAACACAGTGGCCATCAACATGATCTAAGATGAAGAAATGGCATGGGCCCAGACACAACTGAGCCTGGATACCATGAAAAATCCTGCTCCAAAGGTCCAGGACTCAGGAGACTCTGTCATCTGTAAAAGGAATAAAAGTCATGAGATAGAGGTTAGCAGAGAAATTCAGGGTCATGGGGTAGGGGGCAGAGAAAAGATCAGCAGGGACTCTGGTGGTAGAAGAATTGGAAGTACGAGATCAGTTTCTAAGATGAGTGTCCAGACCCACTCCAGGATTCTAATGGCCCCTTCAAATGGGCTTCCCAACAGAGGCACTATGAAATGGCACTTCTTCCTGCCCATTGGTGCCTTCGGGGATCTCTGCAGGTACCTCCTTTATCTGTTTGTCACACCACATCACTCCCCCTTGATATCATGGCTTTGGGTCTTTCACTTGGGAGCCATTCTCATTTTTCTGCCTGACTCCTTTGATTTGATTCTTCCCTACCATACTCTACCTGGTTTCTCTCTCACCACCACCCCAGCCACTAGATCCAAAGCTATATGAGGCCAAGATCACTTCTGCCTTTTTCCCTGTTTTCTTTCCTAGTGCCTCGTGTGGTACCTAGCAGAGTGCCTGGTGCATAGTAATATTTGTTGAATGGAAGAATGAGTGAATTATTGTATATTTTGACATTATTTTTTATACTAGATTTGATATCCCTGCTAGAATAAAAAAAGGTACCCCCTCTACTGCCTCTTTCCTTGGCATACGTGCCCTGTGTTTCCAGCTTGGACTCCTTTTTCCTCTCCTTGATATCCTTCAACACTCTCTTATTTATCACCTCCTCCAAGAAGTCTTCTAGGTCCCTAGTCATTCTATGTCTTTCTCTGGGTTGTTATCAATATACTGTATTCTACCTTTGACCTCAAAAATTTTGAATTATAAGCATATACATGTTAGCCTCCTGCTTTTATACAGTGAGTCCCTTGCCCTCAGGACTGTGTGTGATTCATCTGAGAGACAGTGTGCCCAGTGATTGGTGAAGTGCATTGTCTTTAGAACTCTAGGTTCAAATCCTGACTGGCTAGGTGACTCTGGGCAAGATACTTTACCTCTCTGTGATTTAGTTTCCTCATTTATAAGTTGGGTTTGAAAACAGTGTCAGTCCTCTGGTGCTGGATTTTACATAAATCACTTAGAACAGTGTCTGGCACATAGTGGCACCATATCAGTGTCAGCTGTTATTACCTTTACTCCTAATTATTGCATCACACTTGGCACCCAATCACTCGATATGTATCTGAACATAATGGGGGAGGAGGAGGAGGAAACACAAAGCAGTAATAAAATATCATATTGGTTTCCTAGGGCTGCCTAAGAAGTACCACAAACTGGTTGGCTTAAAACAACAGAAATTTATTGTCCCAGTTGTGGAGACTAGAAGTTCAAAATCAAGAGGTCAGCAGGGCTGTGCTCTGAGACTCTGAGTAGAATCCATTCTTGTCTCTTCCCAGCTTCAGAGGTTTCTGGAAACCCTTAGTAAACCTTGGCTTGTAGCTACATCACCCCAGTCTCTGCCTCTGTCTTCACATGGACTTTTCCCCTGTGTCTGTGTCTCAGTGTCTGTGTCCAAATTTCCCTCTTCCTATAAGAGCACCAGTCACATTGGATTATAGGTCATTCTACTCCAGTAGAAACTCATCTTAATTAATTATATCTGCAGTAAGGTACTGGGGGTTAGGACTCCAGCACATCTTTTTGGAGGGCACAGTTCAAACCTTAACAAACACTCCCACTTGGATAGCACCTTATAGGACACATATCCCTACTCAGGAATCCATTATTTTGTCTGATCCTCCCAACTAACCTTCGAGTTAGGCATTCTTCCCAGTTTCAAATGAGGAAAGAGAACACAGAGGCTAAGATCTTTCCCAGGGATCCAAACTACTAAATGGCATAGAAGAATGCAAACTTGTGTTTCCTGACCCTCCCTCCTGGAGAATCCACTCCTCCACCGTGTCTACTAACTCAGTCAGTCTATGCAGAAACAGATACTGAGCTCCAGCCCTGTGTCAGGCACTGCACTGCCTGCTGTAGGGATTCAAGGAGTGAGGTAGACACCCTGAATGCAAGGCCCTTGTAATTGATGACAGGTGCTGGCAAATCAAAGGAGACACGGTTCTGGGGTTAAAGTGAAGTCAGACCCTACATGTGGGTGTGGTCAGAGACAGCTTCCAAGAGGAGGTGGCTGGGATTTCTTCCCCTCTCTTCTTCCCTTCAGTCTATCCTACTTTCCCTTTCCTTCTCTTCTTCCTTCCTCTCTCATTCACCTCACTCTTACTTTCCCTCTACCCTTCTCTTTCATCTTTGCTTTGTGTTTTTCTCTGTACACATACATTTTGAAACTATTGACATATATCCCATGTCTAATTATTTTCAATACATATTTCTTGGGAAAGTACTATCTTAAGGCTTTTCCAGGATGTTCTATTCATTCTTCCCCATTTAATTAAAGCCATACTCCTAAGTAGTGGAGTCCTTATTTTATAGACAAAGAGACACACTCAAAGGATTACTTGAGTGCTCAAGCCAACCCAGCTGGCTCAATGGTTTGAGGGATTCTAAGCATTCCAAGTTCTCCCCTCCTTCATGCTACTCTCTCTGGTAAGAAAAGACTGAGTGATTTGACACCAAAAGCCAAGGCAACAAAAGCAAAACTAAACAAGTGGGATTACACCAAACTAAAAAGCTTCTGCATAGCAAAGGAAATCATCAACAAAATGAAAAGGCAGCCTACGGAATGGGAGAAGATATTTGCAAATCATGTATCTGATAAAGGGTTAATATGCATAATATATAAAGAACTCATACAACTTGAGTGAAAACAATCTGATTTTAAAAATGAGCAGAGGAACTGAATAGACATTTTTCCAAAAAAGACATACGAACAACCAACAGGTACATGAAAAGATGCTCAACATCACTAATCATCAGGGAAATGCAAATCAAAACCAAAATGAGATATCACCTCATACGTGTTAGAATGGCTATCATCTAAAAGACAGGTATTGGTGAGAATGTGGAAAAGAGGGAACACTTGTGCACTATTGGTGGATGTGGAAATTGGTGCAGCCACTATGGAAACCAGTATGGAGGTTCCTCAAAAAATTAAAAATTGACCTACCATATGATCCATCAATCCTACTCCTGTGTATATGGCCAAAGGAAATGAAAACAGGATATCAAAGAAATATCTACCCTATCATGTTCATTGCAGCATTATTCACAATAGCCAAGATATGGAAACAACCTAAGTGTTCATCAGTAGATGAATGGATAAAGAAAATGTAATATAGATATACATATACACACACACACATAATGGAATATTACTTAGCCACGAGAAAGAAGGAAATCCTGTTATTTATAACAACATGAATGGGCCTTGAGGACAATATGCTAAATAAAGTAAGTCAGACAGAGGAAAACAAATACTGCATGGTGTGACTTACATGTGGAACCTAAAAAAAAAAGAAGTCAAATTCATAGAAACAGAGAGTAGAAAAGTGGTTGCCAGGGCCTGGGAGGTGGGGGAATAGAGAGAGGTTGATAAAAGGGTACAGGCTTCTACCTAAAAGCTGAATAAGGTCTGAGGACTTAGTGTAAAACATGGTGACTATAGTTGATAACACTGTATTAAACACACACAAAAAAAGACTGTGAGTCACAAAGTTACACAATACTCTACACACGCTTTAGCATCACTCCTGAGATTACTTCCTTTCAGGAAACACAGGAACCTTGAGAGAAACATGAGGTTGTTTCAACATCTTCTCTCCCTTGCCCCTAAGTCACTAAGATGGATCTTAGCATTTAAACTGTGTGCTTACTTATTCAGTGCAAGTGGCAGTACATGAAAGTTAGTCCTGAAGGAATTGACTCACCAGACCTTTCCGGATCCTCAGTGGGGACTAACCACTCAACATTAACAACTCAGTTCACTGCTCAGCGTTAGCACTAGTCTTAGAGTGACTAGGGAAAGCCACATGCTGCGTTGTTTTCTCCAGGAGTGAAAGTGGATGACCAACAGTCTCTAGTCTTCAGCAATTTTCTTTCTCAGTGAGCAAAGCTTCTTTGAACTCTGTGGAAACTGGAAACATCACAAGGAAGAATGGATGTTTCCTGTAAAATTAAAAGACCATATTCTGCTATTAAAGCAAGTACACTGAAAGCATTTCTTTTTCCCTACTGTGTTGGAAATTTATTGAATAAAATCTGTTGTAGTGAACAAAGCATAATCAGCTTTACCTCATTTCTTAAGAACAATGCCATTATTTTTCCTCTTTGGGGGTGTTTTAAATGGTTCCTCAATATTTAAAGTGACGTACAATCATCTGTGAAATCAACTATGTACTGTCAGAACATAATAGACAAAAGAAAATGCTGGGAATATTCATCATTTCAGGTATTCATATTACACAACTTATTTCAGGGTATATCATTGCTTTTCAATATTTCATTTTTGCTATCAGAATGTAGGGTAGCCTTAAGCATAATTCAGGCTTAGATGTTATCATTTATCAAGAAGAATCATTATTTTATTTTTAGTGTGATTTACCATCAGGATAATCTTATTGAACCTACTATTTTTAAGCCAACTGTATTTCATTTTAGGGATTATGGTTTGGCTCTTTATTTTGCTCAGGAATACATTTTTCAGGCACATGGCTCTATAAAATAGTAGAAAGTGTAATATGCTTGCAACAGGTTCTTTGAATTTATACAAGAAAGATATATACAAAAGAATATAGAGGACCATAGGATTGGTTGTGTTTCTAGAATTTAAGATCCGAAAGCAACCTTGGACTGACTGAATCTGAAGCTGTTGTTTTGTTGATAAGGTGACAGAATCAGATTGGTTAAGTAAGAGTCTTACTACATTTTCCTTGCTAGTGGAGGAAGAAATAGAATATAAAAATGGAAATTGATTTCACTTATTAAAAATTATCTTAAATATATTTTTACCACTCTCCCCTCCTACATTACTGAAAATGAAGGAGTAACATAGAGGAATGCATATGGCAATGGTGAAAAGGAAAACTTGAAGAAGGAGATGTGGCAGACAGTGGATGAATGGATGGGTGGAGGATGGATGGATGGAAGGATGGTTGGATGGATGGATGGGGGTTAAATAGATGGATGGGTGGATAGACGGATGGATGGTTGGATGGATGAAGAATTGGAATAGAAAACTTCACACCAGCTTGAAAGTTATTTTCCCTGTACTCTTCCTGAGCATTTATACAGAAATACCTGGTGTGTATGAAAAATATTTGCCTAAAACCTTTTTATTATGTGCACACAATCAAGCCTTGCCATCTCTCTTGACTAAGTCTAAGCTTTCTGATAGCAGTAGATTTATTCTGTGTAGATTTGCATCTTTCTCCTCTGACATCTTGTCTTTTCCTTGTTGTCTTTCTTCATGTGTATCTCTGTGTGGTTTCATTTCAGAACGTAAAATCTGCAGTTGTTATAACCTATCATGTGTAACTGGGCACACCCCATCTTAAATACATTGAGCAGCCTACATTATGCTCATATCAAGGACAATTATCCCTCAGACTTTTTGTTTTACAGCCCAAAAACCATTAGATTAGCAATAACATCCCTCACACAGACAAATAAAATGAGGAGCATGAGACAGATAACCTGGTGTTGTTTCCTGAACTGCACCAAAATGGAAACTGGGCATTTATATCATATTTTCAGATGTTAGACATGAAGCATGCCTCCATGATAAGTGGATTCAGAAGCAGGTGAGGGCAGAGACCATCTTGTGGGCCAGATACTGTCTGACCCCTGGGCGAACTCTTCTCTGTGAACACCCCTTGGACTTCAGCCTCCTGTCCTGAATGTTTCCTCCTTCCAGAAGAAGGATTTTCTACTGGACCCTTCCCTGACTGCATATTCACTTGGCCTCTAACGTACTTTTCATTATTAGTACCTGGTCCTTATTTTTCTTGGAAATCATGTCTTTTCTCCCTACTGAATTGTAGTAATCACTAATTCTCCTTGGACCCACCACAGGCCCTGTTCCAAGCCATCACCTACCCTTCAGGTATGATTTGCATTAGTTCTGATTCTGCAAAAGTCCTTTCGCCCTATCTTTGATCCAAAACAACAACAATGGGACAGACTTATGGCAAAACTTAAGTGGGTGTCACCAGGGTAGGTTAAACCAAGTAAAGGGGTGCTGAATGCTGTGGGCAGGAAAGGGAGTCCTTCACTGAGAACTTGCAAACCTCAAAGATATTGGGGGACAGAAGAATCAAAACAGAAAGCAAGAGTAGAGGAACAATTCATCTGCTGATGCCTTCCCATGTCACCCTGGGCTCTGCTCTTGATCTATGTACATAAGCTGTGAGTTTGCCTCCAGCATTTTGAAGACATCATGTCACATCTGTTGCACAATAGTCACATCCAAGTATGCTAAAGCTTAGGAGAGCTTTTAAAAGAAAGAGTTTTCAAATATTGAAAAGGAAACACATTTTGTGGTTATCTAATATTTAAAAGTCTCTTAGAGTGGGAGATTTGGTGTGCTGTAGAGCAGCATCTCTCAAACTCTCTGTGGAAGAACTAGTTTTGTTTTGTTTTCCTTCTGGTATGTTTTCATAAAATTCAATAAAAATGAGAGGTGTCCTCTGATCTCACGCTTGACTATCACAGCATTGTCACATTGCTCTAAACATTTCTGAGCACTTTCTTCTAATTTCCGTACTTATCTCATTGCTGATCAGAAACAAGTGTTCAGGGACTGGCACAGGTCCATGTACCCCGCTTTGCTCTCGTTTGCTCCCTGGCTCTACACCCTCACCTCTAATGAGAGCTGGGGCTGCCTCCTCTCGTAGCCCTCACCATGGGCACATATGCAACCTCCATCTTCAAATGAAGGGAGATTGACACGCATGGATAGGAGTAGTTTTCCTATTTTACAGATGAGGATATGGAAAGTCAGAAAGACTGAGTCATTTCATCGATAATCATACAACCAGTGAGTAGCAGATACAGGATGCCTTCTGACATTAGCCAAAGCCTGCTGCACATGCTGTGAGATTCAATGTTAAGTGATGCTCCATGAAACAAAGATATTATTGGGAAATGCATTTGCTTAATGCTGCTTTCTCTCTTCTCTTCCTGGGCTTCATAATACTCATTAAAGCAACAATTGAAAAGTTCCAAGAACCCTGCAGAAAAGATACCTGTTTAAATCGTGTTTCCCAGATGTTTCACCAGGAAACTGTTAATAATATCCAAACTGTGGAAAAGGCTCTGCTACTCTACATGTCTGGTTGATAAATGGGTTGATAAATGCACATTACTCCCTGTGAAGATTTCCCAACTCAATCTAGAGGGCCTCTTGAAGAGTTAACTAGACCACAGCACATTGCTTCTCACTAGCCTACTTCCTGACCACATCATATTTACTGATAAAAATGCATGATGATTAGATATTGCCAAAAAGTGCTTAGAAAACCCCAAATCCTGAGACTCATCATAGCTGTGAGAGTCTGACAATCACTTACTGCTCACTGGATCGAGGGGCCATGGGATCTTGGTGAAGCTGTGCACTCTCTCTATAATCCTAGTTTTCTCTAGAGTTAATATTGTCTGTGTGTGTGTGTGTGTGTGCATGTGTGTATATGCGTGCGTGAGCACTGTGTGGACAGACTATGTCAGTCTGATGACTGATAAATGTACCTACTGCACACGTGGTCCCTGGGATCATTTGCAAAGCTATACATAGGACATTTCTGCCTACTGCCCGCAGGTCTGACAAGATGCTACTCTCATTTACTAGCCTGGGAACAGTGTGTAAAAGTAGGAGAGGCTAATGAGGAAAAGGGGACATAAATTGTGTCAAGGGAGGTTTCAAGTTCAAATCAAGTCACAAGTGTGTTAATATTTTGGAAGTGCGGCAGCCGTGGGAGTGTGCTGCTCAGTTCTCCCTTTATGAGACAGACCCATGCAGAGTGAGGTTGGCCAAGAGCCCCCAGCTGCTGCACCTTTCATTAGATCCTCCCACCACTCAGGTCAGGGCCATGTTTGCCCTGGGCTGCTCCCGGCTGATGAACGAGCATGGCTGGATGCCGGAGCCAAGACATGCCTGCCCAACATGAGCTCCCCCTTTACACAATCTTTTCTCTAGGACTTTCCAACAACCTGGATTATATATGTAATATATACGATTCAGCCTTAAAAAAGAAGGAAATTCTGCCATTAGCAACAACATGGAAGACCCTGGAGGACATCATGCTAAGTGAAATAAGGCAGATGCAGAGAAACAAATACCACTTGATCTCACTTATATATGGAATATGAAATAGAAGGAGGAAGAATGGTGGTTACCAGGGGCTGAGGGGAGGGGAAAATGGGTAGTGGTGGTCAAGAGGTAAAAAGTTTAAAGTATGCACAATGAATAAGTTCTAGAAAACTGGTGTACAGCATGTGAATATAGTTGAAAATATTGTATTGTATACTTGAAAATTGCTAAGAGGATAAATCTTGGGTGTTCTCACCACAAAAATAGAAAAAAAAAAGGAAAATGATAACAATGTAGGTGATGGATGTGTTGGCTGGCTTGGTTGTGGTTGGGTTATCAGGTTGTGCACCTTAAATATATACAATTTTGATTATCAATTTTACCTCAATAAAGCTGGACAAAAAACGGGGAGTTAGTTTTGTATTGCAAATTGACATTAAGTTACGTTAAAATAGGTTATTGCCGCTTAAATTCTGACTCTTCCCAAAATTATTCTTTTGCTTGTGCACTGTGACTCAAATAAAGGAAAAAAAGGTAACGTTGAAAAAAAAAAAAGACTTTTTTCTTCATCTCCATTGTCTTGCATTTTACTATAAACAATCAGGAGGAACACCAGTCCTCTAACACTTTGCTTAGAAATCTCCTCAGCTAAACATCCAATTTCATCACTCACAAGTTCTACCCTCCACAAAACACTAGAACATAAACACAATTCAGCCAAGTTCTTTGTCACTTTATAACAAGAATTGCCTTTTCTCCATTGTCCAATAACATGTTCCTCTATTTCCATCTGAGATCTCATCAGAACAGCCACAAATCCTTATTTCTACCAGCATTCTATACAAGAGTATTTTCTAAGAAAATGAAAGCTTTCTCTACAGCTCTCCTCGTTTCTTTCTGAATCCTCACCAGAAATGCCTTTAAAAATCCCTTCACAGCAATGTCAGCTTTTTCTAGCACATACCTCAAAATTCTTCCAGCCTCTACCCATTACCTAGCTCCAAAGATGATTCCACATTTTTAGGTACTGTTGCAGCAGCATCCCACTTCTCAGTAACGATAACTTTCTTAGTCTGCTCAGGCTGCTGTGACAAATACCATAGACTGGGTAGCTCAAACAACACAACAGAAATTTCTTTTTCACACTTCTGTAGACTGGAAGTCCAAAATCAGGCTGCTAGCATAGCCAGGTTCTGGTGAGGGCCATTTTCTGACTTGTAGATAGCTGCCTTCCTGCTGTATCATCACATGGTAGAGAAAGAGATGTCCAGTCTCTTCATCTTTTTATAAGGCCACTAATCCCATCATAGGGGACCCACCTTCACGACCTCATCTAAACCTAATTACCTCCCAAAGACCCCAGCTCCAAATACCATCACACTGGGGATTAGGGATTCAACATATGAATTTTGAGGTGACACACACATTCAGTCCATAGCAATGCCATACAGAAGGATGAAAAACTGTCAGCAAGGCATTAAAGGCTAAGTGTGAGAGCCAGAGGCCTTCTTTATAGCTTACAATTTGCCCCTATCTTCTATAGCGGAAAAGCAGACACAGCAGAGGAGCAAACTCAGGATTTAATAATCATTTAATAGTGCTTCAGAGACATACTCTCAGTCAAAGCAGGTCTGTTTTACTAAAGTAAAGGCCCTGGTTGGGGGCCTGTAAAATGGAATGGGGACCTCTGGATAGATGCTTCTGTGGATTTTAGCTCTGTAGACTCGCCTGGACCATCAAAGCCTTCAGAGTTGGCACAGCCTTCCTTGGTAAGAGCAAGCACTTTTCCTGTGCAGGAAGATACTGCAGAGACATTTCAGGAACAAAGAAATAAGGTCTTCCCTCTGGAGCTGCCTCTATCTATTCTTTTGCGTGATTGACCAGTAACTATGGATAAATCCCACGATACCAGGGCGAGCTAGGGATTTGCTGGGCCTAATAGAAATAAAAGATATTGTACCCTAAAGGAGCTGCAAGCATCTCCAAGCATACACTGGCAGGAGCCAGGGAGTATCCGTGGAATTGAATCTTAGGAGTGCTTGATCAAACAAGTTGGAACATAAGGCTGAGCAAGCAATAATTCATTCTCTTGAAGCTGTTTTTCATGGTACGGGATTTAACACTTTGATCCGACCCCCAGTACCAGCGTATAGGGCAATCTCATTGTTAGGGTAGATCTGTGAAGCCTGGAGAAAATGATGACCCATGCTGAACAAAGCAGGATTTCCTGAGTTAGTAGATGAAGGAATGAAGAGGCTGAGAGAAGTGGGCATAGTGAAATGATTGTGTCACATGAAGCTAGAAGATCCACCAGAAGAATGTATTTCATGGAGGGCTCATTCAGCTCCATTCACCAAGGCCATCAGGGCTGTGCTTGTGAGACAGGCGGTATCATTTCCAAGAATTTCCATGGTGAATCTCTTCTAAAGGGCAAGGTAGACAGTAGAAGAGTCATCCCAGAGCTCATTTCATTAATATTCACTGGGATGATGGGTCTCACAGTAAAGGGGCCAGGTGGCAGCACTTAACTTCCAGTAGCCACGGGGCTGCAGTTTCCATTGCAACCTAGGAGGGTGGAGGGAGCTTGACCCAGAGGGAATTTTAGACACATCACATAGAATTTGGTAATCTTAGAGACAAAAGAGATTGTTAATGGAGGGGCTGCCTCGCATCTACTGTCAGAAGAAGACAAGATGAAGAGGTATAAGGCTGAGGATGGTTGCTCCAATAAAAAAAGCAATTGCTCAATTCCTGGACCTGAGACAATTTAAGTTCTAGATCTTACTAACTTGAGAGGAAGGACTCTGCAATACCATGGCAAAAATGCACGGTAAAGATGCCTCCAGTTCTTTCCAGAAGAAGCCTATGGCCATTTATTTAGATTGGGTAAAGGCGAATCCCCACGATTTTGAAGTCCAGTGCACAGAAACTTGGAGATAACATTGATACTTGTAGACTGGAAGGAGCAGCATGGTCTCTCAGTCAGAGTGCAGACATATGGGATCCAGGTAAAAAATGGAGTCATGTCTATGTCAATTATACATCAATAAAAAAGAAGAAATGTAATCATAGCCAAAGTCCAGCTTAGAGTGGATTAACTGGGTCTGTGAACCCACTTGGTGGTAATTTCGCCAGTCTTTGGTGAGTATAATGGTATTGATGTACTAGGTATTGGAGTAACCCCTACACTGGGTAATTAGCCTCTGGGGTAAAAGCTGCCATCATGGGAAAGGCCCAGTGGAACACATGTATCGAGTGACGTGGAAGGCTGCTGGCTTTGAGTGGACCTGGAGCAGAAAAGGCCTCTGCAGTAGGCCTAGTTAGTGTTACAGGCAGCCCTTCAACTTGGGCCATACATTTAGTACTGTACTGGCATAAATCAGAGACCCTATGATGTTGGAGGTGGTGATGGTGGGAAAAGATGCAGTAGGAAGAGTATGGCAAGCCATAGTGGGAGAATCGGGATGCTGACCTCTGAGATTTTAGCACAATAATATGCTACCTACAGCAGAGAATTATAAGACAGTCAAAAAGGAACTCCTGACATGTTACTGGATGCTGATAGAGATTGAGAACTTGATCATGGGGCACCAAGTAATCGTTCATCCAAATTACCTATTTGAGCTGATTCTATTAGGCCTGCCAATATAAAAATTGGATAATCCATAACCACGGATGTAGTAGCAGTCCATTGTAAGATGAAAATGATGTATCCAGGATTAAGACCAAGCAAAATCAAATGACATGAGCAAGCTGCATGGCCCAATGGCCCAGATCCATTGTTACATAGCACAGTGGGATCATTACTCTCCTCTAGCTCACACTTATGGTTGTGTGTTGGGGGGGGAGGGAGGGAGGTAGCATATGACCACCTGAAAGAAGAAGGAAATGCCCAAGCTTGGTTGATATATATGTCAGCTTGGGATGTGCATGCAAATCAAAAACAGATAGTGGTTGCATTAAAGCCACACTAAAAGATGGCATTGAAAGACAATAGAGAGAGAAATTTTTCCCACTGGATGGAAGTATGAATGCTGAATCTGGTTATCCTTTTGGGTGCAGTGAGAAATGGCCTGAGGTGAGACCATATATCGATTTCTAGGGAGCAGCCAATGACCTCCTAGCTGGATAGAAATCTAGAAGGAAAAGGAATTGACTTGACTGAATGTTAGAACAATTTAGTGAAGACACAGTTGTAGTAGTTGTTTGGAGACAATTCTCTGGAAGTTTGGGTGCCATTATTCAGAACACCATACTGGCATAAATCAGAGACCCCTGTAAGTGTTATAGTCCTAATAAGGGAAGTTGAGTCCAAGAACCATGGGATGAATCGGGAGTTGTCCCACATACCACCACCCTAGAGACCTATTGGGGGACTTTGTGCTCCCCTCTCCCCATAATTCGAGGCTCTGTATGGTTAGAGTTCCTGGTTCCCAAAGAGGTGTACTTTTTCTAGGGAACAGAGCAAGATTACCATTAAACTATGAGCTATAGGGGCTGCCTGGGAACTTTGTACTTCTTGGTTCCAAACAGTCCTGCCGGAAAGAAGACGAGTCATCATCTTACCAGTGGTAATTGACTCTGATCAGCAGGAAGAGGTGGGACTGCTTTACAACAGTGTGTGAAAGAAAAATATGTGTGGAACCCAGGTGATCAGTGGGGTGGTGTCTTCGTACTCCTCGCCTGATTATAACTGTGAGTGAACTGTGCCGCAACCTGGCCTGAAGAAAAGTATGATTATCAAGGGCTCAACCCATCAGGGTGAAGGTTTTAGTCACACCACCAGCTAAGTCAGCAAGACCTGCAGAGGTGATTGCTGAGGATGACAGGAGTTTAGAATAACACAAGAAGAAGACAATGAGTACCGGTTGCAACCTTGTGACCAACTGTAGCAATCAATCATGGCTGGAGTTTATCCCACTAAATTTCCTCTTGCTAGTTTCCCTGCAGAGGGAGAGGCACTTGTGAACCATGGATGAGCTGTTACACACACACAGATGGAGAAGTGGATCTGTGTAATGTAAGTGGACTGTGACTGGCATTGAGTATGCTACTTAACTCCCCCTTCATTGGAGGACCTGCTGCAGGGAATCCAGTGAGCTGACAGCCCTTAGTAGGTGCCACAACTTCAGGATCCATTGTTGAATTTACAGTAAAGCTAACCTCTCCCAGGTGACTCCCAGCCCACGACGATGTATAGTAGGACTCCTATTGTGGACATTTCCAGCCCCAAACAGGACTCCTCTAATCTTTACTCTATAGCTCCCCTCAACCTAGAAAAGACTTTCTCAGGGCTGCTCTGCCATCTGAGGGTCTTCCTACCCCATTTTCTTTCCTTCCCCCTCTCCTTCCCCAGGTGCCACACGTGTGTCACAATCTGGAGTCCCTTCTCACCAACTTCTGTTCCATTGCCCATTTATTTTTCAATATATCTGTTGTTTTGATAAAATATTTTAAGATTTACTCTTTTTCCCAAATATTTTATGATAGGTATTTTACTGCTATTTTTTTTAGAAGAGGAAAGTGAGTCTCAAAAGTGTTGTGAAACTTCTCTAAGATCACAGAGCTAGTGAGACAGTCCAAATACAAACGCTTGTTGGGAACACCAAAACACACTCCCTTTCAAGCACAGTACTGTCATATAGAGTCAGCCAATACTGCTGTGGTTAGACAGGAAGTTGAGAGTGACTTCTGAGAGGACGTGAGCTTTTGACTCTAGTAAGCCACTACATTTTTGCAACAACAAAAATCTGGCTTCAAAATTTTAGTATACTTTGGGATTGAAACACTTTGGGTCATTCAGCTGAGGCCACCTGTGCTTTGAGCATACTCCACTCTGAATGGTTACTTGTCCTGGGTGTTCCCATCATGCCCTGCATTTCCTCTGCCACAGCTCATCCGAGCAAGACTACAACTGCTTGTTTTGCTTATTAAGTTGTCCGTCCTACCACTAGAGGGGAGAGAGAGATCTACTTACTCACGAATCTGCATTTGGAAAATATTTCTCATATCCCATGCCAGCAAGAGACAGTTTGTCATCTTTGACACTATCATCCTATGGGAAATGACACTGAATGAAGTTCAGCCTCTTCAAGGTTGTGTTCTCTGAGCTCTAAGTCACATAGATATTTGGCAGATCCCGATCAATTACTTTGAAAGAGCCAACCGACCCCAACAGCTCCATCTGCCCCTGCAGCTCAGTTCCTCCAACCTCAAACAGGGAATTCTCAAATCTTTAAGTAAATGGAAGAACTACCATTATTGCCTCGCTTCTTTCCTTTCTCTGGTGCAAGTGGCACCACATATGAGTCAATTACAGAGAGAAGGGCATCACATTCAATGACCTCCAATTAAATTTCAGGTGTGGTACTAGGCTTGTTCCAAGCAACCTCACTGGGTGAATAATATTTCCTCATTTTATAAATGATTCTCTGTGGTAAGTTCAAAGATTTCAGGGTTAATCAAGGAAGAGATTGGACCACAAAAGGCAGTAATACAGCTTACTGGGGCTGTGCTTAGACAAGGTTGCATGAGAGGAGTCCCTCCCAGCAAGAGACCTTCCAGAGACAATGGTGCAAAGCTACCACCTAGAGGGAATAGGGCAAGAGACCTCTGGTGGGAGAAGAGGAAATCAGAGGGAGCTTTCAGGTCTAGGTGATGACTCCTGTCTCTCACCAGCACATGGGGAATATCTGAATCAAGAGCTTCTAAAGGAGGCAGCAGTTGTGGTCTAGCTACACGGTTTGTCTTCTCTGTGCTTACAGATGTTGGGTGAAGTTTTGAGGAGTATGTAAAGTACATGGACTTTAAATGGCTAAAAATGTTTATTTCGACTATATTTTTGAAAATTGTATGTATAAGAATTTGAGTTGTGTGTCAGCAGGCTTTAGCCTAATGGTCCTCACCTGCTGTGAAGAATGAAACAACACAGGGACCATTTTAGGCTAATGCACAGGGGCTGTCTGGTCCATTTATATAACAGACTCAAAGTGGCTTTTCCAAGATGATACAACAAGGGAAAGGTAAAAGTAGAACGTGGACTCGGATCGACATTTGTCACCATCAGAAAAGTGGTATCTATGCCATACCTTACAGTAGTACATTTTCCTGGCATACCAATTTTGCATTTTCAAGTATTAAAGGGAAAACTTTATCTCCAAAGTGTCATAAAGGAAGACAGCAAAACAAATTTTCAAAGACTAGTCATTCACCTTGCTCTCTGAAATGTCATTGTTAGAACACTGGATTGGTGGCAGGATCTGGGAGAGAGAACAAGAGAGGAGAGAAACTAAGGAGGGTGGATGGAAAGAAGGAACAAAAAGAGAGAAGAAGGGAGATGTGAAGGAAGGCAGGGAGGAAGTAAGGGAAAGAAAAAAAGAAAAAGGCCTCTCATTTAGCTTAGCAATCTGAAACTGTGCCATTTAAAATCAGAGATATATTTTGAAATGAATTTTTAAAATGTTTTTCTTTTTGCGTGAGGAGATTGGCCCGGAGGTAACATCCATTGCCAATCTTTCTCTTTTTGCTTGAGGAAGATTGTCTCTGAGCTAACATCTTTGCCAATCATCCCACATATTTTGTAAGTGGGATGTCTCCACAGCATGGCTTGACAAGCAATGCATAGGTCTGTGCCCAGGATCTGAACCCATGAACCCCAGGCTGCCAAAGTGGAGTGCATGAACTTAACCACTACACCACTGGGCCAGTCCCCTTTAATGTTTTAAAAACTCACTTTAGGGGCTGGTCCCTGCTGTATTGGTTAAGTTCACACACTCCACTTCAGCTGTCCAGGTTCACGGGTTCAGATTCTGAGCAGGGACCTACACCACTTGTCAGCCATGCTGTCATGGCAACCCACATACAAAATAGAGGAAGATTGGCACAGATATTAGTTCAGAGCTTATCTTCCTCAAGCAAAAAAAGAGGAAGATAACACAGATGTTAGCTCAGAGCTAGTCTTCCTCAAGCAAAAAAAAGAGGAAGATTGGCAATAGAAGTTAGCTCAGGGCAAATCTTCCTCAGCAAAAATAAATAAATAAACAAATAAATATAAACTCATTCCATAAAATGTATCTATTTTGTCTTAAATTCACATTCAGTTTTCCCTTCTTTCTTTTGTATTTACCTTTAACTTGGCCTTCATTTGAGTATGAGGATAAAAGCCAACAAAACCTGTTGTTCTTCTACCCCAGAACAATGTGAGAAATATGAAATTCATCTCATTGGTAACTTACAAAGGGAGAGGGCAAGCACTTGGCTCTGTTAAGTGGAGCTGGATTCTTAAAATACAGGTTGCCATAAGCTGTTGAATTTGACCTACTAGAGATCATTGTGCTTGGACCTCCCATACCCTACTTTCTTCTTTTCAATGCCTAAACTTTTCTTCTTGTTCCCTCCCACACAGGCATCACTTGAATGCAAGAATACTCAGCTCTCATAGGATGTGACACCATTCAGAGAAAAACAAAATCTGTTGCTCATGATTATCGACCTGTTTGAGGGTATAAGCATACAAAGGAGAGCTTGAATAAACTAATTGGAATTGGAGTCAATAGAAAAGGTGTTTCCTTTACCTCTATTCCCAACTGTATAACTTCTAATAGATGCCATCCCTCCTCTGAGCTTCCATTTTTCCAATGTAAATATTCGAAGGGGAAGAAATTCATTATTACTTAAGTACTTACAGTGTACTACGAATATAAATTACATTATCATCTTTAATCCTCACAATAACCTTTGTGGATGAGGGGGGAAAATGCTCAGAAAGGAAAAGTGCTGTGTCCAAAGCTAGACTGCAAGTAAAGGACAAAATTCTGCCTTTAAATGTGTGTCCAACTGACTTCAAAGTCTGTAAGACCCCAAATACTAACTCTCTTGGCTATTGTCAAATCAGAAAAGTAGTTCTAGTGGGCATTTCAAACCTTACAAGTCCAAAACAGGACTCTAGATTTTCCCCTCCAACACCTTCCCCAGACTTTCCCACCAATTCAGTTGGCACCACCATACCCCTACTTAATCTCAAATTCTGGAATTCATCTTTGCTTCTTCTTTTCCCTCATCATCTCCACCACCGTGTTTAATCTGTCAACTGATCCTTTGGACACTGTGCACATTGCCATCTCCTCCACCCCACCCTTGAGGAACCCATACTCTACCTAGCCTGAACAATGCCGTCCTAATCCTTTCTCACTTTGACAATGCCCCTTCCACCTTTGACAATGACCAAAGA
Source organism: Tapirus indicus (assembly GCA_031878705.1). Lineage (NCBI taxonomy): Eukaryota > Metazoa > Chordata > Mammalia > Perissodactyla > Tapiridae > Tapirus > Tapirus indicus. Next base: position 8,249,766 of record CM062919.1, read on the forward strand.
GGTTTTTGTAAATTTATATCAATCCACATTATTTCCCTGCTTGGAATCCCTCATTGGCTACCAATTGTACTTTCAATAAACTTCAAAATCCTCACAATGGCCTTCAGAGTTCTACATGGCCCAGGTTGCCTCCCTTCCAACTACCTTGCCCCTCGTATCTTCTCACTCCCTTTCACCGGGTCAGACACAGGGGCCTTTTTCTTAAACATTCCGAGGTCCTTTCTTTCTTATCACCTTTATGCCAGCTTTCCCCTCTTCTTGGGATAATCTTCCTCTAGAGTCTTCACAGGTCTCTTTCCTTTGATCATTCAAGTTTCAGCTTAAACGTCCTTTCTTCAGAGAGGCCTTCGCAGGCCAGCCCAATCCACAGCAACTCGTGAATCAGTTGCTCACATCATAATTCTCATCACTCTCTCATATTTTCTTGTATACTTATTTTTAAAAATTTATTTATTCAATTAGCTCTAGCTTCCCTCACTAGACTGTGAGCAAGGAGCTTATTTCTTTCCTCATTGGTATGTATGAATAGTACTTAGAACAGTGCCCAGTGCATAAACAGTTTGGCTTTATCTAGTAACTAGTAACATTGTGCTTGGGCACTCCTATAAACTAGTGATTCTACTCCTAGGGCTGTATCTTAAAGAAACTCTCACACATGTACACTAGGAGACATTTATAAGAATATTCAAGTGCATTGTACGTAATAGAAAAAACTCAAATGTCCACGGAACAATAAATGGTGGTAGAGCCATGCAATGGAATATTACATAGCAATGAAAATAAACTATAGCTGTAGGCAACCACATGGACGAATCTCAAAAATAATACTGAGGGAAAAAATAAATCATAAAAGAATACATTCTACATGCTTGCATCTATATAAAGTACAAAAACATGGAAATTAAACAATTCACTCTTTAGTGACACATAAATATATAGTAAACTGTTTTTCGATGCAGTTGTACCAACTTATTATTCCACAAACAGTATCTCAGAGTTCATATTGATCTATGCCTTTGCCAATGCTTGGCAATGCAGACATCTCAATTTTGCTATGATAAATGTGAAATTGTAGCTCATTTGGGCACTAGTTTGAATTTCTCTGATTACTGATGAGAATGGCAATATTCTGTGTGTTGATTCATAACTATTCTGGGAAATGTACTTTCGTGATTTTGTATTATCTATTGTGTTTTTGCCTATTTCTTATTGACTTCACAGAGTATTTGTGTATTCTGTATATGAATCCTGTATGAGTCATATGTGTTATAAGTAACTTTTAGTTTTGATTTGTCTTTTCATTCTTTGTATTATCTTTGGATCAAAAAGGCTTTAAATTTAATGTATTTACATTTATCAATCTTTTGCTTAATGGTTTATATTTTAAGAAATCTTTTTCTGCCCCAAAGTCATCAAGATATTTTCCCATAGGTCTTATAAAGTTGTATAGATTTGCCTTTCACATGAAAATAATTAATCTAGGAACACTTGAATATTCTGAATATTGAGAGACAGAAATTCAATTTCATGTTTTTCTGTGTGGATATACAATCTTCACAGTGTACAGTTATCTTATCCAATACTCAGTTGCTTTAAATATAGTCCAAATAAACATATTTTCAGCCATTTCAATAAAATTTTGTGATTTTCTTCATAAAGGGCTTATAAAATATTTTAAAATTTATTTCTAGGCACTTCGTTTCTTTCTATTATACATGATTCCTTTTTTATTACATTTTTAATTGGTTGTTTCATGTGTAGAGAAATGCATTTGACTCCTATATACTGTTTTATATCCAGTAACCCTACTAAATTCCAGATTTTCCAAATTCCAAATCATCATCATTTTCTCATAGATAATTATATTATCGGAAAATATTAACAGTTTTAATTCTTTTGTTTCAGTCCCTATGTCTGTTGTTTCTGTTTCTTGACTTATTGCACTACCTAGGATTTCAAGTACAATATTGAATAGATATATTCATAGCTTAAAAAAATCTTTATTTTTTTCCCACCCTTAAAAATAATCCTTAATTTTCTATTAAATGTTATGCTTGCTTATTTAGAAAGATATCCTTTGTCAGATATAGAAAGTCCTTTCTATTCTTACTGTGCTAAAAGATTTTATATTTTTTAATTCATGAATGGATGATGAATTGAATCTAACACTTATTTTTTGACACTGAAGGTACACTGATTAATGTTTTAATGTTAAGCCAACCTTGTATTCCTGAAATAAACCCAACTTTATCGTGATTCTTTTTTTCTATTTTTGCATCAGTTTTTATTAATGAGATTGGCTTTTCTGGTTTCACTATTAAACATATATTAGCTTTGTAAAACTATTAAAAGAGTATTCTTTTTCTGTTCTCTGAAAGAGTTTGTATAGTTTGAATGGCTCTATTGCTTGACTGATAAAATACGTCCATTCAGGTCTCTAGACCTGATGTTTTGGGGGATGAAGTTAAAAATGTGTCACTTAACTTCCTTTATTTAACTCTTTGCCTTAAAATAATTTCAGACACTCAGAAAAATTATAAAAATAATACACTAAATTTCCGTATACCCTTCAAAGATTGACGAGATATTATTTTACCACATTTGCTTTATCATTTTACCTCTCTCTCTTTCTCCATCCAACCATCTCTCTTTCTATACATATTGTTTATTTAGTTGCAGACATTATGTCCCTTTACCCAGAAATAATTCACTGTGTTTGTCAAAAAACAAAGACATTCTCCTATATTAACAGTACAATTATCAAAATCAGAAAACTTGACATTGTTACAAATTGGTTAATGATTAGAAGAATACTCAAGTTTTGTGTTTCTTCTTGAGTTGATTTTAGAAATACATTTATTTTATTTCAGTCTTCACATTTATCAGCATAAAACTGTTTTTTCCCCAGTAATATCTGATACCTCTATGGTACTGCTCTCTTTATCATTCTTATGATTGTGTACTTGTGCCTTATTTCTTTTATTGCTAGTTAATTTTTATAGAGCTTTGTTCATTTATCAGCGTTTTCAGAGAACAAACTTTTTCTCCCCCAACTTTGATGCCATTTTTGTGCGGAATATTGTTTGGATTTTGTTTTCTCTAAGACCAGCATTTAGACATTATTGTCATTGTTTCATGAATGCTTGTTTTTACTTACCCACATATTTACTAATTTCTTTACTCACCATTCCTTCTTGCAGCTCTGACCTTCGCTCTGGGATCACTTTCTTTCTCTTAAAGTACAACCATTAGAATGTCATTGATGAAAGACTGTTAGCGGTAAATTCTCTCAGTTATTATTTGTTTAAAAATGTCTCTATTTCACCCATGTTCAAGAAAGATCTTTTGCACAGGATGGAATTTGAAGTTGACTTAAATTCCTTGACATTTTGGGTGTCCATTGTCATGTCCATTAACTTCTGACCTCTAGTGTTGCTGCTAAGAAGCCAATTATTATACTGTCACATTTCCAAGGTGATATTTAAAATCTTCTCATTTTAATCAGTGTTCTAAAGTCTCACTAGGGTGTCTCTGAGGATGAATTTATTCTTATTTATCTTGTTTGAGTTTACCGGGCTTTGGGATCTGAAATTTACGTTTTCAACATTTTTTTTTTTTTTTTTGCTGAGGAAGATTCACCCTGAGGGAACATCTATTGCCAATCTTCCTCTTTTTTGCTTGAGGAAGATTAGCCCTGAGCTAACATCTGTGCCAATCTTCCTCTATTTTGTATGTGGGTCACTGCCATAGCATGGCTGGTGAGTGGTGTAGGTCCATGGTTAGGATCCAAACCCACGAACCCAGGCCACTGAAGTGGAGTGTGCTGAACTTAACCACTATGCCATGGGGCTGGCCCCTCAACAATTCTTGGATGTCTTCAGCCATTATCTCCCTGAAAATTGTCTTGTTTTTATTATCTACTTCTGATGCCAATTAGAGTATTTTAGATCTTTATACTTTGTTCTCTTTTTCATATCTTTCTTTTCTTTGTCTTCCTGTTCTGAGTACTGGAATTTTTTTTTTTACATATTTTCTTCCAGTTCGTAAACTCTTTCTTTAGCTCCTACTACATCTTTTGCTCAACATGTCTATTTTGCTTATAAATTTTAATTTTTGTAGTTTTTGATTACTAAAAGTTCTATTTAAATGTTTTTAAAGCCTACTTGGTCATGTTTATAGTCTCGTACTCCTTACTTATATTTTCAAGCATCTTCTTTATTTCTTATTTAATAAAACATGTATTCTGTACTTCATAACTTTGAAATCTTTGTAGTTCTGTTTATCCTATTTATAACTTCCACTGTTTCTTCTGTGCTTTGTTATGATGGTGTTTGTTTGTTTTTCTTTAATGTTCTGATGTGTGTTTGTGTGTGTGAGAGAGAGGCTGAAAAAGAGGGAGAGAGGGAGGAAGGGAGAGACTAAGAGGGAGAGAGAGAGAGGAGGAGAATGAGAAATGAAAGCATACTAGAGTGCCTCTGTTCTGTGGCTCTGTAGCTTCTTTGAGACTCTGCACTGATTCACTGAGATTTTGAATTTGTTTAAGTCAGCTATTGAGGGAACATCAATTATAGATTCTTTTGAATGAAAAGACTGAGGATTTTACATGACACAGGCAGTTAAATATCTGAACCAGAAACCCATATGAAGGGAGGTTCATGAGTATGAATGCTTAGAGAGGATTTTTTTCCTGTCCAAGGTCAAGAGAGGCATCCCCTTCAGCATGGGATTTAACATTCATTCTTCCACTGAGGGCTTAGGCCTTTGGGATCTCATCTTTATGAAGGTCTCCTATTAGAATCCCCACTTGGGCAGGCCTTGGGCTTTCTTTCCTGTCTCTGGCAGGCATCAAGTGGCAAGTTCAAGGTCACCAGCATACTTCAGACATGCTCAGGGAAGGGTTAGCTCTGGCACTCCCTCACCCTCAGGGTTAACACCTTCAAATGGTTTGGGGTCTCTGAGAATTATTTAAATTGTGAAGCTCAGCAGCCTTCCCTCCAATTTGATCAGTACAGCTCCTTTTTTAATCTTTCCTTTAAAAAGTTGCATAAAAAGTTTTGCATTGCAATAGTTTCCTGTTAAGAAGAAAATGAAGAAGAAAGAAAGCTAGGAAGGGAAGAAAAAAGCACTCATTTAGATGATAATAGGTATACATATTTACATTCTGAATTTTAAAATAATATTTTCATCATTGAAAAAAATCTTATCAGCGTCCTTGTCAATGACTAGATAATCTTCTGCCCTAGGACAGACACATGTTGTATTTGGCCATTTAATTGTCCACTGTTTGAGTTATGTCCACTCTCTCAATATTGTAAATGTTGCAGTGGCCATATTTCTTTCCAGAAAACACAGATTTCTAATTATTAAGACTAGATGATTAATAATCTGTTAAAAATTATTGCTATTTTGTAATTATGCCTACTGTGTGCTTTGTTACTGGTAAACATCAAACACATTAATTCAGTGGAAGAATATTAAATATTGAGCCCCTGTGGATGAATTGATCAACAAATTGATAAAGTAATTGTACACACATATACATATATGTTAATATATATATTAATACACATGATATTTGATTGATAGCATAATGGCATGGGGGGGATGTGTGAGTGTGCATATCTATGAGTAAGTATGTGAGCATGTGTGGATAGATGTATTTGAACGCCTATGGGAGTGAATGGAGGTGTGAGTGACTGTACGCATGTGTGTCTATATGTGTGTCAAAACAAGAAAAAGAATGTTCAACCTAAGGATTTTCCAAAGCTGGAGCCACGGACTCAGTTGGAGGAGTGTTTGTATAAGCAACTGTGAAAAGTGCATATTATTTTCTCCTCTAGATGAGAGGAAATGAGAAATCACTTGGAAAGTTTTCTTAAACTACAGCTTCTCTCTAAGCCGTATGCCCAGAAATTCTGATTTTGTACAACTGGTTTGAGCCTTGGAAAATACATTTTAAAGAACTCTCGGGGCCGCCCAGTGGCGCAGTGGTTTAGTTTGCGCTTGGCAGCCCGGGGTTCGCGGGTTCAGATCCCGGGCACCTGCAGACGCACTGCTTGTCAGCCATGCTGTGGCAGAGTCCCACATAAAGTAGAGGAAGATGGACACGGATGTTAGCCCAGGGCCAGTCTTCCTCAGCAAAAACAGGAGAATTGGTGACAGATGTTGGCTCAGGGCTGGTCTTCCTCACAAAAAAAAAAAATAAAGAAAAAATAACTCTCAAGTAATTCAGAGGCTCCATTAGGTTTGTGATATGCTGAATTATTTCAGATGTCTTTTGATATTGATCAAGATGAACTCAGAAGCTAGTGAGTGATAGATTCTGGATTAGAACTCAGTCTCCTGCCTTCTGGAGCAGTACTGGAAACCACAATCATGTCCAAACTATAGAATTTACTTTTTCTCTGCATAGTCAATCTAATCACTGCTTATTAGACAGAAAATACCTGTTTTGAACAGTGTCTTGCTTCATTGACAAAGAATTGCAAGAAGAAGCCTGACAAATTTCGCAAGTCTTGTGCAACAATAAAAAATACATGTGAAAGGGGACTTAATTCCCTGGCCTCCTAAACACGTGCTCTCAATCCTCCACCCCAGAGAAAAAAATGATTTCCATTTAAAAGGTGTTTTGACACTGATTAGTTGAGACTAAAGTCCCAGGTAACTCAACTGTTTGAAAATGAAGTCATAGCTGATGGCTCTTCCTGGATTCAGCCAAACTGTGAGCAGCATCCAAAGAAACACCTGTCTTTTCATATGTATGAACAGTTTTTCTTATAAATCCTATAGGATTCTTGAGATTCATTATGAAAGAAAATCTGTATGATCATTTTAAAGACCATCTGCTTTGGGTTTAGCATCATCACCTAGCTGGGTTTCCTGGAGCACTGTGTCCAAACGGAAGTAACAAACACGCTGTGAAAATTCATGCACTGCTGTTTTTTTTCCCCTGATTAATAATGTAGATGCCTTTCTTTTCTCTCGATTGAAATGTGGTTCAGAAGGAGCTGAAGTTTTTCCACTCCATTTGGATGATTTTTGTCTCTTTGAAGTAACGCTACTTTGGAGCCAGGAACAATTTTTGGAGATCTAAAGCTCGGCTATCAACAGTAGGAAATTTATTTTTATCAGCTCTCCCCACCCCCCCATTTGATATATTATTGGGCTCTTAAAAATATCAGTTGAATACCATGCAAAGGAATATTTGTCAAGCTGTCAGCAGCTTGTGATTAATAGGAATGTGGCTCAGAGAAAAAGCCCAGAAAACACAGTTGATATTATTTGAGTTTTGAAACCACAGGGACATCAAAGTCTTGCTTGATGTTGCTGCAAAATGTTACCAAAGCAACTACATTTTACACTTTCTCTTCTAAGAGTGCCATCACATGGAAAACTTTGCAACTTCGTAAGATACAACGATGTCACTGGAGAAACTGATTATTGAAAACTCAGAAAGCAATATCATAATAGAGTTGGAGTGACCTCTTCATCTATGTAAAAAAGTGTCAGATGAAGCAAACCAGGGAAAATCTATTTTCCCCCTACATTCTAGTTAAGATGTTATTTCCAACTGATTTGTCAATACTACAAACTCACCATTCTCTGCCAAAGGCCTATAAGCATTGAAACGCCATTTTTCAGGCCAGAACAGAGGCACAGAAATTTCCTACTGCTCACATGCATACACACATACCCCTCCTTTCCTGTGCCTTTTCTCTTTATCTTTTTTCTCTTCTTGAGCCAACACCCCTTTCTCCTCCAAGATACAAATGCAAAGCTAGAATGCCGAAATAAAGATATATCCGTACTGTAATCATGAGCCTGAGATTTGGATAGACAGTTAAGAGTAAAAAATCCTGGTCACCATTACTTATTAACCGTGTGATCTCAGCTAAGTTGGTTATTTATTCTGAGTCTCAGTTCTCAAGTGAGGACCTAGGGCCTATAACATAATCCTGGAGCCCAAATGAGCCCAAAAGTGCATCGCAAATATTGGTTTCATATATCCTAGAACACTTATTCTAAGAACCAAAATTTTCAAGCTGCATTATATCTCTTGTGTATTACTATTCTCTCTGAAACAAGATTTTTAAGCCCCTCTAGGCAAGAGACCAAGTTTATACTTTCCTTTTATTTTGTTAGAGCCCGGTTTTGAGCTAGCAACATACTAGTGGTCCATTAGCCTCGACTGCTTGTTGGGTTCACTTAATTGATTGACTAGCTGGCATAGTAACATTCACTCTTTCTGGACTTGGCTTCTCTTGTTGCAATTCAGTTTGGTTCTTAACAGTGACCATACATACCTGCTGCCAGATTAAAAAAAAAAAAAGGAATTGTAATCAAGGAAGGCCAGACATGGAGGGATCCTCTGCTCTATTTCTGCTTTGAGGAATAATAAATACTAAATAGCATCTTCAGTCGTGATGTAGGGGACAGAGGCAATCATTGCACTGAGAGGACCCCTGGCAGGAAAGACTGGACTTGCATTGGCAAGGACTGGGGTTCTTACCAAACTTCATCAGTTCTCAGGTCTGTAAAATGGCAAGTCACTTACCACTGTCTGAGTATGAATTATATTTTTTCAAAATATTGGTAATAATTTATGTGCTGCTTATCCCATAGATGTCTTAAGAAGTAAGTGTTTGTCAAATGCTGAAAGAACAAGTGGATAAATGAGTGAGAAGTTAATTCTTTGAGGTTGCATGTGCATTTATGGAGGATTAGATCCTAGCTCCTTGAAAGAATGCATTTTTCTTCTATAATGTGTTGTAAATTAGGGAAGTTCAGATTCTAGCCTGTTCTAGAGGAAGACCAGATGTGGAATCTATGTTTCTTCTGTTTCAAATGAGGAGGATGGGTGTGAGATAGCTTTTCTTCTCTGACATTCTTGATGTGATATTGGGAAGTACTGTGTTTCGGTAGGAAGAGCCCTGGGTGTAGGATTAGAAATCCAGGTGAGAATTCCAGTTCTGCCATTTGCATTTTTACCTTGGGCCAGCCTTTGTCTTTTCAGAGTTTCCCTATCAGCCAAATGGACACTACCGTCTCTGTCTCTCCCATAGTTATGTGGTGGATTCAAAAGGGAAGAAACAGTGCCACAATTACTCTCATATCCATTTGACTCCTGACCTATGCCCACAGGATTTGGGGAAATTTCAGGGAGAGGTGCACAGTAGGAAACTTGGTTACACTGAATTACTTCAAAAAGAAACCCAAAGTGGTTATATATTCTATGGCTTGCCTCTGATATTTGGGCTAACAGACTTCATTAGGACTTCTGTCCCATCACATCTGAATGGACATTGCGGGGAGGGGGCATTATTAAATCTAATGAGTCTAATTCCCATTCAGATGAAATCTCTTCAACGTTTGGATTGCTCCATTGGTGAGTGATGGTCCCCACAAAACCGCATCTGGGAGAAACACATTTTCATGAGAATATTAATTTGATAGCTCAACAGAGACTCCTGGGAGAGAGGGATGTCTAAACAGAAGAGTCTTATAGGAACATGTGGACAGACCAAGATTTGCAGGTCAGAGACAAAACATAATAGGCAGTCCTAGGGCAATGAATTACTTACTTTACAAAAATCAGAATAATGGTTAGCTCTGGGGAAAGAGAGAAGACTAAAACTGGAGATGAGCTTCAAAGTCCTCTAAGGTACTAGCCCAATCTATTTCTTAACCTAAGTTTTGATTACACAGGTGTTCACTTGATTATTCGTAATCTGTCCATGCCTGGACTATATCTTTTCAAATGTACACTTTGCAATAAATTTACTTATGGCTTAAAAGAATACGAGGTGAAATATTGTGAATCCAATATCTTAAGTAGGATGAATGGGAAAGAATTACATAATTAAAGCTACAAACTGACTTTAAAATAAAATATACCAAGCCATGCAATTGTTGAGTAGTGTTTGTGGCTGCCTACCAGGCCAACACAGACCACCTCCAAGTGGATTTAATTTATTGTCATATTTATGTTAGCAGAAACAGACAAACAAAACACAAAAGGGTCAATTTAGTAACTATTTATGAACTTGGACTAAATAACAATTTCTAATAAATTTATTTCAGTAAATAACTGCCAAAGTGGGAACATGGGAATTTGTTAAAGGTGTTCTATTTTACCACAGAGATATTCTTTGACATTTAGGGTTCACTCACACCCAGGATTCAGAGACTACTTCTGAGTTTAGTACTGGAAATAAGTGATAATGTCAACTTTTATCCCAGTGAGAGAGATTGACAGTACAGATGGGCAATGGCCAGACTACGTATCACAATAGAACTGTGATCTACAACCTCTGCAGCAGCCAGCCCTGGAAACCAAGCCACAGCTTCTGCAGCAATTGGCCCGAAGAGATCAGGATGTGGTCAGTGACTGCCAGATTCCCTCATTTTTGCCCCCACTTCCAACTCAGGACCAACCAGAGAAAGGCAAATCTCCTCCCCCAATGAATCACTTAGATGCACTGCTTCCTGTCAGCCTGCCAATCAGCTTCCCAGCCTCCAATCAGGGCACACCTGGAGCTTTCTCTTTTTCCACTATAAAGCTCTCCCACTCTTCCGACTGCCTTTGCATCTCTCCCAAACCCAAATGATGATGGCTGACGCCCTTGCTACAGCAACGTCTAAATAAATGGGTTCAGTTTGTTCTCATTTGGGTTTCTTCATTAATTTCTCCACTAGGTTTTGACTCCACCCAATCCTCATTAACAAAGAAATGAAAAACCAGCAATCACATTTGGAAGCCTCTCATCGCACCACTACTTCATTCACTTTCATTCATTTTTGCAAAAAGTAACACCGATGGAAAAAATTTGTGTAATTATATTATATTCATTCATTTTCACATTGAGCAAGCATTAGCCAAGATCATGATAAATACAGCGTAGCAACAGGAAAAGTAATACGGAGTTAAGTAAAATAAAAAAGTTTAACCAACCTGCATGCATAAATGAATATGTGTATATACACACACAACACACACACATACACAACCATCGTATAAATGGACCAATTCAAAAAAGAAACATGGAAAAATGAGAAATGGAAGGTTTGCTTCGTGATTGGACTGTGGATAACATTTTATGGTTTTTATTCTTGTTACAATATTCTCTGTGAATATGTAGGAGCAACTCTTGCTTAGGCCATTCAAAAGGTGTTCCAGGTCTGTCCTTTGGCAGAAGACTTTGCATCTACTTATGTCACATAATTTTCACTTCTAAACAACCCTTTGAACATCCTCTATACACTATAAAGTGCTATACAAATGCAAAAGATGATGCTTATCCTACAAGAGTATATTTAATACCTAGCACCCTGAATTAGTATATCTAAAATGTGCACCAACTAAGGTGCCCTGATTTTGGAAATTCAAGGCTTGCATGTTTGTCATAGTGCAGCTGAGAAGGCTCCCTGATGCTGCCACTTCTGCTGACAAAGATGGTCCAGAATGGACCAATGAAATAAAGCTGAGCTTGGGTTACTCTTGCTCTGATGGAAATAAATTACATTGAGATGGACCATGCAAATGATTAGGAAACCATGTAAAATGTCTATAAAATATAATATATTCAGTAGTGCAATCAAATCTTAAGGTAACGAAAAGAACCAGGAGTCAGGAAAGGAGACCTAAGATGCTTGTGCAGCCCTGTAACTAACAAGGACAGAGCCATCTTGGATGACTCCTCTGCTTTGGGCTTCCCTGTTTTCCACTAGATAAGACAGGATTTAAGATATGATGATTTTAGGAGGCCCCGTCAGCTGCGGCATTCTATTCTAGTATAACTCTAGATATTGCACCAGACTGCATGTTATTTCTATCTGGTGTGTAGAACACACCATTAACCCTCAACCGCACAGCTATATTGGTAGGAGAAGAGAATCATCAGATCAGAAAAAAAAAAAAAAATCTAAGAATGTTAGGAGCTAGGAAAGAAAAAAAGCTAATTTGTCTGTTATGGTTCATTTCGCATGTAGAAGGAGCTAAGATGGGAAAAGTATATCTCAGAAGGTAATTACATTTTGTCTGCAATCAATAGAACACACTGGGGAGAGAAAAGCTACTTGTATTACACTTAGAATTAGGGGCTTCACATTGTAGCTTGAATTATCCTCGGTCACAGCAGCTGGAGCAACACTGATGAAGCCCTTAGCTGATTTCAGAATTTCCAACTCAAGCTCTGTCCTCTCTCCGAATCTGTACACCACGATAGCCAAAAGCGTCAGGTTTCAACCACAATTTAGGTCATACTCAGACATTGTGATCAGTCGTGAAATGTGGTGGGGATCACTTGTCACCTTTAACATTTAATTAACTGATAATATCAAATGATTAATTTGCAGTATATAAATCAGTGAGTTTATTGGTAATAACTCCACCTGGTTCTATTATGAAATGCTTCTTAAGTGAGGAGCGAGAGTGTGATGGAACTGGATTTAGTGGACTGACAGCTTTGTTTAACGTGGAGTAAGCCCATGGGAGCATCACATGTGTGAGTGCTGGCATGTGTGACAGTGAGAAGAGCATGCTGATCACTGGGCTGATTGACAGGTGCTTCCACTGCCACAAGTTAAAAACAGTTTGTATGTTGTCACCAGACCTTCTCCGCTACTGTGGTCCTCGTGGCAGTAGCGATATTGCATTGCTCTTTTTGAGATACCCGGCTGAGAACCTCAGAATCATCTTCAATTTCTCCGTTGCATAGATCAGTACTTTTTAGATTTTAGGGGATGGAGATATGGTTCAAAAAAGCTTTCAAAAAGAGTGAATATAGTGATCTGTGTAACCTGAATTATAGCTTCTGACTCAGCTGGATCTGAGGATTCTAACAATATCATCAGGTGTTTGCTTCTCTTTTCCCCTGTCTTGGCTCACATATTTTCTGGACTAACTTCATTCTCTGACTGTTGCTCTCCTTTCAGAAAATACGGCAAGTGGAAGCTCTTGGGTTAAGTCATTCTTACATTTCCCATAAGAAAGTAGTTCACCTTTCCAGTAGTTCCAGGAATTCTATGGCAGTCTTCACTAGCTGTGCCTGGGTCACATGCCTACCATTCAACCCCAAGAAGATGGGGTGCTCTGGTTGGCCAACCTGGATTCCATCCCTTCCCCAATTTGTCTATGTGACTGGAGGCCTTACTAGTGCATGAGAGAAAGATACTGATCAACAGAAAGTGACAGATATCAGGTACATCCCTATTTCTTTTACATGGTAGCCAATGAACTGACAAGTCACATGGATTTTACATCTTAAATATCTCTTGGTCATTTCCTCCTTCAAATTCCACTGTGATTGCCTGAATGGAAGCTCTTATCATCTCTCATCTGGTCAGTTACCATAGCTTGTTAACTGGTCCCCTGTAGTTTTTCAAGATCTCTTCTATAACCTTCTCTTGACAACTCCCTACCAATTCCTCTCCATATACATTATCCTTGAGGCTCACTAATCTATTAATGGTTCCTCAAGTTCATCAGTCCTTGACATCTCATATCTTTGCATAGACTCTTTAAAACAGAAGAGATGCTATGAGACTTCTGAGTCTAGATAGGAAAAGGTAATGCAGCTTCTGCCTTGTTAGTTGAGACACTTGGTTTTGGCTTCTTGAATTGCCATTGTAAAAAATTTGACTACCTCGAGGCTGCCATGTTGTGAGGAAGCCCAGGCTACACAGAAAGGCCAGGTGTAGGTATTCTAGCTGTCAGCCCACATCAACTGCCAGCCATGAGAGGGAAGGTATCTCCAGATGATTTCAGGCTCCAGCCATCAAGTCATACCAGTCGTTAAATCTTTCCAGCTGAGGTCCCAGTGGGGAAGAAACGGATCTTCCCCCATAAGATGACCAAATTTCTGACCCACAGAATCTGTAAACCTAAGAAAATGCTTTTTTTACTCTACTAAGTTTTGAAGTGGTTTGTTATCCAGCAATAACATCCGGGGTCCCATCCTGGGCATTCTCTTCCTCATTCCCATGCTCGGAAAGTTGCCAATTTATTTTCTATTCAAACTTTCATGTAATTAACCCATGAGTTTTGCTTGTCTGTAGATGCCCCGATGTCCTGTGTTCTGCTGTGAACTCCGTGAAGGCAGAGAACACGTCTCATTCACGTCTGCTGTCCTAACAGCTAGCACATAGAAAACAAGTGCTCATTTATACGGGAATGAATGACTGTATGAATAATGTACCAAGTGAGACTTCTGTAAGATGGTGAGAAAATAGTACTTAGGTATCTGAGAAGAGATGAAATATGAATATCTGTGGAAAATGTCAATAGCATCAAAAAGATATCGATAACAGGATATTAAACATAAGCCTGGCATTCTGGTGTTGGAAACTAGGGGCTAGAATTGTTGATCAGAAAAATATCTGGCCTCAGAATCAGGGAAACTAGAGAAGCAGATATGGAAGGAAGGTGGGACCTCAATGTAAGGGGTCTAGAACAGAACTGAGGTTCAACATGGAAGCTTTACACCTAGGGAGGAAAATTGAGAACAGGGTCACCATGGGGCACTGGTAAAGCTGGCTCACAGTTGAGAAAGGAATTTCTTATCCTAAAGCTCCGTGGACCACCCATTCATTGTGGAACTTGGGCTCAGGATAAACCTACACATAACAGTCCATTGGTCAGCTGGGATAAGAGAATAAACAGAGGGCAGAAAACAGGGCAGGTCAGCTTATCATGTTCACCTTTATCACTATGATTAACGGAATCAAAGGAATGTGATTCTCCAAAGAAATTTGGCCAACTTTTCTTCTCCACTTTATCTCCTCATTGGCTCATAGTCCTGGGAAATGGTAAAGTTTCTTTTTGTAACTGCACTTTCTTCAGTTGTTTTATTTCTTCCAGGAACAGAGATGTAATGTGACATCTAAGAAAAGGTTACAAGAGGAATAGGATGTGGAGGGTGGGATGGCTGCTCCCCGTATTGCCCCTAAGCTGCCTGTGACTTTAAAGGGATCCAATGGTGAAGGGGTCCGATGGTGAAGACAGGCCCAAGATGAAAGGCAAAATCTGTGATTCCATCGACAGAGCTGATCAAAGTCCACAATCAGATAGAGTTTCCACGTATTTGGTTCCCTGACATTAATTTTTGAAATTAATTCAGATATCTTTAAAGTGGGTTTGTTTGACAGTATCTGGCTGCCTGATGATGGCACAGTGTAGATGGTATGTTCATCAGTGACATAGATCTCTGCCCATCGATTAAACCTTGTCTTCCCATGGCTAAAGGAAACAACTCAGATTACCACCAAGTGAATGTGCTTCTCTTATCCCACCTTCCACTGCTCCCTTCTCACTAAATTTTTCATTTCTCTCCTTTGCAATGTTTTCCATCCTCCTTTCTTGTTGCTTGTACTCTTCTTCCATACTTGCATCTAGCTAACTATCTCTCATCTTCAGGATTCACAGAATACTTCTTCCAGAAAATCTTTCCAAAATGGGTTAGGAGGCATCCTAATCCAAGTCTGTTAGTGCACTTGGCAATTCATTAAGGTTGTGTTAATTTCTCTGTTCCAGCAACTTCCCATTGAGATATCCAGGGAGCCAGGGACTAAATATTCTTAGTTATGTGCATCTATGATATGCTAGATGTGCTGGGGTACATGTTAATATTCATTCAGCTGAGAAAAACCACCATCTTCCCCTTCCTTTCAAGTACAGCATCCCATTTAATGACTCATAATCATCCTGTAAGATAGGCTATAGGAGCTGTAGAAGCTCAGAGGACTTATGTGATAAGCTAAAACCTGTGATTCTTTTTGATACCACATAATCTTTCAGAAACACAGAAGAGCAAGAGCCTAATGGAGTCATTATTTTGGTTTATATGGAGAAACATGGTTAGGATGAGCTTTTCAGTTTTCAGTTCTATTCTGTTTGTCTTTGGCAACCATTGGCTGACACTTTCATTCAGCAGACAAACTTATCCAATGCTCTTCAACAAATGCACCAGTTGCTAATGTATTATCTGATAATCCAATAAATATAACTATCTAATGCATTAAATGAAAAGTCAACCAAGATGCCCACTGATTTGCATATGTACAAACTAAACTCTCCTTCCATGATGTCTAAGGGCCCAGATATTTTTTAAAAGTCGAACAATGGAATTTCATCTTCATTTATTTGTTAGGGTTCACATTTTGATTGAACCATTGCCATCATTTCATCTCATGATTCTCACTACTATTTATTAAAGCTAATTCTCTGTCAGGCACTGACCTAAGAATTATGCAAGCATTTCATCATTTGGTTCTCATTTGGGAGAACCCAATTTATGCCCATTCTATAGAGAAGAAAACCGATTCTCATAACAATTCAATAAAACACTCAAGGTTAGGGTTAAAGGGTGTTGAAGTTAGGATTTTCATAAAGGTTTGTCAGTTTCAAGAAGCTGCATTCAGAACTAGTAAGCTCTTCAAATTTGACTCAAATTTAAGTATTCCAGTTTAATTCCATACATTTTTTAAATTATGCTTTTTTTGTTTTGTTTTCTAAACACTTTTACATTCATTTTCCCAGTGGATTCTCACCTCAGTTCTTGAGCTGGGCAGTTCAAGAAAAGACTAAGACATAAGAGGGCCATTCAGTGACTAAGAGGCAGCACCAGGATTGGGAACTGGATTTGCAGACATCCCAAGACTCATTCACTTGACAGTATCCTTTTAACAAAAAGCTTTATCACTTAAGTACCTTGATTGTCTCCCCAAATGAATGCTTCTTCATCCTCCAACTAATTCCTTCTATATCTTCTCTCTTTTATTACATTTAGAAAGAATGTCTCCTTTTAATTCCCATTCTCCACTGCATTAAGGATGAGAATTAGCTTTACTGTGAAAAGAAACAATAGTTGCTTCTGCACAGCAAAGGAAACCATCAGCAAAATGAAAAAGCAACCTACTGAATGGGAGAAAATATTTGCAAATCATATATCTGATAAGGGGTTAATATCCAAAATATATAAAGAACTCATAACTCAATAGTAAAAAAACAATCAAATTGAAAAATGAGAAGAAGATCTAAATAGACATTTTTCCAGAGAAGACATACGGATGGCTGATAGATACATGAAAAGATGCTCAATATCACTAATTATCAGGAAAATGCAAATCAAAAACACAATGAGATGTCACCTCAAACTTGTTAGAATTATTATTTATTATACTGTTATTTATATATTATGTATAATAATAAATATGTTATTATTTATTATATTGTTATTTATTATCAAAAAGACAATAAATAATAAGTGTTGGCGAGGATATGGAGAAAAAGGGAACACTTGTGCACTGTTGGTGGGGATGTAAATTGTTGCAGCCACTATGGAAAACAGTATGAAGGTGACTAAAATAATTAAAAATAGAACTACCATACAATCCAGCAATTCCACTGCTGGATTTTTATCCAAAAAAAATGAAAACACTAAATTGAAAAGATATATGTACCCCCATGTTCACTGTAGCATTATTTATAATAGCCAAGATGTGGAGATAACCTAAGTGTAGGCTGATGGATGAATGGATAAGGAAAATGTGATATATGTATATACATATGTATATATGTGATATATATAAAATAGAATATCATTCAGCCATAAAAAAGAAATAAAATTTTGCCATTTGTGACAACATGGATGGACCTCGAGGGCATTATGCTAAATGAAACATCAGACAGAGAAAGACAAATACTGTACAATCTTGCTTATTTGTGGAATCTAAAAAAACAAAAATAAAATAACAAAAAAACAAACTTATAGATACAGAGAACAGACTGGTGGTTGCTGGGGGGGGGTCGGTGGTGGGAGAAATGGGTGAAAGGGGTTAAAACATGCAAACTTCCAATTATAAAATAAAGACGTCCTAAGGATGTAATGTACAGCATGATACTATAGTTAATAATGCTGTATTGCATATTTGCAAGTTCCTAATAGAGCAGATCTTAAAAGTTCTCATCACAAGAAAAAAATTTTTGTAACTACGTAAGGTGACAGATGTTAACTAGACTTATTGTGGTGATCATTTGGCAATGTATACAAATATTGAATCATTACCTTGTACACCTGCATCTAACATAATGTTATATGTCAATTATACCTCAATTTAAAAATGTTTTTAAATTTAAAAAAAGTAAAGAAACAATAGTTGCCCTGAAGTGCAAACTGTAGGCTGAAAAATTTCAGACTTTGGCATAATAGCCACTTCTTTCACACACTCACAGGGATTGTACAACAAGGTAATGGAGATCTCAGGGGTTTAGGAGACCTAAATACACCCATTTTTGATGCTCTGAGCACAGCAGGTGTCCCTTGAGTCACCTACTAAGTGGAAAGGTAGTAGATATTTGATTGACCTCTTAAATCAGAAACATCAAGATATAAGATGATGGTGTGTGTGTACATTTTATATGTTTAAAAGTTATATATGAACGTCTGAAACAGTGTCTTTAATAATCATAAAATGCAAGCAAGATTAAAGTACCTTGATTATATATTAGTTTTTCAAAAAGTGTTTATATACATATTTTAAATGTCTATTGGATTCGAAATATGTGGTATATATGTATTTTTTCAGTATTGAAAATTTGAAATCAGACAATTCTCTCATAGACAAAGATAGCTAGAATCATTTGCCATAAATCAGAAGGAAACCCGCACCTTTAAGGATCCTGGTTATATTTTAAGACCCAGAGAACAAAGCATCGGGGGTGTTTCTGTTCCCCAAGATAGTGTGAAGAGAAATAAATTAATACGTATTTAGCAAAGCTATGGGCCAATGCCTATTTTTAAAGAGATGATCTCATTCGAGTCTTACTAACATTCTGTGAGAGAGTGTTATCCCATTTTATGGATGAGAAAGTTAAAGCACAGAAAGGTTAAACACACTTTATGGTCACACAGCTAGCAAGCAAATTGGATCTATTTGTTACAACTGGTTTATACTCTGTATGATAGTCATTTGATTTTTTTAAACTGAGAATATGGATTTAAAATGCATACACTCTATTTGTAGTCAGCTATATTTAAAATAAAAACACACAACGTTGCAGGCCAAACAGTGTGTGTTTATTTGTCACTCACAAGCAGCGACTCTATCGTTTCTGAAGAAGTGGGTGAGGAGTGTTGGATCATGTCAAACCTACCCTCCCATCTTAATGGGAGGCTCCCAAGGAACATTTATGAAATCTCTGGGACACATAGGACACAATCGGAAACCCACTAATATGATCCAAAAGTCCCGTTAGCTTTCTTTTCAAGGAGCGAGGATTGGAGGTCCAGAAACTCTAAGTCTCTTGCCCCGGGTCCCCCAGTTTGACCCACAACCTGAGCCTACTGAACTGCATCCCTTATGATTAACCCAGATTCATCTAGAATGGGGATTTACTGGGCCAGCGCCCAGCACACAGTGGGACTCAGTGGACACTCAGTGAATACATGAAGCCACATGAAAGTACCTCATATCTAAGAGCACTCAATAGACACTAATTTAATTTATCTGTCACCACTCTATGAGTTTGTCATATTAACCTTATTTTTTAAGGGAAAGCCCTAGACTCGGGTGATTTAAGAAGCTTATTTAGGATCACAGTGTTGTTAAGTGGCTGAACTGAGATTCAAACAGATCTGAATCTAAATCCCGTGCACTTTTGAAAAGCAGCTACTTATTCTCCACAGGTATTAGGAGAACCAAATGATGTGGAAAATTTGATATGAAAGCCTCCTCAAAAAAGCATAATTGACTACATAAATATGAAACATTATATTTATTTCAATATTGCCCGCTTTTCCCGGAAGGCTCTCACCCCATCTAATCAAACTGATTATCCAGCTGCTGTTAATGGCAGAACGAAATGATGCAGACCATCCAAAGGAATAGAAGATTGTCTCCCAACGTCACACTTGTATATTCCATTGTTGGGATTAAGTTTCGGGGTGGCTGCTGCTCCTGCCACCTCAGCAACTTCAACCAGAGACATCATTCTCTCCTGGAAAGAGTTCTGCTTTTAACCAGTGGTATGACTCAGGCAAATTACAGATGCTGCATGAGACTCAGTTTCTTCATTTATAAGCTGAGAGCAATAATGTGCCTCTCATAGGCTCATTATGTGATAAGTGGCGAAGATAAGCCCTGGGCTGGGAGTCAGGCTGTGAGAGGTAGAGCCCAGCCCTCCTGCTCATGAATACTGGTCTTGAGCACATTACTAAAGCTTCCTGTACTTCACCTCAAGTGGGGATCATAATAGTGTCAAATAATGGCATCAATAATAATAGTCTTAAAAGAGTTAATACGTAGAGAGCACCAAGAACAATGTCAGCACCACAATTCTTGATGTAAGGGCTCAAGAGTCGATGGCTATGGACATTTTATCATTATGGCACGTGTCAGTAACACCTAGAACAGAGTTTGACATTACCTACAGAGGAGTGGCATTCAGAGT
This sequence comes from Tapirus indicus, assembly GCA_031878705.1. Lineage (NCBI taxonomy): Eukaryota > Metazoa > Chordata > Mammalia > Perissodactyla > Tapiridae > Tapirus > Tapirus indicus. The sequence goes on from CM062919.1 coordinate 8,270,212, forward strand.
GGACATTTTACAGTTCACAAGATTCTGTCACAAGCCCCCATTCATCTCGTCTTCATAATCATCCTATCAGACTGGGGCTGGGCATCCTCTTCTTCTGGGGCTTATCCTGCTGCCTCTGTCAGATGTTGGGGGACCCACAGCTCACTCAGAACTTTCCTCTGCCTGGCTGCCTGCTACCACGCCTAGGCTCCCGAGGGAGTTCCATAAGGAAAGCTCTACTGCACACCTGAGCCGAACCTGAGCCTCGCTTCATCCCTGAAGCCGACAGGTTTCTTGTTGTGGGGCACGAGGCTAATCAATGCAGACACTATAAGGATCCCTTTGCAACTTTAGCTAAGGGTCTTACATGCATTCCAAAATGGGTTCCTCTGAACACGTAGCTACAGACAGACTCAGCAGTTTCATTTTTTGGGTCTTATTGTTGTTATTGTTTTTAATCTCATGGTCAAATGAGACAGGTACATACTTCATAGTTCTTTTCTTTCCTCAAGGTACACAATTCATAATAATTTTTAAGCTTCTGGAAAATCTTGCAGAAATCTTGCAGTGTTTCCCAAACTTATTTAATTCATGATTTCCATTTTTTATATTGCAGTACCACTTACACAACTTAAAAAGCACAGAAAGTAATGTATATTTTACTCACATATATATTTATATATATGTAATTGGAAAAATAATGTAAAAATTGAGATAGATGACCAATAGGGAAGGCCTTCAATTGCGAGTGGAGATTATTTTTTTAATGGTTGTTTCATGACTTTGGATTGTCCTACTCAGGAATGTCCTGCTTAAGAGTTATCTCTTTGTGTTTAAATATTATTTCCTAATTTTAACAAGAGTCCTATGAAAGTCCTCTTTTTGCTGCGCATGGTACTTCTACAGGTTCTGACTTGGAGGTCTAAAGCTTTGCTCAGGGATGCCCCAATGAGAAGAGATGCCTACCTTTTACCATCATGTCACCTCTGCACAGGTTCTTCAGAGAAAGTTCTGGCAGAACCCATTCCTCTCAGGTGAAAGTCATGGTCACATCCTCAACGTCATTGATTCAGGCAGTGACTTTCAGGAGTCCAGTCACGATCTCCTCCTCCTCTGTGCTCCCTTCTAGGAGACAGGCAGGATCCTGAGTAAAGGGGCTGAACCTTTTCATAACTTTCATAATACCGGGAACAGCTTCAGGGCAGAAGGTCCGGGATGAAGGGCTTGGATTTCCTCTCTTTCAGATTCTTCCTTCCTGGAAAGTCATAGAGAATATTGGATTATTCTCCCCTTCCACCATAGAACCCTCTGAGAAACGCTGCCCTGGAGACCAGGTACAGGCTCAGCAGACAGCTAATGATGCCCCTTTTCTCTGAAACCTATCACAGCATCCAGCACCTCCAGAATGACAGAGCTAACCCAGCCTGGCATTGCACTCTGGTATCAGGACAATAAGGACGAAGCACAAACGGCAAACAAAATTGATCCCTTTGCTCTTCCCACCAATATTGCATTCCCTTTGTGGGCACCCATTTTAGTGTCTTTGGACTCTCCAATTACGATCTGATGTGTGTCAGTGAACTGAATCAACTTCAGTAAATTCCTACAGTGAGCAAATGGGAGAATTAAGTCTTGGGACTTCATGCAAAAAGAGAAATGTTCCTACCCTTCCCACTTGTATCCTCAAAGTTAGGGGTGAGGATGAGGACAGTGAAGGAAAGTGAGAGAAGGTGACCAACATCACATAAATGTCTGCCTGGTACCAAGAGCTGTACTAGGTAGGAGACTATTCTTCCTCTGAGAGGCTTGCCTGTTGGGTACCATGGAGTAAGACTTCCTCCAGAACGTGAAGACCTTAACATTTCCTCATCTGTTCATTCACCTATTCATCCACAAAAGATGTTATTGTGTCAGGGATTGACGAATGGTTTATGAGGTTAGCCATTTATAAAAAGAGGAAGGAGTAGGGTGGGGAGTCACGCATCGGTAAATTAGATCAAGTTTCCAAACAAAAGTCAAGAGACTGATAATAAGTTTGAACGATGAAACAACAGTAGAAATTACCCATAACTTAATGGCAGGTGTATGAACTGAACGTTTGTGTCTCCCCAAAGTTCATATGTCAAAGCGTTAATCCTCATTGTAATAGTATTTGTAGATGGGTCCTTTGGGAGATAATCAGATCATGAAAGTGGAGCCATCATGAATAGGATCATGCGCTTATAAGAGGAGACATGAGAGAAATGATCTATCTCTCTCTCGACATGTGAAGATACAGAAAGAAGGCAGCTGTCTGCAAATTAGGAAGTGGGTTCTCACCAGACACCAAGTCTGCCAGCATCTTGGTATGTAAGAAATAAATGTCTGTTGTTTAAACCACCTGGTCTATGGTATTTTGTTTCAGCATCCTGAGCTGACTAAGTCAGCAGAGACGACATATCCCTGAGTATCTTGTGGTATATTCTCAGCTGTGTGAATGCAGGTCCAGAGTTAGGAAAGGTTTAACTCAAATTCATCCTTGGAATATTTTCTAACTTTACTTTTATTTTGCATTATAATATCTAAAGTAATTTCACATCCGTCTCTTTATGTTTGGTTATCAAAAGTGCTGTGGACAGTGCTGATGTTATTAATACCACTGAATACGTGGGAAAGGGGGTGAGACCCGCCCAAGATCACTCCATCTAAGTGGCACAGTCAGAACTAAATCAAAACACTCATCTTCTTTTCTTTACCCCATGTTCATGCTTAATCTAAGCGGGTTATGTGGAATCAAATCCCAATAACCAGTATAATGCTGTAGTCATATTAGGTGTACATAAAAAGAGACATAAATAGATTGAATTACTCAATTGAGGCAGCACTTTTCCTATTTGGAATGCTACCTTCTTCTCCTCTGCAGAGATGTATCAGTGACAGCCTGCTCACTTTCCCATCAAACATAACTTCATTGTTTGTTTTCATCCCAAAGTAGCACAAGAATGATTTTTCTATTATCTTTTACTTTTTCCCATAGTGGGAAAATCCTCCTGTGAAATGTCCTGGAAAATAGGAATTGGAACTTTGATTAGCGGCAGGTTGATTTTATTTTGTGGCGGTGTAAATTAATGTCTGAATGTTCAGAAAGTCCTGTCCCCACAGGATCTTATCTTTTGTGTACTTCAAAGAACAGCTCCTAAGTCTGGGAACCTGTGAAGATTCAGTGTTAAACACTGAAAAGTAATAGCTTTGGTTACACGCAACCAAAGGCAGGTTTTGAGGTCAAACTGGCTTTTTTCGTTGTTTTATTTAGAATCAAAGAGATTCAAAATACTAAGCACTTATTAGCATTTCAAACTTTGTCCTAGGTATGTGCCTGAAAAAAGAGTACACCTCTCTTATGCCCCTGCCCCAAATCCCTCCCCATTTGGCTTATTCTTACTCATTTATTAAGTCGTTGATTAATTTTCTGTTCCTCAGAATAAATGTCTTGCTCTCTTTTGCACTTTCCAGCACTCAACCCTCAACCAAAGTTAGATGCCAAACCCTCCCAGCACCCACTGGTGTTCTGGTAGCTTCTGTACATACATCCTATTAGCAGACATCACACCAACTGTCAGTAGTGCACTTCACTCTCTCCCAATAGATTATGCACTCCTTGAGAACAGAAATGAAAGCTTTGTAACCTCCATCATTTCCAATGACTGACAGAATACTCGGTACTTTGTAAACTCTCAGAACATATTTATTGAGTAGATGACAAATAAGCAAGGGAATGAGTGAATGAATGATTTCTGTTAATCTCTAGAACAACCTCCCTGATAGATAATAGAGCTTAAAGTTTTGAGATGAGAAAGCTAAGGATCATAAAGCTTAACTCCTAACAATGGTTATACAACAATAAATTGCACGGTGAAAATTAAAATCCAAGGTTTTGTTGTTTCAAATCTGCCTCCACCTAGAAGCTGCCAATTAAAGTTTGGAAAAAACATGTAGTTATGATTGTGGATTCTTGTACAATTACTGAAGCCAGCAAGTGTAGCTGGGAGATATTTTATTTTATTTTTTTTAATGGCACAAGATTTGACAACAAAGGAAACTCTGGACAAGTTGTCTCAGGAATACTACTTCTATTGAAATCAAGAAAGGATCTGAAAACTCCAGCCTCCTAAAAGCCGAAGAAACGAAGACGACAAGAATCAAAGAATTGTGGTCTATTGTTCACAATAATAAGAAAGGATTATGGATGATGAAGCTCACGGACCTCTGGGAATGGACCTGGTGATTTCAAAGGAGTGTTGGGTTTGAGAAGTGAGGTACATTTGATCAGGCCCTGTCATTTATCAGGGAAACACATGGGACCAGGCTCCCACCCAAAGTCCCACAGCCCACACCCCTGTCACCTGTGCCTCCATCTGAGCTGCGCTGGAATATTTGCTCATTCTACATCCAAGAAACGAGTATTTAAATGAGAACAAGCTCCCTTACAACTGACTTATCGCCAATTATTTTAAAGAATTACATCATAATTTAAAAAACAGAAATGAAAGTAGCCCATATAAAAATGACAATTGTGTGAACTTCATCAGTGCTCTCATACAGGCTTGAGAACATAAATGACTATTTTTCAGTAGTAGAGAAAGGCATGGTCCTAATTTATCTTATTTTCATGAACCCGAGTGTAGTAGAGTAGTGTGGGATGTGATGTTAGAATACTTGCATACCAGATCTGCTGCGTGAATTTGGACGTGTCTCTTGGTTTCTCTGATTCTCAGCATGCTGGCACTCCCAATACCTGTTTCCCCAGGTGACAAACAGGACTGAATGTGACGACAAAGGATGAAAACACGGAGCACAGGTCGTTGTAGGAGGAACACGGAGCTGTGCCAGCCCTCTTATCTCAACACCATATTTACTAGTTGTGTGACTTTGGTCAAATTACATAATCTGTCTGACTCTCATTGATTTTCGTCTGTGAAACAGAAAAAAATGACTATCTTATAGGGTGGTTTTGAAAAGTAAATAAATTAATATATGGAAAACTCGTAGAAAGCCTAACATATAGCAAATGCTCTCAAAGTATTGTTTTTTTTCCTTCCTTCCTCTCTGACTGGCAGTTTCTTCAACCATAAAATGGAGATTAAAAATGCCTATTACAAAAGGTAATTTTAAGAATTAGAGGTATGTATTGCTCGTGTTCTAAAGCTTTATAAAAGTTTTGGTGGTTGGTTTCATGACATAGCACCTGGTTGTGTAGCATGAAATGCCAGTTCACTCTCCATCCTGTGCTTTTCTGAAAGAATAAATAGACAAAAGCACTCACGTCCCGTAACCTTGGGGCTTGTGTTTTATCCAAACTACTTGACAGGACATTGCATGAAAGCGAACTGTGCACCATGAACTTAAGCAATCTAAGTGAGAGACCATGCGTCTTATTCCTGCTCGCTGGGGCGTGCTGCGCTCCCTGGATTCAGAGGCAGACACGTTCTCAGAAACAGACTAGAGAACCTCTGAAAAGCTGACAGCTGCTCCCAGGCTCCCCAAACCCTTTCTACAAAAACCAGACGATTGCAGTGTAAAAGGTCGGAGACGAGTAATAAACGCAGGGGCAGCAGCTGGTAGCTCAGCTGGTCTTAGAAGACTAGGTGGTTTTCCTCTATGTCTTCTACCACCAGCTAAATTGATTTTTTCTGAGGAATGCAGCCATTAAATGTACATTAGCTTGGAGCCGGAAGACCTGAATTCTAGGTCTACCTCTACTAATTGCATTTTTGTCGTGGGGCAACCCATGTGACGTTTCTGGATCTCTATCACCTGCCTTAATAAGCAAAATGGGGAAAATAGCTACCCCTCAAAGTGAATGCTGTATATGATATTGCTTTGCAAATTCTACCAAGCTACACACACGTTGTTATTATAATTATTATGCATATACATTGCCATTGCCTCTGTGAGGTACTGTGGGAAACATAATCTAGTCCATGTTTTCGGAGAGTTAATACCTTGAACTGGAGAAAAGACAGATTCATGTGATGTGACGGATACAGAGACAAAATCTAACTCCATTTAAACCCATCTTAGGAAGCACAATTACAATCTCTAGTCTCCAAACAAAGGGGGTGATAGTCTTCTCTTGTATGGTCACACTCACTTGGATGTCTCTTGATGCTCAAAGGATCTTTGACACAATGAAACATCTCTACACCTGCTTTTCCAAAATGATCTGCAGGACAATCTTCAGGAACACTAAGCTTCAGTTCTAAGGAGGAATTCTTTGAACACGCTTGCATTTTCGCACCAGCTGATCTTTGCTCACCTGGCTCATTCTCTCAGCTCGGAAACATCTGCCCTGGTCACATGCGGATTAGCTCTGACCACACTTGCCGTGGCTTTTTCTGAAGTGCTGGAGCTCATTGTCCTCTCTCTACTAAAGTAACCCTTTCACATGTGATAAATTGTTCTTGAAGCTTTTCTTTCCTAATAGATGGTAAATCTTAAAGATCAGGGATTATGTCTTATTGACCTTGATATTTTAGTGCACAGTGAAGACCCTGGCCCATAGTAGTACCCTCAATAAATGTTTCAGAGAAAGAAAACAAACGAATAAACAAGGAGAAAAGAATAAAGGAGAGCAGTCAAGGGGTTGGGTGGCAGAAGAAGGAAGCCAGAATAGGAGACAATTCGGTATCAACAGGTCTGAGAAACAGTTGAAGTGTCCTTCACCTGGACATGAATATCCACAGGGCTAACATGTGGAAGAAGAGGAAATATATTTGTCTACTTTGGCACCAGAGGCCAGACGTATGAGTGGTGGAGAGAAGGTAACCAGCACAATGGCCTACTTTCAGGGTGATGAGCTTTCCACTGGGCAATGAGATCAAATATGGGTGAGACAATCACAAGGTGGAGACTTTGCATATGGGGGCAGTTACTATTTGTGATTAGTAGGGGTTAGCTCCTGCCTAGGAAAGTTCCTTTTATTTCTTATGTCCCATTTTTCTGCAACTGCACATTCTCTGATTCTGAGATAAATGATTCCTGCAGGTGGAGGAAAGAGCATACGAGAGAAAGAGTTCAGTATGAGATGATTCACGAAAAAGAGTGCTTTCTGTGCGCTGCTGTGATTCTGTTGTTTCCTGATTTATTACTCTTATTACTAGGATCTACCACCAGGCTCTGTGCACTGTTGGGATTCAGTAAGGATTGAAGTGACTCAACCCAAAGCTTTATTCAGGCCTCTTCTCGATGTCACCTCCCCCGACCGCGCTTTCTGCAGTAGTGCTTTCTCCCTCACTTCCTGATCCTTTACCCCATCTCAGTATTCTTCATATCACACAATCCCAACTGAAACTGCTTCATGCACCTATTTACTTGTTGGATATCATTTTCTCCCAATACAATGCTAGTTCCGGGAAAGCAGAGACTTGACATATTTTGTTCACCTCTATATTTCCAGAAACTAAAATAGTATCTGACACATGGGTGGCATTCAGCAAATATTTATTGAGTGAATGAATAAATGAAGGATCTTAACCTGCCTTAGGCTATTTTGCCATGCTGGAAGCACCTGGCATGGTAATACCAGATTCTGCTAACCTTCCAACAGCCCCAAATAAAATATGACTGTCACTACTCTACTATATTCATGCTAAAAGGATTACAGAAAGTGTGTTCATCCCTTAAAATGTACTTTACTGGACATCTCCAACATTTCATGCATCTGCTCAACTCACATCCATGCAGATACACATTTTGCTGGTCCTACTTCTGAATCACATATCACATTTACCCCTCCACCTCACCCCATTGCCATGCTTCAACCAGGTCATTCTGCATGCTAGAAAACAAGTTCCCTGAGAGCAGGGGTTGGCCGGTCCCATTTGCTACTGCACCTTCAACAATCAGTATGCCACATAACAAATAACCATTGCATTGTAAATAAATAATGAATGAATGGGAAAAAAATAAGTGAATGAATCAGTACAATAACTTTCTAATTTATCTTACTTATTTTTCCTCAATTCAAATTATCTTTTAATCTCAAACCAAATTGATATTTCTGGAATAATATTTTGCATCTATCATCTTCAGGTATAAACACGTTCAATGCCTTTCCATTGCCTGCAGAACTAACCATGTGTCATGGACTGAATGTTTGTGTCCCATGGGGGTTGCCACCCAGTGGGTCTGGAGTGCAGAGCATCAAGCCTTAAGATACAATGGTGTTTGCCTTGATAGGTTTTGGACTCTCTTGGGACCCGTCACCCCTTCCTTCTTTCCTATTTCTCCCTTTTGGAATGGGGATGTCTATCCTATGCCTGTCCCATCACTATAATTTGGAAGCACATAACTTGCCTGGTTTCACAGGTTCACAGCCGGAGAGGAATTTGCCTCAAGATGAATTGCACCTCGAGTCTCATCCATATCTAATTTAGATGATATTTGGATGAGACTTTGGACTTTAGAATTTAGAGTTGATGCTGGAATGAGTTAAGACTTTTGGGCTATTGGGATGGAATAGATATATTTTGCATGTGAAAAGGACATGATTTTGGAGGGTTCAGGGGTAGAATGTTAGGGGCTGAATGTTTGTGTCTTGCTAAATTCATGTACTGAAGCCCTAATCTCTAGTGTGGCTGTATTTGGAGGTGCGGCCTCCAAGGAAGTAGCTAAGGTTAAATGAGGTCATAAAGGTGGGGCCCTGATCCCATAGGATTAGTGTCCTCATAAGAAGAGACACTAGAGAGCTCACTCTCTCTCTGAGTGCATGTACGGGAAAGGCCATGTGAGGACATAGTGAGAACACAGCCAGCTGCCAGCCAGAAAGAGAACCCTCACCAGTAACTGACCCTAACAGACCCTGATCTGAAACTTCCAGCCTCCAGAATTGTGAGGCATACCTTTCTGTTGTTTAAGCTGCCCAGTCTGTGGTATTTTGTTATGGTGGCCTGTGCAGACCACCATGAATCACCAATCCTTCAATGGCCTCAATCCATCCTTCTATTCTTACAATATCATCTCCTAAGACACCCCATGCTCTGCCATCTACCTTTCTTACTTTTGCTAACATATGAAATAAATACTCCATGAAACTCTATTATATTAGATGAAAGTAAATTGAGTTGAGATGAAGCATAGGGTAATTTTAATTTTATGGTTTAGAAGGAGCTTGAACTGGATAATATAGGAAATGGGTTTTAGTGGTAACCAAACATACTGATCTAGTTAATGACAACAACCTGAACTACTCTGTTGCATGCTTACTAGTGTGCTGAGGGAAGTGTGTTTCGATGGAATGTGGTACTATGTGGCACAACGACAGGCCATGGTATGTCGTCTAAGACTAACCTGGATGTGAACCTTTTCTTCTTAAATTACCAGATGCTGATCGTGAACATGTCATTGATGCTCTCTATGCCTAGGTTTTCTTATTTATTAAATAAGAATAACAATTCATACCTGCCTTTTAGTTTACCTTATTTGATAAATGAGAAATGAATGAGATAAGGACTGAGACAGGGTTTTGTAAACCAGAGCTTTGTAAACCAGAAACCCTTGCAGTTGCAGGAAGTGCAGTATTCCGCCAGCTAGCACTGCGCCTGACGCGTGCTGGAAGTTTCATAAATGTCTGTGAATAAATGTTCTTTGTAAGACGTGTTCTGTTTAGCTTCAAGTCCTCCCACCGGCATTACCGGACCTTCCTGGGCCGGCGCGATGTGGTCTGGCAGCAGCAGAAGGCAAGTACTTGCTCATTCCACTTTTAGCTCTTTGTATCTTGCGTGCAAAAAAGAGGCGTTTATCTCTAACAATTTCCAGGAATACACTAAATGAATTTATGGTTCACTGCCCTAACCTGAGTTTCACTTGAATATTATTTATGAAAAAGGGTTTCCTAAGCAATTCAGGCATTGGCGGTAGATACCAGTAAGGTTGTTGATGCTATTTAAGAAAGAGGTTTCCACTGCTGTAACAGAACTCTGGACTTCTCTAACAGAGCTCTTAAAAATTATTTAATGAAATAATTTATGGTTTTATTTTCTTCGATATCTGTCTTGACTCAATCTTGCAAGTCAAGTTTGTGTATTCATCTTAATATAAACTCCATGAGGGCAAGTTCTGAGTCTGACTTGTTCACTCATTGTGAAATGAGTAAATGAGCTAATGAAGTGTACACTAATTTCAAGTTTTTAGCAGGCTTCCATGGCATATGAGTAATGAGCTAATTACAATTATATCACCTCTTCAGCAAAGCTGGTCTAGTAGGACCAGTGCTTGCCAATCTTCATAAGCAGTTAATTGCTAAATGTCCTTGAAACTAATAGCTCTCAATAAAAATGAAATATCATACACCACTTTACAGTTTTCAGATTTACTTCAGTTAAGTCCCTTAACAATCCTGAGCCATAAGCAAAATCATTGCCTCTATGTATGTGTCTACTCTGGCTGCCATAACAAAATACCATAGACTGTGTGGCTTAAACAAAAGAAATGTATTTTCTCACAGTGCTGGAGGCTGGAAGTCTAAGATCAGCATGCCAGCGGGGTTGGATTCTGGTGAGAGCCCTCTTCCTGGTTTGTAGACAGCTTCCTTCTAGCTGTGTCTTCACATGGCAGAGAGAGAGAGAAAACAAGCTCTCTGATGCTTTTCTTATAAGGACACTAATCCCGTCATGAGGGCCCCATCCTCATGACCTCATCCAATCTTAACTATTTCCCAAAGGCCCCATCTACAAATACCCTCACAGTGGGACATTAGAGGTTAGAGTTTCAGCAGATGGATTTGGGAGGGATACAAACATTCAGTCCATAACACCCTATTTCCCCACTAAGGATACTCAGGCTCAGAGGCTGAAACTGGCTTGTTCCAGGGGGGTTGACCAAGGGCAGCCAGAAGGGGACAAAGCTGGAACCCAACTAAATCCTTCCAATCCTGAATTCTGCAATCTTGCCAAGGAAGCGAGCTTTCCATAGCCCTCCCTCCAAAGATTCTTTTACTCAAAATCATTTTCTTACTATTTCTTCCTGGTCTTCCAACAACTAACTTAGATCAGTCATCCTCAACGGGGGGTAACTTTTCCCCACAGGGGACGTTTGGCAATGTCTGGAGACATTTTTGCTCATCACAACTCGGGGGGAGTGCTACTGTCATCTAGTGGGTAAAGGCCAGGGCTGCTGCTTAACATCCTACAATGCACAAGACAGCCCCACAACAAAGAATCATCTAGCCTCAAATGTCAATAGTGCCAAGGTTGCGAACCCCTGACCTAGATGAATGGGGGCTCACTGCACATCTTGATTTTTGGAACTGGGGCTTTCTTACCTGACAGGTGGATGTTACAGGATTTCTGACCTTCCATGGCTGGGATTCTCAGTCACTGTTCATTCCTCAGGGAAGTGCCACATCCAAGCTCTGATTTCAAGCGCGGTGTTTTATGATTTAATCCAATGAAGAAAATATCCATTCTTCAAAGTCCTGTCTACAAATGTCAGGTGTCAGTGCAGCCATCTCTAAACTCTGGATTCCTAGGGCGAAGAGAGAGAGACAGACAGAGAAAGAATATGCAAAGGAGGGAAGTTATATTTTAAAAAATAAAGAAGAGGAAAGAAAGAAGAAGTGAATGAGAAAGAAAGTGGACTTGGGAGCCAAGAGTTCTAATTCTTGTCCCACCAGTTACTAGGAGCAATGTCACCATGGGAAAATTATTGAATCTTCCTAAACCTCAGTTTCCCCATATGTGAAGTGAGAATAATTACATATCCCTCACAGAATTGAGCACTTGTGTAAAATAATATGGATATAAATATGTTGACAAATTAAAGTAATAACAGTAGTTATTAACAGTGATAACAGTTAATAATAATGTGTAATTATTTATAATATTTATTTTTTGTATTACTATATCTATATTTATATATATATAGTTATAATATATCATTTATCATTATATATCTAATACTATTATTATATAATAATAGAATAAAAGTGACAGTTAATAACAGGAATAACAGCTAGTATTTACTGAGCACTTAAGTGTTAATATCTCCATTTTAGTGATGGATCAACTGAGGCTTATGAAGGTTGAATAACTTGCTCAACATCACACTGCTGGAAAAGATCAACAATGTTGGGACTCAAATTCACATCTGTTTACTCAGAGCTCACATTCTCCGCTCTTATCTGTACTTCATATTTCATAGAAGATGTTGGATAAATAGCAGACTTTATAAATGGTACAGTCACAAGGTGTCGAGACTAGGAAACGGTCAGGAAGTGGAAAGTGTGAAGGGTCAAGGCAGGCAGGTCAAGGGGAGGTGCTGACGCGAGCAAGGGCACCAAGGCTGTCATTATGTGGCTCTGGCTGCCTGGGCAGGGACTTGGGGAAGGTGACCTGCTCAGATGAAGGGAGCACGTAGGGCCGGAAACTTTCAAAAGGACTTGATTGAATGTCCTAGTGGATTAAACAGCCCCTGCCAGAAAGGTCCACAGCAGTGAGAAAGTACAATGCTGTGTACTGTATAAATGCTAAATCAGTCATTCTCCATGGAGCATTTTGTGTGACCAGCTCTTTATAGGACATCCAAGGTTATCCCCTACAGCTTGCCTACAGTGCCACCACCGCTCTCTCATCCTCAGAGAACGCTCTCCGAGTTGGGCTCCCAGGTCTCTGGTTAATTAACGATCTAAGGGACGGCATTCCTAATAGGGCAGCACATTCTCTTTTAACTGCGAGACCATTGTTCCCTCCCCACCAGGTACAGTGACCTAGAAAGAGGCGGTATTGTACCAATGCTGGGACTATTTATTAAGCAACCTATTTTCTGCTCCAGGTCAGCCAACAATGGATGAGCTGGCACAGAAACAAGGGTGATATCTGTGTCAGGAAGGGAGTAAAGTCATCAGTGAAGCCATTTTGACAAAAAGAAGAGGCAGCTGTGTGAAGCTGATGGAATTCAAGGGTAGAGGTGCTCACACACCGAGCAGTGGGCGGGTTGTAGTACCTTTGTCCTGTTTGCTGAATCCCCATGAGGACGTCTGTCTTGACTTTCCTCCTGTAGCCCGGCCTGTACTCTGCTGCCCAGCTCATAGTTAGCGCTCAGTGCTGGTGGCTCTTCTGAAGTTGTAAACCTTGGTGGCGCTGAAAGGTACGCTGTGAAGACTTGCAATTCTCCTGGAACTATCTCACTAATCCCCAACCATTTTCTGTCATGGTCCAGGTCTTGACTCTAGGCTTTGTCTTTCCACAATGACCCCATTCCTAAATTCGTGGATCATGGTCCCTTTCCACCAACTTTCAGTTTTCTCTTGTGGTCTCTGACTTGGATTATCGCCCCCCCCCCATCCCATCCCTCACCCACTATCTACCACCCTGGTTTTCCCCGTATTAGACTATCCTTGGGGACAATTCCCTGCTGGGCAGGAATTAAGACGGGTAATCAATAGGTAATCAGTATTTGTACAGATTGTGACTTTAATAATGACAAAGCAGCTTTGAGTATTTTTCATAGTGCACTGCATAGAAGCCAAGCATATTCTCTCATGTATTAACAGACACCTTAAAAATTGTTTGCAATCATGGGGGCCACCCGGTGGCGCAGCGGTTTAGTTTGCACCTGGCAGCCCAGGGTTCGAGAGTTGGGATCCCGGGCCCCCGCCAACGCACTGCTCGTCAGCCATGCCGTGGCGGCGTCCCATATAAAGTAGAGGAAGATGGGCACGGATGTTAGCACAGGGCCAGTCTTCCTCAGCAAAAAAGAGGAGGATTAGCAACAGATGTTAGCTCAGGGCTGGTCTTCCTCACCAAAAAAAAAAAAAAAATATATATATATATATATATATATATATATATATATTGTTTGCAATCTTTCAGTTGATACAAAATCCTACTATAGGTGCAAACCCACTAAGTAGTTCCCCGTCTGAGTCTGAACACTTCCAGGGATAGAAAAAAAGTAGAGAAGTTTTTTAATCAAGCACTTCACAGTGTACTAGGTATAATTCTTAGACTGTGTGACCTTAGTCTGTCTTAGGTCAGGGAAGGAAAGGCAGATAATAAGGGGTGTGTTAGCATGCCACTTACCACTGTGCACACCCAGAGCTTAGATCTGTTGGAGGGACTCTGGAGCCAGTGTGGAACAGGACGTCAGAGTTGTCCAAATCAATGGTGCAGGAGCTGGAATCTTTATGCATCCACTCCTTTGTCCATGAGGTAAAGGTAGCTGCCTGGTGGGCATTCCTTCCCTGGTCCATCTGCCTGCCCTGTGGGCAGCAAAATAAGCTCCTTTGAGAGGGAAAGCAACGGGGCAAGAAATTGCAGGTGCTGGCCTTGGAAGCTGGGCTGGTGTGCACTGAAACAGTCAAGGAGAGGGGATATACACTGGCCTCAAGCTGCATGGGTCACAAATCCTCAATATAAGTTATTGGGAGGAAAGAATCAACTTTTATTGAATCCCTGATATAAAACAGACCGTGCACTGGGTGCTTTATATACTGTCTTGTGCAATTTAATCTTCACAATAAGTCTTGGCAGGTGTTATCAATATTCCCAGTTTCATTTTCAGAGTCTTAGAGCCCTTAACCTTCCTGGACACAATCACAGAGAGTTTGGGGCAGGTCTAGGGTTCATTTGGAGGGACACACAGCCCATATCCTTTCCATTATCCCCAGCACATCTGCAAGAATTGAAGCACTAGTCTGTCTCCAATCCTTATAGAAATTGTTTCCGAACCCACAGAGTGAAAGCGACTGAGGAATATAGACAAAGAGGAGAGGTGGACAGCCAAGGGTGCAGTGGGGAGGAGGTTTCAAAATGTGGCACTATTCCAACTGGCTCATGTCTTCATTAATGGCCTGGAAAGGGGAGGAAATAGCCCTTTAATGAAATCTGTGGATGGCACAAAATTGAATGATGCTGTAGACACTAGTTGGGAAGGAAAGATCAGGTTGTATAGAAACTAGTTGTTGAGAGAAACAGAGAAGCCACTTATTACGACTCATCCCGGTTGGAACTCTACAGGATCGACAAAGAAAAAGAAGGTTTTTATGGGGGGAGCTGGAAACAGGACAAGGAGCTGCTATATGACGGCTACCTCAGCCCAGAGTGAATTAACCAAAGGCCCCAGAGAAGAGGAGGCTGAAAGTGTGAAGCAGAAATTCACTTGACAGGAGCTTCAGAGCTCCGCACTGTCAAAAAAGGCCAGAGCTATTTCCAGCAGCAGGACAATTGTGGTGACATTTGATCAATGAGGGAGAAAGTGATATATCCTTCCTCCAAGGAGGCTGGGGAGCTGACACCCTGATGCAGGCTTATTTCTCACCCCTTTAACTCCAAGGGAGTATAAGGCCCAGCAAAAAGCAAAGACCCTAGGAAGAAATAGAGTGACTGACCGATCACATCAAATGCATGGGAGTCTATGCAGAGAGCTCACTCTAATTAATTCCCCGCACTTTCCAAGGAACTTTCACATATACCATGGGGATCTTCCTAAGAATTGCAGAGTGAGAACTTTACCCTCTATCCTTCTCTTTCATCCCAGAGGGGTGGCTATGGGGGAAGGGAGAGAGAGATTTACAGAGTTCAAACAATGTGCCCAAAGCCGCACAATGCAGTACAGCATAGCTCCCCTGCTTCTCCCAAACCCTACAGCATTTTGCAGCCCTACGTCTCGTCTCTATAAAGTGAGGGGCGGGGGGTTTTGGGAAAATTCATTATTTTCTTTTTACCCCCTCTCTTGGATGTTAAAAACATTTGCAAAAGTAACAAAACATTGCACAGAACATTTTTGCCAGCTTTATTGAGGCCTACTTGACAAATACAAATCATATATATTTGAGGTGTACAGTGTGATGCTTTGATATACAGATACACTGTGAAATGACTACCACAGTCAAGCTAATTAACACATCCATCACCTCATGTAGTTCCCTTTTTTGTGTGTGTAGTGAGAACATTTAACATCTACTCTCTTGGCAAATTGTAAATATACAATACAATATTATTAACTATAGTCATCATACTGTACATTAGATCTCCAGAACTTATTTATCCTGCATAACTGAAACTTTATACCCTTTGACCAACATCTCCTCATTTCCCCCATCCCTCACCCCCTGGCAACCACCATCTACTCTCTGCTTTTATGGGTTGGAGTTTTTTAGATCCCACATGTAAGTGAGATTATGCAGTATTTGTCTTTCTGTGTCTGGTTTATTTCATGAGTATTAAAAAAAAAACTTAACTCAATAGCAACAAAGACCCAAATAACCCAATTAAAAAATGTGCAAAGCACCTGAATAGACATTTCCCTAAAGAAGACATACAAGTAGCCAATACGTACATAAGAAGGTGTTCACCATCACCGGTCATCAGAGAAATGCAAATCAAAACCACAATGAGATACCACCTCGCACAGAATTTTATTACATTTACCAGATTAAATCAAGGCTATTCTAAACAAAATGAAAATGGGAGCCAAAGAGTCCCACCTTCTCTGTTAAATTCTCTCCCCCAAAGTTGGGCCTTCCAGGGAAGTCTTTATTCTCCAGGAAAAAGGAAATATTATCTTCTAGTGGATCCCCAAATGTCCTGCCAGTTCTAAAATATT
Organism: Tapirus indicus; assembly: GCA_031878705.1. Taxonomy (NCBI): domain Eukaryota; kingdom Metazoa; phylum Chordata; class Mammalia; order Perissodactyla; family Tapiridae; genus Tapirus; species Tapirus indicus. The sequence continues at coordinate 8,286,772 of CM062919.1, forward strand.
GTAGCTTAGCCTTCCCTACTATTAAATATCTCACAAATATATTCTTTAGTTTGAACAACAAAAAATCATTATAGACAACAATTCATTTGAGGAGCTGGCATCCTGATGCTCCCTTCCAGTTCACAGTCATCAGACTGGGGAGCTGGGCTGCTATTCATGCTCATAACCACCCAGTGGTTAAAATCTTCCTCATCACTCACCATAGTGATAGCCTCTGAATAAATTTTAAACACTGAAAGAATAAAAGCTAACTGGCAAAACGCAAGGGGTGGAATTACTGGATCAAGTCTGAATTTCTTTCTATTGAATTGGAGACTCTTTAGCAATTGCTAAAAAGAACTTGGAATCCTCTGAAAATTCAGCATGGACATGGATAAAAGAGGCAAAGAAAGAAGAAAGAAAAGCAGGAATGAAGGAATGGAGGAAGAAAGAAAGGAAGATTCCTTAAACAAAACTGAATTGTGTTTTAGTAGAGGGACCAATTCGTTTCGGTGACCAAAGTTGATATTCCCAGTTTTAACACTGCAAGTCCTGCATCTGGGAACCCCCTCAATCTTGGGTGAACCAGGATTGTGGGCCACCCTAATTTTAGGACTCCTGTCCCCTTGCAACCTCCGGGTGCCTCCCAATCAGCTGGCACCAGGAGTGGGCAGAAACTATTTTCAAGCACCATGCTAGAAAGCTCCTGGAAATGTCATCAGGAAGTCAATGCAGATTGATCTGTGATGGTTTAGAATCTATTCCCAAGGGATGTGCTGGTGAAAGCAGACGAGGCTTCCAGCTGAAGACTTAGCCAAGGTCACATTGTGTAAGCCACAGATAGGGGATGAGATCCAAGACTCCTTTTTCTCCTATTTCTGGCACATTTTCACTAAAACATGGGCTGCTTGATCTTTTTACCTAGTAGCGACGTGAGAGCTACCTTTCCTGCAAGATTTACTTTACGCATAACTCCAATTTTTTCCTTTATTTGGTGCCATTCATCCAATGGCAAATGCTTATTCAGCCTTCGGGTTTGTTAAAATGTTACTGGTTCTCTGTGAATTCTCTAGGCCCCTCCAAACACATAATGAACATATAGACTTCATAAGAAAAGAAATCAGATTTTTATTAAATTAACATGCAATGACAAATATTGGTAATTGTTATTCTTGCACTTTTTCAAAAGCAGATTTTATACACTTAGTTGCTGAACACAACAGACAATTTTATTTTAAATTTAATTTTATATTTTAATTATACTTTAATTGAATTGAATTTTTAAGTTAAAAATTATATTTTTGCAAGAACCTTATCTAAGATGGCTCTTTATTGAATAAAATGTATACTATAGAAGACAAAAACAAATACCACATTTTTAGCAGAAACTACAAAAAAAGTAACAATGATCTGTTATAACACATGATCTGAAAAATTAAGGAAAGTCCTCAAACTGAACTTTATGATGAGCACACACAAATGAGCTGAGAGACCGACGTCTGAAAGACTTGAGTTGGTCTTTCTTTTGTGGCTATGTTTGTATTCATAGTCATGAGCACCCATCCGGTAAACATTCTAATAGTGGAGGTCACCTAGATGTCTAAATGATGTCACCTGAGAAACCTCAGGAAGGACTCATTATGCAAAGTGTCTCCCCACCAAAGTGACCCTAAGTGATATCTAAAATTCCACCATTAGAGATTCACTATTTGAACTTCTATCTTGACGTGTTCCGTATGTCACTCGCTCCAGACTGAGATTTCGCTAGATATCAACAATCTAGTAATTTACTAGATCACACAATATCTGTCTGCCATGAACTCAAAGCTAGTCAAAAATGCATTCACAGGCAGAGAGAAATAAACACGCTGTGGGATGAAAATGCAGAGTCCATACCTGGGCTACACATAGATAAGCAGAGTGTCCAGGTGACCCCCTCATGACCTGCCCTGTCAGACACAATGAAATGTGGACTCAAGTGGAGGCGTGATGCAATAAAAAGGGATATTGACAACCTGGGGTTGTCAGTCAAGAGGATATTGTGGAAACTGAACAAATTTTGGACAACTCCCTTTCATGACCACACTTCTGGAATCCAGCCAATCGGCAGCATCCATGCTCTAATAGCCAGCTTCCACAACTGAAATATCAGCCAATCCCTGACACTTCCACTTAGAGTGTTCTCATCCTCACCCCCATGTTCCCCAAAACCATATATAAGGTTTCAGCTCTGCTTTGTTCAGAGAGACTGTGCTTTTCAAGAACAGCTCTCCCTTGCTTAGCAAGCAAGACCATCAGCCTGTGTTTCTGAATGAGACGTGGCCCCTTCCTCTGTATTCCTGACAAATACACCAGAACAAATGAAACGAGCAAGATTCAAAAAAATAAGAGAAGAAAAATTCCCTAAGCTGAAGAGCAATGAATGTTCAGATTAGAAAATTTATATAGTACCAGGAAATAAACATTGAAATATCCAAATCTGGAGAAAGTCTTGAACTTTAATTCAAAAGAACACATCCCCCAAAAAACAAAACAATAAATAAATGTTGTCTAATCAAAAAAAGATAAATCTAACCAGTTTTATACTTCTCTAAAAAGGAAATGCCAAAAAATTTGAAAAACATTTGAGTTCAAGAATGATGAATGCTACCTAAAACTTTATTTCTTAGACAAGTTTTTATTCATGTGTGAAATTTAGAAAAAAATCATTTAAGATAGACAACAACTGAGAAATTATACCACCCTTCCTAGGGAGCCCACACTACCTACTTAAAGAATACTGGATAATGTTGAGAAAAAGATAAAGACCTCGAGAACGCAAACAGAACTATATATTAGGGTGTGGAAAAAAACATCAAAATTAATCGGAGCTGCTGCACTCCTTCATTGTACAACCCCCAGGGCAGCCAGTCACAAGAGATTAGGCACATGGCCAAATGGTACCTCTAGAAGTTATGCAATGTGGCACCTCGACCTATAATGACACCTAAATAATTGTTATAGAGACAGTTATAGAACAAATGCAAACACCATTACTTCTAGAGAGATGAACTATGTCCTGTAAAATAGTAATGATCATTTGAAAGGATATCAGTCTAAAACTTGAGACAAGATTTCACCAATAAATAAAACAGAAAAAAGGAAGAGAGGTAGGAAAAAATATGGAAATTGTCTCATTTTACAGGTAGGGAGTGAATAAAATTTCTTTGGGGAAGCAGTCCTTTTTTAAACTATTTTTTAATCAACAAGATATGACCATTTGAAAACATTAGCAATTAGAGGAAACTATGAATAAGAAATCTGAAAATAAGTTCATTAAACGACAGTGATTAATCTTATGATTATGTGTCTGAAAATCATTTAGGTCCTCCCATTGCACACTGGGTAAGATCTAAGTGTCTGAAGAGACCCTTCAAGATCCATTAAGATCTGGCTTCAATCTACTTGGACAGCTTCCTTTGTGAGCCCTTATCCATTCACCTGAGCTTCAGGAACCGAGTAGCTTGAGTTCTCCCATTGTAAGCCAATTTTCTCTTCCACACTTGTTTTCCCTTTCTCTGATTCTTCACTCCCTCTTTCTCTGTCTCTCACCTTGCTTCTGCCAGCCTCTCAGATCCTTCTCGGAAATGACCTGCACAGAGATTTCCTAGGCACCCTCAGACTGAGTTAGTGCCCCTCTTTCTGCACATGTGTCTGTTATCATACTTAGCACATTGGATGAGAATTATCTATTGATAATTTATATGATTCTTCAGAAAAAAATCTGTTTTGTTTTTCTTTGTGAACACAGTGCTTATCACATTTCTGGATGGCAAATAATTTGCTGCACAAGTAAACGAACTTCCAAGAGAACTCTATGCCTCTGGCCAGCCAGCTGACCTGTTGTAAGTATTGTTATTGCTGCCATTATCCTAGGATGCTGCATCTGAAGCCTACTGGAAGAGCTGTGTGTTTTAGACTGTTTTCAAATATCTAAATGGCACTCATTTTGGTCAGAATGCACTTATTTTGTGCTAGGAATTGTCAAGAACAAATGAAATCTAAGTCAAACTGCTGATTACTATTTCTTTTTTTTTTTTTTTGCCTTTGCTTTAAGTGGAAGGTAAAGTTTTGTTCCAAAAAATGTATGATTATAGCCATTTAGTCCCTGTATATTCCTGTGTCCTCGCTCTTATGAAATCCTTACCCACAATGCTTTCAAGTCCTTCATCTATCTATTCCTGCAGGATTTCCTGAATCCAAAACAAATAAATAGGTAATGTTTTCATTTGAATGGTGATATTTGAGATACCCAATCAGGTGCCACAGACTCAGGGAATCTTAGATCTGCTGTAAGATTTGCTCAGAGAGAATCATGAACTAGCTATTGAGAGTGGTGGGTAGGCAGAGAGTCTGAGTGCTTGTGAAACTGTTGATTAATTAGGGCCATAATAAATAAAATAAATTCCCCAAATCCTTGATGTTATAAAAATACAGAAGGAAAAATGTGGGATAAAAATGATCTGAGAAGGAAGGGGATGGCCAAGGAATGATTTTTTAAACTGTGACATTAGCTCCTGGAAGTGGTCAGAGGCTTGGACGCCGGTGACTTCGGGGACGTTGTTTACTCGGTGGATTTGGGGAAGAGGAGAGGAGCGGGAGTTTCAGAGAAGTGCAGGCACCCAGTGCAACTGGTGATATGTTGACGGCAGGAGGCTGGGGATGACATTTGCAGAGGGGTCACGACGTGGGCACTCCCTATGCCAAGTGCTGTATGGGAATTTCCTCATTTAAAATGCACGGAGCCTGATGAGGGAGAGCACCCTGTTCTCTCCATTTCACACGTGAGGAAACTGAGGCTCAGAGTGTACTTTACTGGTTGGATAACAGCCACCGGGTAGCAGAGCTTGACGGAAAACCAGCCCCGTCTAATGGCAAGACGGGTGCTCTTAAACCCTAAGTATATAAACTTGGAAGAGTTTTAAGAGGTGTGGAGGAAGATCTGATAGTGGGTGTGAAAATAATGTGTAAGGAATAATATGAAAGGAAAAAAAAAGGCAGAAAGTTTCCCACAAAAAATCTATGTTGAACTGGACATTAACAATGTTTCTATTTATCATTTCGTTTGAAAAATTAGAAAGAAAAACTGATTTTTGTTGAAACAATCCATGAATTATCAGCAAAGAATATAGGTTTTTTTTTTTAAGCTATAAATCTGTGTCACAAAAATGCATGTATGTTCTTGTTACAGATTAACATCTCTGATATGCTAATTGACTTCCTCTCCTGTGGGCCTGAGAAGGTGCAGATTATTCTATCCAGTATAGAAGCGTGTGTGATTATCTCCAAAGTGCTCCCAGGTGCCCCGTCAGGGCAGTTACCAGCCCGCCGTGTGAGTGGAGCACAGTGGTGAGAAATGGTGTCTGTCTCCCAGGTTAACAACCCTGCGAGGGATCATTCCCCCAGGCAGACTCATTTTGTTTTCCTTTTATTTCTCCTTCGTTATTAGAATTATTATAATAACACAAAGAGTTCTGAAGTTTGCCCTGGAGACACTGAGATAGCCTGAAATTATATTGAACGTTTTGTGCGTTTTACCTGAATGGAGCGGCCCTTCCCAGTCTCAGCAGAGAAACTAACCAAGAGAAACACAAATCTCAACTGGAAAAATTTGAAAAGCAAAGTATGTCTTTACTAATGAAGACAGGAGGGGATTATAAGAAATAAACTATAGCAAAACTTCCTACAAAGGATCACAAAGCTTCCACAACTTTCTAATCACTCCTGTTTCTCCCCAAGCATCCTATTCTCAGCCTCTGAACCTCTCTCTCTCCCTCTCTCATCCAACCCCCCCACCCCCACACATACACGCTCTCCTTCAAAACTCCTCCCGCCACCTGGAGTTTTACCTGGAGATGAAGGACAGAGTAAGAGGTATGGAAAAATATTTTGAAATCTAACTATTTATATTCAAGTCCCAGCTACACAGTTCCTGCCTGTGTGATCTTCCGTAGGGTAATTAAAATCTGTGTGCTTCGGTGCTGCCGTCTGTGAAATGGGAATAATAAAGGTGCCTATTTCACTGGTTGTGAGCATGAATGATTTCATGCAGGTGAGTACGTAGAACAGTGCAGGCATGGAGTAAACACATGATAACTGCAGGCCACCGTGATGCTACACAAGGAAGAGTCATCAAGAGCAGATGCACTGTTGGAAGTTCAGAGGAATGGTGACTTTTCTTATGAAACTATTTTAGGCACGGTTAACAGGCTGAGTTGTGTCCCTCAAAATTCACATGTTGAAGCCCTAACCCCTAGTACCTCAGAATGTGACTATATTTGGAGAGTGTGCCTTTAAAGAGGTGATTAAGTTACAATGGGTTCATTAGGGTGGCCCTAACCTAATATGACTTGAGTCCTTATAAGAAGACGATATTAAGGCAGGAACCGAGAGAGACAGAAGACATATGTATGTGCAGAGAAACGACCATGTGGGGACACAGTGAGTAGGCGGCCATCTGCAAGCCAAGGAGAGAGTCCTTAGAAGAAACCAACCCTGCTTTGATCTTGGACTTCCAGCCTCTAGAACTGTGAGACAATAAGCTTTTGTTGTTAAAGCCACCCAGTCTGTGGTATTTTGTTATGGCGGCTCTAGCAAACCAACGCAGGCACCAAGATTTACAGTGTGGTTCTATTTTTTTCCTTTTGTTGAGAAAAATAAACTCATACAGTAAAGTGCACAAGATGTAAATACAGAGCTTCCTGAAGACGATAAAGCAAAAGCACATATAATTACCTTTCAGGGCCTCCTTCCTTCATTCCCTTTTAAATGAACCATGTCATTTACTGTTGCCTTTTCTTCTTGTTTTTCTAACTTTCTATAAAAGGACTTATGAACATGCGTTTGTTTTGAATCTGGCTTCTTTCATTACATTTGCAAGTTTCATCGACACTGGTGCATGGGCCTGTGCTTTATTCATTTTGTTGCTGTATAGAATTCCATTTCACGAATATAGTGTGTTTATTTCTTCTTTCAACTGTTCCTGGACAGTTGAGTTGTTTCTGGCTTGTGCTACTGATAGTGAAGTTGCTATGAAACATTCCCGTGTGTGTGTTCTGGGCCAAAAATGCACTCAATTCTCTGTGGTACGTACCTAGAAGTGGATTGCAAGATCAGAGTGGGAGTATATCCTCACCTTCTCTAGATGAGGCCAAGTGTTTTCCAAAGAGGTTGTCTGAATATATACTCCCTCCTTCAGGGAATGAAATTTCCTCATCAATACTTGATAGTGTCCTTTCTGTTTTAGCTACTTTAGTGAGCATGTAATGATATTTCTTTCTGTTTTTAATTTCCATTTCCTTCAGTAATAATGAGATTTAACACACTCCATATTTTTTTGGCCATTTAAACTTCCTCTTATATCAAATGTCTGTTCCCTTTTTTTTTCGCAATTTTTCTATTGTTTTCTATGTCTCATTAACTTGTCAGAAACCTTTATGGCTTCTGGAAACAAGCCCTTCGTCAATTATATGTGTTGCAACAATTTTCTCCCTTTCTGTGGCTTACTTTTTTCACTCACTGGTGGTATCTTTTAATAATATAAATTCATAATTTTAATGTAGTTAGTCTTATCCACTCTAGTTTTTATATCACGTTTAATGAATTATTCTCTGCCCTGAATCCATGGAGATTATCTTCCAAAAGTATGTTTTTGTTGTTGTTGAGGAAGATTGACCCTGAGCTAACAACTGTGCCAGTCTTCCTCTATTTTGTATGTCGGTCACCACCACAGCACGGCTGCTGACGAGTGTTGTAGGCCTGTGCCAGGAACCAAACCAGGGCCACAGAAGTGGAGTTCACTGAACTTTACCACTAGGCCATGGGGCCAGCCCCTATATTTTTTAAATTTTTTATGTCTTTCACACTTTGGTTTTAGGATGGACTGGAATATTGTTCAGAAATTTTCCATCTCCCTGCCCCCCAGCCTGAGGTGTATCCCTGGGCCTGGTCTGTGACTTACTATGGCCAACAGAATGCAAGTGGAGGTGATATGAGCAGAGCTTTGGATGTGCTTGCATGGTGCTGCTTGCTCCCCAGCCTTTCTCTACTATGAGAGCATGCCCAGGGTAGCAGCTAATCAAAGAAGGATTATAGACATATGAAGCGTACCTGCGGTCCATCTGCATCCTGGAAACAAGCCCAGTGACCTCAGATGGAAGCAGAGTGGCCCCATTGACCTGCAGAACTGAGAGTAAGAAAAATATTAATGTTCTAAGGTGCTGAATTTTGTGGTGATCTGCTGGTGCATCATTGTGGCAATAGGCAGGTTACAGCCCATCTGGGTCCAGCAAAGTATAGGTGATGGCTTATCAGGGTCCCCCTGGGCCCTCAAGGACACCAAAATTGACAATGGGCCTCTTAGTTACCTCTCCCATGGTAGCAACCTGGTCCAGCATAAAGGCAACTCAAGGGCTGGGCTTACCTGTCTGGGCTCCAGGCTTTTTTGCTTGAACTTGGTTTGGTCATTCATTCTTCACTAACTTATTAGCTCTTTGATGAGGTTTTAAATTCTAATTTCAAGCATTTTTGATTGTTTTCACTGAGAGTGTTGGCTCTAATTACCTAGCCCATTACTACAATATGGGCAAGTAAGGCAAACTAGCTTATTCACCTGTCCTGAAAGGGCATCTGAGAACAGATCCCTCAGAAAACTACCTGTGTGGTTGTCTATTGATTTGATGGGAGCTGAGTTCTCCCACCCCACTTCTGAGGATCATGCTCCTTGGCCGGTAGCCATGACCCAACAGTTCTGCATCGGCAGCATCTCTCCATACCATGTTCTCCTCCATCTGCACAGCCTCTAGTAAGTTCAGGCCACTTCCCACCCTATCTGGACATTTCTTATAGTTTTCTAGTGGGTCTCTGCCTCTGGTGGTCTCTGTCTCCTCTCGAGATTTTTCACTCTGCTTATGCCAGAGAAATTCTTCTAGCATGGAAAGATGGGTATGACTCCCTGCTCCTAATAACCATAACATCCCTGTTCCCTATAGATGAAGCTGACTTTGGGGGCACATTGTCCAAGATTCTCTACTGTTTTCCCCTTAGCTACATTTCTAGGATCATCCCTCACAATTTTTCTCTTGCATTCTTTATTCACCAAAAACATTATTTCTACTGTCTTTTTTTTTTTTTTTTTTTTTAACAGGCAACCAAGATATACTCTCAGCTCTCTATGCCTTTACGGTGACTTCTGTGTCTGGAATACCTTCCCACTGTTTTCTCCCTGGTAAGCTCCTAGGCTTAGTTCAAATGTGACCTCACTTTTGAAGATCTTCCCTTATCTGTGAGCAGAATTTCCATCCCTCTTACCCACTTTGCATTTTGAATGCTTTATTATTATAAGTAGTGTTTTATTTGGGTTGCTATGGCCCATATCTATTTTCTCCACTAGAGCTGTGCTTTACTCTTCATTCCTTCCTCACTCTTGGAATGAAGACTTTTTTTTCCTGAGAGGTGTTCAATATATGTTTATGCAGTGAATGCTGGAAAAAAAATGAGGAATCTTCATTGTTCTTCCAATTAGCAAGGCGTGTTTCCCAAATATTTTTTATCATTAATAGATCAAATATATCAATTTCTTATATTTCCTATATTTCTTTCAACAACAAGAAAAATTGGCTTAATATTTTTGAAGATGTGATTTAAATGAAATAATTTTCTGATGAATATTAATATTTACAACATATATCTCCCTTGTTAATTGAGTAATGCCCTTTGTTGAATATCTAGAAAATTCGGATAGATAAAAGTCACTCAATCTCAAACCAAAATATTAGGATGGTTATCTACTTCAGTCTGGTGGTCTAAACAGAAAAAGAGAAATGGATGTAAGTATTTACAGAGAGAACTAAATGCAGTGAGTTAGTTACACAAATAATTAAAGAGGTAAGGAATCCAACAGAAGGTGGTATGACAACCAAGAGATTAGGACCTGTGAGGTTGGAGGGACGCAGGGACGGACAGTCCAGGGGCTGGAGTCATCTAGTGGAAGGTGGCCCATGGTGAGCCTGTCCCTTGGGACCTGGAGGTTATAGCTACTGCCAGATGTGCCAACTAAGGTGGAGGAGGAAGGTGGGGAGCAAGAACACTCAGGCCTCTCCCTTTGTCCCACCCTTCAGTCTGCTAACAGTGAGCCCCCTGGCTGAACTCAGCTGGAAGCCCACAGATGTGGAAATCAGGTGAGTTTCCCTTATCCTATAGTGAAGAAGGGCAAGGAGTGGATTAAAGAGAAAGGAGGCCCAGAGTAGGCACACAATCTCCAGTTGTTTGCTAGTCTTACAGGGAACTCTATCATTCTTACTATGGAATGTTTCTGTTTAAATGAAGGTATAATGTGCATTCAGGAAAATGCAGACACATTGCCTGTCCAGGTTGATACATTTCATGTGTGTGTACATCTGTGCAACCGCCAGCCAGATCAAGGTGGGGAACATTTCCATTATCTCAGAAGGTCCCTCATGTTAGTCCCCAGTCTAAAACCACCCCTGGATGTCAGCACTTTTCTGAATTCTATTTCTGTGGATTCATTTTGCTTGTTCTTCAACATCCCATAAATGGTACCAAACAATATGCATTCTTTTGTCTGGTGTCTTTGGCTCCATATACAGGTTTTAAAATTTATCCATGTAGTTACATGTATCAATAGCTCTTTTTTATTGCTATGTAGTATTCCATTGCATGACTATAACACAATGTGTTTATCCTCCTTTTGATAGAAATTTGGGTTGATCTTAGTTTTTAGCTATTCAGGAATAAAGCTTCTCTAAAAATTTTTGTACATCTGTTTTGGTTTGGGATGTTTTAGGTTTACTCCAGAAGCAAACACTGAGTTGGAGATTAGCACGTAGGAAGCTTATTGGAAGAAGAGAAAAAAAAAGTTTGATAGAATCCACTGGCAAAGTCATCCAGGTCTGGAGTCTACTTAATTAAGAATTCAATTATTTAATAGATGAAAGGCTATTGGTATCGTCTGTTTCTTTTCCCATCAGTTTTAAGTAAATTCTGCTTTTCAATGAATGTGTCCCATCTCTCTAAATATTCAGGTACATTGCCATATATTTGCTCACAATATTGTCTTATTATAATTTTAATATCTGTGGAATATGTGTGACGCACCCCCCTTTCATTCCTGATATGGGTAGTTTGTGTTTTCTCTTTTCTTTGTTTTTTGGTGAGGAAGCTTGATCCTGAGCTCACATCCATTGCCAGTCTTCCTCTTTTTGCTGAGGAAGATTAGCCCTGAGCTAACACCTGTGCCTATCTCCCTCTATTTTGTGTAAGGGATGCCGCCGCAGCATGACTTGAGCGGTGCACAGGTCCGCACCCAGGATCTGAACCAGGAAACCCTGGGCCACCGACACAAAGCACACGAACTTAACCACTATGCAACCAGGCCAGCCCTGCATTTTATCTTTTCTTGCTCAGGATTTATCAATTTTATCAATCTCTTCAGAGACACGTTTTGAAAGAATAGCTGAATTCTAATAAGTAAATAATATCTAAAGCCAAAATTTAAAAACGGTAATATGTAATTTGGAAATACAAGTGAGTCCTAAAAAAAACACTGCTAAGGGGGCGCCTGGTGGCGCAGCGGTTTAGTCTGTGCTTGGCAGCCCGGGGTTCGCGAGTTCAGATCCCGGGCGCCCGCCGACGCACTGCCTGTCAGCCATGCTGTGGCGGCGTCCCATATAAAGTAGAGGAAGATGGGCACAGATGTTAGCCCAGGGCCAGTCTTCCTCAGCAAAAAAGAGGAGGATTAGCAAGGGATGTTAGCTCAGGGCTGGTCTTCCTCGCAAAAAAAAAAAAAAAAAAACCACTGCTAAAAATATTAAAAGGAATTGGTGTTGAAGGGGCAGGAGAATGCTTTTATTCTTAATAAAATTAGTCATAATACTTTATCTTTTTAAAGTATGCATATGTATCAATTTGAAGAAAAATTAAAATTCTATTAAAAAATACATCATAACAGTACTATCTTAGAGGATGTTGTGAGAATTAAATAAGATGAAGCATGTACAGTGCTTAGCATAACATAGGGATTTAATAAATGATAGCTATTTTAAATGCTAATTTTTACACAAGCATCATTATAAAAACATTAAAGCAACTCTAAATATAACGAGAAAAATTCTACCTTCCAAACACATTGTATATTGTTCATTTGTCTTCGTTCTCTTCCAATTTTTTTGCTAGACACACATAATTTTACATAGCGGGAATAATAATGTACACATATGTTTATATTTTTAAACATCATATTAACTAAACTTTTCATGTTTCAATAGATATTTAAATCAGTGCTTTATATCCCATTTGATCATTATGCTACGATGTACTTATAATTGTGTTATTGTTGAATGCTTCTGTATTTTTTCCAGCTATTACAAATGATCCTGCAATAAACATCTTTAAATATGCAGTTCTTTGGGCTTTTGGATGATTTTCTTCATTTAAATTCTCAAAAGTGGGACTGCTAGTTCAAGGGATATGACTGCATGTATTTTTCTGTTAATGTACTTCCATATTTTTTTCCAAAACAGCTTTGACAATTTACATCATCAGCAATACCTGAGTATATTGATTTCAGCAAAACTTTGACACATTGTCTATCACCAGCAGTTTAATTTTGTGTTCAATTTAGAAATTTGATAATAAATAGTATGGTATTTTCAACCCAGAAAATTGACTAATACTGCTCAATGAACTACACCCTCATTGCCATTATTATTCAGATCTCTCTTTTTCTTGGAATTTACTTTCTACAAAATACATTTGTTTGTCACATTTATCTTAGGGATTGCCGAAAAAGACACAAATTCCACTCCCCCGCAAGAAATCTTGGCCTCCTCAATGGGAATCTTAGTCAGCTCAGATGGCTACAAAAGAAATACTGTAGACTGAGTGATTCAAACATCAAATATTTATTTCTCACAGTTCTGGAGGCTGAAAATCTAGGATCAGGGTGCCAGAGTGGTGGGGTTCTTTACGAGGGTCCTCTTTCTGATTAACAGGTGTCCATCTTCTTGCTGTATCCTCATGTGGTGAGGGAGACAGAGATCATCTCTCCCTGTCTCTTCCTATATGGGCACTAATCCCTTTCATGAGGGCTCCACCCTCATGACCTAATCACCTCCCAAAGGCCCTACCTCCAAACACCATCCCGCTGGGGATTAGGCTTCAACATATGATTTGGGGGACACAAACATTTGGTCCATAGCAGGGAGGTTCCAAGTAACTTAAAAGAAATACTAATCTTTCTGCAGGATTTTTCTCTCTTTTGTTTTCCAGCAACTCTTTTTTGGCTTGAACATGGTTCTTTTGTTCTATCTAGATTTCTGTTAGGTCTTTGTCTATTTCATGCTTCCACCTGACTGTGTTGTTACTCCACATTTTCTTCTTTCTAGAATGTTGTTTCATATCTTTCTACTTGTTTAATGTCACCTCCTCTATCAAGTCTTCCCTGATCAGCATCCCTTTATCAGCTACTCCAGGATTTACTCCTCTGGCTCCATGAAAATTTTCAAATAAGTCTTTTACATCTCTTTCTATATTGTGTTTTGATGGTGTGTTTGATTACTATGTCCCTGTCTACTTTGCTAGCTAGACTCACAGTTCCTTGAAGGCGGGTAACTGTGTCTTATTAATCTTGTTGGGTTATCCTTGTGACTCACAATAAATAAATATTGATTTATTGTTTAAAAATAAATATCATTTTATTCATCTTGCTGATCTGTTTTAAAAGAATGAATGCATGTGCATGTGTGTATGTGTGTGACTTTTTTTTTTCATTTTTGTAAGTAAAGGAGCTGGAAAGAGAAGTTTCTAGGACATTTTATTTCAATTCATTTCCATGGAGGATGACAAAGTCAATTTCAATTCAACATGTATCAATGTTCTGCAGACCTAACTTTAGTCCTTTCAGAGTTTTACACTTTGCACCCAAAACTATGAATTCTAGTTTCCTGACATTCTCGTTCCCTTAGGATTCTCCCTGGCTTCAGCTAGAACTTGCAAAGTTGTGTGTCTAGTTCAGATTCTTTCGTGGCTCTGTTTTGTGAGGGACTGACTATGTTCAGACCATCCGTTTTATCTTGGACTAATTTTCCGTGATTGGAAAGAATGAAGCCAATTTCTAAAGGGGAACCTAAGCCTGACTCATTGTCTCTCCCTCTCTGTTTCCAGTGTCTCAACAAATCCATTCTCCCATCTCATGCAGGGCATTTTCCTATTTCAGAGGGCAGTCAATACTTCAGACTGCCTCAGGAGAAGCAAGAGGGAGTAATGAGAAGTTTGATCAGGAAAAAAAGAAACCTAAGTGAGAGATCTAGCCCCAAGGTAGCCTCAATTCAAATGCAAATAGTGTGCATGGACACCATCAGCCCCGCTTGGGTTCCAGCATAGATCTGCCAAGAATGCACTATACTGAGGACTCACTGGACATTTCAAGAAAGCTCAGGTCCCTCATAAATAAAATGAGGGTGTTGCATTCAGGCTCCCAGATGCGTTTCAGATTTGAGATCCTGCCATTTTAACATTTGCATCTCAGATGCATGTTTATATAAAAGTTTAGGTTCAAGGTTTCTGGCTAAGGCAGCTGTGTGGAATAGACAGAACACGAGATGGAATACTCCAAAGGTCTGGGTTTGAATTGTGACTCTGCTACCCACAAGTTGTGGAACGTGGAGGAGGCCACGTGAGCTCTCGTGTAAAAGCTCGAGAACATTTCCTGTCCTGCCTGTCGCACAGGGTGTACTTTGGGTTACGGGGAGGGGAATAGACTTTGTGAGTCATGCTGTGTTGCACACGCCCACCGTGGGACTCCCGGACTCTTGGCCTAAAACTGTCAGCTCCTATCGATCCGATCCTTGAGAGCGGGGCTGCTCCTGTTGCTGGTTGTTTGTGTAGCATCTTGAGTGGCAGCCAGGACAGCTGGGCCCTTAATAAATACTTTGGTTGATGCTCTTGTGCCTGTGCCAACAGCCCAAATGGGCAACATACAACCTCGGAGGCTTCCATAGCACTTGGCAGCTATTTGGAAAATCCACCCCTCCCATTTCAGGACTCGGGACATTTTTATAGCAGTTCCTGGCAGGATGGCGATATTAAAAAAAATGAAATATGCAGCATCTCATTTCTCAAAAAGCCACTTTGCTGTCACACCCTGTAATCCCTGCAATGCGTGGGCCGAGCAGTCAGCTGTGACTTAACGTTGCTGTGAAACTGGAAGCTGAGACAAGCCACCTAATGTTTGCCTTTGCTTCTCTTCATCAACCTGAATAAAAATCAGATTAACATTAACGCTGGCCAAATCGTATTCTTGAATCACATAAATAAATTATTTGTAAATAAATTAAACAGGTCTTGCCGCTCCCAAACGGAGCCGGTCTTATTCTGAGGCCTAGGCAGTCATCAGACGTTCCAACCTCACCCCCCACCCCATCCACACACACACCCAGTACCCCTGGGAGGACTGTGAAACACAGGGAAAAGATGAGCCAGGCTCATAAAGAAACAGTCTGCTACAGTAGTGGGACAATACTGTGCATAATTTAAAATCAGCTGTGGGGTCAAATTCTCTTCCTGGCCTTTACTAGCTGTGTCACCTTAGGAAAGTCACAACATCAGAAATATATTTCCTCTAAAATGCCCAACGTCTAGAATATGCTTGGTAATCATCGGTTTTCTTCCTTCCCTCATGGACAGCATTAACTTTAAACATAAGCGTGTTGAGTCCATGTGGTATTATGTGAGAAGACAGAGAATGGAGAATGTCTTAAGATACTGAAATCAGAAAATAAATCCTGTTAATGAAAGAAGTGTGTGCGTGTGGATGTGTGCATGCACATGTGTGTCAGGGACTGGGAATGAGAGGGAAAGAAAATGGATGGAGTTCCAGAACTACAGATTAATGTGATGAGGATCACAGATTAAACAAACGAGGGATAACTCAATGATAGGAAAGCTTTTTAGGCCAAATAAATATAGAAATGGTTTCTGAACATATAGAGATGATCATTCCACACAGATTCTTGAAGAATTAATTATTTCTAATAAAATCGTTCCTGTCTTTGGTAGAGCTAATGGAGAGAGAGATCATGGACATGTGAAGAGGAAAAGTATTTTTAAGTTCAACAAGGCTCTTGGAAAGGTTTTGTATCATATAGTTTTATAGTAAATAGAAAAATAAATAGGATCTGTGCATTTGGCCAACAATAGTACAAGGGAAAGAAAGACAAATTTCAATATTAGATTTATTTGGTGCCAGTCACTGTTTTAAGAACTTTACCTGTATTATCTTATTTAATTCTCACTATAGTTGTGTGAGGTAGGTACCAATACGATCCCATTTTACATGAGATGAATGTGGGATACACAACGGATTAGTCGTTTGCTCGGGGAATGCTGCTGACAAGGACCAGAGCCAGTATTTGAACCCAGGCCATCCAACTCCATGACCTGTGTGGCTCTTCACCACACCCACCACCTCTCAAAGAGTTTCCAGTGTGTGCTGCTTAGTGGAGCATGTTACACCAAGGAAGGTGCTATGGGTTGAATCGTGTCCCCTCAAAATTCAAATGTTGAAGTCTTAACATTCAGTACCCCAGAATGTGACATTATTTGGAGACAGAGTCTTTACACAGGTAATCAGGTTAAAGTGAGATCACTAGGGTGGGCTCTAATCCAGTGTGACTGTTGTCCTTATAAAAAAGTCAAACTTGGAGATAGACACAGATACAAGGAGGACACCATGTGAAGGTGAAGGCAGAGATCGAAGGCGATGCTTCTACAGGCCAAGGAATGCCAAAGACTGGCAGCAAAGCACCAGAAGCTAGGGGAGAGCATGGAACAGATTCTTTCTCACAGCCTCAGAAGGAATCAACCCTGCCAACACTTTGATCTCAGGCATCTGGCCTCCAGAACTGAGAGAAATGATTTTCTGTTATTTTAAGCCATACAGTTTTTGGTGTTTTGTTAGGGCGGCACTAGGAAACTAATAACAGAAGGGTCTAGCGGGCCTTCAAGCTCTTTCCTCATCCGTGTTGTTGTGACTGTGTTGAATGAAGATACAGAAGACATGCTACTTCTCTTTGGGACTGTGGGGAAGCTAGGTGAAACTGACAAGATGAAATTGAGTCGAGACAAAGTCAACAATAAGATAGGACTTGGCAACAAGTATATATAAAAATATATTGGCATATGCTCTGTAAATAAGCACATAATGATCCAAAAGTGAAGTCGATGTCCCCCAAATTAGCATATTTATTGGTTGTACTCCCAGAAGAATGGCATCAGGATCAAACAGGTGGCAATCCTACTTTGCTCCATGCTTGTCAGGCCACATTTGTAGAGCTTGTTCTCTTCTGGTGGCACTTTCCAAAAGAGATATGGACAAAGTGAGTATAATGGATGGTCCACAGACTAAAGCCAAGATGGATTCATTCATTCATTTATTTATACTTTCAAATGTATTCCTTTATTTACTCGTTCATTAACAAGTATTGAGTCCTTTATACAAACTGGGGATACAAAAATGAATAAGATATCGTTTTGACTGACAGAATGTTTACAACCCAGTGTGTGGCAAGCACAGTTCATTGCCTACTCAGCAGCTAATCCCACCTTCTTTCTTCTTAACTGGTTTTCTTGGTCAACAAGATTCCCAGTCCAACTTAGATAATCACATTCCCTTCCTTCTCAGCTAGGAGTGGCCACGGGACAATTAGAAAGTCTTCAAGAGGGCTTTATTTCTTTTTCCATTTTACAATCTTGCTAAACTTACTTATTAGTTCTAGTAGCTTTTGTGTAGGTTCCATTGTATTTTCTACATAGATGATCTACTAATAAAGGCAATTTTACATATACTCTCTTAATCTGGATGCCTTTTATTTATTTTTCTTATCTTAAATCTATGGCTAAAATCTTCAGAACAAAGAGCAAAAGTGAGGAGAGAAGACATTCTTGTTATGTCCCTGATTTTAGGGGAGAAACATTTAATCTTTCACCATTAAGTATGTTGTTAGGTATTTTTTACAGATGCTTTTCTGAGAAAGTTTCTTTCATTCCAATTTAACTAAGAAGTTTTATCACTAATGGTTGTTGGATTTTGTAAAATGATCATTCTACATTTATTGAGATGATCTTATTATTATTTTTTTGTTTATTAATATGCTGAATTACATCGATTGACTTTCAAATGTTAACCCAACCTTGCATTCCTGGGACAAACTCCACCTGGTCATGTATTATCCTTCTTGTATATCTTTGGATTCAATTTGCTACATTTTCAGGTGGACTTTTGATTCCTTAGGAAAGGAATAAAATAAGGAGATAACAATCTGGCATCACTCTTTTCCTTTGCTTTTTGCCTTGACTGTGGATATGATATGATACCTGAACTAATTAGAAACGTCTTGTAATAATGAAGTGAAGAGAAGTAAGACAAAACTCACAAGTCATGAAAAGCAGAGAAGACAACTAGAAGGACCTTGGATTCTTGATGACATCGTTATGTTGTCAGACTAACCTCGAGCCTGCCTATCTCCATAGTTGTTGTTGTGGTTTTTTAAGTAAATTAATAGGTATAAGGTTTAAAGCAATATTCTTTAGATTTTCTGCTACTTGTTGAAAGTGTTCCTAACTGATACAAACTGTGACTAATAGGCACATAACAGATATTAGAATAAGAATGATGCTAGAGGTGCGGTCAGAATCCTATGGAGCTCTGCCTAGGGAACTCAGGAAAAGCTTCTGATTCAGATCTTGAAAAAAAATATGAGAACAGTCATAGAAGCCAGAAATGTTTACACCGTAAAAGTGGAGACTCAGGTAGCCTACATTCACTATCTTCAATATGGAAACGCCTTCCATGCACATGTGGGGTTTGACCTATTTTTCAGGGACTTAAGGGAATAAGCTTGGATGGATGGATTGTGGATATAATATGGGAAAATAAAGTTGACTCAAAATAAGAATGGCATCTTAACAGGGCAGCCTTAAAAACAGTGTGTGTCTATCTGCAAGCTGACCGTGCACATGGGGATGACTGTGTGATGGATAAATGATAGGAGTGACTCAAACACCTAACAGAGATTTAACTACATTTTTATTTGAGGGATTCTTCACAGTTGACTGCAGGATAAGACCTTTGGTAGTTTCTAAGAACTCGCTACTTATTCCTACAAAGGATTGCCCTAACTGCATTAGGTATAAAATCTGCAGCTATCAGTATCGTACTGTCAGGAAGAAAGCCAAAAAAATGCATTTCATGTCCAGATGTTGAGGCATGATGCTATTTTGCTGTAGATATTTGCTGGCTATTCAGTTGTGTCTAGATTCAACTGTGTGTGTATGGAGGTTGGAGGTTGTCCAGGCTTATGATCTTAATGTGGAATATAATTCTCACAAAGCTTTTAAACAGTTTTATTTAGACTAAAGGAAACACTGGTTGAAATGCATTTCTTTTGTATTCATTTATGGCATAGAACTATCCCTCTGAAGATTTCTCCTACAGAGCATTTTGTGTAAAGAGCTGAGAGGTGACAGGTGCAAACAAATTACTTTTGAAAAAAACACACAAAAAGAAAACGAACTTCCAAGTCAATGGGAGTGTATTTCACAAGAATGTTTCTACTTTGGCTCTTTGTCATTGTTGTTCATGTAATAATGTTGCCATTGCTGTGATTTTCTGCCTGCATTAGAAGGAGAAGGCACACCACTCTTTGCAGGCACCTGGTCACTAGAAACTGGTCTTTGAATAAACCCACGAATCCCTGAACTGGGAGCATTTACAACTCTCGCAGTGTTCATCAAAAGTGCCTGCCAACCTCATTTTGTTTATCTATAAATTATACATATATTGTACCTGCATGACATTGAATTTTCTGTACATTAGCACTCCTGGAAACACACTTGACGCTTGAATAAACTACTTTTGAACAGCTCAGAATACTTGGCTGGTAAGGAATGAAAATGGGAAAAAGATGAAGAGATGCTTCTCTGATTATTCTAAGCAAAGGGAAGAGAGGGACACTATCTTAACAGAGCAGGGCGAAAGGACTGATCACAAAGGAGGAGGCAGAGAACTTATGAAGGGAAAAAAATTACACAGCGCCTTTGTTGCAAACCAAGCATGTCTCTCAGCAAAATGAAAAATAGAAGAGAAGACCAAGAACATTTAACAGGGAGTCAAAAATTGTCTTCGGAGCATTGCAAAGCACCACACAATAATATGAACCACAGTAAATTGGTGAATTGTGATAAAAGTGGAAAAACTATTCTGTGCCAGAAATATGCTTTTAAATGGATTCAGTGACTTTCGCAATGAAAGCACCTAGAAGCAAGCAACCAATGACTGTATTGACTGTTCTTCAGGAGAATAATGAAAACTCTGGCATCACTTCTGTGGTGTTCATACAGTACACCTCTCGTGAAGATGCTAGATGCAAAACTCTTAATTCAGACAGTCATGGGTTCAAGTCACGGCTCTGCTGCTAGCTAAGTGTGAGGCCACTGGCACATCTAATCTCTGTAATCCTTGTTCCCTCGTCTGTAATAGGAGGATAACAATTTCTTTTTAATCAGTGTCAGTGCATGAGATAACATGTTTTAATTTCTAGGGATAAAGTAAATATTCAATAAATATTTATTCCTTCCTTTCTTTTCCCTTAGAAATTTTATGAGTTTAGCATCATAATTATCAACTTGGATTTATTGTGGGTCATTTGGTTAACTTCACAAAAATACACATTTTTATCAATAGTATCTGTGGCCCATAATTTCATCCTGTTGGTTAAAAGTCAGATGGCCTGGGTTTGAATCTCAATTCCAACACTTGGGCAAATTATGCTGTGTGACCTTGGGCAAGCTACTTAACCTCCATGTGCCTTCATTTTCTCAACTGTAGAATAGGGATGATGAGTACTTATTTCAAAGGGATATTACGAGGATTAAATGATTTAATATTGATAAAATTCTTAGAATGGAGATTAGCTCAGAATAGGCCTTATATGTGTTTGTTAAATACATATGTTTGTATCTTAAATAAGAAGCATGAATACCTCATTGACAATGCAAATATTTACCTGATCCTCCCAAGTGTGACACTTCATCATTACTAGGAGTTCTTTTCCCTTTGGAAACCGAGAACCAACTTTATGGGTGACCACTCAGGTCTTTTGTATTGCCTAGGTACGAAGTGGCTTAAAAGCACACAGAATTCATGTTCTAAACCAAAATGACACACCTGGTCACCTAGAAAAGAACATACTTACATACCATTATAATTCAACGCACAACAAAACAGCCTTAGCAGGGCTGTGTGTGAAGTACCATGGATCTCCCAGAGAAGAGAGACTTATTTCAAACTGGAGGAATCAAGGACAAATTCTCCAGGAGGAGGATGGGTGGGTAAAGGAACATTCACTTTCAGAGCTGACCTATTTGGTGCACACGCAGATCACTCTGGGCTGTTAGGATAGTCACAGAAGCCTTCTCGGAGGAGGTGGCACCTATGTTACACGAAGAAAGCTGAGGAGGATTTGGAATAGAAATAGAGAGGGCCATGACTTCTGACATTTAAGAGATGCTGGGTATGCACCGGAGAGCTTTCCTTGACACTCAGTCCGGCCCTTTTGATGACTTTGGGGAAGTCCCTTTCACTCTTCTGAGGGGTAACACCTCTTACTCGTGCAGGGTTGCGGGAAGAGCTGCTGGCAGGTCTCAGCAAGACAGCATTTGTGAAAACACCTGCATGTTCAGTCTTTGCTTCCCGGTGCCACTTCCCAACCTGCCTCTCAAGTGGGAGCAAGCTCTCCGGGATGGAGCTCTTAGCCTCAGAGAGGACACGGATCACATCAAACTCTCTATGTGGTCAATAAACAGGAAGAAATTGGTCATTATCCTACATACACCAGGAGAACAAAGAATGCTTTATTAAGTTTACCTCACTTTCCCGTCATTATGTTTTTCTTCTGCAATGGCCACTGAGCTGTGTAACTACCGGTGGTTACAGAACAGATAATAAAGCTGATTAGCATAATAGCCTGTGAGGAATGGGAGGAAAAGGTCCAATGCTAAATGCTCTGACAGAATCCCTGCGATTTTAATTTCAAAATTAGGCCATCGCAAGTGGGAAGGGGTTCCATTTCATTCTGATTGGCACAGTATTTAGCACTAAGCCCGGAAGAAATATGATAAAGGAACGACTGATTTCAGTATGCATCAGGGTTGAATGAAAGATGTTTGGAGCTTTGGGGTAAAAACATCAAAATAGTATTCTTAAATATCATTGTCCTGCATGGCACCCAGGCTTTCCTGTTGGTAGGAGACTCATGAGTGGCATGACTTCAGATCTGCCAGAGGAAGGCATTAACATTTCCAAAGTGGCTATTACGTGCCAGGCCTGCTAGACCCTGGGACTGAAGAGATAAAAATAATCTCAACCATTATGCATAATGTGATAATTGCTCTAACAGAGGGACTGCAGAGGAAGGAATGCCTAAGACCTGAATTTTCAGCCCAAGGTTCCAGGCTAAAAATGCATCAGGAGTTCATCAGGAGTTCCATGGATGAGCTTCAAATGGTGGACATGTCTCTAGTTGGAATTAACATTACTCTCCAAACTCGGGTTTGCAAAAGTTGGCCCGTTACTTTTTTTTTTTTCTAAAATCAAATGAAATCTGATACTAAGCAACATCCTTGCCAGACTGGTGGAAAATTCAATGGTAGTTGTTCCAGGCAACAACTCACTGGGCAGTATGAAATGCCCAGCTGGTCTTATAGGGCACCAGGTGCTGAGAAAGTGTGTCTGTGCCCTTGGGTCTTTAGTCTAAGCAGGTCACTATGGAAATGTGCATTGTCCAAGGCCTGAACTTCTTTTCACAGTTACGTCTCTGCTGCTTCTGTGCCAATCCCGGGCACTAAGGGTCTTTCCTGAGTCTGGGAACCTGCTGCTCTGTGCCCAGCCTCCCTCCTGAGAATGGCCCCCATAGCCCTCTGAAGTCCCCATTACCCCCAAGATCCTGCTCCTCAAGGGACCATAGACCTCCGTCCATCTCCTGGCTTGTAAGTCTTGCCCACCTGCAGAATCAGCCTTTTCTGCCTCAAGCCCTCTACATGAACTTCTCGTGTATGTCACCTTGTGCACAGGTTCAAAATTCTTTAGGATTCATATCTAGGTACACACTTCTTGGGTCAATCACATCCACATATTCAATTTTACCAGATATTACCTCAATGCTTTCAAAAGCAGCTGCATGAATCAACCTTCCTTTGAGTGGTGTATGATTCTTCCCATCTCCCAACATTCTTGACAATAGGGGGCTATTATCAGAATTTTGTAAATTTCTGCCAATCTGGTATGTGTGTGAAGTGGCCTTCTTGGTGTGGTTTTGATTTTCATTTTCCCCATTAGCAGAAAGGTTGAACATCTTTTTCATTTATTTACTTACTGACCGTTCAGGTGTCTCTTCTGTATATTGTCTATTTGTATCCTGTGACCATTTTCCATTGGTTTCTTAAAAAATCATTTTCTTACAGATTTGTAAGAGCTCTTTTTAAACGTAGGAAACTAATTATTTGATAGTTACATGTATTACCAGTTTCTTCTCTCACTCTTTCAAATTAAACTGAAAATCTTAATTCTAAGGTAGGTAAATTTTTTGTTGTTTGCATTTTTGGGGCCTTTTAAAATAAATCTTTTCCTACCCCAAGGTCTTAAAGATTTTCTCCTGTATTTTCTTCCAAAAGTGGTAAAGTACAGGCCTTTTACAAATATGCCTGGTATTAATTTTTATTTATGGTGTGAGATAATTATCTCCCCCTCATTGCCAGCACAATCTATTGACCATGCCATCTTCATCACATCACATTATCATACGGGTATAGGGCTGTCTTAGGAATCTCTATTAATTCCTTTCATTCATTTGTCTAAAAGTACCAATTTGTTTTAAATACTGTGATTTTGGAAACCTTATATCTCATACAGCACTTCTTCCCATCTTGTTCTTTGCTTCAAATTCATTTTAGGCTTTTTGGGCCCTGTAACTTACACATAAATAATAATAATGGTTTGATAACTTCCATTAAAAACTGTGTTGAAATTGTTTTGGATTAATTATTAATAACTAATTTGGAGAACTGACATTTCTGTGATATTGAGTCTTATATCCAAGAGCATTTTCTCTCTCTCCACTTAGTAATAGATTCTTTAAAGTCATTTAATGTTTCATAATTTTCTCTATAAAGGTATTGTATATTTTTTGTTACATTTATTACTGAGGATCCTACAATTTGCTGTTATACTGAATGGGTTCTTTTCATTACAGTTTCTAATTAATTATTATGAGGAATACAAATGCCATTAACTTTCATATGCTAATCTCATTATGGCAACCTAGATGCACCATCTTCATAGTTTTAATAGTTTGTAGCTTTGCCTGCATTTTATTTGTAAACGATCCTGTCATTTCTGATTTTTATTATTCATGTTTCTTTTTCCTTTTTCTATTTTAGATAAGAGTTCTAGTACTAAATATAAGTGGTGACTTCCAGTATTCTTCTTCCATTAATTTAAATGCTTCAATGTCATTATGCACAATCTTTGTTAGAAGTTTTTAATAGACATCAGTTTAAAGAATTCCCTTATATTCTTAATATTTAAAACTGTTATTTTTCAAATATGAGGACTGAAGATTTTTCATATATTTCTCTGCATCTATTTATAGTTTTTCTCTTGTAGTCTATTGATTTAATATATTGCATTAACTAATTTTTGATGTTGAACCATCCTTGCATTTGTGAGACAAACTCTACTTGGTCAGGTTGTGTTCATGTGGATTTGCTGGATTTGATGTGCCATAGATTTTTTTGAGGTTTTCACACTGTAATTCGTTAGGTAGATCAATTTATAATTTTCTGTTTTGAAATGTCCTTGTGTGTTTTAGGGATCAAGACTGTACCAGCCTAACAGAGTCAGCCAGATTTCTGGCCAGACTTGTCTCTAACACTTTGTTATCTTTTCATTTGGAGAGTGAGAGAGGCAGGGAAGGATTTTGGTTATAGATTCAATTTCTAGATTGTTGATTGGATTACTCAGATTTTGTATTTCTTCTTTAGTCTATTGCAAGATTTCTCAACCTTGGCACTATTGACATTTTGGGCTAGACAATTCTTTGCTGTGCTTTGTAGGATGTGTGGTAGCATCTCTGGGCTCTACCCACTAGATGCCAGTAGCACCTCCCTATCCGTACCGCCAGTTGTGACAACTGACAATGTCGTGTCTCCCAGGGGTCAAAATCGCCCCTGGTGGAGGACCTTGGGTATGATTGTATACATTTAACATTTATCTGATGGAGTTCATATGAGAGTTCAAAGAATTAATACATATAAATAGCTCAGGTCATTTTCTGGCACAAAGAAAATGTTCAATAAACGTTGGCATTTCCTGTTGTAATTAGTTTTCCAAGTTTGAGTTATCAAGTCTTGTTCTCTGGGTGAGAAGAATGTTTGTGCCCCCCCTCCACCCACACACACACCTGCCACTGTTTGAAAGCAACTTGATATTCAAGTTATTGACACTTTTTTCCCTGGCAGATGGTAGAAGTGAGAACTCAGTTTGTGTTTTATCAGTGTTTCTCATATTTATATGTATGGAGTTTATAAAGCTCTCAATTCAAAATGATCAGGGCTACACATGCAGAGTGTAGCCGATTAATACTGGACAGGATTCTTCCAAAGGGAGACTCTTAACATGAGAAAATGTAGACTTTTAGAAATTTAAACTGTGTGTGGGATCCCTGGAGTGTGACATATTCTTGGAAGGACAAAGGCAAAAATTAAATGTCGTCACATAAATCCTTGGCTACTCAGGCCATGCCCATTGCATTTTGCACATTTCCTCATTGTGCTGTATTTTTTGGAATTTCATAGATCTCCATGAAAAATAGTCTCTTTCCAACATGAGGTTAGTTTAGAAAAACTTTGTGTTGTGGACAGGACCTCATGGAATGGAAAGTTGCTGTTCTTAGGAGGACACGGCATATAGGAGAAACAGCACAATCCTTGAGCCAGGCTTCAATTTCCTGCCCCGTCACAGTATCCCTGGAACTCTGGGAAAGTGTTGAAACTTTGTGAGCCTCTATTTCCTCAGCTATGAAAAGGAGCAGAAATTGAAACGTTCTTACTTCTGAAAATTCTGCCTGGCCAAGAGGAAAATGGAAAAGGATAATATTATATCTAAGAGGATAGAATAAGATCATTGGAAGGCAGATTCCTAGTGCTACTGTCTTTTGCATCATGGGGTGGTGATTAAAGCAGGGGTTATGAAGACCAGTGACCTGGATGCCTTCTGGCTTTGCTACATCCCGGCTGTGTGACCTTGGTCAGCCTAGCCTCTCTACCCTAGCTTCAGCTCCATCCAGTGGAGGCATTCTTACTTCCTATCTTCCAATGCAATTGTGAAGGTGTAGTAGGGACGCTGGGTCAGTTACGTGAGTCCTTAGAACAGTGTCTAACAAATGTTAGAGCTCAGTAAATTAGCTTCCATCATTATAATTATTTTTGTTGCTGGGGCTATCAACCGTGAGTCCTCTCTCTTCTTTCTCCTGAAAGTGAGGCTTTCTTAACAATTACAGACTGCTTTTGCTCTTTGAAAGCATTTCACACATGTTAAGAACTTTTACTCTGGTTTCGTATTGGAGCGACCTGCTTTCCCAAAGGGTGGTGGCCATTGTGTGGCATCCTCACACATCATCAGCCTCAGAGATTCAGGAAGACAGAGGACTTTGGGCTCCCATTTCTGTGAGATTCCATTGGTGAGACAGGGGTGGCTCGCTGGTTCCCACTGTGTTCAACGTGTCCCTCTCCAGCAGGGGCTGGGAAAGCTACAGGAGCGGGGAGCCAGTGGTGCTGCACACTGTCGCCCCCGGGAAGATTGATGGGTTTCTTTTAGCGTTCCCAAAGCTCGGGCTGTCTCCTTCCCAGACGGGGTAAGCGGCCCTCGCCAGCTTCTAGGGGTTGAGAACAATGTCTGCATATCACTCGGGGAGAGCCTTACAGAGAGGCTGACATGGAAACTGGAGACCTACAGCCCTCCACGGGGAATTCAGAATGGAAACCCCACAGCGTCCTGAGGCGGAGGAGGGGCAGCCTGAACCGAGCCCAGCTGGGACTCCAGGAAGGAGGTGGCTTCCTCTCCTGCCTGCACGCTGGCAGCTGGCAGAGCACGCAGCTCTAGGTAAACGGCATAGTCCGGAACAGAGCTCTTCGGAACTTCAAGGGCTTTGGTCAGATTTCTATAGGTCTTTTGGGGGTAATTTCCTAACAAGAATTATGTTTTTAGCTTGCTAAAGGAGAGTGCGCTGCTTAAATAGGAAGCATCGATTTACAAAATGGACATTTCCACGTGAAAGTTATCATGTAGTGAAAATGGATCTATACACCCATAACAAGAAAACACTCCAAAAATCCTCTTTTTCTCCTTCTTTTTTTAGAGAATGATGACTAAATTCTTCATAATAGCAATCATTAAATGTGAATTATTTAGGGATAATTAACACATTTGTTATGGTGAAAACAGTACGCATATGTATATATATATATGGTGAAAACAGCTGCATGGACATATGACGGTGACACAGTCCAGGACATAACACCAGACACCTGGGTCCCATATCTGTTCCACCATGAAGTTTTCCTCACCCCAGCTCCTGCTCTGTACAAGTCAGGGATGATACCTGTGTAATGTCTCCCACAGGTAGTCTTAAGACCCAAACACGGAATGGTTGTGAGATGCTTAAAAGCATAGTAACCCCTCACATGTACTATTTACTGAGATTATCCTAGGCAGCTGTTTGCTGGTAGCTCAGTATTTCCATCCGAAATGAGCAAGGAAGCAGATAACCTGCCTCCCAACTGTAGACTTCTGTTCTGATACATCCCTCCCCAGGAGGGGATGTATTTACATCATGGTGTTTAGCACCATAAATGGTCACATTGGCATCATGAAATGGCTCATTTCCATAAAATGTATAACAGATTCAATACATCTGTGGGTTCACTTTGCCATTTTCAAGAGTTTACTTTTACATCCTGGGAATTTTCAACAATTTACTCCTTGGCCACTTTACCACCAGCCCCTCCCCTCTTCACACCTTGGCTTGATAGCTCCATGTTTATTTTTGTTTATTCAGGTGATAAATGGGAATCGTTAATAGGCTCGGTAAACAGATTTTTCCAGAATTCAAATCCTTGCTCATCATGAAGAAAATTTCCAAAAAGACTTGAGGCAATTTTCCCAACCAAATCCTCTTTAATTCTAACCCATTTCTTAATGTGGTTAAATTTAATTTGAGTCTTCACATTTAGAGTATCGTCAAGCTCCTGATTTTGTGACTTGTCTTCTAAAGTGCTCCCACAAGAAGTGTCCAGCTCTTCTTACATCTCCACCTGCTCCCTCACTTCTGAGAGTGTCAGAGTCTATTCTTCCATTAAACCCCGGCTACTGTGACTATGTGTGCACCTCACACAGAATAGATCGGAGAGTATTGTCTTAGTAGTTTTTCCTGCAAGGAGAGAGACACTAGTTTATTTAACTTAATATCATTAGCATAATGCCCAGCACATAAAGAAGATTGATGAATGTTTTTTGAATAAATTAATGACTGAATAAATGATTGTTAGCTTCATTTTTCTGATTGCTCTGGATATTTGTTTGAGTCCATGGAGAGGCAGATGACAAGACAAAGTTGAATGTGCAAGGGATTTATTAGGGGAAATTGTGCATAATAAAAGTGAGGCATTGGGAGTAGGTGGGGAAAGCCATCAGGCCACAAAGATGGTGTTTACCTGTGAAAGAAGAGAGGAAGGAAGGATTGGACAGGAAGGGCCTCAGGACTCTGAGAAAGCCCTCTGGACCGATGGGAGTTCCTTAGCCGATAGCACTCCTGAGAGGAGTCCCACATCAGGAGAAATGGGCCAGAACCAGTGTCCCTATCAGGGTCAGGCATAGGCTGGGGTCAGCCTGAGGAAGCATGTTCTCAGCATTCATGGCACCTGCAGCTGGGTGGCCTGTCAGTCAACTGCTCTTCCTGCAGCTGGTGTTCCTGGAGGGAGATCTGAGCAGAGGACTTCCATGGCCACCAAAGTACATCCCCAGTGCCTCTGCTCCATGCAGGGTCACAAGCCCCTACTCTAACAAGGGACAATTCAGACCCTGTGTCCAATAGTCCTTGGAATGTCTGGATGGTCTTTCCTTAGTGCACAATCTCTCTATAAATATCCATAGGTCCCTTGGAGGAAGGACTGGAGAAATTTTACAGGGTATACTTGCTGCAATGTTGCAGAGTCCTTTCTGCTAGGGACTCAGCCACCACTTCATTCCACGGACTCTGGGACTAAACTTGGGCTCAGGGCCTGGAGCTGAGCAAGGGATCATGGCTTTTTATTGGAGTGACCACCTCCATCTCCTGCTCCTCCATTTTTCTTTATTGTTGTTGTTATTAGCTTATGAATGTTAATAGCATCCTTGTTGACCGCCCATCCCCCAGGGATGCCATGTTCTATTAACTGTCCCCATGATGGCAGATCAAGCCCCCTCAGTTGCCGTTTTGGCCTTCACAGTCATAATGGGAATTGCATTCTCCTTGCTTCTGGCAGGCAAATGCTACCACATGCCTCTTTTACTCCAAGTCCCCATCATCCCCATAATATTAACAATCCCAGCTCTGAGATCACCTCTCCTACTCTCAGCCCTGGCCTACCAAGGAAAGCCACCACTGAACATCATAGTGGAGCTCTCAGCACCGCATCCTTGAGGGCCTTGGTGTCCCGTAATCCCCTCTGTGGAATGTAATTCTTTGGTGGGTCTTGTGGCCTTACATATTATATTGATTCAGCATGCCCACTTCCCTCAGCCCCTTTTTTTCTTCCTCTACCATCTGCCAGGCAACTCAGGCATTTCTGCTTTCTCAACTTGGGCCAACTTAGTAGTGAATTTGCCTTATTTCCCTGGAGTCCTTGCCAAGATGTTGTTCCATGTCCTCAAAAAGTGCCCACAATTCAAATTTCTAACCTATCTAGTCTTATGTTCTGGCCCCTTGATGAAGCTTTCTCCAAATCTAATCTCAGTGGTATCCACCTGTCTTCTGTTGGTACATGCTGGCTAATTCTTATACCCTCTTTGACACATAATCTCCTTCCTCCTATATCAGACTGAGCATGTCCCTAGTTGAGTTATGCCAGGATTTAACCCTAGTTATTGATTTGGTAGCGGAGAAAGGAGATCGGCGCATCTTTCAAGGTGGGAGGGGACCTGCCTTGTGGGAAAGAGGTTTCTGCAGCATCATCCAGCCCAACAGAAGTGCTAGCTCATATTAGGAACTAGCAGGCCACTCCTAAGCTGTGAGGATTCAGAGGTTCTACAGAGCCAACATCCTTGGAATATCCATCTACATGTACCCATTCTATGTTTCAGGGGCCACGATTTTTGCATAACAGACCTGCCTTAGCATAACCTTAGCATAACAGACCTGCCTTGGCTGAGCATTTAACTGTCTATGTTGCTCTGTGACTGTCAAGTCCTGAATCTACTGCTCATCTCTGTCCATTCTCCCCAGTGCAGGAAATAAGAGCCTCTTTATAAGCTACCAAAGAGCTCCTCTGGCTCGACACTTAGCCTTTAACTGTTTGTTCATAGTTTCTCATTATCCCTCTGTGGGGCATCAATACAACTTAGCCATAACCAGCCAACTCCACTGTCCTTATAAGCGTTGTGGACCCCACATCTTTCCAATATTTTCAAGTGAGTTCCTCTCTACCAGAACATTGTTCCAAGTCACCGCCAGTGAAATATTCAGCAACTGGGCTGCCACAATGTACCAGGGACTACTTTGCCCACATACCACTAAGAATGGCATGCTCTTAGCCAGCCAGACAATAACTTAGGCAGTCACCAATTCCCATCTCATCACATGCTTTCTTGGACCATTCCTGGTCTACTTATATCAGTTCAGGTACTCTGAGAAGCAGACACCGAGAAAGGATCAAGGGATTTATTGGTAGACACACCCTTAAAGGAAGGATAAAGGAGAGGAAGAAGGAGGAGGCAGGGAGAGCCTTTAGACTGTGACGCAGGTCTGAAATCTATGAGGAGAGAGGGAGAAGGAGGGAGATTGGGTAGGAGGAGTCTCAGACTGTAGCACCAGTCTATGAAAGTTTCACCTGGGCCAATGGGGAGCCTTCCAGCCAATGTTGCCCATTAGAGGCATCTCACATTCCACAAGCAGCTTTAATGTCCCCACAGAGCCTAATCACTGACTGTGGTTGTGAGTAGCCCTGGGGAAGCATAGCCTCAGCACAAACATGGTGGTGGATCCAGAGGCACCAACTGAGGCTGCCATTCAACTATTTCTCTCCAAAGCAAATGGCCTGAGCAAAACATTTGCATGGATGCCTCATCTATTCTTTGGGATGGCCGCTCTATCTTAAACACACCCCAGACTCCTAAAACATGGTGGGAAGATTCTCTTTCCAGAATTGCATGGGAAACAAACAAAGATAACCAGATGCTAAGCTGCAATTTCCTTTCACAACAGAGCTTCGGACCTATTGATGCATCTCAAGATGATTATTGTCCTGCATACTCCAAAGCAGCACCTGTCCAAGTGCCCTGACCCTTCACAGAGACTTTAATTATGCATGCAGATTGTGTTTGCCTTCTTCATGCATGGAAAGACAGAGTAATGGGAGGGGAGGTGGGGGTGGGCAAATGCAAAGATATTAAATGTATTTATGTAGATGTCGAAGCCAAGTTTGGCCATGGAATATTGATGTTGAAGAGGTGGGAGTTCATCTCAAGACCTGTTAAATAAGAAAGACATTTTGTCTCTTCTCTACTTACAGATTATGATGAAATGACTGAGAATATTCAGAGAAGGAAAAGTAATATGTGTTAAATACCTGCCACATGCCAGGGATGAGGATGAATGGTTCTACAAGTATTTTTACTTTTAAATCTCCCAATAACCCTAAAAGATAGGTGCTAGCATCATTTGAAAAATGAGGAAATTGAGACTCAAAAGAGATGAAGTGACCAGTCTGAAGTC